>WHNR01000029.1:0-745000 GCA_009859135.1 Formica selysi | reverse complement strand
TTTGACAAAATTTGTCAAAATCACGATTATTGGGGACGGCATCCCTAATTGATATAGTTACTCTCTGTTCTTTTAATCAAATATTTTTCTCATCTTTTGAGTTAAGGTTATTAAATTTTTCTTGTCAGAAAAAGAAGTATATAGCACATATCATTACACAGACACACACGCGCGCGCAACTTCATCCTACATTATGACTATTTTGCTCTGACTAATACGTTTCTTTCGCGCAGGTCCTCATGCTTAAAGTTATTCTGGCTTTTCGTGTCGTGCTGCCACGCTTTCATGCGAAAGCACGCGATACTTTAGCAAGAAAATCTCTGTCGCCAGGGTCACACGCAGGATCTCCTCGTCGTGGGAGTCCCACCAGCAGTGGGAACGCTTCGGCTACTTCGATGAAATCTAACAAATCGCCGAATCATACGAACAACGTCACTGACTCCGTTCTGGAAAACGTCACCGTCGAGATCTTCGACGTAAAGGCAAAATAAATCGTCTTTCCGCCGCAACAAATGGTCCGATCGACAATCCCATTTATTACAAGTCTTGCATAGCCAATATACGGCGCTACATGAAGGTTGCTGTCTCTATATATCTTCAATTCACGAATAATTGGTTCTGTTGATTCGTTTTCATTAAATTATTAAAAAATGAAAATTTTGTGTTTACTAGTTCAAATATCATCGAGAATTACTTTGCTTAGATAAATCGCAACGCTGACGAGTCAAGTATCGAAATCTCGATGAAATCGAGCCATAAATTAACCATAATTCGCAGATCTTATTGCACTCTTTTAATAATAACAAAATAATCATTTAGTTATGTTACAAAAGATCCTTTTAACATGCCTCTTTTTTGACAATTTGACATTTTCATATCTAATGAAACATAATTAAATGATGATTATCACATTATCAGAATATTAATTTTGAATTAATTTTTTGCATTATCTTAACAGATATTATAAAGAAATCATTTAAAAAAAACAGCGCTTTATAAAATGATATAAATTATGAGTAATACGAATTACTCGAAAGCCTATTATACTATTTTAATAATAGCAAATGCGAGTAAAAACCATTTTAATAGATTAGCAGCGATCGAATTATCATAAGGGCATCCAAATTTGAATTAATTATTGATATTAACTTGGTGAGATATTAAAATAAGCCGTTTCAAGTATACATATTATATATATATATATATATATATATATATATATATACAATGTATGTATAAAATTATTTGCGGTAATGAAAGCGATATTACGCTAGTTAATACGCGTATTAACACATACATTCAATATATTTGAGTTGCGAAGTATCCTAGAAGATATTTCAGAAGAGAGAGACATATTATTTAGAAGAACGTTATTAATAAAATAACTAATCGCGATGCAGTAGCATTATTTAAACTTGAAAGACATGAAAACCTGTACAGCATACCCATACAGCACAGCACAGAACATTGCAGCAACATTGCAACGTTACCGCAATGTTGCTGCAATATTCTGCGCTGTATGGGAATTGTCATATCAATTTGTATGATGACGATGTAATTTTATTACTTGTTTAATTATTAATATACATTAGTTTTCCATCGATTTGCTTCATGCTAATGTTTCAATTTTCAATCAAAACGCGCGCCAATATGATTGTGTAACGTGAACACATTTCTCGGACCAAGCGGTTTTAGCACCGCATTTGATTATTCTGTTTAATGAGGATTACGTAATAAATAATATTTGGTATCATCATCGATACATTAAGAACATACAATACACGCTTGCGGAATATTTCATGAGAAGTATAGAGAGGAAACATCTATACATTAATGTAAAGAAAATCATAATGGAAAATAGCAACTGCAATTGTAAATTATTGATTCATGCAGTAGTTACTATTAAGAGAAATATAAAAACAAACTTGACACAATGATACCCATATAGATAACAATTGCGGCACTATTGCTGCATGGGTAGTTTTCTTGATTAATACTGATCGGATTCACAATATAGATTATATTTAAAATCAATAGAGATGAAGATAGTCGAAAAAATTTCAATGTCGAAACGATGATCGGGGCGATCAAACGCGCAAGCCTTTTCTCTGAAAGTTTTTTCAGTGTAATGTTGCACCATCGGGATGCGGAAAAACGATGGGATTAATGTTTATTAATCCTTTACATCGAAAGCGATACGACTCGATTGGTTCGCGATAAGCCAATGCGAACGGGACCAGAGAAGAGTGTTTCAAGTGGCATCTCTCTCTCTTTCTCTCTCTCTCTTTCGAAAGTGCGAAATTAAAGCGAGACACGTTGCCAGATTTACTAAGATGGTGCCACATGGTAGTAATTAAACATAAGATTATATATAAGAGAAGGTTTGGGCATTCTTCGTCAATTATCCATAATGCTATGCAAAGTACGCAATCGCACAATCGACAGCAGAAGAATGTTAAGCAAAATGGATATATATTATTGGCTACCGCGCCTCCGCGCCATTCGCAATACATTATGGGTTTTTGAGGGAAATTTATATATAGGCTGATGGAATATCTTAATAATCTTTATATATATATATATATATATATATATATATATATAAAACTATATAATCTTATAATTAAATACATCTGATAAATATTAAAAGCCACATAATTGTAAAGACGAATGATAATCGCGTTAATAATATGTAATCAAAACGTGAGTATATATTTCTTTTCAAGCACAAATTTCTCATTTAAAGAAGAGATAAGCTTTAATGAATCTGTTCTTAAAGATATATTAAAATATAAAAGATCTTTTCTTTCTTTTTCTGTTTTTGGAAAGTTTATTTTATAATATTTATATTAAATATATTGTATTAACAAAGGGAAAATATTTTTTAAGAATTCTGAAATTTGGAAAATTCTCTTTTTTATTTTAAATATATAGGTATACACACTAATATGTAGTAATAAAGACAAATTTAAAAAATTACAAGATTTAGAAAATTTTAAGAAAGCTTGAGAATTTTTTTCATTTTAGAAAGTTTATTTAAATTAAATTTTTTTCTTTTTTTTCGGAAAGTTGATAGCTGTATATTTTGCGACGCCTGTAATGACGAACATTCACATTAGGCATCATATGCATTTATGTTTATTGAATTTAACGAATGATGATGTGGCGAAGAAAAAACGACCATATAATATATTATACTTCTATATTTTTCTCTTGTTGATTTCACGTATGTCATTACAATACTTTATTGGCACTTATTTAGAATCAATATTTACATCATAAAAAATTTTGATCTTACGTATGTCATTACAATACTTTATTGGCACTTATTTAGAATCAATATTTATATCATAAAAAATTATCTCTTTTATATTCTTGCCGAGTTAATATCGAATTCGAAAATAATTAAATACGCGATCAGAATTTGGACTCAATGCTCATGGGGGGTATATTATATTGGGTAGATATTAAAAATAAATTCAACTTATTAAACACGTAGACGTGTATATTGAATTCAATGCTGATATATAACATCGGCAATGATTATCGTAACACAGAACTATATAACGGATTGAAATTATTCATAGTTTTTTCGTCGTTAGTGATAAATTAAGTAAGAAAAAAGGAATTTGAAGAATTAAAAATTGATTAATTGAGAGATGATTCTTTAGCAGCATGGATGTAGTTTGTAGTAATCTCCAAAGAGAAGATGCATATAATACACGCAAAGTTCTAAGATATATTTTAGGATTGTAGGAATATATTGCTAATATATCTATAAGAGTTTTGTTTTTTATTAGCACTTTTCTCTTTTATAATTCGAATCCTTTCTTCTTTATAACACATTTTATTTCTGATTTTACGTTTAAAACATATCACTCTAAACATGCTTTTTACATTACTTTGTTAGAAATAGTAATATATATTATACACACAACAACGTACGAGCGTATGTGCGTTTATCACGTCCAAGAGAAACATGTTTGATTTCTATCAGATATCTGACGTACGAAACCACAATTTTTTTTTATAGAGCGACCAAAAGCATTACGATTATACACGCAATTATATACAAGTTTAAACACGCAATTTTATACAAATATCTTATTAATCGCAAGATTTCTATCGAAAGCTTGTAATGTCCGTGCGTAATATAATCATATATAAGAATATATGAACGACAGACTAATAGTTACAGCACGATTATATCTCAGTAATTTAGTGCCTGCGCTATCATATTTATAATACCTAATAGATTTAATTTTATTGATTACTATATACTATATATATATGTGCTCGCAATAAATACTATATACAGGGTGTCTCACAACCTTCTTACAATATTTTAATAGTATATTCTAGAGGAAAATGGAGTAAAAAATCTTAATATAAAAATATCGAGGCTACAATAGTTTTTGAGTTATAAGTGATCAAAGTTTGCCAATAATATTGCGTAAAATTCGCGCTCTTAGGCTCGTAACTACATTTAGGGTGCGATCCCATGGACTGATATTTTCCGCATAACGCGTATCGCGTAACCAATGAGAGGCGTTCCGCGTTTTCTGTTACGCCCGTTTTAAAAAGTTGCATATTACGCGAGTTTACGCGACTTTTGTGTGAATGTGGTATTCAGCGATATCTTGTAATGTAATCCAAATTGCTTTACAAGTTTCTAACACAATTTTTGAAATGGTACTAGTCTCTATGCGAAACGCATAGGAAAGAGATTTCATACTGTCTCCTGTAGCTAAATAACGAAGACATATGATATTTCCAGACGTGTATTTGGCGGTATTGGGTTTCGATGATACTTATGCTTTGTTATGGCTTGACGATATTTAACAATTTTTCATATGTTTCCACATTCATGCGGAAATAATTGATGAATTTTTCATCATTATGAAAATACAATTCTTTTATAAGAGTTGTACTTGCTTCATATTGTTCCCGCTTTCCGTTTGAAAAAAACGAACCCAATATTTTCGTTTTATTATTTTATTTCGCTCGTTTTCTTTGCACAATAAGAAAAGAGTAACTAACTTTTTTAATTTCATTATTGACATTCTATCTGTTTTATTTATTGTTTGCGTCTTATTTATTGTTTGCTTTTGTAGAGTAATATAATAGATATTAATAACTCCGAATTCATTTTAAGTTACGCTTTATTTACTGTTAAGTCAAGTTATGGACATTCAAACATATTTGTATGCATTTACGTGATATTCAAATCTCATCGTTCACATGGGCGCAAAATTTGCGTAACAAATATTCGCGTAACCAATCAACTATAACATTTAGCATTTCTATTGGAATGTTTTAACAGAATAGAAAAATATCATTGGTTAAACGTGATACGCTGCTGTCGTTTTATGTACCATGTGTACTAAGAACATTCAATTTCACGTAACAGAAAACGCGGAACGCTTCTCATTGGTTACGCGATACGCGTTACGCGGAATATATTAGTCCATTGGACCGCACCATAACACATGTACTGATTTGTCATCTGTTATTGCTGACAGATAAAATAAATAAATTGATTTCCACAAAACTTCTCCGCGCGATCAAAACAAAAATAAACTTCATTTCTTAAATGTGTGAAAATATTAAGTTTATATTTCTATTTAAATATAATAATTAATCAATTATTTAAATTCTTATTTAAGAAAAAATTAAATATTTTACATACAACATTTATAGTTCGTTAGTATCAGCTGACCGCCGTATGTGGTATTCACATACATGAGAAACAATAAAATCAGCTGTGCAGTAAAAATTAATATTACCTGATTTGTAAAATCAATAACAGATGACAGATCGGTATCGCATGTATGTGTAGTTACGGATTTGAGCGCGCGAGCACTGCGCGATATCATTGACAAACATTGATCGCTTATAACTCAAAAACTATTGCAGCCTCAAAATTTTTGTATTAGAATTGTTGACTCTATTTTATCTCTAGAATACACTATTAAAGTATTGTACGGAGGTTGTGAGACACCCTGTATATACAGGGTGCGGCATTTATAGTGACACGGGCATATTTTTCGGAAACGAAGTGAGATATCAAAAAATATTTCAGACAAAAGTTGCATGGTTTCGAGGGGGCCACATGATAAAAATATGGATTTGACCTTAAGTGGTCTTTTCAAAGTGAGGTCAATGTGGTCGATGTTTTCTTAAATGGAACTCCCCATTTTTTATTACATATTCTTGTAGCTTACCTCGAGAGCTTTCCAAAACACTATAATAAAGTATTTTTTCATTAAGTACTTTTTGAATTATTTTATATTTTAATCTGACATATTTTGATATAAAAAATAAAATATCTCGTAAAATATTTAGTTTTCGATGATCTTACCGTAATACTTTTATGTACAGAATAATGAGACAAATCAATTAGTAAAAAAGAAAATTGTTTTTAAGAAAAAGTATGTAATTATTTACAATGTATTTTTTAAAACAATTATTTGTTTTTTTCTTTACACTAATTGATTTGTCTCATTATTCTGTACATAAAAGTATTACGGTAAGATATTCGAAAACTAAATATTTTACGAGATATTTTATTTTTTATATTAAAATATATCAGATTAAAATATAAAATAACTCAAAAAGTACTTAATAAAAAAATACTTTATTATAGTGTTTTGGAAAGCTCTCGGGATAAGCTATAAGAATATGTAATAAAAAATGGGGAGTTCCATTTAAGAAAACATCGACCACATTGACCTCACCTTGAAAAGACCACTTAAGGTCAAATCCATATTTTTATCATGTGGCCCCCTCGAAACCATGCAACTTTTGTCTGAAACATTTTTTGATATCTCACTTCGTTTCCGAAAAATATGCCCGCGTCACTATAAATGCCGCACCCTGTATATATATACATGAGATGTGTATGTATGTGTGCACGCATACATATGTACACACATATTCACACATCGCAAAATGATCTATAAAATTGTAAAATATATTAATAGATACGTGTATGTATACACACACACAATATAATAATTATTAATGCAAAAAATTAGCGCTATTTATAGTATTTATAGATTATTTCTCTAATATCTAACGACTGTCTCTATTCTGTGATCCATGTGCAATACATAGCTACGATTATTCTCGCAAGTATTTTGATGATTATTCTTATTGTTAATATTTACTGTCACACTATTATACTGTCGCTATTACTATTATTATTATTATTATTATTATTATTATTATGATTATTATTATCATCATCATCATCATCATCATCATTATTATTATCATCATCATTAAAATTGCTATCGTTGTTATAATTACTCGCAAACGATTCATTTAGTATTATTGCTTAATATTGTCTATGTTTAAAGAACTTGGCTCATTTTCATATATATACATATATATAAATCAAACTTCAAATTGTAAAGTATCAGTGAAAAATTAAAAATTTTATAAGCGCATTGATCAAAAACCTTGCCTTTCAGTTTAAGGATCTTATAATATATTGATTTGGGAAATGTACTGATTTTGTTATCTATATTTGCAAAATGTCTTTAATTATTAAGTTCACTTCTATTTGATAATTAAAAATTACATTTGAAAAATCTTCGAAAATCTGCTCAATTTTTTCTATCTTTTTTTCAGAAGTTGCAAATTGATTTTTTTTGTGGATATATTGAATAGTATCAAAATCGATTTTTTTTCTTTGAATGATCAACAAACTATAAAATCTTGATTTAAAAGTATTTCATGTATTTATCGTAGATGGAAAGAGAGAGAAGCTTCAAAGATGTTATATTATCTGCAAGATGAGGAATCAATTAAATGATTTGAGAGAACTAATTATTCACGATTAATCACAAAGATTTGATATACATATTGGATATTATTAATGGCAACTTAAAAATCTCAGATTTTTAAATCGTGTTTGAAATATACCGTGGTAAATGTTCGGATTAACTTACATATCACGGATTATTTTCATTTTTGCATATATTGTAGAAGATACATTCCTAAGTAATACACGCTTTGAATTTTGTAGCGCTCTCTTCTAGTTCCAGAGATATGCGATTTTGAAGTATTGTAAAAATAACATTTAAAAAAAATGAGATTTAGCCCCAAACTTGATCTTGATGATAGATTTTATAGTTGATTTTATGAACCAGAAGAAAGCACCACAAAATTCAAAACGTGTATTACTTAGGAATATACCCTCTACAATATATGTAAAAATGAAAACGATCCGTGATGTATAAGTTAATCCGAACATTTACCTATACTGTCTTTAACCCATTTAATGATTGATCTGAAAAATGCAGCAGTTTTGCATAATACCTTCTATTGCGAGATTAAGTCAGATGTTGTATATATACAGGATGTCCTAAAACTACCGTACTTTCTCTTAATGGCAGATCTCTTAGAACATTTCAAGATGAAAATCTTAATACAAAAATATCTCTCGAGGCTATAATAGTTTTTAAACGGAAAGCGATTATATTTTGCGAATGACAGGGCTGAAATTTTGCGCGCTCAGACACCGCGAAATGACAAGTGAAAAAAGTGCTTCTATGAATGGAGAGATGAATTATCGTAGAAATTTACAATAGCATTATCATTATATGTTTTCCCGCTTCTCTACGCATTGCATTATAGTACATTCTTCTTACGAATAATGGATGCAAGAAATAAAGGCATCTCAAAAATGATTCAAGTAAAGCCAAGTTTCAATTTCAACGTGGTCGATCAATGTTACCATGAAGGTATCTACTATTTCGCCGTGCCTGAGCGCGCGAAATCTCAATCCTGCCATTCGTAAAATATAATCGCTTCTCGTTTAAAAACTATTATAGCCTCGATATTTTTGTATTAGGATTTTCGTCTTGAAATGTTCTAAGGAATCTGCCATTAAGAGAAAGTACGGTAATTTTAGGACATCCTGTATATCATCAGATTGTATTAACAATAAGCAGATTAAATAAAAGCAACATTATACATCGCATAGTGGAATATAAGAATCTTAATCGGAGATTTACTTAATTTTATTCAATGACAAGAATTTTGACAGCTTTTCGACTCTAACAACACACATATCCAAAAAGTGTCCAGAGGACATCCAGAGGATGTAAAACATGAATATGAGGTTGGATGAGACATAGATGTTTTACATCTTCTGGATATCGTCTGGATGTCTTTTGGACATATGTATTGTTAGGGAATATTGTGACAGAAAATGATTTACATAATTATACAGTTAGTTAATTATAGTAGATAGTTATTATTAATTCTTTTAGTATTCTTTGTAAAAATTTATGTATGAATGGTGACTGTGCGCAAGTAGCCCAAGATGAGCCAAATTCTTTGTCACTTTCCTTGTCACTATATATCGTACAACCACCTAGTGAATTCATGTTCGAGGGTCGAAGAAAACACTATTATTAAGTATTTTTAATGTAAGTGCACATGTGTACAATGAAAGGAAAACATTATTGTCACGTAACTCTCCATACAGCACAGAACATTGCAATTACATTACAGTAATGTTACAATCTTACAAGTTGCAATGTAATATTGTTGAGACATTATTGGAACATGTAATTGTAATATTTCATGAAAATGTTACAGCAACATTCCAAAAACATTACAAAAAACAGTTTTCGGTAATCGCTAGTTCGTTCATTTACCGCTATGCAGCGCGCGTTGCATTATCTATCCCGCATTTAAGTTTTAGTCATGATGATTATATAAAGCTTGCAAAGAGTGGCTAGTAAGATTAAAGGTATAATAACTATTTTTGTCAATTTAATTTGTCTGATACGATCCCAACACAGGGAATTCAGATATTGAACTGATTGTTCAGAAATCGGACAAATAAATGTCCAAAAAAGTTAAAATCATCCGTTTATTGTCTATTTAAGATGTAAAATAGAGTCTAATATCTATATAAACAAAATTTTAATTTTTATGAATTAAATTATTTAATCATTATCAATTTCTTAAACTTGTAAATTATTTATAAAATAGCGATATTAATTAGATAACAGAAAATTGTTTAATAATTTCCATTTCTATATAAAACCAAAAATTTGATAATAATTTTTTAATATGCAGGATACTTCAGATTTTAATAAATAAACTTTGAAAATATACAGGGTGTTTCAGAAATAGGTGGCCAAACTTTAAGAGCATACCCAGACAGCACAAGACATCCTCAGGATCATCCTGAATATGTCCAGGACGGTTCAGGACATTTGTAGGACGTTTTAAGATATCATTATAAATATATTTTATGAAAATTTAATACGCATACATGATTACTTTCAGTTATGTAGGCTATTTAATATAATTTAGAACTCTTAAGTATTATAATAAGTATTAATGTCCTATAAATGTCCACTGGATAACCCCTGGATGTCCATAGGATATCTGTCCTGTCTATTATATTGGATGTGCTTTGGATTTCCAGAGGACATACATGTGTTATCTGGCAATTAATTGTAAACATTAATTTCGTTTAATATTAATAATTGAATTTGATGCGCACGTTTTCATATATCCAAAATTATTATTTATTTAATATTTCATGAGAAATATTATTGTGCGCAACATTCCAAAAATTTTACAAAAAATAATATTCAGCCGCTATTTCGTTTGTTTACCGCTATGCGACGCGCGGGCGATGCGTTCATCTCGTATTTGAGATTTGGTCATGAGAATTATATAAAGCTTGCAAAGAACAACTGGCAGGAAATTAAAAGTGTAATTATTTTCTATCAGTTCAATTTCTGATGCAATCCCAACATAGGAAATTCAGATATTGAATTGTTTAGAAAATATTAAACGGCTCAAACCCGGAAGCCAAACCTAATATATTCATGTATACCATGAAAGCCTCAAATATCAAAGAACGTGAATTATTTTCAGTATTAGATTTTCGATATTGGCAGTGAATAACAGAACGCAATTTTATAAAGAAAATAATTTATGAACTTCTATATTATATTTAAAATATTCTATTTTATATTCTATTAATATATATATCTTATATAAATTATATTCAATATGTTATTTTTAAAATATCATATAAAGTACCTTGATAACATATTCTGGATTAATTTTGAATGCATTGTGGACGTTTTAGGAATTACGATGTCTTACGGACATCTTATGGACATCCGTAGGACTTTGAAATGGGATATCCTGAGGATATCTCTAGGTATAGCATGAGGTGCTCATTTGCTATTCCTCAGGACATCCTGAGTATATCCCAGGATAAAATTTGGATATCCACAGGATATCCGTAATGTCCGTCCTGGATGTCCTTCGGATTTCCCGAGGATGTCATATTGCTGTCTGGGTATTCTACTCACTATAAAGATGAAAAGAAGTTATGTAAACATGGGTCCGGAAACGTTTCCTTTCCAAGTTATAAACATTTTTTATTTACATCGGACAATATGCCTCGCATCGACGTTTCATAAATTGTCCTTTTATTCACTTTCTATTAGAAGTAAACAAGAAGTTTTATTTATAGGGATATCTTAAGACTCTCATTTATGATATTCTTATTGCTATTGCGGAAGTACTCCAAAATCATATTATTGCTTCGTACGTGGCAAAATACGAAATACTCCGGGAATTTTTTAACATCTTCTTCGACAATCCATGCGATGTTGATGCGAAGCGTGCATGCGGAAAAAAATCATTTCCAGCAATTTCTATAATGAAATGTTCTTAGAGTTTCAAATGTTCTTAAAGTCTGTTATAAATAAGAAACGCAGTAAACACTGTTTGTTGCAACAATATAACGTGGCAGTAACCAATAATATAATACAAGTTACTTATATGATATATAGCTGAAATATATCATATGTGTTATTATGTATAATGTTACAATGGTTACTGTATTAAATATTATTGCAATCTAACATTGTTCTCTTAGTGTTATAATATAACAGAATATGATTGCAATATAATATTGTTATATGTATATGTGTTCTTTCGCTTGCCGCTATGCGGCGAATTAGACTTAACTAACTCGTATTCAAGTTTATGTCATGAAGTATATATAAAGCCCATAAAAAATGGATTGCATAAGATACAAGATATATCTTTTTTTTGACAATTTAATTTCTGATAAAGGCTGCATTTGGATATTCAATGCTGATACTGAAAATCTATAGTATATCTATAGTGACGTAAACTATAGATTTTCAGTACTGGCAGTGAATATCATGAAGCAGTCACAATCTTAACAAGAAATCTAGAATATCAAACAGATTATTTGAAATTGGGCGGGTAATTGGGAAATAGTCCATTTATTGCCTATTTGAAAAAAAAAATCGGAATTTTTATAAAAATTAAATCGCAAGTTTTATAAATTAGATACATATAAATTATTTTTTTTATTTATTTAATTATCAAATCTATGTTAGATTTTATATGAACCAATTCTATATGGAGTACTATACTACGATATAACAACGGTATAACATATGTTATATTGTATGTTATATTTATGGGTGAAAAATTACAATTAACCAGTAACTTACCGTAATACTTATATATATTATTTGTAACATTTCCTTTTATTGCTCTTATATAACATTAATATAACAGTGTTTACTAGGAATGTTTAAAACTTGGAAAGAAAGCGTTGCCGGACCCATGTTTATATGACTTTTTTAATCCTTGTAGTGAGTAGAATATGTTTTTAAAGTTTGGTCACCTATTTCTGAAACATCCTGTATAAAGACATTCCAGAGAGACGAGAAAAAACTCGTAATTGCGTAAATTCACAATCTTTTTTTTTTTATTTCTCTTGGATGTCTTTATATATTCTCAAAATTTATCTATTAAATTTGAAGCGTTTTGCATATTTGTAGGAACGCATTTCAATATTACAAATACATTGCACCGTAACATTACTGTAGTCTTACATTATAATATTTCTAAGGGTGGACATTTCAACGTTGCCGCAGGCTTGCAGTAACATTGCAGAAACATTTCGCAACTTCCATGCAATATTACAATGTTTCAATGTAAGGTCTATACAACGTTTCTCCAATCTTTCGGTGCTGTATGGGTCTTCACTATAAGGGATGGTGCACGCGCATGATATGTATGTACGAGTATGTGTGTATCTGATAAGATTAAGTTTAATGCACAAAATTATGTAATTAATAAAATAGATTATATATCAATCGCGATGTAATCGGAACAATTCAAAAACAAAATTCGGGGAAGGTTTCTGTTTCAGAATCGTTCGTGATTTCGGGCAATATTAGTATTATATATTATGTAAGCATAAGTTGTCTTTATAAGTTCAATTTGTATAAATGTTACAGCACATTCCTCCTTCTTCTCCCCTCCCATAATCTATCAATTATGTAATGATCTACATAAAATCTAGATGGATCGCGACCCATTGATAATAGAACGATGGCGAGCAAGTAAATTCTCTTTTTTTCTTATAAGCTGTAGAAAATATATAATTATCTATTAGGGTATAATAGTGAAAGCTTCGAGTGGCGATACAGGATTGTATTCTAAGTACTTATTCGATATCACTTATAACAAGTATATTTATGAACAAATTTTTGCACAAATTTTTCTCTCCGCCCTTATAAACAAAGAAAGAAAAAAAAACGAAAAAAGGTAGAAAAAAGATAAGAGCTGGAACAAACTGAGTGCCTATTCTCTCTTTATTACTTGAAGATGCTCACTCACTTTAATGTATAAGTCTTTCTCCAACTCTACAAATCACTAATTCTACAAATAAGGAATTAAGTCACATGTTTTGCACACTACGATCATTTCTCAGCAAAAGTGTGATGTTAATAAGAATGGCATTTTCTAAAGTGCTGGTACTTTGTAATATTGGTTTTGCGCACTATAAGTAATTTTCTTCGTTATTTGACGGATTTGTTTATTTGATAAATTGATGATAAATGTAGATAAATATAACATGTAATTAAAACTTTCTCTTATCACAATTAATTTCATTTTATACACCAATTCTCAAAGTATATTGTAATTAGGTAGTTTTAAATTTTAATCATTAACTCCCGAATATATAATTATCCACTAAGTAATTCGTAAATGGGAGATTAGAATTTAGTTGTTGTATGCATCTGAAGTGTTTGCATTGCGCATTATCGCGTGCCAAACCGATCCCCCCTCTGTATTATCATTAATCAACAAATCCCGTAACTGTTGAAACAGTTACGATCTCGTTTCAACAACCAAATCACAATTGCAATGGGGACTGTAGATTAGTATGCTCGAGATTTTCTTAATATCGTAATGAGGAATAGATAAAATACACGAGAATGATGCAACAAAGAATGACGTTGTGATCCAAATATAGGGGAAGTGTTTGGATCATCACTCGTTCTCCCAAAAAATGTTCAACAGAAAGGTTCCAACGTGATAAAATGTCAAACTATGCAAATAATCTACAATTGTTTATTGACCAATATATAGAGGTAATAAGAGAAAAGTTATTAATAATCATAGAAAAGATGAAATTAGCGATATTTTAACTAGGGCTTGTGAAATTTGAAGAATTTCTGAATAAGATTTTTCTATTCGATTCACTTTGATCGATTAATTTCGATCAATCGTATTCTGCAGGCGTCCCAATTGTCGTCGACGCATAAAATTACTGTTATTCCAAAATTAGGCGGTACAATGCGCACATAACATAGAACATTAGAGCAATATTGCAACATTGCCGCAATATTGCTGCAATTCTGTGCTACGTGGGTGGCGATTACCGTCAACAATACAATTTTGCAAGGAAAAGCGATAGAGATGATCGAAGCATATATACTTAAACGATGATCATTTCGATGATAAATGTGCGAGCAGGATCGACGGTATTTTTTGATAATCTTGAAAAATAATTAATACTCCTAAGAATTTACCATTTTTGCGAATCCTGTCAAACTCAGCACCGGTATTGTCATAATATTGTACTTCTACTTATAGTAAATATATATTATATTACATAATTGTATAAGTCGACAAAATAAATGCTTTTTTCTTACGTATATATGATAAGATTTATAATCTGAGCGCTAAAATTGCTTGCTCTTAAAAGACTATATACTGCGATATATGTATTAACATATTCTATTATTAAGCTTTTGAGAATCGCACTAAAATTCATCATATTATATATATGTACAATATGATATATAATATGTAATATATTATGTATATTCTTAAAATTTATGCTTGTATTTATGTATTATTGTTTACAGATATTTTGTCGGTTTTATCGTTCTTTGAGTAGCAGATTGTCAACGGTACTGACGATGCATTGTGATTATAGAATATAAATTTTTAACAATACATGTTTAAAATAATAAAAAGATGATTATATATATATTATGATCATCTTTTTTGACACTATATATATATATATATATATATATATATATATATATATATATATATATATATATATACTATATATACAATATATAATATAGTATAATCTATGTTAACTTTGTCTACCCGAAATATTTCTGTTATTTATTTGAGTGGGATATTTTTTATATGTATACATAATTTAACGTATCTCTAGGATATCTCTCCTTTATTTTTTAAAATGCAAAAAAACTTCAAAGGAAAAGATTGTGTCAAAAGGTTCAATGTTATTGTAATAAATAAAATTTTTTCGCGCAGTTATACATATTTTTCGAGATTATAAACTCATCGATATTTTGTTTAAATAAAATTATATATTTTTATCATTGCATTATAATAACTGACAATGAGATCAAGATCAATTTAATAATCTATAATAGTATTATATGATCTTTACGTGACTGACAATGAGTACGAAAATGCAAAAATGTATGAGAACAGATATAAATTATGAAATAATTTATGATAGAGAGATGAGCAAAGAAAATTTCAACAAACAAATATTCAAAATAATGTCCATTTAACTACGATATATTTTTTGTAGCTAATAAATAAAAACGAATTTCTGCTCCTATATAGCTATTACAATGCATTCATTATCATCATAACGGTTGCCCTTTTGACACAATAATCTTTTCCTTTGACGTTTCTTCGTATTTTAAGAAATAACGGAGATATGTGTATTCTAGATGTATAGTGCCTAAATTAAATGGGACACCCAGTGTATAAAATTGCATCAACGCATAGGTTGTATTGATCTAAACATTAATGCGGATTTACGCGATAAATAAATTTGCAAATAAAAATATTAAAACGCTAATAATACCAATAGAACCTCTAAAAATATCTAGTGATTATTTTTGGACAGCAACAAAAATTACAAGCAAAACTCACTTATTGATCATATTGTATCATACTTACGATGATCTCATTAAACAACTATAATATTGCATAATTTGAAAACAATTAAATGAAAACGTTGATAGGAA
Organism: Formica selysi; assembly: GCA_009859135.1. NCBI lineage: Eukaryota > Metazoa > Arthropoda > Insecta > Hymenoptera > Formicidae > Formica > Formica selysi. The sequence continues at coordinate 728,588 of WHNR01000029.1, read as the reverse complement.
TATTTAAGAAATACAATATGATTGCTGTATAATAATATACGTGATTTTCTCTTTCTTTTATTTTCAATATTTTATAAAGAACAGTGTGTGTGTGTGTGTGTGTGTGTGTGTGAATGAAAGCAAATATTATTAAATAATTAAATTATATGATCTATGTCGTAATTACTTATCTATATTAATTTTATTAGCTTAGCATATATCTCATATCTTTATATTATACTTTTCACATTATATAGTTCTCTTACACAACGATTAATAAGTAAAATCTATACCAATGTATCTAAAACTTTATTATATTCTGATTCTTCAAATTCATTTTAATAAAATCTTATATTATAATACACACTACACACACATTTAAGAATTATATTAAAATTTGATCTTCTTCCTTAGCAATTATTTTAGTCATCTAGAGCGGTTAAACCGGCAAAAGACATAATTTGAATATCATCAGAAAATTAAATAGAATAAAAAATCTAGCTGTATATATAAAGCTAAATAATTATGAGAATATATACATATTTAAAAAAAAAAGCAAACAAATTATAATAAATAATAAATTGTTTACTTTTTTTAAGTAAAAAATATATAATGCAAAATTAATTGTAGACATTAGTATTTCTTGCATTAGATATGTAACAATCATTAAGACATAACCCATATATATTTATCATTTTATATATATTTATCATTATTACAGCAATATTTTTATGATTAAAGAAAAAGCAATAAAATATAAATATAACAGTTTTGTAACTTTAAGTAAATAATTTTCTTGTCAAGAAAGTACAGAATATTTACAAAATCGCTGTCTATACATAAAATGTTTTATTTATATGAATTTTTTGCTCGCCAGTCAAGAAACTCCTCAAACTCTGCTTCATCACTGCTTAATACATCATCATCGATATTTTCTTGTTTTCTATCAGTACCTTGAACTTGTTCCATGTGTTTTGCAAGATCTATTACCCTTTAATAAAAAAATTAACTTAAAAAATATACATATATATTTAAATCATTTATTTTCTCAGATATGAATATTGAAAATACCTAGACCAATGCCTAATTTGCTCCTCAATTTCATCCAATTGCCTTTCTGTTGTTGCTTCCTCCTGATCATCAGCAATAATTTGTGCAGATTGCGCAGTCTCTTCTTTAATTTCTTTTTGAAATTTTTCCCATTCTTCTTCAATGGGATCTTTATATTCAACATTACGTACCTAGAAACAAAAAAATTATTAAATGGGAAAATAGAATAGTAATTGAAAAAAAATAGAACAGTAAATTAAATATACTACTGCACTTTAATGATAATAAATGGATATTTAATTATTTTTCTAAATCATATCTCTTTTATTTTACTTTTATTAATGTTATATTTGTTATATATTAAAAATATTTCCTATATTATATTAATATTATTTATATTAATATAAATTTTATTTTGTTAATATAAATTTTAGTAGCATATAGGGTTGTGTATTGCTACATTTACTTTAGTATTGTTATATTTACGTTAATCTTACTTTAGCATCCATTACTGGATCATCAAAAAATCCTTCTGGAAGAACAGTTGGATTCGTATCCTTTGCTTTCTCTTCTTCTACCTCCATATGTTGTATATCCGCGGTACTAGCTGTAGAATCTTTGTTCTCAATTTTTTGCATAGATACACTATTCATTTGCTTTAAATTATTATGAAAAGAATCAATTGGTAAGTTCGACTTTGTTTGCACTTCTGACAAGTTAAAATTTTTCAATATTCCTTTTATTTTTTTATTAACAGAAATATCTTGAGATGGAGAAGCAGATCTTTTGAATGGTAAAATGTTAGATAACCTTGTAGTGCTTTCTGTTTCCAATTTGATTGTTTTTGCTAATATTACATTTTCCCTATGTATTTTGGAATTTAAGTGAACAGGCCAAACTGTTTCGCTGCGTACAATCAATTTGCATAAAATGCACATAAGTTGACCTGAATCTGTATATGTGTTTATCAGTTAAGAATATTTTAGTTAAGTTAATTTTTCATAAAAATTAAATTATATACTAATATAAAAATAATAAATTATTTATAATATATATCATAATTAAAATGCCTATGTGAAATTTATACATGTGTGTTAATTCATTTATTTTCATAATTACATCAACTTAAAATTTTGAAAATTATTCATATTAATTAATGTGCGAAGAGCTGCACTGTTTACTGTTCACAGTAAAGTTCTGAAAATTCTATAAAGTTAAATAGTAAGATATCATAATAAAATATCGTATAATAAAAATGTATAATGTGATTGTTTTGAAGATTAAAAATATCTTTTTTTTTTAAATTTTGTTTACAGATTTATAAAAAGGATATTTTGCTAATGGTGAATCGATCTTTTTATTTATGCCGAGTTTTTTCTTCTGCTCACTCATCGCCTTACGCAAGTCATCTTGCGTCAATTTTCTTTTCAATGACATTTTCACTCGATTATATCACTGCATACAAACAATGTATCAAATAATTCGTAGGTTATGTTTTTATCAATCACAGATGATATAAATAAATAGGTAGCTAACTCCCGTATTTCGCTTTGGAATAAGGGCTCCTACACACAGGATGCGGCAAAAGGCGACATGAGTCTAGTTTCCACCGAAGTCGTCAATCCAATTTTGTTTCGGTGCGCATCGAATTTAACGTACTGGGTACCCATGAAGGAAAAGTAAGGCTGGCTCCCCATGCGGCGTAACTTGCGTAAGCGTAACTTGCGCTGACCAATCACATCGTCTCATTTCATCATTTCTCATCTCTCTTTTTTTTTTTTTTACTCAAATGAGACGATGTGATTGGTCAGCGCAAGTTACGCTTACGCAAGTTACGCCGCATGGGGAGCCAGCCTAAGGAGAGTTATCTACCTAGATTGGAAATGGTCACGAAAAATGTTCCGTATGTGGCCCTTAGAACATATATAAATGGAAGGGGAATGTCTTTGTTTCCCGATAGAAAAACATGTCGGAAGGAAGTAAGAAAGAAAATCATAGTTGCCTCTCTCTTGTGAGTTACTTTGCTCAAAAGTGCGCATGCGCGGCCATGTGTGTGTACACAAAAGTATGTATACTACAGACACGATGCTTGTATGTGTAGTTACTCACAAGAGAGAGGCAACTACGATTTCTTTCTCATTTCCTTCGACACTTTTCAGCCTGCTATTCCCCTTCCATTTATATATGTTCTAAGATGTGGCCAGGTTTGCCAAATGGAATAACTTGGACCAATTCGTCGCCATCTTGAATATTCGTACATATACAGGGTGTCCCATAATTCGCGGATCACCCGCCATGTGCAGGTAGAGCAGATGAAATCGAGAAGAAAAGTCCCTTACCATTTTGCGATTTTCGTAATAATTATTAAGAAATTAATTTTAAAAAATGGGCCAATCTATGCCTTGCACAAGCGCGCGGCGAGAAGAGGCTTCCTACTCAGGCATTGCTTGGCGCGCGGCGAAGCGGTGGGAGGGGTGCTCTATACGGCTACGTACGAGCGAACGCTGAAGCCACGCATCTCGAACTATTCTCTCTCTCTCTCTCTCTCTTTCTCACTCTCTCTTTCTCTTTCTCGCGCGCGCGGCATAGAAAGTATTATGCTATCGTTTCCACATTACCTTGCGGTAGATAACACAGTGCACTTTTTTAAAGTGGTATCCCCAATAGGTCTAATCCAGTCTCATATTTTAATGTAAAAATTGTTCGAAGTGCCTTCCTCGTTCTCGCACACAGAAAAATACATACTATATACAAGTAAATATTACTTGTTTCAAGTATTTCAAAAGTTCATATATCCGCAAATCTATCATAAGTTCATCATAAGCATCAAATTTATTCAAAATGTATTCTGAATCCTAGTAAATTTAATACTTCAATCAAGAATATTAAATTATACTTGAAAGAAATACACTAAATTTTTCTGATCTAATAAATTTTCTTACATTAAATTAATCATATCTGACTTTTCTTCGGTAAAATTTTATAATATTCTTCAAAAGAAAATATTTACTTTTTTTGAGTACATGATAATGAGTTTTTCTAAAATTTGTGACAAGTTTATTTTAAGACTATTATTAAGAAAATATTCTTTGTTAAAGATAACTGTTACTTAAAAGAAGTAAAGTAAACTGAGTAATCATTTTACTTAGCAATAGAATAATATTTTTCTGTGTGCGTAAACAGAGTTCGGCTCTTTGAGTAATATTGCGCGTCGCGCGATACGTCATTTCCGGCGTGATGGTATTAAAAGCTGCGAGAATTGCTTCTCGTACTTCAGCTTCTGTACCATCACGCCTGTGTTCGACTAAATTTTTAATGTGATCCCATACAAAATAATCTAATACATTAAAGTCTGGCGATCGCGCCGGCCAAATGATTGGGCCACCTCGACCCATCCATCTGTCCGGATAATGCGCGTTTAAATATTCGCGAACCCGGCGAGCGAAATGCGCAGGAGCCCCGTCATGTTGGAAGATGAGTTGATTTCTTACATTAAGAGAAACATCTTCGAGGAGAATGGGTAACTCGTTTTGGAGGAAGTTTAGATATATTTCCCCATTTAAATGTGGCGGTAGGAAATAAGGACCAATCTGAAAATCACGAAAGAAAATGATATATTAAAGCTGCGAAAGAAAATTCCTTGATTTACTAAAATTTACTACTTACGACTCGGTTCGCTGTTATTCCTGCCCATACATTTATCGCCCATCGATATTGGAACGAGCATTCACGAACGGCGTGCGGATTGTCTTCCGCCCAATATAAATAATTACGACTATTAAATACGCCGTTCGAGGTGAAAGTTGCTTCATCCGTCCATAAAATTCGGTCGGGGAAAAAATCGTTTTGCCGACACTGAGCGAGAAATCCTGTGTATGTTAACTGTTAAAATATTTTTTTTTAATAACACAAAAATATTAATTGAAGATAATAAGAATATCTTCAGAAAAATAGATGCGCTGTTCTGCATCTCTCGCCAAAAGTTGTTGTACTCGTTGATAGTGATACGGGTGCAATCCGTTTCGGCGTAGAGTACGGTGTAAAATTTGTCGAGATAGACCGAGCATATGAGCTACATGGCGCACGTTATTTCCGGGGTTCTCCTCAAACTCTCTTAAAATCCTTTCTTCATCGTTTACACCGTAATGCATTGGTGCACCAGCGTTTCGACGATTTGGAATAAGAATTCCCGATTCTTTAGCGCGTTGAACACATCTCAAAATAACATTCGAATTGGGATGTCGCTCACGGTCGGGAAATCGCTCCGCGTAGAGACGAGCCGCGGCACGAGCATTTTCGTCGGCTGCTCCATATACGATAATCATATTGGTATATTTTTCTACAGTATATTCCGTCATTTTTTACTTTTTTTTACGAGACGTACACGTCGAATGTTGGGCGCCTACTGTGGTGGAGCAACAAATAACGATCGAAAAGAAATGACCGATAACAAATGAACGCTGTTGACTTTTTACGAACGTTTATTTTTTTCAAACGCTTGTGCCGCGGCTTGTCTTTACGCGGAACGATTCTCTAGTTCGCGCATTGATCATGTAATTTGATATCCTTGTACTCAGTCGCAACCACACTTGATCGGCGAATATTACAAATTGTCACTTTTTTACTTGTAATATTCGCCGATCAAGACGTTTTTCGGTATCGAGCGCGTGTGGTTTTCCCGACCGTCAGCGACATCCCAACTCGAATGTAATTTTGAGATGTGTTCAACGCGCTAAAGAATCGGGAATTCTTATTCCAAATCGTCGAAACGCTGGTGCACCAATGCATTACGGTGTAAACGAAGAAGAAAGGATTTTAAGAGAGTTTGAGGAGAACCCGGAAATAGCGTGCGCCATGTAGCTCATATGCTCGGTCTATCTCGACAAATGGTACATCGTACTTTACCGAAACGGATTGCACCCGTATCATTATCAACGAGTACAACAACTTTTGGCGAGAGATGCAGAACAGCGTATCTATTTTTCTGAAGATATTCTTATTATCTTCAATTAATATTTTTGTTATAAAAAAAAAATATTAACAGTCAGCGAAACATACACAGGGTTTCTCGCTCAGTATCGGCAAAACGATTTTTTCCCCGACCGAATTCTATGGACGGATGAAGCAACCTTCACCCCGAACGGCGTATTTAATTGTCGTAATTATTTATTTTGGGCGGAAAACAATCCGCACGCCGTTCGGGAATGCTCGTTCCAATATCGATGGGCGATAAATGTATGGGCAGGAATAACAGCGAACTGGGTCGTAAGTAGTAAATTTTAGTAAATCAAGGAATTTTCTTTCGCAGCTTTAATATATCATTTTCTTTCGTGATTTTCAGATTGGTCCTTATTTCCTACCGCCACATTTAAATGGTGAAATATATTTAAACTTCCTCCAAAACGAGTTACCCATTCTCCTCGAAGATGTTCCTCTTAATGTAATAAATCAACTCATCTTCCAACATGACGGGGCTCCTCCGCATTTCGCTCGCCGAGTTCGCGAATATTTAAACGCGCATTATCCGGTCAGATGGATGGGTCGAGGTGGCCCAATCATTTGGCCGGCGCGATCGCCAGACTTTAATGAGATTAGATTATTTTGTATGGGGTCACATTAAAAATTTAATTGAATACAGGCGTGATGGTACAGAAGTTGAAGTACGAGAAGCTATTGTCGCAGCTTTTAATACCATCACGCCGGAAATGACGTATCGCGCGACGCGCAATATTACTTGAAGAGCCGAACTCTGTTTACGAGAACGAGGAAGGCATTTCGAACAATTTTTACATTAAAATATGAGAGTGGATTAGACCAATTGGGGATACCACTTTAAAAAAAATGCACCGTGTTATCTACCGCAAAGTGGTGTGGAAACGATAGCATAATACTTCCTATGCCGCGCGCGCGGGAGAGAGAAAGAGAGAGAGAGAGAGAGAGAGAGAGAGAGAGAGAGAGAGAGAGAGTAAGAAAGAGAGGGAGAGAGGGAGAGAGAGAGAATAGTTCGAGATGCGTGGCTTCAGCGTTCGCTCGTACGTACACACAGAAAAATATTATTCTATTGCTAAATAAAATGATTACTCAGTTTACTTTACTTCTTTTAAGTAACAGTTATCTTTAACAAAGAATATTTTCTTAACAATAGTCTTAAAATAGATTTATCACAAATTTTAGAAATACTCATTATCATGTACTCAAAACAAGTAAATATCTTCTTTTGAAGAATATTATAAAATTTTATCGAAGAAAAGTCAGATATGGTTAATTTAATGTAAGAAAATTTATTAGATCAGAAAAATTTAATGTATTTCTTTCAATTATATAATTTAATATTCTTGATTGAAGTATTAAATTTATTAGGATTCAGAATATATTTTGAATAAATTTGATGCTTATGATGAACTTATGATAGATTTGCGGATATATAAACTTATGAAATACTTGAAACAAGTAATATTTACTTGTATATAGTATGTATTTTTCTGTGTGTAGCCATATAGAGCGCCACTCCCACCGCTTCGCCGCGCACCCAGTAACGCATGAGTAGGAAGGCTCTTCTCGCCGCGCGCTTGTGTAAGGCATGGATTGGCCCATCTTTTTAAATTAATTTCTTAATAATTATTACGAAAATCGCAAAATGGTACAGGACTTTTCTTCTCGGTTTCATCTGCTCTACCTGCACATGGCGGATGATCCGCGAATTATGGGACACCCTGTATACAGGGTAGGCCACTTTAATGTATCCACTGAAATATCTTAAAATCTATAAGTTTAAGACAAAAATGTTTTAGACAAAAGTTGTATGATTCACAGGGGGACACATGATGAAAATATGGATTTGACCTTGAATGACCTTTTCAAGACCAAGTCAATGTAATCGATGTTTTCTTAAATAGAAACGCCCACTTTATATTGCATATTCTTGTAGCTTATCTCGAGAGATTTTCAAATCACTATAATAAAGTATTTTTTCATTAAGTACTTTTTGAGTTATTTTATATTTTAATCTGACATATTTTGATATAAAAAATAAAATATCTCGTAAAATATTTAGTTTTCGATAATCTTACCGTAATACTTTTATGTACAGAATAATGAGACAAATCAATTAGTGTAAAGAAAAAAATAAATAATTGTTTAAAAAAATACATTGTAAATAATTACATACTTTTTCTTAAAAAAAATTATTTTTTGTTTACTAATTGATTTGTCTCATTATTCTGTACATAAAAGTATTACGGTAAGATTATCGAGAACTAAATATTTTACGAGATATTTTATTTTTTATATCAAAATATGTCAGATTAAAATATAAAATAACTTAAAAAGTACTTAATGAAAAAATATTTTATTATAGTGTTTTGGAAATCTCTCGACATAAGCTATAAGAATATGCAATAAAAAATAGGGGATTCCATTTAAGAAATTAAAGGTGTCCTTGACTTGACCTTAACGATGCCATCCAAGGTCAAACCAATGACACCATCTTACGTTCTCCTCAAAACCATACAATTTTTGTTCAAAACGTTTTTCTCTAAAATGCTTAGTTTTTGAAAGAAAAGGGGTGTACCGGTGGTCTAGGACACCCTGTATATATAGATGCGAAAAATAACAGATACGTCTCCACGGGCTGTATGCGTGCGTATGCGAAGTGAGTGCGTGATACGCGAAAATATGTGCATGTGCAAGGATGTGAGAGCGCGTGGGAGAGTGTGCGAAATGTACGAAATCAAAGCGAGCGACAATCAGTCAATATCGTGTGACGTTACCGTCTCGCGCGCGTCCGCCGAGTCCCTCTCCGATCGAAAAGCGCGGGCTAAAGGGCCGCGCCAGTCGAATAATTGCGAGAACCGTACCGTTACCTCCAGAGAGGCGTCATTAATCGAGATTTTGTGCTTAATGTTAATTTTGTTTGTTGTTTCTTTTTGTATGATGATTTGAGTTGGGAGCCTCATCGGAAGAAAGAGCGGGAAGTCAGTAAAACATCATGGAAAATATCATCGTCAATCAAGGATGACCGCCGAGGGGCAAGGAGCCAGCAATCCGAGAAATCAAAGCATCTAACGTCTAGCTACGTCACGGCGGGATCAGGACCCGCACACGTGATGCGCAACGTACGGGACAGAGAGAGGATCCTCGCGCAAGGACACAGGCCCGTGCGGATCCGGTCCCCGCGGAGGAGCTGCAATCCTGCACCCGATGGCGTGACACGGCCCCGGAAAAGACGAAAAGAGGGGTGGTCGCGATACTTCGGGCCAAGCCGTTCGCCCTAGACCTCGCGACGGCCCCGCGGAAAGGGCCCCAGCGAATTATTGTTTGGAATACCGGGGGCGCGCGCACCCCCGATACGACCGTGAGCGCGCCGCCCGCCGGCCACAGCGCGTGATAACGCGTGATTGGTCGCGATAATACGCACCCCGTGTGCGCAGCCCCGGCTGGCCCACAGGTATCGATTCTGGATCGCGACGATCCGGGATCAAACTGGCGTGAGCCCGCGTAATAGACAGCGGCGTTTATTCTGGAGCCGAGATAATCTAGGCGAGAGCGATTTTTGCGAGAGCGTTGCGGCGTAAGAGGTCGAGGAGGACTCCCGCGATCGAGGGACGGACCGGAGTTAGAGGACGCCGACGTCGCCGACCCCGTGCAACCACCACGAGAGGAACGGTACCGGTGAGGTTATCCTTCGCCATATTCGCCACTCGCGATCGCGCCCGGAATCGTTTCGTTCTGTCGTCGTCGCCGTGAATTCGTACTTTGGTGTACGGGCTAAGCCCGATTCTTTAGTGTAGATTTTCGCGTCACGGCCACGTTGCCAAGCGATTCGAGCCCCGGAGCCTCGAAAGTATCGGTTTCCGCGGATCGAGACATTACCTCGCGTTTTTAATAAACCGTGTGTCGTCTCTCTGGAGATTCGGATTCCGTAGATTATATTTGCGTTGGTTCTCGCACGTCTAGCGTTTAAGTCTCGTTCGTGCTGTATGTCGGTCGTTTGAGTGTGAGTGTGATTCGCGTCAATTTGTTATATTACTTTTGTCTTTCGTTTGTGAATCTTTGCGTCTAAACTTTGCGTGCACGTCCGGTGCAACTTTCCTTCACGATTATTGTACGGGTTACGTGAGAGTGTGAATCGCGTAAATTCGACGTATTGTGTCGGTTGTAAAGCACCGCGTCTCGAAATTGTGAGCGCGTTTTGTGAGAGTTTCCTCGCGATTCTTGCATGAATTGCGTGCGTGTGTGCCGAGCATTCGATTCTGCGTAACATGTCCGTCCGAAATCGAAGCATGTCCGCGTTGTATTAATTGCCTGTTAATCTTAAGTTGCGTATTAATAATTTAGCGATAATAGCGGGCGATAAGGTCGCCGTTGGCGAGGTGATATCGAGAATTGATTCGGACTTGCGCCCGAATTATAAAAGAACGTAATAATTCATTTCTTCGCAGTGCGAGGCGTAATTCAAGCCGAGCGAACATTCCGGCCGATATAACGGGGCGGTCTCGGCGTACGCACTCCGGGGTTTTGCGCCCCGCGTCTAACACCCAGTCTCGCAGCCGCGTTTCTTTTATTGCAGCCGTATATCCGCGCGGTTTATCATTACTATTCTCGAGGAGCTGCGGCTCCCGCTATTATAATAAATCTGTTAATTTCTTTGTTTAATTGGCGAGTTTCTTTTCAGTTGTGTTTGTCGTTTCCGTAATTGTCGCCTCTTGCATAAATTATCGCGTTAGGACAACACTCGCCCTGCCCCTCTACCGTTAGGCGAGCTAGTCAGCCCGTGGCGAATTCCGGCAATTTCTTTCGCGTTTATTTCGCGCTTATTTCGCGTGTTTCGCGAATTGATACGTGAAAGATCGTATCTGGCGCCCAAGTTCGATTCCCGCGATTATTTCTCGGATCTCGTCACGGTATGCGCGGAACTCCTAACATCCCGTTCCCACCTGGCGCGTGGATCTTTTTCTCCGTTTTCCCGTTTTTGTCAACGACCCTTCCGCATCTCCCGTTCGGCGAATTAGCTTCTGTTCGTCGGCGCAATTTACACCCGCGCGACGGAGAGAACGAGTCGGCGGCCGCGTTTATCGCTCAGCCGCGAGACGGTAGGAAAAGTCGTCGCAATCGATTTGCCCGACGACATGTCTCGTGAAACTTTTGTATAGTACATCTTAATCTTATATGATAAAGTCATTTATTTATATATATATTAAAATCAGTGTAAGTTTAACCCGAGTGTCTCGATTGGTCCTAATAAACAAATATAATATACTTATGCATTGAAAATAGATAATCTCGTATAGATCTACTACAAATCTTACTTCGAAGTCTATAGGAATTCGAGCTATTATGTTTCCGAACGTTCACAACTACTAATATTCATTCGCTAATAAATTGTGAAATTTTAAAATAATGAAAGATTTTAGCGATTAAGTATATACATATTTAAGTTGCGTTGACATTTAGGATCTTTAGAAAACGCTCAACATATTAGGGTTCCTACAAAAAAGAAAAAAGAACATGATTTGTAAGATATTTGTCCACAAAGATTTATATGCAAAATCTGTTCCTTATTATATATATATATATATATATATATATATATATAATTAGATATTAATTTTTACTTTTTTGTGTAAAATAAACTTTAAAAAATAATATATAAAATAAAAATTAATATTTGATTATGGAACAGATTTTGCACGATAAATATTTCAAATCATGTTTTTTCTGCATAATTATATTGCATAATTATATTATATTTGTTTATTATTAAATTATAAATAAAATAATTAATTATTAGAAAAGCAGTTTTCCAAACTTTTCTAAAACATAAAACTCATATTCCTCGTTGCTTTCCACTTACACGTGGATATTGAAGAAAGACAGAAATTTTAATGTAAATAATTTTTAATGTTTTTGATTAAATAGTCAATTTATTACCATCGTATTAACGACGCGACTTTACCTTGAAAACGTAATTACTGCTTTGGCCACTATTACGGTATTGCGCTGAAACCAGTGAGAAATGCTGGTCTCGCCCTCATCCGGGCCTTTGGCTATCTGTCTATTAATCTGTGCTACCACCAGAGAGAAGAATGAGAGTCGCCACGCTGCCGTTTTTCGTGAGACGTTATTTCTACGTCGTACACTAGCGTCACGTACATCCATTTTACGCCGCCTGGAACTACATGGCCACATCCACTTTCGGAGCCGATAAAACAGCCGATTGGTTCATGTCCGTGCTTCATCCACTTTTCGATACTGTCGATTTTGGTTCATGTCCATGCTACATCCACTTTTCGATATTGTCGATGCTGGTAGTACACTGATCGTTTGACAAAAAGAGATGATTGCGCTGTCTTCGTCTCTCTTTCATTGCGTATGTATGTAGCGTCCGTGAAGGCACAACACCGATACGTTGAGCACACGGATGCGATTGTTGGGAGATAATGTCAGACAAGGAGCGACAATCGCGTGCTATCCTTGTTCCTCTAGCGTATCGCTTACGGCCGAAATACGGCCTGAAAATGCTTTCTGGCCTCTCGTGACATCAGTAATGCAACAAGGCTAATAAGCGCCCATTTTATAAGAATTTTATACTTGCGTATATATATATGTAGATATATATGTTTAAATTATAGTTAAAATTGTATCTGCAATTAAATATTGTATGATGATCAATAATACTAGGATAATAGATAACAAAGTGAATAAATACAAAATACGTCAGACGGATGCCTGCTAGACTTGATGATTTCCCTGCCGAAAATGGTCGATTAAAACGGATTTAAAAAAATGTAATCCGAATCGATCGGGATTTCTGCACCGAAAATGCGGTATTAAAACCGATTGAAAATAGTCAAATCGAATTTAGTACGCTTCAGGCGAGATTAATGTTGGATGATATATCTCCACCCCAATCCGAAATTATACGATTTCATAAAGTTATAATTAAACCTGTTTTAATGCAATTGAATTGGAATTTACCATAGTCAATCCATAGGTAAAAATAATCCCTTTTAATAAAAAATTTTATCATTTCGCAGATGAAAAGTAAATTGATTTTATGTAGTGTGAAGTCGGATTTGCTGTTATCATGAGTCACGATCAATTATTGAATCGGTGTTTCTACAATTGAAACGGACTCAGTTGTTAAAAACAAATATACGATTTCTCCGCAGAGGGTCCGCCTTATATCCCCGCTTGACCGCTTTCTATTTCCAGGTTGGCCCGCTCGACCTTCGCCGCGTAGCGGCGCCGCCCGGAACTACGCGCGGACGCGCGAGCGCGTGGGCCGCCAAGTTGCGGGTCGCACTATTGTATTGCGGATTGTGCTTAATGTGACGACCTACGGCAGCCACAATATCCATTCGATTATTCGTGTTTATTTGGATTGACAACAATATGGATTAGAATGTAATGAATTTAGATTGGAAATAATCCGCGAAAGCGATATTAAAACCGATTATAGTTCGTTCGGAATTAAAATCGATTACTTTTTAATCCGGGCGCGGATTGAACCGATTAAAACCGATTAAAACGGATTATGTTTTAATCGGTTTTAATCGACCATTTTCGGCAGGGTTGTTTCGAAGTTATAGCGAAAAAAATGCAAAAGTAGTTATTTCTCACACTAATGCGAGAAAAGCACCTTTATGACTTACCTTACCGCGTTAGTAGTGCGGAAATAACAGGCATTACAAAAAATATTGTATGTATGGCATGTGCGGAAGACAACAAACTATGTCGCGCATGAAGTTGCCGCATTCGCTTTAGCTCATGCGGCAACTTCATACTCGACATAACTCATTGTTTTCCACACTTGCCACACAAGATAATATTAATAAATTGACTGTCGTTTTAAGTGAAAACATCGCATAAACATAGCTTAGAAATTTCTCTTACCTACCAATCATGAGTACATTTCCCAATGAAGAATATGCCGATATTCATTTTATTTATGGTTTCTGTAATGGTAACGCACGTGCAGCAGTAACAGAATATCACCGACGGTTTCCTAATCGCAGAGTATCAGATCGAAGAGTTTTTAGCAATGTCCACCGAAGCATTAAATTTACTGGTAAGGTCCCAAATAAAAATCTTGAGAGACCATTAAAATACCCGTATTCATAATCCTTCCTTGAAAAATAAGGATTCCTTGTTTCTCATTCCATGTTTCATAAACCTTCCTTGACCGGATAAGGAACCTTATTGGCTCCCTTATCTCAAGGGAAGTCACGAGCTTCCTTGAGGAAGAGATGCATCCTTTTTAGCAGACGACGTGCAGAATATAATCAAATATAACTTTCAAAAGATAGTTTTGTCACATTTCAATCTGCGATTTTGTGGTTACTTTTGTGTTGTCGCGCTTTCAGACTGAAAGTGTGTATAAAGGAAAAAAGATATAATGGAGAACGAATTTTTAAATGATTCTGACGATGAATTTGAGGACGAAAATCCAGAGGATCGGATTTTGTGGAGGCTTCCGAAAAGGTATATTCGCGATTGGGAAAATCCCGTGGAATTTTTTGAAGATATTCCTTTTCGGAAAAGATACAGATTCAGCAAAGGAGCTGTGATCGAGACCTTATTACCTCTAGTAGATGCTCGGTTAAGGCGATTCAATAATCGTGGACTACCGGTTTCTCCGTTGATGCAACTTTTAATAACTTTTCATTGTCTATTATCTCTTTTTTCCTTTATACACTTTCAGTTTGAGAGCGCGACAACAAATAACCACAAAACCACAGATTGAAATGTAACGAAACTAACTTTTGGAGGTTATATTTGGTTATATTTTGCGTATCGTCTGCTAAAAAAATCGCATCCACTCCTCAAGGAAGCTCGTGACCTTCCTTGAGATAAGGGAGCCAATAAGATTCCTTGTTCGGTCAAGGAAAGTTTATGAAACGTGGAACGAGGAACAAGGAATTCTTATTCCTCAAGGACGGACTATGAATACGGGTATAAAGTATAAAAATCGGCAGGAGTGACGGCCAAACTCCGAATTGATATTGGAGACCTCGCGCGGTGACAATGCGAAACTCCGACTTCAAGGTTACCAATCTGAGAAATAAATTCTCGATTTCTATGTAGAGGTGTATGTCCGTATACATACACACACGATTGCATTGCTCGCGTGGATGCACCGTGGAGAGGAAAGATAGAAAAGGATCAACGATCATGCTATCCTTATTCCTCTAATGTATCGCTTTACGGCCGAGATACGGCCTGAAAATGCTTTTCAGCCTCTCGTGGCAAAAAACAGTAATGCAACTAGGCTAACAAACGCCCACTTTTTGTAAATTTTATATTTGTTTATGCACATTTATGCGTATATATGTATCAATCATATCTAAAAATTATATATATGATTAAAAATTGTATGATGATAAATATAATAACAGTAAAATAATAACTCACAGAGTAAACTGATATCCCATACAGCACCGAAAGATTGCAGAAATGTTGCATAGACCTTGCATTGAAACATTGTAATATTGCATAGAAGTTGCGAAATGTTTTTGCAATGTTACTGCAAGCCTGTGGCAACGTTGAAATGTCCACCCTTAGAAATATTACAATGTAAGATTACAATAATGTTACGGTGCAATGTATTTGTAATATTGGAATGCCTTGTTACAAATATACAGAACACTTCAAATTTAATAGATTGTTCGGGAGTCGACTTCGACGAGATCACCCGAATCTTGAGAAACGCTCAGAGATGAGCGAGAAGCGGTGTGTAACGTGAATCCGTAGATCCGCTGGAGGATAAGGAGAATGAGACAGGAGTCGAGTGCAAATTTTAAGAAATGTTCTTTTTTATTTTGAGTAATAGGAGCGAGCGACGGCACGTATTCCGCGAATCCGACGGATATCTTCAAAATGTCCTGTTAATGACTGCCTTCGACGCGTGTCGGAAATCTTGCAGAGCTTCTTGCTAGAGGCTCTCGCGAGAACGGATATCTCGCACGCGGACGCCGGGTGTGGCTTGGCGCGAGGCAGAGGACATTCGCGGAACGATTAACGCGCGTCGACTCTCGGACTCCACACTCTTAACAATTAACTTTCACGATATCTTAGCACTAACTGAATGAAGAATACAGTTTGAGATATGACCGAATTGACCGCCGCGAGAATATGAATGCGATCGTATGCGAGACAATTCGGACCGATTTTGAGACGAGTAAGCCTACTGCGTACGCGACACGAGCGAGAATATGCGAAGTGCGAATGCGAAAAGTCGATGAATTTCGACCGGCTCGAATCGTTGTCGTAGGCAGACTGAATAACGACGGAAAAGAGTCGCGGTCGACCGATTTCCATAATAGGATATTTTCGGCGCCGAATGTTCGAGAATATAGGTGTTTGTCACACTTTTTCTTTCTAAGAAGAATGCGATCACGCACCTTTTTCTTTGTTATGATTACGCGGTCAGGCGCCGATCGGCTGATCGCGACGATGTTTATTCTCGCTCGGGTTTTGATCGCGGCTCTTACCGTTCAGATTTGTCGGTTGAATTTACAGTTTAAATTTATCGATTAAATTCAACGTTTCAATCTTGAACATAGATAAACTTTGAGAATATATAAAGACATCCAAGAGAGAGATAAGAAAAAAGATTGTGAATTTACGCAATTACAACGAGTTTTTTCTCGTCTCTCTTGGATGTCTTTATATATATTCTCAAGGTTTATCTATTTAAATCCGAAGTATTCTGCATATTAAAAAATTATTATCAACTTTTTGATTTTATATATATAGGAATGGAAACTATTAAACAATTTTCTGTTATTTAATTAACATCATTATCATCATGATAATAATTAAATAATTTAATTCATAAATGTTAAAATTTTATTTATATGGATATTAGACTCTATTTTAACATTTTAAGTAAACAATAAATGGATAATTTTAACTTTTTCGGACATTTATTTGTCCGATTGAACAATCAATTCAATATCTGAATTCCCTGTATTGGGATCGTATATTAAACTGATAAAAATAGTTATATATCTTTAATCTTTCTAGCCGCTCTTTGCAAGCTTTATATAATTATCGTGACTGAAACTTAAATGCGAGATATATAATGCAACGGGCGCCGTATAGCGGTAAACGAACGAACTAGCGGTTACTGAAAATTGTTTTTGTAATGCTTTTGGAATGTTGCTGTAACATTCTCATGAAATATTACAATTACATGTTCCAGTAATGTCTCAACAACATTACATTGCAACTAGCAAGATTGTAACATTACTTCAATGTAATTGCAATGTTCTGTGCTGTATGGGATACAATATGTAAAACACGGGCATTTATTAGACTTGGCAATTTATTGCTTTTGTACTTGTTGCTTTTTCATCGATACTTTATGTATTGTCAGCACGATAGAGCGACAAGGAATGATTGTTAATTCTTGGCTACATTATATCTTTCAGTAATTGCAAATTTATAGACCGACAAGTATGCTATCTTGATTTCTTTTCGATTATATTGATATTATCGTATAAAAATATCTGCTACATAAATACTGATAATATGAAAGCATTTACAAGAAATATGTGATAGTTCAGTGCAAGAATATTCAATCAATCATGCAGTAGACTCAAGTTCAATTCCACAGACATCTTAACAAAATTTTTTTATATTTTTTGTTATACAGGGTGATTCAAAACAACCTTCTGTCCTTACAATGTCATATACTTGACTCAATTCTAAGACGATTTTTCCTTTGCCAAAATTTTTTCCGAGGCTTAGTTTTCAAATTATAAGCCAAAACAGTTAACGAATTACGGGCCGCGTACGCGAGGCAGGCAGGGGCGGCGCAACTCACCGTCCGATGCTGGTGATTACGTGAAGCGCTCGCTGCGATCAACTGTTTGCTACATGCGATGGGGTGTATGTGTGAGAGAGAACGCGTATACGCGTATACACACACATACACATTCTCTCTCTCTCTCTCTCTCTCTCTCCTCTCTCTCTCTCTCTCTCTCTCTCTCTCTCTCTCTTTTACACCCATCGCGTGTAGCAAACAGCTGATCGCACACACGCTCTCTCTCTCTCTCTCTCTCTCTCTCTCTCTCTCTCTCTCTCTCTCTTTTACACCCATCGCGTGTAGCAAACAGCTGATCGCACACACGCTCTCTCTCTCCCTCTCTCTCTGTCTTTCTCTTTTATACCCATCGCATGTAGCAAACAGTTGATCGCAGCGAGCGCTTCACGTAATCACCAGCATCGGACGGTGAGTTGCGCCGCCCCTGCCTGCCTCGCGTACGCGGCCCGTAATTCGTTAACTATTTTGGCTTATAATTTGAAAACTAAGCCTCGGAAAAAAATTTGGCAAAGGAAAAATCGTCTTAAAATTGAGTCAAGTATATGACATTGTAAGGACAGAAGGTTGTTTTGAATCACCCTGTATAAACGTTATTACATTCTGTGTGAGAATTATATTTAGAATAATCAAGCGACGCGCTAGCGTCGCGACGCCAAGTATATAAAAAAAACGTTTCGGCTTGTCAACGGTTTGCCAATGTAGCCTATGTACAGGGGCCGCGACACTACCAAATAGCTTATCCGGAGTTTTACGTCTAATAAACTTTCGATTAAAATTCCTCAGGAACCAAGCCGTTAATCAAAAATCTAACGGCACTTTTTTTATACAATGTGGATGCAAGCTTTCGATTGCGACCAGTTTGAATAAGATTGGTACAGTCAATCCTGAAGAATGATAATCGTATACCAGAAATGTGACACTTTTCGTTCTTCATCATTATCATAATAATAAGATAAGTTTCAGACTCTCACGTACGTATGCTCGCACGCACACACGCAAAGCGATTTTGTCCCTCAAGGCGCGTTCATATCGCTCATGTACGATAATTCTTTCGTGTATTACTCTTTTACAAAATCATAATTTTAAAAATTTATAATAAATAAGAGAGAGAGAGAGAGCGGGAGGGAGAGAGAGAGAGAGAGAGAGAGAGAGAGAGAGAGAGAGAGAGAGAGAGAGAGAGAGAGAGAGAGAGAGAGAGAGAGCGGGAAAGAGAGAGAGGGAGAGAGCGGGATGGAGAGAGGGAACGGGAGAGAGAGAGAGGGAGCGGGAGAGAGAGATGGAGCGAGAGAAAGAGAGAGGGGGAGGGAGAGAGAGAGATAGAAAGAGCGAGAGAGAGAGCGGGAGAGAGAGGGGGAGAGAGAGGGGGAGAGAGAGAGAAAGCGGGAGAGAGAGAGGGAAAGAGAGCGGGGGGAGGGAGGGAGAGAGAGAGGGGGGAAGCGGGAGAGGGGGGAGCGGGAGAAAAAGCGGCAGAGAGAGAGAAAGCGAATATGTGTATATGTACACCCCATTACACCACATGATCATACCGCCAAATAAGTAAACAAAGACGCGTGACGGTATGCGGCATATTATATTGTGTATGGGGCCTCTGGTGGCTCAGGGAGTAGCGCGCCTGACTCACATCCCAGAGATCTCGGGTTCGATTCCCGACTCGACCCTGGCCTGCGCTTTCCTATTTTTCCTTCCCTACCACCTCCCAAACAAATTCCTTCCTTCTCTCCTTCGCCAAGAGAACGTACTCACTGAAATTTATACTATATGTTTTTATTGTATATATATATATATATATATATATATATATATATGTTACATATATTAAATATATATATGTTACATATATTTATACTATGAAATTTATAATATAACCTGTTGTTGGCCCGAATATATTGATCTACCCCTGATCATATTGGCCATTTAAATATTAAGAAGAAGAATATTGTGTATGGAATGTCTCACTTTGTTGTCATTCATATAGTGACAGCGAATAGGCAACAGCTCCATGTGTCGTTATACACGATCGCGAAAATTATTAAAAGATATCTGAAACTCGATCTCTATAATAAATAATAATTAACGATTCACAAGCGATTGCTATTTGTCGAAGCAGATATTAACTTCGTGTGATTTATTGTTATATATATATCTCGTTATATACGATCACAAAAATGATTAGAAGATATCTGAAACTTGATCTCTATAACAATTAAAAATTAACGATTCATAAGTAATTGCTATTTATCAAAGCAGATATTAATTGTGTGATTTATTGTTATACTAATATACTAATATAAAGTATGAATAATTACAAAAAGCAGTGAAATCCCACTAAAAAAAAACCTCACAAAGGTAAAAAAAATACGCCAAGTATATACCTAAAAAATAATTTATAAATTATTTTTCCTAGATAATAAGAAATAAAAACTAAATATGAAATCAATAGTTAACTAGCCAAGTACTTAGAAGCAATTCAGTTTGTGAGAATTTGTAATTTGAAATAGTATTTGTCATAAAATCAAAGGTCATAGCCGGGTAAGCACGGTCAATCTACCCCGCAGGTATAGAGTTTAAATCTTTTTTGTAAGTTACTATCGATGGAACTTACAATTTCCTAAAATATTAGTCTCCCAACTACACGTGTTTAAGAGTAAAAAAATAATAACAATTTTTCGTAATTAATTTTTTTCTCGTAAGCGGTTCAATGAATCGCTTTAAAAAATATATATGATGTGGGCACAATTGCAACACACGAAACAAAAAATTAGGGTCCAAATTCGAGAAGAACAACATTGAAAAAAAAAATATTTCAACTTAAAAATTTTTTTTTCAATATCATAGGCGCTTGGTACAACTACCATTTTTTTTTAAATAATATTTTTGAGCAATAAACAACAACATATATTTTTTTTAAATCGATCAAACGGGTAGACGATAGTTAAATTAATTAAAGTAATTTTTTATATTTTTTTCTCATAAAGGGTTTGATGGATCATTTTCGGAAAAAAGTATCTTGTAGATACAATCAAAGCACATTAAAAAAAATTGAGATCAAAGTTGGATAATAATAACATTGTAAAAAAAAGATTTTAGGTTTTCATAATTTTTTTGACATCATAGACTGTTTCAACACATATCAATCTTTTTTCCAAATATCTTTAGGTAGCAATCTATACCTGCGGGGGCAGATTGACCGTGCTTACCCGGCTATGGCCTTTGTATTTATAGAAATGTTATACACAAATTCTCTGCATAAAATTAAAACGCATCATATTTTTATTAAAAGAAACCTGAGTTTCAAAATAAGTTCAATAGAAATAAGAAAATATAAAAAAATTTTAATTAAAAAAACTTGGCGCTGCTAACTTTTAAAGTATATATTAAAACCAACAAACAATAAATTTAATTTAGATCTAAATTTAATTTAGAATTATATTTAATTTAGTTATATCACAATAACTGCAATGTGAATGTATTAAAGAATACACTAATTTTAGCATGTTTAGTTTAGCAGCGCCAAGTTTTTTTAATTAAAATTTTTTATATTTTCTTATTTCTATTGAACTTATTTTGAAACTCAGGTTTCTCTTAATAAAATTATAATGCGTTTTAATTTTATGCAGAGAATTTGTGTATAACATTTCTATAAATACAAATTTGATTTTATGACAAATACTATTTCAAATTACAAATTCTCACAAACTGAATTGCTTCTAAGTACTTGGCTAGTTAACTATTGATTTCATATTTAGTTTTTATTTCTTATTATTTAGGAAAAATAATTTATAAATTATTTTTTAGATATATACTTGGCGTATCTTTTTTACCTTTGTGAGGTTTTTTTTTAGTGTTATTAAAATTTTGAAAATATGTTGACCATTTTGTAATTGTACATGTGTATAAAAAATTTATTTTATGTGTTTAATATATCTTGTAATAAACCAATAATAGCTAGGAGAGAAAAGCTATTATTATTTTATTTTATTATTATTAAATATATTACATATATTAATATTAACATATTTTCAAAATTTCCAAATTTTGTTCTCAATATAATTCTCAAAACATAAAATGTAATAACAAAACACATAAAAAAGTTTTGTTGAGATATCTGTGGAATTGAACTTGAGTGTACTGCATGATAGACTGAATATTTTGCACTTCGTCATTACATGTATTATTTATATATATGTTTTCATATACCAGTACTCGTATGTGCTTACGCGATATCGGTACAATTGAAGAAAGATAATATAATTGTCTATGAAATTACGATTAAGACTGTTAAAAGATAATGTAATGTCCCACTCGGCATGTAATATTTCTGATACATTGCTGCTATATTCCATTTGAAATATTACACCTTTCAACAATATTACAGAAATATTTCACGACTGTTTCTGCAACATTTCTGCAATGTTTCAATGTCCGCAATCATTTCAAATGCAACTTTGCTAAAAGATTTCAGCAATATTTCGGTAATATTACTGAAATATTTCTGAAACATATCCCAAGTAGCAAACTGATGTCATAGTGACGGTAAATTTTGGTCACAAAATGACCACTTAGACATCCTAAGCTAGGTCTCATGAGACTCGAAAATGATGTCGATATGTCATATCCACGAGACGTCATTTTCTGATGTTTGTTTGACGGCAAAACTAAAATCAATTACAGTAATAATATATAACAACATACATTAATGTGATATACAAGGTGAGTTTTTTAACTTGAAACTGTAAAATATCTCGGAAAGTAAGCTTTATCGAAGAAAATGTTTCAAATAAAAGTTGTAAGGTTCGGAGGGGGCCACATGATAAAAATATGGATTTGACCTTGAGTGACCTTTTCAAGGTGAGATCAATGTGATCGACGTTTTCTTAAATGGAACCTCCCTTTTTTATTACATATTCTTGCAGCTTATCTTGAGAGCTTTTCAAAACACTATAATAAAGTATTTTTTCATTAAGTACTTTTTGAGTTATTTTATATCTTAATCTGACATATTTTGATATAAAAGATAAAATATCTCGTAAAATATTTAATTTTTGATAATCTTACCGTAATACTTTTATGTACAGAATAATGAGACAAATCAATCAGTATAAAAAAAAAATTGTTTTTAAGAAAAAGTATGTAATTATTTACAATGTATTTTTTTAAACAATTATTTGTTTTTTTTATACCAATTGATTTGTCTTATTATTCTGTACATAAAAGTATTACGGTCAGATTATCGAAAACTAAATATTTTACGAGATATTTTATTTTTTATATCAAAATATGTTAGATTAAGATATAAAATAACTCAAAAAGTACTTAATGAAAAAATACTTTATTATAGTGTTTTGAAAAGCTCTCGAGATAAGCTACAAGAATATGTAATAAAAAAGGAGGGTTTCATTTAAGAAAACGTCGATCACATTGATCTCACCTTGAAAAGGTCACTCATAGTCAAATCTATATTTTTAACATGTGGCCCTCTCCGAACCCTACAACTTTTGTTTGAAACATTTTTTTCGATAAAGCTTACTTTCCGAGATATTTTACAGTTTCAAGTTAAAAAACTCACCCTGTATATTATAGATAAATTTAAATAATTTAATTTATAAAATTAAAGATTTTATTTATATGGAAGTTAATTTCTGTTTTATATTTTAAGCAGATAATAACGAACGATTTTCACTGATTCGGACAGAAATTGTCCGAATAAGTGAAAATCAGACAGATAAATGTCCGATTTTCTAAAAATCAGTACAATATCTGAATTTCCCGTTACGGAACTCTCATCAGAAATTAAACTGATAAAAATAATTATAATATTATTAATCGCATTTTGCAGGCTTTATATACGCTCATGACAAAAATTTGAATACGGATATAGACAGTGAATAGCGCGGCATAGCGGTAAGCAAATAAACTATAACCTTAATACTAGTTACAAAAGGACTTTCTGAAAGATTTCAGAAATATTGCAAATGCAATATTTTAAAAAACATAATGCAGGTGCATTTCTGAAATATTTCGGATGCAAAGTTACAATTGAAATATTAATGAAATATTTCTGTACCATTTCCGAACATTACAGTATTTCAGCAATTTTACATGCCGAGTGGGGTCTAACAAGAATTGACAATCATGCTATTTCTCTATCCCGCTAATATGATAAACGAAATATCGATAGTAACAAAGCAACAAATCTCACAAAGTCTAACAGGCACCCGTGTCTTACATATTGTATATTTATTCACTCTGTTATCTATATTATTATTGATCATCATACAATATTTAATTGCACGTATAATTTTAACTATAATTTAAACATATATATGCATATATGTATATACGTAAACATAAAATTCTCAAAAAATGGGCGCCCGTGTCATGTTGCATTACTGCTTTCTGCCACGAGAGGCCAAAAAGCATTTTCAGGTTTAGGCCGTATTTCGGCCGTAAAGCGATACGCTAGAGGAACAAGGATAGCATGCGATTGTCGCTCTTTGTCTGACATTATCTCCCAACAATCGCTTCCGTGTGCTCAACATATCGGTGTGCTTTCACGGACGCTACACATACGCGATGAAAGAGAGACAAAAACGGCGCAATCATCTCTCTTTGTCTATCGATCAGCAGTTGTACGCAATGCATAGATATATAGACTGGATTGAACATTGTGAGATAGACAAACGTGCGCTTGCTGTAGAAAAAGAGGTACTATATGGGAGGCCTATGTTTGTCTCTTTTCCTAGCATCTCATTGGTGATTTTCTATATGGAGGGGGATAAAATCACCTATAAGATGCTAGGAAAAGATAGAGTCCTAGATTATCAGAGAGGCGCCAACGTGTTCCACTTTCTGATTGGTCGATTAAAATAGCCGCCATGTTAGAATACAAACGTCACACGTACAGCCTGACAGCTGTCAATCAAATGTGGTTGTGTTAATATTAAAAGTTTAAATAAGTGCATATTATAATTTCTTGTTACCACGGTAAGTAGAAATGTCTTATATATGTTACATATGAAGAAATTAAGCTGCACATATTTAAAACATATATATGTATATATGTGTATATATATATACAGGGTGTCCCAAAGCACCCTTTACAACGCTCGTGAGCAGGTAGAGCACAGTAAACTGAACAGAAAAGTCCTGTACCATTTTGCAATTTTCGCAATAATTATTGAAATATTAATTAAAAAAGATTGGCGAATGAGCGCGCGTTTCGCGCGGCTAGACCGTGGGACGTACGCTCTAGGCGTGCCAGCGGCGAGCTTCGCAGTGTCGCACGGCAACGAAAAGTTTGGTGGCCCTGCGACGAGAGTCGGGGTACGCGCGAGCAGCGAGCGGCCATTAATAACAATTATTAAATGATTTAGATAAATAATGCTAATTAAATGTTTGCTTAACAATTACAAAAAGAATTAATTATTGAATAATAATATATTATTATTATTATTATTTTATTATGATTTTTAATTATTTTTTTACGTTTCGTGGAAAAAGAAACGATAAGAAAGATAAGAGAATTTGATGCTGCAATAATATACTTACAAAAGGAAACGATCGAGAATCAATTGTGAATTTACGATCCTTCATCAAGGTAGGATTCATAACTACGGTAAAACACAATAAAAAATTAAAATTGTGAATGCTGAAAATTAGATATCTATGAAAAAGAAACAAAGAATCTATCATGTGAATTTACGCTTATAAGCTTTCGTTAATTTATTATTTACAATTACTATAGAAAACAATGTAATCGATTCCTATCGTTTTTTTTTTGGTTCCTTCGTCAGGATTGCGACAAATGTTCATACAAAAATATTCGAATACGCATATCAAAAAATATAAAGCCTCCGCTAGTATAAAATAATAAACGTTTCCCGCTTCATGTATTGAAATAAAATATCTTATTTACCTCATGTATCGAAATAAGATATCTTATTTCGATACATGAGGTAACGATTATAACTTGTAATCGTTGTGCTCTGCTTGAGATGGTTCTACTTATATTTTCCCGAAATAAAATTATTTTGTGGCAAGGAAACGCTATCGTTTCCACACCACCTTGAGGTAGATAGCTTGGCGCGTTTTTTTTAAGTGGTTTCCCTAGTAGGCCTAATCCATTCTCAAAATTTAATGCAATAACTGTTCGAAGTGTCTTCCTCGTGCTTGTAAGCAGAGTTCGACTCTTCCAGTTATTTGTCGCGTCGCACGGTGCGCCATGTCCGACATAATACTATTAAAGGCCGCTAAAATAGCTTCGCGTACCTCATCTTCGGTACCATCACGATGGTGCTCGACTGAAGCTTTTACATAGCCCCAAAGAAAATAGTCTAGCACGTTCAAATCTGGCGACCGTGCCGGCCAAACGATAGGGCCACCTCGACCTATCCATTTGTCCGGAAAACGCGCGTCTAAAATTTCTCATACTCGACGGGAATAATGTGCGGGAGCTCCATCGTGCTGAAAAATCAGCGTTTCTCGCGCGCAAAGAGGAACGTCCTCCAAAAGTTCCGGCAACTTGTTCTCAATGAACTCCGCGTACGTCTGTCCATTGAGATGTGGCGGAAGAAAATATGGGCCGATCTGAAAATCGCCAATAGATACATTACGGAGGTACGCGAAGCTATTTTAGCGGCCTTTAATAGTATTACGTCGGACATGGCGCACCGTGCGACGCGACAAATAACTGGAAGAGTCGAACTCTGCTTACAAGCACGAGGAAGACACTTCGAACAGTTATTGCATTAAATTTTGAGAATGGATTAGGCCTACTAGGGAAACAACTTAAAAAAAACGCGCCAAGCTATCTACCTCAAGGTGGTGTGGAAACGATAGCGTTTCCTTGCCACAAAATAATTTTATTTCGGGAAAATATAAGTAGAACCATCTCAAGCAGAGCACAACGATTACAAGTTATAATCGTTACCTCATGTATCGAAATAAGATATCTTATTTCGATACATGAGGTAACGATTATAACTTGTAATGAGGTAAATAAGATATTTTATTTCAATACATGAAGCGGGAAACGTTTATTATTTTATACTAGCGGAGGCTTTATATTTTTTGATATGCGTATTCGAATATTTTTGTATGAACATTTGTCGCAATCCTGACGAAGGAACCAAAAAAAACGATAGGAATCGATTACATTGTTTTCTATAGTAATTGTAAATAATAAATTAACGAAAGCTTATAAGCGTAAATTCACACGATAGATTCTTTGTTTCTTTTTCATAGATATCTAATTTTCAGCATTCACAATTTTAATTTTTTATTGTGTTTTACCGTAGTTATGAATCCTACCTTGATGAAGGATCGTAAATTCACAATTGATTCTCGATCGTTTCCTTTTGTAAGTATATTATTGCAGCATCAAATTCTCTTATCTTTCTTATCGTTTCTTTTTCCACGAAACGTAAAAAAATAATTAAAAATCATAATAAAATAATAATAATAATAATATATTATTATTCAATAATTAATTCTTTTTGTAATTGTTAAGCAAGCATTTAATTAGCATTATTTATCTAAATCATTTAATAATTGTTATTAATGGCCGCTCGCTGCTCGCGCGTACCCCGACTCTCGTCGCAGGGCCACCAAACTTTTCGTTGCCGTGCGACACTGCGAAGCTCGCCGCTGGCACGCCTAGAGCATACGTCCCACGGTCTAGCCGCGCGAAACGCGCGCTCATTCGCCAATCTTTTTTAATTAATATTTCAATAATTATTGCGAAAATTGCAAAATGGTACAGGACTTTTCTGTTCAGTTTACTGTGCTCTACCTGCTCACGAGCGTTGTAAAGGGTGCTTTGGGACACCCTGTATATATATATATATATATATATATATATATATATATATATATATATATATATATATATATATATAAGCACTACTGACGTTTGTGTCTTAAGATGGCGGCGGTGGGCATGGTGGGGGTAGAGTTGGCGCCTCTCTGATAATCTAGGACTCTAGGAAAAGAGACAAAATAGGCCTCCCATATAGTACCTCTCTCTCTACAGCGAGCACGCGTTTGGCTATTGCAACACTCAGTCCATTCTATATGTCTATGGTCTACACGAATACTATACACATACGCGATGAAAGAGAAACAAAGACGGAGCAATCATCTCTCTTTGTCAATCGATCAGTGTACTACCACAGATTAATAGACAGATAGCCAAAGGCCCGGATGAGGGCGAGACCAGCATTTCTCACTGGTTTCAGCGCCATACCGTAGTAGTGGCCAAAGCAGTAATTACGTTCCCAAGGTAAAGTCGCGTCGTTAATACGATGGTAATAAATTGACTATTTAATCAAAAACATTAAAAATTATTTACATTAAAATTTCTGTCTTTCTTCAATATCCACGTGTAAGTGAAAAGCAACGAGGAATATGAGTTTTATGTTTTAGAAAAGTTTGGAAAACTGCTTTTTTAATAATTAATTATTTTATTTATAATTTAATATTAAACAAATATAATATAATTATGCAATATAATTATGCAGAAAAAACATGATTTGAAATATTTATCGTGCAAAATCTGTTCCATAATCAAATATTAATTTTTATTTTATATATTATTTTTTAAAGTTTATTTTACACAAAAAAGTAAAAATTAATATCTAATTATATATATATATATATATATATATATAATAAGGAACAGATTTTGCATATAAATCTTTGTGGACAAATATCTTACAAATCATGTTCTTTTTTCTTTTTTGTAGGAACCCTAATATGTTGAGCGTTTTCTAAAGATCCTAAATGTCAACGCAACTTAAATATGTATATATTTAATCGCTAAAATCTTTCATTATTTTAAAATTTCACAATTTATTAGCGAATGAATATTAGTAGTTGTGAACGTTCGGAAACATAATAGCTCGAATTCCTATAGACTTCGAAGTAAGATTTGTAGTAGATCTATACGAGATTATCTATTTTCAATGCATAATTATATTATATTTGTTTATTATTAAATTGTAAATAATTAATAATAATTAATTATTAAAATAAATAATTATTAAAAAAGCAGTTTTTCTAAAACATTTCTAAAACATATTGTTTTAAACTGTCATATCCGTTGCATATTATGTATGTATATATATATATATATATATATATATATATATGTATGTAGGATTTTTAGTTGTTACCGACAAATATTAATTTATTGATAGGACCAATCGAGACACTCGGGTTAAACTTACATTGATTTTAATATATATATATATATATATATAAATAAATGACTTTATTATATAAGATTAAGATGTACTATACAAAAGTTTCACGAGACATGTCGTCGGGCAAATCGATATCGACTGATTGTCGCTCGCTTTGATTTCTTACATTTCGCACACTCTCCCACGCGTTCTCACATCCTTGCACATGAACATATTTTCGCGTATCACGCACTCACCTCGCACACGCACGCATACAGCCCGTGGAGACGTGTCTGTTATTTTTCGCATCTATATATACAGGGTGTCCTAGACCACCCATACACCCCTTTTCTTTCAAAAACTAAGCATTTTAGAGAAAAACGTTTTGAACAAAAATTGTATGGCTTTGAGGGGAATGTAAGATGGTGTCATTGGTTTGACCTTGGATGGCATCGTTAAGGTCAAGTCAAGGACACCTTTAATTTCTTAAATGGAATCCCCTATTTTTTATTGCATATTCTTATAGCTTATGTCGAGAGCTTTCCAAAACACTATGTTCGAAATCGAACGTTAATAATTACTAAGAGCAATTATAAGACCACTACAGTAAAGCGTCGATTAATCGCGCTCGAAAATTGGCGCTCTAGCAGCCATCTCGCGCGTCGCACGGCGCGCGACAAATAGGAGCGCGCTCCAAAACCGGCGCTACGCGAATCGCGCCAGGCCCGCGGCATTGCTCGTGCCTATCGATGCGGGCCACGCAGCGGTCACCCGAGAGAGCTGAAATTAATAACAAAATGCAATAACAACGTTCAATTTAAACTAATCATCGCAAACAACAACCGGCGCGATCTTTTGTGACAAACAAGTCGAATATTCTAGAAGCAGCAAAAGAACGGTTGTATATAAGCTCTCTCGGGGAACCGCCGGGCGCACTCGATCCGATATTTTTGACGAGACAGTGTGTGAATTTTGTACGTAGACGTTCGCTATCAAAAGTTAAAGTAGCTCGCTTTTCTTTTGTTAACCATCGCTTGTGGTTCGCGAAATCTCGCGTCTTCGAGAATATTTGTAGCTCGCGAATATTCGTTACGAAATTCTATCCGTTGCTCGCGGGTTATTCCGTCGCTCGCGGAATCGCTCCGTTTATACCGTCGCTTGCGGTATTCGATATATCCGTCGCTCGCGGAAATTATCTTTGCGCTACCGGTCGCTCGCCGGAGCCAGACACGAATAAGATTTGCATAAATCTTCTCGAACCAAATTTTGTGAACTATTTATTGTTTTAAATAAATTGACTGTCTCTTTTACAAAACACTATCGTGTCCAATTCACGGGATCCTCGCGCTCCCGCTTTCACTCGCGCACACACTATAATAAAGTATTTTTTCATTAAGTACTTTTTGAGTTATTTTATATTTTAATCTGACATATTTTGATATAAAAAATAAAATATCTTATAAAATATTTAGTTCTCGATAATCTTACCGTAATACTTTTATGTACAGAATAATGAGACAAATCAATTAGTGTAAAGAAAAAAACAAATAATTGTTTAAAAAAATATATTATAAATAATTACATACTTTTTCTTAAAAACAATTATTTTTTTTTACTAATTGATTTGTCTTATTAGGTGTACAACTTTGCTTCCGCCGTTTTTTTCCGAAATTCGAGGCTTTATTGTAAAAAACTGGTTATACGTTTATGATTCAAAGTATTGTCCATCGCTGGCCACTACTTTCTCCCATCTTTCGGGCAGCGTACGAATCCCGCGTTGAAAAAACTGGTCATCTTTTGAAGCGATCCACGAATCGATCCAATTTCTTACTTCTTCATAAGACCAGAAGTGCTGGTCAACCAGGCCGTGTGTCATTGATCGAAACAAGTGATAGTCAGAGGGAGCAACGTCTGGAGAATACGGCGGGTGGGGTAGGACTTCCCATTTCAACGTTTCCAAGTATGTCTTGACCACTTTCGCAACATGGGGTCGAGCATTGTCATGCTGCAAAATCACTTTATCGTGTCTCTCGTTGTATTGCGGCCGTTTGTCTTTTAATGCTCGGCTCAAACGCATTAATTGCGTTCGATAACGATCGCCTGTGATTGTTTCAGTCGGTTTTAACAGCTCATAATACACTACGCCGAGCTGGTCCCACCAAATACAGAGCATGACCTTGGAGCCGTGAATATTCGGTTTGGCCGTCGACGTGGAAGCATGGCCGGGATATCCCCATGATTTTCTGCGCTTGGGGTTATCGTAATGAACACATTTTTCGTCCCCAGTCACAATGCGATGCAGAAATCCCTTCCGTCTTTGCCTTTCAAGCAACTGTTCACAAGCAAACAAACGCCGTTCAACATCTCTCGGTTTCAACTCGTACGGCATCCAATTTCCTTGCTTCTGAATCATTCCCATGTCTTTGAGGCGTTTTGAAATTGCTTGTTGAGTCACTCCCAATGATCGTGCCAATTCTTCTTAACTTTGACTCGAGTATTCATTAAGTAATGCCTCCAATTCTGCATCTTCGAAAACCTTCTCTCTTCCACCGCTATGC
Organism: Formica selysi; assembly: GCA_009859135.1. Lineage (NCBI taxonomy): Eukaryota > Metazoa > Arthropoda > Insecta > Hymenoptera > Formicidae > Formica > Formica selysi. The sequence goes on along the minus strand of WHNR01000029.1, from coordinate 696,993 downwards.
CGATCTTCGACGTGAAAATCACCCTTCTTGAAGCGTTGAAACCACTCACGACACGTTCTTTCATTAATAGCGGCCTCACCATAAGTATTTGAGAGCATTCGATGAGCCTCAGTCGCAGATTTCTTCATATTGAAGCAGAAAATTAAAACCTCCCGCAAATGACGAGAATTTGGCTCGTAAACTGACATTTTCAATCGAGAATAACTTTATGATGCAGGCACAAATCGACTAATGTTTCTATAGGGTTATGTTGACAGATGCCCAAGTTTATTGCATGACGTCTATGATCTATTTATTTCGACCACTACTTATCGCTAAAGCCATCTATAGGAAAACGGCGGAAGCAAAGTTGTACACCTAATATTATTCTGTACATAAAAGTATTACGGTAAAATTATCGAGAACTAAATATTTTACGAGATATTTTATTTTTTATATCAAAATATGACAGATTAAAATATAAAATAACTTAAAAAGTACTTAATGAACAAATACTTTATTATAGTGTTTTGGAAATCTCTCGACATAAGCTATAAGAATATGCAATAAAAAATAGGGGATACCATTTAAGAAATTAAAGGTGTCCTTGACTTGACCTTAACGATGCCATCCAAGATCAAACCAATGACACCATCTTACGTTCCCCTCAAAACCATACAATTTTTGTTCAAAACGTTTTTCTCTAAAATGCTTAGTTTTTGAAAGAAAAGGGATGTATAGGTGGTCTGTATATATAGATGCGAAAAATAACAGACACGTCTCCACGGGCTGTATGCGTGCGTGTGCGAGGTGAGTGCATGATACGCGAAAATATGTGCATGTGCAAGGATGTGAGAGCGCGTGGGAGAGTGTGCGAAATGTATGAAATCAAAGCGAGCGACAATCAGTCAATATCGATTTGCCCGACGACATGTCTCGTGAAACTTTTGTATAGTACATCTTAATCCTATATAATAAAGTCATTTATTTATATATATATTAAAATCAGTGTAAGTTTAACCCGAATGTCTCGATTGGTCCTATCAATAAATTAATATTTGTCGGTAACAACTAGAAATCCTACATACACATATATATATATATATATATATATATATATATATATATATATATATATATATATATATATATATATACATACATAATATGCAACGGATATGACAGTTTTACAAAATATGTTTTAGAAATGTTTTAGAAAAACTGTTTTTTTAATAATTATTTATTTTAATAATTTATTATTATTAATTATTTACAATTTAATAATAAACAAATATAATATAATTATGCATCGAAAATAGATAATCTCGTATAGATCTACTACAAATCTTACTTCGAAGTCTATAGGAATTCGAGCTATTATGTTTCCGAACGTTCACAACTACTAATATTCATTCGCTAATAAATTGTGAAATTTTAAAATAATGAAAGATTTTAGCGATTAAGTATATACATATTTAAGTTGCGTTGACATTTAGGATCTTTAGAAAACGCTCAACATATTAGGGTTCCTACAAAAAAGAAAAAAGAACATGATTTGTAAGATATTTGTCCACAAAGATTTATATGCAAAATCTGTTCCTTATTATATATATATATATATATATATATATATATATATATAATTAGATATTAATTTTTACTTTTTTGTGTAAAATAAACTTTAAAAAATAATATATAAAATAAAAATTAATATTTGATTATGGAACAGATTTTGCACGATAAATATTTCAAATCATGTTTTTTCTGCATAATTATATTGCATAATTATATTATATTTGTTTATTATTAAATTATAAATAAAATAATTAATTATTAGAAAAGCAGTTTTCCAAACTTTTCTAAAACATAAAACTCATATCCCCCTTTGCTTTCCACTTACACGTGGATATTGAAGAAAGACAGAAATTTTAATGTAAATAATTTTTAATGTTTTTGATTAAATAGTCAATTTATTACCATCGTATTAACGACGCGACTTTACCTTGAAAACGTAATTACTGCTTTGGCCACTATTACGGTATTGCGCTGAAACCAGTGAGAAATGCTGGTCTCGCCCTCATCCGGGCCTTTGACTATCTGTCTATTAATCTGCGCTGGTACCATAGACATACTATATCTAGACCGAGTGTTGAGGAGTGGGAGCCGAGGTGCACGTAGAAAAGGACATACTCTGTTTCGTGCCCCTTGCGTTCTCTCTCGCTCGCACGTAGCATGACGAAAGAGAGCGCTATACTCTGTGCGAGCGAGAGAGAACGCAAGGGGCACGAAACAGAGTATGTCCTTTTCTGCGTGTATCTTTACCCCCACTTCTTAAATAAAGGCAAACGCTCGGTCTAGATATACTATGTCTATGGCTGGTACTATGTTGTGGCAGCACCTTAGAACATATATAAATGGAAGGGGAATGCCTTTGTTTCCCGATAGAAAAACATGTCGGAAGGAAGTAAGAAAGAAAATCATAGTTGCCTCTCTCTTGTGAGTTACTTTGCTCAAAAGTGCGCATGCGCGGCCATGTGTGTGTTGTACACACACAGTACACACACATGGCCGCGCATGCGCACTTTTGAGCAAAGTAACTCACAAGAGAGAGGCAACTATGATTTTCTTTCTTACTTCCTTCCGACACTTTTCAGCCTGCTATTCCCCTTCCATTTATATATGTTCTAAGGGCAGCACTAGTACAGAATCAGTACATGAGTGCCGAATTCGTTATCAATAAAAAAAAAAAAAAAAAGGCTTGATCCCTCTCAGGCTTCTCTCTGGTTACAGTCACAGGTCACAGATATTGAGATTAATCAAATTATTTTCACGCCATCGAATTTTTAACATGGGTAAAAATAAACAAGCACATCGAACCAAAAACAATGCACGGGTAAAAGAAAATGATATATAAATTATACATGATTATAAGCATGATGCATAATGATTGTAACATGTAACTTATAAGTATACATTATTTAAATATTCATTATTGGCGTATGTTAATATACAATTATTGTTACTTGAACAAATAATGTGTTTATGGCAATATTTGTACTTTCATATCATTAATGACATTTTTTTATATTTTTATTTTTATATGTTGAAATATCATGTAAGACTTCAAAAAATCCTTTTCTAGCCATCAAATAGTAGTCGCAGTGCAGAACTTTTGGGGACTGCAATGCCCAATTATGTTGGTTTCTCAGCAGTTAAAGATGGAGGTTATGTTCCTGTTTTACCTGGCCTATCTTTATGTTCTTTAAATAAGGGAGAAATAAACAATGTGGATGCTAGTTTTCAAGTAATACTAAAAAAAATGAACAAAAAAGATGCTACAACAAAGTACAAGGTAATTATTTTGATTTATTAATTGATTAATTTGCCTAAATTTTGTAAAATAATAAAAGTATGATTGTATAGGCATTGCAAGAGTTTGCAACTTTGTGTCAAGATGCTGAATTATCAATAATCGAAAGCATGTTGTCTTTTTGGCCACGACTGTATTGTGCTCTATCCATTGATATAGATCATAGAGTAAGAGAAGCTGCACAGTTAGCACACGCAGCAGTTGCCAAACGTATAGGGAAAGGAATAGCGATATATTTAAAACAATTGGCTGGTGCTTGGTTTATTTCTCAATATGACACATATCCTCCAGCATCCTCAGCTGCTATCAATTCTTTCAATAATACTTTTCCACCATGGAAGATAATTGATGCAATTGTTTATTACCAACGTGAAATTTTAGTATATATTAATGACAATATCACTGTACACACAGCTCAAACATTATCAATGCAAAAATCTCTTACTAAAGAAGAAATGGAAGCCAAATATCAGAGAGTATTAATAGCGAATCTGCAAGGATATAGTTGTTATTTCAACAAAGTTCCACTTTATGAAATAGACAAAATCTTAGAGATTCATAACAAAATTTTGAACAATTCAAAATTTTGGAAATTGGCTAAACACGATGCTTTGCCAATAAAAACAGCTTTCTTTAATGTATTGACATCTATAATGGAAAATGCAGAAAAACTGTTACAAAATGAAAAGAAAAGGACATTGACTACTATTATGAATAGTCTTGATGAATCTGAGCCTGGAATTTTATCAGCTGTATGGGAATCAATGCTCATTGCTACAACTAAAATCGATGATTGGTATTTTGTCGTAAATATTGATAAACTCGTACTACCGAAATTATGGCATGTTCTACGATCTGGCGGTCAATGCTGCGCCAGCACTGTTTATCCAAATTTGTTGCCTTTTATCAGTCAATTTTCAAAGCTGAATGTCAATACCAATGATCTGTACATGAACTTCTTTGACAACATGCGTCAGGGATTTTTTGCCAAAAGTGTGCAAATGAGCCGCTCAGAAACGATGGCTATAGCGACCTCTTTTGTCGAATGCCTGCGTTATTCAATTCTCATAAATGTCGAAAATATAGATTTATGCATTTGTCTTCTCAAAGAACAACTTATGTTATTTATAGAAGCATGTATGACAGATAGCATTTCTATGAAACAATTTTGTTTTGCCAAAGTAGCACATTTAGTACGATATTGGAGTAAAAATTGTACTAATAAGGGATATAAAGCATATATTTCTTTAATGCAGCAATTTTGGAACGAATTGAGATTGTTATTTACCAAGCTCATAAATATATCAGGAGATATTGTAACATTACATACTATAGATACAAAAGATTCTCAAATTGAATTTCTATTAATTTTAAAGAATTTACCAGATTACAACCATAAGAAATTAAAAGTAAACTTTTCTGATTCAAGTAGTTCTATTGCGAACCAGTCAAAAGTAAAAGTTACCGATATTTCTACAGATACAGTTTTTAACGCGGAACTTTACGAGTTCGTAAATGCACTCTGTACAATTTACTTTAATAACATGAACAACCAGCAATCTATTGAATATATCAAACAGCTGAACAAACTTATAAAACATTTTGCAAGTAGAGAATTGTTTGTTGCGCTTTCAAAATCATTTAAGTTTGATAAGGATTTCTTTGAATTTTACAATAATAACTTAAGACCCTTATTATTGAAAAATCCGGAAATAATGGGACAAGTTACTGAATTAATATTCTATTTTATTAAATATATAAATGATAAAGAAAAGAATGAAGTTTTAAAATCGTTAATTGAGTTAAATGATATGGCAATAACAAAGAACGTAATATATTGTAGTTTATCTGAAAGTAATAGAAATGATCATATAATAAAGAAATGGTATACACAAACTAGTGTAACCAAATTACTAATTTCTGTAGCCAAAGAAATTGTTTCACCTGGACACAATAATTTAGAAAAAAATCAGAATCTAATTTTGTTAGCTTTTGAAACTTCGGCAACTGGAGGTTTATTAGTAAATGATGAAGGGGCAAATGAGATTGTGTCAATATTTTGCGACTCATTAAATGGAACAAATGATAATTGCTCTATGGAATTTATTACATTTATGACGAGGTTAATGACTTTAATATGGGGTCAAAAACAAATAATATTATGTGCTGTACAGATATTGAAAACGTTTTTTGAATTGTGCACTCGAGAATATGATGATTTAACTACTGATATTATGCGCAACAGTTGGAAAGAAGGACTTGTAAAAAGCAATGAGATATTATCTGATTCAGAATTTAATGATCTTATTAAAAGATGTGCAATTATTATTTGGAACAAAATATATAATACATGTCATGTTAAGGATATATTAATGAATTTGGCAACAGATGTTTTAGAAATTATAATTAATAATAATAACACAAATTCTCAGTGCATTAATGAAACTATTTTATTATTTCTAACAGCATCTGATATAAAATTATGGATTGCAGAAGCAACCACTATTGCGATATATGGTGAAATAATGGCAGGCAACTTATATATATATAATATTGAGAAGAAGATACGAATTTTCGAGCATTATATGTCTATTGATATAACGAACGATATAACTTCGGATAATATGACCAATTGTTTATCATGGGCTTTATTTACCACAGATTTGCTTAATAATCTGTATAAGAGATTAAGAAGTTCTAATACTACAGATGTTAACATATCGTTAGATTCAAAAGAAGGTGTTGAATTATATGATTTAAATTTACCAGGAATTACAGAGATATTGATAAATATTACGTATGTAGCTAGTGTAGCTGAGATGTACAATAAACATTATAAAGCCTCTAAACATTATAATGATGTTAATAAGCTTTATGATTCATTAAAAAGCAGTTTTACCAATTTGGAAAAATATTTTGGGAAAAATATCCATAGTGATGTATTATCTCATATACAAAAAAATCAATCAAATTATGGATATATGCTGCCATATATAATTCGTACACATTATGCTGTATTTAAAATGAGTGATAATCCTGTAGAGTACTATGAAAATTGCAAAAATAATGAAGAAGAATATGATGAAGAAACATACATGCAAGCAATTCAAATCTTAAGCGATTATTGGATGCCAGAAAATATTCCGTCATTAACAAATAACGATATTCATACACTAATTGTCACAAGAATCGCGATATGTCTTAAAAATGATAGTTCAATTTATACTACAATTGTAGAAAAGATTATGTTATATGATAAAAAAGATATCGCACTTTTAAATCATGATATTTCTAATATTTCATGGAATCAGCTGTGTTTGTTGCTAGAAGTTATAAGATTGCTTAAAACACTCGTCCAAAAAGTTCCATCAAAGTTACAATACGAACATTGGGATTTTATTTTGATATCTCTTACTACATGGCAACAGTTATTTACTAATTTCGAACTTAATTATACTGATATTAAAATAATGGCATTAATGATAGCAGTTAATCAATTATACTATGCAGTTCAAACTTTAATGAACAAACATGAGCAAGAACCAATACCAGAATTACCTCCTGCACTTTTGGATGAATGGATAAATGTATTCGCTAATTGCATAAATAGTGGTATTGTCAAAACTTGGATGTTTTGTGCGGATTTATACAATCAAGATACAGTTACTTTAAAATCTATTATACTATTAGATTCTTTAGGAAAATCAATTAGTATTCTTGATAAAAACATATTATTCGAAAAATTAGACGAACACTCTGAAACAATTAATTTCAATGAGATGTTAGAACTGTCTCTGAAATTATTACAATCTCCTATACCTAGTATTCAATTGGGAGCTTATCATGCATTGAAACATATGGTATCAAAACTTGTACAATGTGACAAAATTCTTATTGAATCTGATAACTTTGAATCAAACAATTTTAATATTAGGAGATTCAAAGCAGTACTATTAAATACACAAAATATTGTAAATACAATGCTCATGGAGTTCAAGTAAGTTCCTTTAATAAGTTATTTTACCTAACCATTTTTAATCAGGTGTGTGTATGTTTCTTATTATATTATTATTTTTTTAGATTATGTGATACAACAAGCTGCACAATCCAACCGTTTACAGATTCTTATACATATACATTAGGATATTTGCTATTGTGGACAATTGTGTTAGATATGTGTGCAGATGCTCATAGTGATTTACGGTATCAATATGCCGAAATATTGAAGTAAGTATATATTCATATGTACATTATTTATATATATACAGGGTGGGGCATTTATACTGAGACACCTAAATATCTAAAAAATAAAGCAAGATAGAAAGAAATGTTTCAGACAAAAGTTGTATGGTTTCGAGGGGCCACATGACAAAAATATGGACTTGACCTTGAGTAACCTTTTCAAGGTGAGGTCAATGTGATCGATGTTTTCTTAAATGGAAACCCCCATTTTTATTGCATATTCTTGTAGCTTATCTCGAGAGCTTTTCAAAACACTATAAAGTATTTTTTCATTAAGTACTTTTTGAGTTATTTTATATCTTAATCTGACATATTTTGATATAAAAAATAAAATATCTCGTAAAATATTTAGTTTTCGATAATCTCACCGTAATACTTTTATGTACAGAATAATGAGACAAATCAATTAGTGTAAAAAAATAATTGTTTTTAAAAAAAAGTATGTAATTATTTACAATGTATTTTTTTAAACAATTATTTGTTTTTTTTTTTACACTAATTGATTTGTCTCATTATTCTGTACATAAAAGTATTACGGTGAGATTATCGAAAACTAAATATTTTACGAGATATTTTATTTTTTATATTAAAATATGTCAGATTAAGATATAAAGTATTTTTTCATTAAGTATTTTTCGAGTTATTTTATATTTTATTCTGACATATTTTGATATAAAAAATAAAATATCTCGTAAAATATTTAATTTTTGATAATCTTACCGTAATACTTTTATGTACAGAATAATGAGATAAACCAATTGGTATAAAAAAATAATTGTTTAAAAAAATACATTATAAAAAATTACATACTTTTTCTTGAAAACAATTATTTTTTATACTGATTGATTTGTCTCATTATTCTGTACATAAAAGTATTACGGTAAGATTATCGAAAACTAAATATTTTACGAGATATTTAATTTTTTTATCAAAATATGTCAGATTAAAATATAAAATAACTCAAAAAGTACTTAATAAAAAAATACTTTATTATAGTGTTTTGAGAAGCTCTCGAGATAAGCTACAAAAATATGTAATAAAAAATGGGGGGCTCCATTTAAGAAAACATCGATCACATTGACCTGGCCTTGAAAAGGTTACTCAAGGTCAAGTCCATATTTTTGTCATGTGGCCCCCTCGAAACCATATAACTTTTGTCTGAAACATTTCTTTCTATCTTGCTTTATTTTTTAGATATTTAGGTGTCTCAATATAAATGCCCCACCCTGTATATACAGGGTGTCCGGTAAAAATTGTGCCAACGCTCGTGAGCGTGTAGAGCACAGTAAACTGAACATAAAAGTCCGGTACCATTTTTTTTATAACGCTTAATAAAGGAGTTATTATTGAATAAAGTCTGGTCAATCAGTGCCGACTTTTAGCCGGACGCACATCGGTGAGCCGCCCGCCTAGTAGTATGGGCTGCCGTAGCGACGGAGCGCTCACGCACACTACCAGGCGCGCGGCTAAAGGTCGGCGTTGATTGGCAGACTACTCAATAATAACTCCTTTATTAAGCGTTACACAAAAAAATGTTACGGGACTTTTCTGTTCAGTTTACTGTGCTCTACCCGCTCACGAGCGTTAGCACAATCTTTACCGGACACCCTGTATATATTTCCATATGTGCAATATGTAAATTTTATTATTAATAACATGTGCTATTTCTATGTATTTTTAACATGTGTCATGAATTTTAGGAATGATTTTTTTCCTTGTCTGTTAAATAATATCTTTAAGTTAATGCCCGTGGAAGTACTACAGGATAATAAAAAAAAGACTGTAAAACTGTTGGAAGCATTTACCACTACTCCATCGTTTAATTTTGGAGGTACTATTAATATTGATTACAAACTTGCACATACACATATACACGCACATACGCGCGCGCGCACACACACACAACAGTGACCAGCAAGAATAAAAATCCACCTCATATAAACTGAAACTGGTTTGCTTGATAAAGTATTATCCACGGACAGAAAGGATATGCGGGATATGTATATAGATTTTTTTTTAAATTGGAAATTTATTTATGAAACATCTTTAATTATCTAAAAAAAATCAATTTTTTACTTAATGTATAAAATATAACATTTATTTTTAAAAAATTCATTTAAGGGTGACAAAAAATCAGTTAAAGTAATATAATATTTTAATATATAATAATATTATTCTAATTAATATTTAATATAATTGTAACTTCAATAATTTTTTCAAATCTTGGTATATTTTAAACTACATTTTGCAAATGTGAGTTGAAATTCTTTCATGCTAGTTATAGTGTGTTAAAATAGGAGTTATTATTATTTATTCCGGATATTTATCAACTCTATTATTCAGAATTGCCTACAAATGTTTGATCGGTTTCGAATCTGGAGACTGCAGAAACCATTCGAGTTATTAATTTGATAGGAACAGAGAAAAGTCTGGCTTTTCTTTGTTATATGTTTTGGTGGTTGTTCGCAGTCTCCAAATTCGAACCTGATCGAATATCTGTAGGCCTTTCTGGATAATAAAGTTGATAAATATATATATAGTTATACCGAATATATATATATATATTAGGGTGGATCAAATATAAACGAGACTTGTTTTAAAATTATTTATATTCGATTAATACACAAAAATTAACACGAAATTATTTTTCTACATAGCATCCACTAATGTTTACACATTTTTGCCACCGCATTGGCAGTTTTTATCCCTGCTTCATAAAAAGTAGCAAGACGAGTATGAGGTCAACTGCGCACGAAGTCTTCCACTTCATCGTCGTTGGAAAACCTTTCTCTCGCTAAGGCTTTTTTAAGAGGTCCAAACAAATCCATCATATGTGAGAATGCACATAAAAAATGCGTCGCCTTCTATTGCATGGTGATCCAAAAGCCTTTGAGAGATTTCGGCCCTTACGGCATTCTGATCTGCATTTGAAATTCGAGACATCCATCGTGCAGTGATTTTTCGAAATCATAACTCATTCTCAATGATTGTTTGCACACTTCCATAAGTATGCCATTATGCCAATCCCTTTACTAATTTTACGAACGTTATTCATCGATTGTCTTCAATAAAGTCGCGAATTTGTTGAATTCTCATATTCATTTCTCAGGCGTAATGCTTGTCCTTGGTCGACGCGCATAAGTCAAAGTTGCAACTTCTTCACGACCTTCACAAAAAAACTTATGCTATTTACATACTTGAGATTTCGATAATGTGTTTTTACCGAACTGTATATGTAATCTGCACAAAATTTTAGCTGATTTAACATGTTCGTGCATTAAAAATTTAATAATATGCGTTGTGCAACAGAGACAGGCACCTTCTGTTCACTCATCGTGTTTACTATTAAACGAACGATTGTAGACACAAACGCGCAGCTTATAGCGGGTCTAAACACGTCTACTAACAGCCCAATATTGTCACAACAACGAGCGTGAAAGTATCCTGCTCCTATTCAAAAAGTCTCGTTCATATTTGATCGACCTACGTATATTCGGAATAACTAATAATAACTCCTATTTCAAAGCACAACCAGCACGGGAGGATCTGGACTCACAGCATTTGCAAAATTTAATTCAAAATATATCAAGAAAACTTCAAAAAATGGTTATTGAGGTAAAGGAAGTCATATTAACTATTAATTAGAATAATATTTTATCGTTTTCTGAAATTGAAATAATATATTACTTTAACAAACTTTTTTATTTTGTCCTTAAATGCATGATCTTACAGCATTATACACATACATTAAGGGGACTAGGCAATCAGATTTGTCAAAAATGAAGTTTTTGGGGGGAAATTTCTTACAAAAACAAATAGAGTTGTGCAAATTAGAAACTTGCACATTGCTTCCTCATCATTTTATCTTACAAAGCTTAAGCTGCTTTAAGCATGCGGATTTTTCAATTTTTGCTTCCTCATAGAGGAAGCTTTGTGAGCGAAATAAAAATTAAAATGAATTCTTTCACCGATCTTCACTAAATTCAATATCAAACATCCTTTAATAATACTCTACTCATGTAAAAACATTTAATCCAATATCTCAAATTTTCTGAAAGTTACAACGTGTACAGACATTTCTCAAAAAAATTAAAAATTTTATAAAAAATGAACCTTTTTATCGATTCTCACTAAATTCGATACCAATCATCTTTGAATGATACTCTATCCATGTAAAGAAAATTTAACCCGATATCTCAAAAATTGCGGAAGTTAGAGGTTGTACAATATATTGCGTACATACATACATACATACATACATACATACATACATACATACATACATACATACAACCACACATACATACATACATACATACATACATGCACACATACATACATACATACATACATACATACACACACACATACACACATACATACACACATACATACAGACAGACATTTTTTAGGAATATGATTTTTCAACGTTTTGGAACATTCTAAACACATTGGCATAGAAAACTCCAAAAAAAATTTTGTCACGAAAACAAAGCTTCCTCTATGAGGAAGCAAAATGAATTGAAATCGAAACTTGTCCTTTAACTAAATGTTTATCGGGATCATAAATTATTTAAAAAAAAAATTTTAATTGGAAATATGCATTACGAATGGCGCTGCAGATGGTTGATCGAAAACGATTTTTAAATAAGTTTTGCAGCAATTTTTTACTTAAAATAAAAAAAAAATACAGCAATCTCCTTGTAAAATATTCTTCAAAATACATCGGGTTCTGCACTGAACCTGTAAAAAAGAAATCAGAACAAAATTATTAGTGATGGCTATAAAATGGCGATTTTTTTTAAAAGTTTGTTTTTCGTCGAAAAAAAGCTATTTGATTTTTTTTCTCAAAAACTAAAATTTGCACAGATTTTTTAGAGGTTCAGTCTGAAATTATATATATTGCGAACATGCACAATTTTTTTCAAGTCGATTTGAATCTATATTTAAGTTATCGCTGCAAAACGAAAAGAAAATAAAAAACGGAGAAAAACACGTTTAAAGTTTTGAAAGATTTTAAAATATGATTTTCGATACATACCTTATCTAGTGATTTCCAGTAACATAGTATTTTCACCATACGTTTTACACACAACAAATAAAGCAATCATATTAAAAACAAGAAAAAAATCGATTATTTCATATTCAAGATCAGGATTATTTATATAAGAATAATTATTATCAGATTACGACTACTTGCGTTCGAGCGAAAACGAGTTTGTGCGCCACTCAACTTTTTTGGCTACTAAATCCACAATTTTGCCAAATCAAACGGCATTTTACTCAGGAAACAACACAGTTTCGAAAAATAAAAAAGATATCGATTTTTTTGACTGCCTAATCTGCTTAAATAAATAAAAGATTTTTTTTAGATTAAAAACATTTAATTAATAAATAAATTATCATTTTTAACTAAAAAAATCTATAACATACTCTGTCTTTCAACTTTATGAAACAAACTAATTTTATAGACAAGATGGCTTTTTACTTTGTCGGTCACTAAAATATGATTATGAGTGCGCTTTGCTTGACGCTATTTTCGTTTTGAAGTCCAAAATTCTTTGCCCTAATTGATTTATTAAACGCTTTGAAGTGAAAATAACATTGAATAAAATACACACACATCCTATATATATATATATACTAATTTTATTATTATATTATAGAAAGTTGGACAGAATGGAGATTAGATCATATTGTATGCTGGTTATATACAAACTGCTTGCGACATTTACCAGTATTAGTGAGACAATGGCTGAGTACAGCTGATAGTAAAGTCAGTGCAATAATAGATAAGATTACGAGTCATTATATCAGTCCTATGCTTTGTCAAGAAGAGCTTAATAACAGATTAGTTAATGTTGAAAATATGCAGGTATATTCATTAAAATTTACTTATAAAATTATTTTTGTATTTTTAAACTTTGTAATTTAATTTTATATGTGCTATATTTTTAGATAAAGGTGCATCCAACAACAAGAGAAGTAATAGCCTTATATGAAATGGATGACACAAAATTGGAATTAAGCATAGTGCTACCGTCAAATCATCCCTTAGGTACAGTAAAGGTAGAATCTGGTCAACAGATTGGTGGTACAGCAAACTGGAGAAACTGTCATATGCAACTCTCTATATTTCTCACACATCAAGTAAGTATTGCAATAAATTTATTATTAAGAAACATAGTATATATATGGTGTGCTCTATGCACAGATGTCTATACTAAACTAGATTGCTAACTTGTCACGATTACAATAGCATGGCTTGCGGCCGATAGGGTTTCCGGTGTATGAGAGAAAGAATGCTATGTGACGCATATACTAATCCTCTATTATTTTTTAAATCGACTAATATTGTATATGTTGCTAATTTATTTTTTTATCAGAAACTTTCTGGATGATATTATCCATACAAGCACTGCATTTAATTTGACCAGTTTTTGACTAGTTGACACACACAGGACCGCCACCATTTTCTCTCATACAATCGAAAATCTTATGCGACGCAAGTCCGAAGGCCCAGTTAGCAATTTAGTCTAGTATAGACATCTGTGGCTCCATGCGAAATATATAAAAGTTATGGTTATTATTATTATTATTATTATTATTATTATTATTATTATTATTATTATTATTATTATTATTATTATTCTAATAACAAATTAGAAAAGCTCTGATATAAATATAACAATACGAAAATTGAAAAGGGCTAATAAGAGCCGGCTGCAGTAAGTCAATACACCGAGTTATTTTTTAAAAAACATTCAAGAGATCTTCTTTAATGATGTACGTTTCGATCCTTCCTTTGGATCATCTTCAACAAGTTAATGGACAAAAGCTCGCATGTCTTGACATTCGATTTCACCTCCCGTCCCCGAAGTGAGTCTCTTATTGGTTCCAGCCATTAAGAGATGGCATAATGTCCATAGGATAGGACATTACAAAGCTGGAGAGAATTAAAGATCGAAACATAATAAAATTCTTTCTGAAGTGAAAAAATTAATAAAGCGTAACGAGCAGACTTACCAAACGGCACGCATTGATACAAAATTAAATAATAACAAGACTAACATAGAAAATCATGACTTCGCAGACAACAAGGGCGGTACAATACTATAAAAGCGCAAAGTTATTTAAATTTTCGTTAAATTTTTTACAATTAAAGCATACGTATAGTGGAGACATTCTGTGTCCATTTGTCGGTTGAGACTATTTTTTTCTTATAAATAACATTTTGGATATCAGTCTTTTACTAAGGATAGATTCCTCATCCAAAATCTCAACATTTTCCCAATCAAATTCATGGTTTGTTAATCTGGTCAGTGATCACCGAATGTTGCGACGTGTTTCTTGTAATGTGATTGCGATGTTCATTAATGCGTGTTTTTAATAACCTGCCCGTTTGGCCTACGTACGACGCATCACAGTCTTTACAAGAGATCTTATACACGATATTCATACGTGACTGTCTCTGCAAAGGATCTTTATACTTTGGTAGAGCGTAATTTATTCAGAGCAGTATAAGAGAGCATTACATTCTGATTATGGACCACATGTTTAAATTGTTCAGACATTCCAGCAATAAATGGAATTTGAAAAAAAAATTTTTACGGTCATCATTATCGTCACCATTAAAGTCACGTTCAATCCTTTTTGTCGTTTGTTTGTTAAAAAATAGCGTTTTTAGTTTCAAATAGAGATCCTCAAAGATCAAAGACAATGGATAACCATTCTCAAGCAGAATTTTAATTGCAAACTCAAGATTTTTTTGATGAAACCTTGGATGAAATAAAATAGCTCTATCCACCAAACCCATTAAGGTGCCTTTTATGGCAGAGAGGATGTTGAGACTCAAAATTTTGATTGGGGAAATGTTGAGGTTTTGGATGAGGAATCTATCCTTAGTAAAAGACTAATACATAAATGTTATTTATAAGACGTCGAAAAAATAGTCCCAACCGACAAATGGACATAGAATGTCTCCATCATACATATGCTTTAATTGTAAAAAATTTAACGAAAATTTAAATAACCTCTCGCACTTTATGTATTGTGCCGCCCCTGTTGTCTGCGAAGTCATGATTTTCTATGTCAGTCTTGTTATTATTTAATTTTGTATCAATGCGTGCCATTTATTTCTGACACTCGAATGTTTGTGTTTCCTCGATCTCGGCTCTCCGTCTTGTTTTAAACTAATTTGGTGAGTCTCCTCCTTACGCTTTACTAATTTTTTCACTTCGGAAAGAATTGTATTATGTTTCGATCTTTAATTCTCTCCAGCTTTGTAATTTCCATCCTATAGACATTATGACATCTTTTAATGGCTGGAACCGATAGGAGACTATGTGGGAACGGGAGATAAAATCGAATGTAAAGACATGATGCGAGCTTTTGTCCGTTAACTTGTTGAAGATAATCCAAAGGAAGGATCGAAACGTACATCATAAAAGAAGATCTCTTGAATGTTTTTTAAAAAATAACTCGGTGTATTGACTTACTGCAGCCGGCTCTTATTAGCCCTTTTCAATTGTTATATTATTATTCTATTAGGTGTACAAATGAGTTCTTGAAATATTTTTCCGGTTTAGTTCATGTGGTACCCCCTTGGCTTCTTTCAAATCTTTTTTATTTTTTGTAAGCGGGGTTGGAAATGATTTGCTAAATAACT
The DNA here is from genome assembly GCA_009859135.1 of Formica selysi. NCBI lineage: Eukaryota > Metazoa > Arthropoda > Insecta > Hymenoptera > Formicidae > Formica > Formica selysi. The sequence goes on along the minus strand of WHNR01000029.1, from coordinate 680,734 downwards.
TCTAACTGTTTTGCGAACTTTTTTTTTTACATTTGAATTTAATTTTCATCAAGCAGCTCATCGCTATCGACTCATTGTTATCGGATTTTTGAAGGCCTCTGAAAATTTATTCATGATCACTTATGTCAAAATAATCTTATTTAAAACATAAATTAATATGCACGTATACTATACGACACAATATTGATGCCAAGAAAAGAATAAGTTGATTCATGGTTTTGCAATGTTCTTTCTTTGTTGAAATTCATAAGGAATGCGGTATTAGACGAGAAACTTATCGGTGAAATTTTCTCTATTATTTAATAAAATTTGAGATTATGTTAATTATCCCACCAAATAATACGTCATCTCTTTTAATGTGAAGTCAATATTAGTCAGTAATCGCAAAATAGCGGTAAATTATATTGAATTTAAATTGCTTTATTGTTGTACATCTAATAAATACGTTCTCTTTAACAATATAATTATTATAAAATAAATATTAATATTAATTAATATAATTAAAATTATTATCATTATTAATTTCTTATAATAATAGTGAAAAGTCTTTGAAATACTATTTTTTAATTTATTACTTAATCCTGAAATTATTACTACTATTTGTATTAATATAATTGATTGCGCTGAGTGAAAATTATCGCTAGATACATACACAGACTTCTATATGCATATTATACCTAGGCCAGTATTCATAGTCCGTTCTTATATCCAAGATGATCTTAATAAGTATAGTCTTGGGTCGTCTTAAGATCCCATTCAACCAATGAAATAACCGTATCTTAAGACCATATCTGAGATGATCTTAAATATAAGAACGGATTATGAATACCGGCCCTAGACTGCTAATACGACTATGACCTTATTCATAGTCGGTTCTTATTTCAAGACCGTTTTAAGTAATGTCTTAAGATGCTAATACGGCTCTGTGATTGGTTTATAATACCTTAAGATTGTACTAAAGACGGTCTTAAATATAAGAACTGACTATGAATACGGGCCTATGTTTCATACATAGACATAGTATATGTACACCGAGTGTTAAGGAGTGGGGGTCGTCAACTATTAGACAGAGATAGCATGCTTTGTATCACCATTCTATCTTTATCTTTTCATCTCCTCCACTTTTCTGTTTCCCAGTCAACGAAGACTTCTTTACATTACCACGCATCGTTAGAAAAAGATAGATTGGTGATCATACAGCAGTTATCTCTTTCTATTTTTTGACTATTCTGACTACGGAAAATGTAGAGACGCGCGGTCTATATATCATAAAAAAAACCTTACAAAGGTAAAAAAAAATACGCCAAGTATATAAAAAAATCCCAACTTGTACGCAAAAAAAGTTTAAAAATAAAAACTAAATGAAATCAATAGTTAACTAGCCAAGTATTTAGAAACAATTCAGTTTATAAGGATTTGTAATTTGAAATAGTATTTGTCATAAAATCAATCTTGTATTTATAGAAATGTTATAGACAGATTCACTCACAGATTCACGGGTTTCTATGAAATTAAAACGCATTTTATTTTTATTAACAGAAACCTGATTTTCAAAATAAGTTCAACAATTTTGAATATTGTATATCACAAATTACACTATTATAGAGTTTATTAAGGGTGTTATATACTATAATATCAAATCATATTGTTGATGTTAAGTGCGATTAAAATTCCTTTGATTTGCAAAGTATATCTTACAGGATGTATAATTCGAAAGAAAATTTTTCGTAAACTCTAAGTCGCATAAAACAAACTTACACCAGAGCAAAGTATAAAAACTTGGTGTACCCGGGTCGCATTAAGGGGATCCTAAATCCTAAACCGACGGGCGAACTCCGACGGGTTATCGCCCTCATCTAAACGTAACTAAAAGGATCGATAATACCGACATTTTTAGTTCCGCCATTACCAACATAATTATTTCAAACATGCATAATAGAAAACGCAATCTTTTGCATTGTGTTCCATATATTGAAATGAGACAATATCACAATATATTTTTACTGCTTTATATACAATAATTAATTGATAAATTACCAAACTTTAATTCATGCGTGAGAGAGTAATATACATATACGCATTAACATTATCGCAATTTCTAATATCTTCTTTCTCTCGATCATACGCTTACTCTGTTTCTCTCTGTATCTCTCTTTCTAATCGCTCGCTTACTACGTACTGCATATCGCTTAGCTTTATTCTTCTAGCATATTCGCTTACGCGTTTACTCGCGCTTCTCTCTCTCTCTCTCTCTCTCTCTCTCTCTCTCTTTCTTTCTCTCCTTTTGTTCATTCATTATTGTTTTATTCCCATTATTATATTCTTTTATTTGCTCAACTTTTATTCTTTCTATTCTCGTCTCCCTACATAAAAATAAATAAATTTATTTATTTATTTTTATTTTATACAGCATAAATGAGATATACAATACAAGTTATTTTCTTTTTTTATTTCACTATAGTTAATACAATACATAATTACGTTTCACTATAGTTAAATACAACACATGCACATACAAAAATACACACGCACACGCACACATACATAATACTTTTTTTATTTATAAAATATACAATATCTTATTTATGCTTTATAAAATAAAGATGAATAAATTAATTTATTATCATGTAGGAAAACAAGAATAGAAAGAATAAAAGTCGAACAAATAAAAGATTATAATAATGGTAATGAAAGAATACAATAAAGAACAAGCAGAGAAAGAGAGAGAGAGAGAGAGAGAGAGAACGAATGAGGAGTAAGATAGCTAACATGAAAGACTTCCGAAGTTTCGCTCACGAGGCTCGCTTTATCTATAATTTCTCGCGTTATATATCGTTACTGTAAAATTTTTGTTTTTCGCGCTTATTGATCCGAAAATAATTACAATGAAGTAATGATATTTTACCGATTAAAATGATACCAAACACGATATAAATTGGATAATTTTTAATCAATTATGTAATTAAAATTATGATTACTTATTTCATTAAAAATAATCCGATTTATGTCATATTTAGTGTCATTTTAATCGCAAAAATGTAATTAATCCATTACAATTATTTTCAGATATATAAAATGCGAAATACAGAGATTTTATTTTCTATAATAAGATGACATATATACGTCAAAGATTACAGATAAAAGGAGCCTGGCGAGCGAGACTTCGGAACTCTTTGATGTTTGTCATCTCGCTTGCTCCTTCATTCTTTCTTGCTCTCGCTTTTGTCGATTCTTCAGCATCGAGGATCTTTCCTTATATCCAAAACATAAACATTTTATAAAATAAAAACTGAAACTTACATTTTGGATTTTATTAGTATGAATATAAATATAATGGATTAATGAGATTCTTGCGATTAAAATGATACCAAATAATGAGACAAATTATGAATATATATATATTATGAATATATATATTATTTTGATGTAATATATGTGAATGATAATATATGTAAATAATATATAAATGTATGGGTTTATAAATTGAAATTTTAGTAGACTCGTAAATCATTATATATTTTTTTGACACATGCTTTTTGTATAAAACTTAATAAAATTTTATATAAAATGTAAATAAATTACACAAAAGTTTTCTTTCAAATTATACATCCTGTAGGATATATTTTACAAATTAAAGGAATCCTAATCGCATTAAATATTGATTGTGAATTGATATTGTAGCATATATATATATATTTTTTTTAGATAATGTATGATAATATATGTATGATAATATATATAGTTGAAATTTTAGTAGATTCGTAAATCATTATATTTTTTTTTATTCATCCTTTTTGTATGAAACTTAATAAAATCGTATATAAAATGTAAATATTTAATATAATAATACTTTTATCATATGAATGATGCAAGTAATTTTCACATAATATGAGATATACAACACAAATAAATCTGGGACAATATGTTTTAATGCGACCCGGGCACGCCAAGTTTTTATACTTTGCTTTGGTGTAAGTTTGTTTTATGCGACTTAGAGTTTACGAAAAATTTTCTTTCGAATTATACATCCTGTAAGATATACTTTGCAAATCAAAGGAATTTTAATCGCACTTAACATCAACAATATGATTTGATATTATAGTATATAACACCCTTAATAAACTCTATAATAGTGTAATTTGTGATATACAATATTCAAAATTGTTGAACTTATTTTGAAAATCAGGTTTCTGTTAATAAAAATAAAATGCGTTTTAATTTCATAGAAACCCGTGAATCTGTGAGTGAATCTGTCTATAACATTTCTATAAATACAAGATTGATTTTATGACAAATACTATTTCAAATTACAAATCCTTATAAACTGAATTGCTTCTAAATACTTGGCTAGTTAACTATTGATTTCATTTAGTTTTTATTTTTAAACTTTTTTTGCGTACAAGTTGGGATTTTTTATATACTTGGCGTATTTTTTTTAACTTTGTAAGGTTTTTTTAGGTGATCTCATTGCTTTTTGTAAAAATCTATATTTTTTCTGCAAAAAATATATATCATATTTATAATTTATATATATATATATATATATATATATATATATATATATATATATATATATATATTTACAATATACAGGGTTTCCTACACCACCCGTACACCCCTTTTCTTTTAAAAACTAAGCATGTTAGAGAAAAACGTTTTGAACAAAAATTGTATGGTTTTAAGGGGAACATAAGATGGTGTCATTGGTTTGACCTTGGATGGCATCGTTAAGGTCAAGTCAAGGACACCTTAATTTCTTAAATGGAATCCCTTATTTTTTATTGCATATTCTTGTAGCTTATCTCGAGTGCTTTCCAAAACACTACAATTAAGTATTTTTTCATAAAGTACTTTTTAAGTTATTTTATATTTTAATCTGACATATTTTGATATAAAAAATAAAATATCTCGTAAAATATTTAGTTTTCGATAATCTTACCGTAATACTTTTATGTACAGAATAATGAGACAAATCAATTAGTGTAAAGAAAAAAACAAATAATTGTTTAAAAAAATACATTGTAAATAATTACATACTTTTTCTTAAAAACAATTATTTTTCTTATAGTAATTGATTTGTCCCATTATTCTGAACATAAAAGTATTACGGTAAGATTATCGAAAACTAAATATTTTACGAGATATTTTAATTTTCATATCAAAATATGTCAGATTAAAATATAAAATAACTCAAAAAGTACTTAATGAAAAAATACTTTATTATAGTGTTTTGAAAAGCTCTCGACATAAGCTATAAGAATATGCAATAAAAAATAGTGGATTCCATTTAAGAAATTAAAGGTGTCCTTGACTTGACCTTGACGATGCCATCCAATGTTAAACCAATGACACCATCTTATGTTCCCATCAAAACCATACAATTTTTGTCTGAAACATTTTTTTCTAAAATGCTTAGTTTTTGAAAGAAAAGGGGTGTGCGGGTGGTCTAGGACACCCTGTATATATATTTTATATATATATTTATTATATATATATATATATATATATATATAGATATTTATATATATTTATAATATATATTTCATATATATATATATTTTATATATATATGTATATATATATATTTTATATATATATGTATATATATATATGTATATATATATATATATATATATATATATATATATATACATATATATTTATAATATATATTTCAGCTGAAGAAATCCCAGCTAAAAGTATACCAGTCTTCTCGAAAAGATTGAATCCTGCAAATAAGCGCTATAATTTAGACAATATTCAGATATAATCAAGAAATAATATATACTTATAAAACAATAAATAAACATATATAAGCAGATATATATACGAAATTTTCAATCTACTTTCGATAGGACCAAATATATTTTCTGCAACAGATTCAAAGGTAAATATAGCGAAAAGGGGACCCAGCCCCAATGACCTTGATTTTGATATATGTTGTCAAGGACATAATTCTGAGTAACTTTTTCTTCTAATTCAATCGTCGCTCGTTGCTTATTAAAAAGTTATTAACAAAAAAAAGTTTGAAATATACCAAAGTACATGCATGGACAGGAAGCACGCGAGCGCACACACACACACACACACACATACGGGGGGTGCAAGGGGGGCTTTCGGCCCCCCTCCCGCACCCACCCCGCCGCACCCGTTATTTACAATGTAGCATGTACTTTGTAAGTTGTAAAGCGAGGTCCACCCTGCCTACCGGCGGGCGGAGTGGGTGCGGGAGGGGGGCCGAAGGCCCTCCTTGCACCCCCCGTCTGTGTGTGTGTGTGTGTGTGTGTGCGCGCGCGCGCATGCTTCCTGTCCGTGCATGTACTTTGGTATATTTCAAACTTTTTTTGTTAATAACTTTTTAATAAGCAACGAGCGACGATTAAATTAGAAGAAAAAGTTACTCAGAATTATGTCCTTGACAACATATATCAAGGTCAAGGTCATTGGGGCTGGGTCCCCTTTTCGCTATATTTACCTATTCAAATATAACCTTATAACTTTAACCTTATTATATCTTGACGTCGCGATGCTACCGCGTACCGTGACTACCGCGTCGCTTGATACGTATCATATACGTATGCACGCACATACACATTGTCTTTCAAGGCGTATTTGCACACTGAAGCGAATAATCGTACATGAGCGCTGCAAACGCGTCTTGAGGGACAAAATCGCTTTGCGTGTGTGCGTGCGAGCATACGTACGTGAGCCTGAACCTTATTATTATGAAGAAAAAATGAAATATCACATTTCTGGTATACGATTATCATTCCTCAGGATTGACTGCACCAATCTTATTCAAACTGGTCGCAATCGAAAGCTTGCATCCATATTGTATAAGAAAAGTGCCGTTAGATTTTTGATTACAGGTTAGTTCCTGAGGAATTTTAATCGAGAGTTTATTAGACGTAAGCTATTGGTAGCGTCGCGGCCCCTGTACATAAGCAACATAGGCAAACCGTTGACAAGCCGAAACGTTCTTTTTATATACTTGGCATCGCGATACTACCGCGTCGCTTGATATTGGTAGCGTCGCGGCCCCTGTACATAAGCAATATAGGCAAACCGTTGACAAGTCGAAACGTTTTTTTTTATATACTTGGCATCGCGACGCTACCGCGTCGCTTGATACGTCTATGGTTTCATATAAAATGTGAAACAAAAGAGATTGGATAAGTTAATTTTTTTTAAACTAAGTTAAGTTTAAAGTTAATGGCCTAAAAATTAACTAAGTTTACGTTAATAGTTACTTAAACAAAAATTAATTCAGTTAAAGTTAAGTTAAAAAATTATTAACTTAATAAAATTAAAAGTTAATTCTCTATTCAACAGCAAATCGACACATCCGACAAACTTGTTGTACGACAAATGAAATATTCGTATTACGATCAACCATTTTCACATGACCCTAATATTGATGAATTATTTTAATTTGTATAAAAAAAGTTAATAAGTTAACGTTAAGGCATTTAAAAATAACTAGTTTAAATTAAAAGTTAACACGTTTAAAATTAAGTTAAGTTAAAAGTTATTAACTTTTCAACTTTTTAATTTAACTTTTAATTGTTTAACTAGTTACTACCCAACTCTGGAAACAAGAGCAGCCATTTACAATTGTGCAGAATGTATAAGTATATACAATGTTTATGTAAGACATTGTAAGAATGTAAGTGTGTGTAGAAGCCATATTCAGACTTCTATATATACTAGAAATCTATAATATACGTTACGTAAACTATAGATTTTCAGTACTGGCAGTGAATTTTGGAACATGGCCAGAGTGTACATTAATCCAACCTATGTATATATTCTGCCCAATTGTAAATGGTTGCTCTGGCTTCATTAGCAACATCGCTAATAATGGTATAGGTATAATGTATAGAAGTAATATATAGGTGTAATATATAGAAGTCTGTAGATACATATTTATCTAGAACCAAACATAAATAATATTAATAGCAAATAGGATTTTACAATAATGTGTGTGTGCATATTTTGATATAATAAACATTATAACGCTGTTCAAAGTGACTATAACGATGTATGATTTTTCTTTCTCTTTCATTGGCACTGAGTAGGAGAAATGGTCTAGTTCACTCTGCCATCAACCAATTAGCTTGTAATGTATATTACATCTTTGTGTACAAGATTAAATAAGCAAAGATAATAAGCAAGGTTAAATGCAAAGATTGCATTTGAACTGTCTACTACTTAAGCACACAAATGCATTGCACATTGCATTTGTACATTGCATTTTTTTGAGGAAATATGTGACAGTTAGTATTACCAGAGAAAGATTTTTGAAGGAATTTGAATACGTTGTAGAAAGGACTTTTTAACTTTTTCTGAAGGCCTGAGAGAATAAAAGATCTGTTAATTTGTGTCAAGGAACAAGTCTACAAGATGTGGTTTATATCTTGTAAAGTAAAGCCACAATCATAAGTCGGCAATGTTATTATTTTGCAGTGGAATAGACTAGTATATAAATTATAGTATATAAATTATAGTGATTGTAGATACGTAATTCTGCTGGAAGTGACGATTTCGTCTACTGTTTAATTTTAGCTTGAAAAATCAGGGTTTAGGAGCAAAAAGATAATATAGGTAGGTAATTTCATCGATGTAGATTGAAGTCAGTCAGTTCTGAACATTTGCTATATCAGAAGAGAAAGTGAATAAAAAAAGAATCCTATATAGTTCTATTTCTATTTTTGAGGCGTCTGAATTTACTTACCTTCGATAAGATGGTTGAAAGTGAATAAAAAGATGATTCGAAGTGCAGGATGGGCGTTCTCTTAATCTCCTTCATCAAATTATCTTGGGTGAAATTCGTATTGGGTAAATAGATGATAGGTTCATATGCAAATTGATAAACAGGAGGACTCTCAAATAATGCAATTTTGGACCAGTGTTGTTCTCAGGTCACTTTTTTTGCACATACACGTTGACCTCAGTAAAGCATCCAATTTATGAGACAAGTGACAGCATAAATAAAGAGTATTTTTAAAAAGCTCTACCGTCGATAGCCGAAAAACACTTTTTTGTACATTTGAAACTGGTTATCTCAAAACCTATGGAACGTACTACAATCATTTTAATCTTATTTAAAAGATAATTTAATTCTTTACAATTTTTGTTTTGGTACTTTTTGTTAAAAATGGGTACTTTCCTTGATATTTGTAAAAATGTATAAAATAACCGTGATTTCAGAGGTTTTTGAGCGCTAACTTTTTAAGGAAGCATTTTTCGACCCATGTTTACCGGGAACTTTTTGTTCAGAATTAAATTTCCTATAAAATCTCAAAGTCTGGCCGGAACATGGGACTACCTTGTATACAGGGTGGCCCCGAACGTTCCAGCCAGACTTTGATATCTTATAGGAAATTTAATTCTGAACAAAAAATTTCGTATAAACATGGGTCGAAAAATGCTTTCTTAAGAAGTTATCGCTCAAAAACCTCTAAAATCGTGATTATTTTACACATTTTTCCAAATATCATGGAAAATGTGCGTCTTTTAACAAAAAGTACCGAAACAAAAGTTGTAGAAAGTTAAATTATCTTTCAAATGAGATCAAAATGATTGTTGTACGTTCCATAGATTTTGATATAACCAGTTTCAAACGTACAAAAAGTCTCATCAAAATACAATCGAGTCTCGTGAACATCTGATCCAACAAATAAATACGACTTTTGATCGATTAAAGTTGAATCAGGAGGAAATCCGTAAAGCGATTAGATCGGTCATTACTCGATGCCGAAACTGTATTGGAGCTAGGGGGGGACATTTTGAGAACAGTTAGTTTTTTCACGTCTTTATTTATTTTCTACTATTACGTGCTATTTTAGTTTAAAAAAATTTATTTTATTTTCATAAAAGAAAGATTTTTATTTTTTATTTTTATCGTTTTTTCAAGAAATTTATTAAGTTTCATTTTCTTTTCACCTTTTGCTCTTTCTTTGCATCAGAGGTTTTTGAGCGATAACTTCTTAAGGAAGCATTTTTTGACCCATATTTATAGGAAATTTTTTGTTCAGAATTAAATTTCCTATAAGATCTCAAAGTCTGGCTGGAACGTTGGGGGCCACCCTGTATACATACAATATGTATACATAGTCGAACAATTAAGTTTCGAGACTCGCTTCGCGAGTTCCGAACGTTTGATCCGTTTGTGCTGCCATTTTATGGGGTTATTCACAACTCAATACTCAACACATGGTGCAAATTTTATATTATTTGGTTCAATAGTTAATGAGATACAGTCACGTTGTGTTACAAAATTTTGTTTAAAAATCGATGTAATGGAAGGAACGTCTTGACAACGCGCCAACATTAAATTTTGCGTTAAATTAGAGAAGTCGCCAACAGAAATGTTACAAATGATTCAACAAGCCTATGGAGAGTCAGCTATGTATAAGAGTAACGTTTCGAAGATACAGATGACAAAAAAAAACGTGAATCAAATTTTGAAAGGGCTTGCTTCAGAGGACTATCAAAGCTACTTTGAGCAATGGCGTTAAACTAAGTGTGTCGAGTTAGGTAATAACTACATTGAAACTTTTTAACTATCTAAGGTTTATACGATTAAAAATATATTTTTTATACGAAAGTCTCGAAACTTAATTGTTCCGCAGTGTATATCCGGTACGTTCAAAAAGTTCCGAGACTGATTTTTTTAAAGACACTCATGGAGAAGGAACCATTCACCCAATTGCTAAAACTCGGGCCTAAAACATCGAATTCGTTTCAAAAGTCCATAACATCTCGATAGAATAGTTTTTCCATTTTTAAAGCAAAATTTAATCGCAGCCTGTTGCTCCATTCTTGAAATCGTGACAATGCAAAAAGAACAAACAATCTTTCTATGTGCACTACCCAAAAACTACTGCATTTAACATAACAAAAAAATTATGGGAGACTCAAAAAGGTTGGTACTACCTAGTTCCAGTATTGATTGAGAGATAGTCCCCGGACATTCCAGGTCGCCAGATGGGATTCTGTCCGACCACTGAAATTATTGTCTGGTTGTATATTTCGCATGTGGTGTCCAGTGGCCGACGTCCACATGCCCGGTATCCAATTTCCCACTGTCTACCCTGGACGTAGAACAGCGCCGATCATCAGTCGGATTGCAAGACATTCTAGATCCATTTGTCGACATTTGCATAGTGCTCATGGGAATGATAGTGCAATAGATTCCCTTGCTTTTCTGCACCGCAGTATTCCAACTGTTTAGGACTGTCTCAGTCGCGCTTAAAATAGTTTTCTCTTAGGCCCTTCCAAAGATATTCTTCTTCTGCCCTAGTGCAATACTGATGGTTACTGCTGCCCTCCATCAGGTGTCGCCATATCTGGCTAGCCTTACTTAGTTTAGCCTGCAGGTCAATGCAGTTGCCCGGGGTGTGGCACTGAGAGCTATAAGTAAGAGTTGTGTTCCGTATAAGAGCCAGTTACTTTGAGCCATCCATCGTAGTACGCAGGATGTGACCACTCTCAATCAAAAGTACTACCTCTGTACCAAATCCCATACATCCCATTGCTATGTAATGCGCCACATAAAATCCTACAACTTTTGTATGAAACATTTTTTTCGAAAATATGTATTTTCCGAGATATTAAGGTGTTTCGACATTTTTTTTTACACCCGTATATACATACATACATACAGGGTATCTCTAAAGTCTGACCCCACCCCTGGATCTCGGAAACGGCTTTAAATATGGAAAAATGTTTCAGACAAAAGTTGTAGGATATTGAGGGGGACACATGATAAAAATTATGGACTTGACCTTGAGTGACCTATTGAAGGTCAGGTGAAGCTCATCGGTGTTTTCTTAAATGGAACCCTCCCATTTTTTATTGCATATTCTTATAGCCCTCGTCGAGACGTTTTCAAAACACTACCTATTTTTGTTTTTTGCGCAAGTCATTCCCAAGATATGAAGCTTCAAAGTTGACATACCGCCGGCATTCGCATTCGGATTTACGCCTCTTGTGTGTGTGTGTGCGCGCGCGCGTGTGTGTGTGTCACAGTAGAGATAAGGACCCCACGGTTCGTCACTCCCGTAGTATTTTTTGAGTCCAAACCCTTTCCACTGTGGGTGTGTGTGTTGTGGCCCTAAAAAAGACCAATTTTGTGTGTAATGTGTTTCTTCAGTCAGAATTCTTTCCCCCCCACCCTCCTCTCTCTCTCACTGTCTCTCTCCACCATTCTTCTTCTCCTTCCCCTTACATTAGTTATTTTCTTGCCGTTATTGCAGAAGATGCTCAAAATGAGCACCATTAACTTCCATGCAGTGAAACAAGCGATCGTAAAACTCTCTCCTTACATTCTGAAATGTTTGAGGAGAAAAATGACAAAGGAAGGTGGGATACGAAAATAACTAATGTAAGTGGGCGAACCCTCACTCTTTTTCTTGGAATCGCCCACTACAACAACAAAAATAGAGCGAAAAGGCCTTCTTTTTAGGAAAATCCCTTTCCCAGCAACAGGTTTTTTAAAAACTGAAAGAAGATTGTAATTTTTTTTTCTGAAATAAATTAAATTTTTCTAAATAAATTAAGTATTGAATTATATCGCGATCTAAGGAGGATAAGGTGGAAATTATTTTTCTTTATGGGGAGTGTGGCCGCTCATATCGCGCAACCGCGAGGCGTTTTAATGAACTCTTTCCTGATCGTCCTATTGACCATAAGTACGTCTCCAACTTGGTGACCAAATTTCGCGAAACTGAGAGTGTTAAAGACCGACCACGTAGCGGCAGACTTAAAGTCGACGAGAATACAGTTATTGAAATTATTGGTCGTGTTACAGAAAATTCCCAACAATCCATAGCCGAATTACATAATGAAAGTAACATCCCGTGCAGCACAATCGGTAAAATTCTAAAAAAACATAAATTTCATCCTTACAAAATGCAAATAAAACATGAGCTTGGAGATGGCGACTTTGATCGCCGTATTCAGTTTTGTGAAATAATGACCACGCTCATTGCACAGAATGAACATTATTTAAAAAAATCTTTGCTTTAGTGACAAAAGTACTTTTTATTTAAGCGATGAGGTAAACAAGCATAATGTTAGGTATTGGTCCGATTTCAATCCGCACGTTTATAGAGAGGGACATACGCAACGGCTTCAGAAGTTAAATGTTTGGGCCAGCATTTTAGGTAACTACGTAATTGGACCTTTGTTCATCAATGAAAATTTAACAGGCGAACTTTATTTACTATTGCTGCGAGACGTCATTGATCCTTTGACAACTCAAGTTGTTGAGAACGCTGTTGGTGAGGATGGCCAATTAGAATTCGATGCAGATAACATCCATTTTCAACAGGACGGCTGTCCTGCACACTATCATCGTGACGTGCGCAATTATTTAGACGAAAATTATCCAAACAGGTGGATCGGGAGGAGGGGTTCGATTGAATGGCCCCCACGGTCTTCCGATTTAGCCCCCAACGATTTCTTCTTGTGGGGTTATTTAAAATCGGTAGTTTTCGGAACGCTTCCAGGTACAATCGAGGAACTCCGAAATAGGATAGTTGTAGCTTGTAGAGACATTCCTCCTCAAACATTTCAGAATGTAAGGAGAGAGTTTCAAGATCGCTTGTTTCACTGCATGGAAGTTAATGGTGCTCATTTTGAGCATCTTCTGCAATAACGGCAAGAAAATAACTAATGTAAGGGGAAGGAGAAGAAGAATGGTGGAGAGAGACAGTGAGAGAGAGAGAGAGAGGGGGGGGAGAGAATTTCGACTGAAGAAACACATTACACACAAAATTGGTCCTTTTTAGGACCACAACACACACACACACAGTGGAGAGGGTTTGGAGTAAAAAAATACTACGGGAGTGACGAACCGTGGGGTCCTTACCTCTACTGTGACACACACGAGCGCGCGCGCGCGCACGCACACACACACACGCACGTACACACACACGAGAGGCGTAAATCCGACCGTGCAACCTCCACGCGGTACACCTTGGATAATGCGAATGCCGGCGGTATGTCAACTTTGAAGCTTCATATCTTGGGAATGACTTGCGCAAAAAACAAAAATAGGTAGTGTTTTGAAAACGCCTCGACGAGGGCTATAAGACTATGCAATAAAAAATGGGAGGCTTCCATTTAAGAAAACACCGATGAGCTTCACCTGACCTTCAATAGGTCACTCAAGGTCAAGTCCATAATTTTTATCATGTGTCCCCCTCAATATCCTACAACTTTTGTCTGAAACATTTTTCCATATTTAAATCCGTTTCCGAGATCCAGGGGTGGGGTCAGACTTTAGAGATACCCTGTATATATAGGGTGACCCGCAATGACCGCCCACTAAGTACATAGCGTTATTTCTTACCAAAAACTGAGACGAAAAATTTTGAACCATTTTTTTTTATAACGCTTAATAAAGAAGTTATTATTGAGTAAAGTCAGGCCAATCAGCACCGACCTTTAGCCGGACACAGTGAGCCGCGCTCCTGGTAGTGTGCGTGAGCGTTCCGCCGCTAGCTAGAATATTCTTATGCATCGTAATAATAGAAATAATTTTTTGCAGTATTTTTACAGGGTGGACAAAATAAAGCGTGACAAATTGTTATCTCCAAAAATATTGTTTCTAGACAAAAATGTTTCAAATAAAAGTTGCAGTATTTCAAGGGGGACATAAGTTCATGTTATAGGAATGTTTGTAGGTGACGGTTTTCAAGATTATTTCAAGGTCAACTTTATTTTTTTAATGGAAACTCTTATTTTTTATCGCATATTCTTATAGCCCTTCTTGAGACCTTTTCAAAACACTATAACAAAGTATTTTTTCATTAAATATTTTTTGAATTATTTTATATTTTATATGAATATGATTTTTAGTACAAGAAAAAATTATTTCTATTATTACGATGCGTAAAAATATTGCACGCTAGCGGCATGCGCGAAGGAAAAATGTCGCCGCGCCGCCGTAGCGACGGAGCGCTTGCGCACACTAACAGGCGCGCAGCTCACCGACGTACGCCTGACTAAAAGTCGGCGCTAATTGGCCAGACTTTACTCAATAATAACTCCTTTATTAAGCGTTATAAAAAAAAATGGTTCACGACTTTTCGACTCAGTTTTTGGTAAGGAATAACGCTATGTATTTAATGGGCGGTCATTGCAGGTCACCCTGTATATATATACACATAGTATATATATATATATATATATATATATATATATATATAATATATAATATATATATATATATATATATATATATATATATATAAATAATAAATAATATAATATATATAATATATATATATATATATATATATATACGTATATACAGGGTATCCCATTTTAATTGCCCCATCTAAATATTCTTTTTCCTGCGCCTTTTACAAAAAAATTTTTGTATAAAAGTTTTGTGACTTTGAGGGGCACATAAGATAGCGCTATTGGTTTGATCTTAGATGAAGATCGATTATTTCAATAGATTATTTTAAAATCTTCATTTTTTTAAATGAAACCATCTTAATTTGTATACATAAATCGATCCCTCGCAATATTTGGCATAAAAAGTTATAGAGATAAGATGACCAAAAATTTAATAGTTTTTAAATCATATTTTATACTTTAATTTGACATAATTTTACATAAACTAGGAAATATTTTGTACAAAATTCAGTTTTGGATATCCTATTTGAGATCCCAGATAACTTTTTACGTCGATTATTGCGAGTAATCGATTTATATAAAAGAGATTAGAGTGATTCCATTGAGAAAACTAAGTTGATCTTTACATAACTTTAGCACTTATACCCAAGGTCAAATTAATATTCCTATCTTTTTTTCTTTTTTTTGAATCAAACCACTTTCATCTAACACATTTGTGCTATAATGCGTACTTTCAAAGATAACAGCTTATAACATTTTAAATGCCTCAACCTGTGTGTGTGTGTGCGTGCGTGTGTATGTATAGGATGTTTCAGAAATAGATGGTCAAACTTTAAAAGTATATTCTACTCACCGTAAGAATAAAAAAGTTATATAAACACGGATCCAGATACATTTTTTCCAGATTATAAAAATTTTTTTATTTACGATAAACAACATGTCTCATATAGACGTCTCATAACTTATCTTTCTATTCATCACTTGCATGATCTACACGTCTCCTGATTTAAATCCCTTGGATTTTTATTATAAAATGTTTATAATTTGTTTGGTGTTTTAACATTAGAGCCTTATTAATCTGTTAACTTGTTTATGTATGCTGAAAGATAGTGTTATTACTGATAGATATCTGTAGACAAAATGAAAAGTATGGGAATGTGAGGTCTGAATAACTCAATGGTAAGAGCAGTCGCCCGGCAAGCGAAAGACTTTAGTTCGATTTCCGATTCAGCGACTTCATCCCGATATTTTTCTCGCTTCTTCAGGGGGATAAGAGATTATTAAAATTAAATTTCGAATTGAGATTGATATATACATATATCCTTGAATAGGAGTAAGAAAAATTTGTGTCCTATGCATAATCTAATCAGTTTTAGAAGAATAATTTTCTGTGAAACTGGCGCACGATCATCCTGCATCTGGTTTTTAATCGCTCGCGAATATTCAAATTTGTGTTTTCACATTAGTGCCTTATTATTAATCTCTTAACTTATTAAGTTATTGACTTTGCGTTTGTAGTACAAATCGGCACAAACATAGCATAATGCAGCAAAAATAATAAAAATATGAAATTCAAAAAGTGCATGGCTGACACAAATTTCGTTTTGTTTTAATTTTCTGAAATATAATTTAAATTATTAAGCTGCGGTTCACAGCATGAATTGTCACAAACGCAACACAGTACAGCACAATAAAAATTCAAAATTCAAAAAGTATGGGGCTAACTTCACATAGATCAAAAGGAAAGTGATTCGTTATTTGTAAGTAAGTTAATTATCTAACATTTGCCCAAAGAGTTTTGTCATAAAAGTATTTTTATATTTGTGAAACTGATATTATACTTAAAAGATTTTTTTATAATAATTTAATTTTATATACTATTATTTTATTTTTAATTAATCAAATTTTTTGCATTCTAAGGAAACCGGAGCATACCAAATTTTTATATAATTTTAATTTGTAAGATTATTTTAAACCATTTAGATTTTATGCATACATATGTATGTGTGTATATATTCTAATTGTATCCAGATATTTTTTCCATGCATATTGTGATGTTTTCTTTTTGACAAAAATAAAATCTATTTTTCAACTGACAGAAATTTAACAATATATTGAAATAATATTTTTTTTCTCTTACAGAATGGTTCTGTTTGGGATGGTCTCATAATGTGGAAACGTAATTTGGATAAGAAATTTGCAGGCGTTGAAGAGTGTTACATATGCTTTAGTATTTTCCATATTAACACATATCAAATACCAAAATTGTCATGCCATACTTGTCGTAAGAAATTTCACACTCTCTGCTTGGTAAGCATATATTATTAATTTTAGGAAATTTATTTAACATTATTATATATGTTGTTTTTTTATTTCAGTATAAATGGTTCAATACAAGTCAAAAATCTACTTGCCCGATTTGCAGAAATGTGTTTTAATTTAATTTGAAAAAATATATTGTGTGACAATACAAAACACAATTTAAAAATAATGAAAGGGAAGGACAGTATATATGTGAAATAAATATATGTGTAAACATATGTATAAAATTATAATTATGTGTATAAAAATAAATTTTTAATAAGAACTGAAAGAGAATGTCAACGATAATAATATTATATGCAGCAACAAATTATAAAGTAATATAATCGTATTGTTGACTACTTTTCACAGAGTGTACTTAGTTTTCAATGCCTCGTTTTTAATCCGCCTGATCGAGAAAGCAGACACGTTATTATTAACATATTGATGATCGTTCGAGTAAATCTACTCGTTTCATGATTCATCATTGAACGAACGAATGGATAGATCTACCTTTTTCCGCTATGCCGCTATAAGCACTTAATATAAACATAATAAGCATCAATAACACTGTTACTCGATATTTAAAACAAAGGATAACACTAACAGGTATTTGTTTTATGAAACAAGCTTGTAAAAATTGTTACTGACGACAGAAAAATATTTCAGAAAATGAAAGAGGAAACTCAGAAAGGATGCAGAATGTGTGCAATTCATAAAAAGAATGATTACATTAGATTATTTGCGAATTTTAAGATATCGCTGCACAAACTTAATTGCTTTGAATCACAGACTTCTATATATACTAGTACTAGATTGCTAATATGGCTATGCCTCACATATATGTAATACTCCTATATTGCTAACAGAGCTCGAGAATCCTCGAAAACATTACGGTGTGGAACTAAGAGTAAAGAATAACAGGAGTGAGCATATCGGTAGTGGGAGTAGACTTATCGCGAACGATAGTACGTCATCGCAGCTATCTTGAGCGTCCACCTTTTTCGACGTTTTACAGGGCCGTGTATAGCCATTTGTTGCCTTACTTATTCCAGTCTGCATTTATTTTGCACACGATCACCGATTCTAAACACAGACTTCTATAATATACTAGACTGCTAACAGCGATATGACAATTATAGCCAGGGCGCTCAATTTACAATTGGATATATATATATATATATATATATATATATATATATATATATATATATAGGGTTGGAGCATTTATATTGAGACACCTAAATATCTAAAAAGTAAAGCAAGATAGAAAGAAATGTTTCAGACAAAAGTTGTTCGGTTCTAAGGGGGACATATGATGAAAATATGGACTTGATCTTGAATGACCTTTTCAAGGCCAAGTCAATGTGATAGATGTTTTCTTAAATGAAACCCCCCATTTTTTATTACATATTCTTGTAGCTTATCTCAAGAGCTTTTCAAAACACTATAATAAAGAATTTTTTCATTAAGTACTTTTTGAGTTATTTTATATTTTTATCTGACATTTTGATATCAAAAATAAAATATCTCGTAAAATATTTAGTTTTCGATAATCTCACCGTAATACTTTTATGTACAGAATAATGAGACAAATCAATTAGTGTAAAGAAAAAAACAAATAATTGTTTAAAAAAATACATTGTAAATAATTACATACTTTTTCTTAAAAACAATTATTTTTTTTTACTAATTGATTTGTCTCATTATTCTGTACATAAAAGTATTACACTAAGATTATCGAAAACTAAATATTTTACGAGATATTTTATTTTTTATATCAAAATGTCAGATTAAAATAAAGCTCTCGAGATAAGCTACAAGAATATGCAATAAAAAAGGGGGGTTCCATTTAAAAAATTCAAAGTGATTTTTATGTGACCTTGACGGTGCTATTCAAGGTCATACTAATATTATTATATAATGCGCGACTTAGAGCTCTACAACTTTTGCATGAAACATTTTTCACGAAAATGCGTTGTTTCCTCAAAAAACTGAGGCCATGGCGCTACCAAGTAGTTTATCCGGAGTTGTACGTCTAATAAACTTTCGATTAAAATTCCTCAGGAACCAAGCCGTTAATCAAAAATCTAACGGCACTTTTCTTATACAATGTGGATGGAAGCTTTCGATTGCAACCAGTTTGAATAAGATTGGTGCAGTCAATCCTGAGGAATGATAATCGTATACCAGAAATGTGATATTATTGATTGAATTATTTGTTTTTTTCTTTACACTAATTGATTTGTCTCATTATTTTGTACATAAAAGTATTACGGTAAAATTATCGAAAACTAAATATTTTACGAGATATTTTATTTTTTATATCAAAATATGTCAGAATAAAATATAAAATAACTCAAAAAGTACTTAATGAAAAATACTTTATTATAGTGTTTTGAAAAGCTTTCGAGATAAGCTACAAGAATATGCAATAAAAAATGGGGGGTTCCATTTAAGAAAATATCGATCACATTGACTTGGCCTTGAAAAGGTCACTCAAAGTCAAGTCCATATTTTCATCATGTGTCCCCCTCTGAATCCTACAACTTTTGTATAAATATATGTGTTATTTTTTATGTAATTTTTTTGTTTCATGTGTAAATTTGATACATTTGGTTTCTTATTGAAAAATATTTCAAATGGTGTTTTGTTAATTTTTGTATTAGTTAACAGTCTTTTTTTTCGCATTTATGCAGCTGTATAAATGCATTCTGGCCAATATTTTTTGTTAATTTTAGCTTCTGATAGCAGGCAACGAGCACGATCAAGAATTGTCCTATTGTATCTTTCTGCAACACCGTTAAGTTCATGTGTATATGATGGTCCAGGCTTCAAATATATACCTTCTCGTTTTGCAAAATTATAAAAATCTTTATTCATATATTCACGTCTATTGTCACAACGTATTTCTTTAACTCTTTTTCCAGTTTGATTTTGCATTAAATTTATATATTCAATAAAGCGATCAAAAACTTCACTTTTATGTTTTATGCAGTACACAACAGCAATTTTACTATAGTCATCTATAAAGGTTACAAAATATTTTTCACCTTTGTATCCGGTTTGAGTAACTAGTCCATGTACATCTGTATGGATTATTTCTAGAATGTCATTTGCTCTGTTTCGATTATTTTTAAATTTTAAATTTGTCATTTTGTTTTCCAAACACGTTTTGCACTTTAAAAATTCGTCTTCAATCCTTTTAGGAAGTCCATCAAGTAACTGTAATTCACACAGATATTTTAAATCACGAAAATCTGTATGGCCAAGTATTCTATGCCATCTTTCTTTATTTGACATCTCTATAAAGCTTGTATATGATATGGTTTCAATATTTTCGTCATTTATAACTTTTCCATTTTATGCATAAAGTTTCTTTTTCTTTTCACCAATAGCAATTAGTTCTTTTCTTTTATTATAAATTTTTGCAATATTATTTTCAAATATAACTATTCTTTTGATCAACAATAGTCGAAATGCTTAATAACTTTTGTGTCATTTTTGGCACATAATAAACGTCTTTTATTTCGGTTTCAATTTGTTTATCAGCAACGTTAAAAAAAATAGTAATATTTCCAATTTTATCGGATTGTAGTGAGAAGCCATCACGCACTGTAATATCCACAGGAGTTTCCAACTTTACAGACGTCGAGAAATATTTATCAGAGTTCACAATATGATCTGAGCAACCACTATCCAATAACCATGTAACTTCTTCAACTAACATGTTTTTTTCATTTGACTTTTTAGCCGTTGTCATAACTTCGACATTAAAAGTATTTCTTTCACCTTCGTCATTTACAACTGAATTTCCAGCGATTCTCATTGAATTACTTCTGTTGGGATTTCTTGAATATCTGTTTTGTCCATTTGAATTGTTCCAACAAAAACGCTCTATGTGTCCTAGTTTGTTACATTTATAACATCTTTTTATCTAATTATCTGGCTTTTCCTGATTATTTTGATATCTTGAATTGCTCGGTTGATTAAAGTTGAAGTTTCTTGAATTAAAATATTTGTTATTTTGTTGTTGATTAAAATTCTTACCTTTTTTGGCATTTGGGAATTAAATGCTTGAAGATTATTTTTTATGTTACCATTGCTACCTTCACGTTTTTGAAATTCTAATGTTAGTTTGGATTTTATGTACTCTACTGATTTGCCTTTATCTGGTAAAGCATCAACTACATCAACTATATGTGACATACTCTCAGGAAGCGTCAACAGTACCCAGCAAACACAGAATATAACTGCTATGTAACGTGGGAGTAATATATGTAATGTAACAGCCCAAGTAACAGAGTAATGTCAAAAGACGACATAATGACGTCTATTTTTGGTCTATAATGTCGGAGACTAATAATTGACGTTTAAAAGACCTCATTTCTTAGACTAGCCAAAGACGTAATTTTGAAGACGTCCTATGTTCGTCCAAATAAAGTCCTTTTGTAACTAATATTGGGATTATATTTAATTTGCTTACCGCTATGCGGCGCGCTATTCACTATCTATACTCGTATTCAAATTTTTGTCATGAACGTATATAAAGCCTGCAAAATGCGGCTAATAACATTGTAATTATTTTTATCAGTTCAATTTCTGATACGATTCCCGTACCAGGAAATTCAGATATTGAACTGATTTTTGAAAAATCAGACAGATAATATCCGATTTTAATTTATTTGGACAATTTCTATCCGAATAAGTGAAAATCGTTTGTTATTATCTGCTTAAAATATAAAACAGAAATTGACATCCATATAAATAAAATCTTTAATATTATAAATTAAATTATTTAAATTTACCAATAATATATATCACTAATATGTGTTATATTATTACTGTAATTGGTCTTAGTTTTGCCGTCAAACAAACGTCAGAAAATGATGTCTCGTGGATGACATATCGACGAGACATTTTCGGGTCTCATGAGACCTAACCCTGCCGAAAATGGTCGATTAAAACCGATTAAAACATAATCCGTTTTAATCGGTTTTAATCGGTTCAATCCGCGCCCGGATTAAAAAGTAATCGATTTTAATTCCGAACGGATTATAATCGGTTTTAATATCGCTTTCGCGGATTATTTCCAATCTAAAATCATTCTAATCTAATCCATATTGTTGTCAATCCAAATAAACACGAATAATCGAATGGATATTGTGGCTGCCGTAGGTCGTCACATTAAGCACAATCCGCGATACAATAGTGCGACCCGCAACTTGGCGGTCCACGCGCTCGCGCGTCCGCGCGTAGTTCCGGGCGGCGCCGTTACGCGGCGAAGGTCGAGCGAGCCAACCTGGAAGTAGAAAGCGGTCAAGCGGGAATATAAGGCGGACCCTCTGCGGAGAAATCGTATATTTGTTTTTAACAACTGAGTCCGTTTCAATTGTAGAAACACCGATTCAATAATTGATTGTGACTCATGATAACAGCAAATCCGACTTCACACTACATAAAATCGATTTACTTTTCATCTGCGAAATGATGGAATTTTTTATTAAAAGGGATTATTTTTACCTATGGATTGACTATGGTAAATTCCAATTCAATTGCATTAAAACAGGTTTAATTATAACTTATGAAATCGTATAATTTTGGATTGAGGTGGATGTATATCACCCAACATTAACCCGCCTGAAGCGTACTAAATTCGATTTGACTATTTTCAATCGGTTTTAATACAGCATTATCGGTGCAGAAATCCCGATCGATTCGGATTACATTTTTTTAAATCCGTTTTAATCAACCATTTTCGGCAGGGAACTTAGGATATTTAGTTGGTCATTTTGTGACCAACATTTACTGTCATTGTGACGTCAGTTTGCTACTTGAGTGGACTATTACATGACTGTAACAATCATATAACATTTTACTAAGTACATTTAGTAATTATTTTTATCAGTTTAATTTCTGATGCGATTTCCATACCGGGAAATTCAGATATTGAACTGATTTTTAGAAAATCGGACATTTATCTGTCCGATTTTTACTTATTCGGACAATTTTTGTCCGAATAAGTAAAAATATTTCGGTATTATCTACTTAAGATATAAAAAATAGAAATTAACTTCTATTGTATATAAATAAAATCTTTAATTTTATAAATTAAATTATTTAAATTTTCCTATATATATTATATTAATATATGTTATTAATATTATATATTTATATGTTATTAATACAAACATCAGCAAATGACGTCCCGTGAATGTGACATATCAATTATTGACGTCATTTTTGAGTCTTATGAGACCTAATTTAGAACGTCTAATTGGTTATTTTGTGACCAAAATTTAACATTTTTTGTCTCAATAAAACAAAGATATATTACATACATTGTATATCTTATTTATTATCTTTTAAGCGAAACGAGCAATATAAATTAATGAAGCATTTAAATGCCCGCTATTCCATTTAAATTATGACGACAGATCCTGCTCGATTTCTGCCACTAATCTGACATCAAACTGCATTGCGCAGATCCTGCTTGATTTCTGCCGTCAATTTGCTGTCAGCTTATGTCGACAGGTTCTGCCGGCAGAACACAAGCTTAATGCGGACGCAGTTGATGCCAATCTGCTGCAATATTCTGCTTGAATCTGCTCGCAAACTGCTGGCAGACTGCTAACATTTTGCTTATTGGGTATTAGACATGCTTTAAATATCTAAATGTCCGCAATACGAAATCTTATAAATATCCACAGGATATGTAGGCCGATATCCACTAAACATCCACATCAGTATTCAGTGGATATTTATGTAGATATTCAGTAGATATTTATGTAGATATTCAGTGGATATTTATGTAGATATTCAGTGGATATTTATGTAGATATCCATTTATGTTGGTGAAATTTTGGTCACAAAATGACTAATTAAATGTTTTAAAAGTAAGGTCTCATGAGACCCGCACATGACATATCGATATGTCCCATTCACAGGACATCATTTTCTGACGTTTGTTTGACGGCAAAACTAAGACTAATTACAGTTATAATATATAATAACACACATTAATGTAATATATATTATAGGTAAATTTATATAATTTAATATATAAAATTAAATACTTTATTTGTATGAAAGTTAAGTTCTATTCTATATTTTCAATAGATAATAACGAACGATTTTTGTTTATTTAGATAGGAATTGTCCAAATAAGTGAAAATCGGACATTTATCTGTCTGATTTTCTAAAAATCAGTTCAATATCTGAATTCCCCGGTACGGGATCATATCAGAAGTTAAATTGATAGAAATAATTACAATATTATTAATCGCATTGTGTAGGCTTTATATACGTTCATGACAAGAACTTGAATACGGGTATAGAAAATGAATAGTGCGCCACATAGCGGTAAGTAGATGAACACGTAAATCTCTAATAAATATTTTTGATAGCTTCTTGGTGGACATG
Source organism: Formica selysi (assembly GCA_009859135.1). NCBI lineage: Eukaryota > Metazoa > Arthropoda > Insecta > Hymenoptera > Formicidae > Formica > Formica selysi. Next base: position 655,858 of record WHNR01000029.1, on the reverse strand, counting down.
GATATGTGGATAACATGTGAATATCTAATGAATATCTTTGGTAGCTACTTGGTAGACATGATTATATGGCTAACATGTGTATATCTAGTGGATATCTTTGGTAGCATTTTTGTGGATATGGATATATGGATAATGTGTTTACATCCATTAGATATCCTCGCTAGTTATTTGAGAGATATAGATATTTTATTCATCTATTAGATGATCTAGTAGTTATCTATAGTAGATCTACTAGTTATCTATAGTAGACATGGACATAAAATAGATATGTAGATATTCATTAGATATCTATTCGATATTTTGCTCTGTGTGGGAATGTTTCTTCATTGATGCCCATGATTTGATTAAATCCTTTAGCTACCAATCGTGCTTTGTATCTACTAATTTGTCCTTCTGGATTTCTTTTAATTTTGTAGACTCGCTTGCAAGGAATTACTGTTCGATTTTGTGGTCTTTTAACTAGACTCTATGTGTTATTGTCTTTTAATGATTGAAGCTCCTGCTCCATTGCCGACTTCCACTTGTCCTTATCTATACTCTCCATTGCTTCTTTTATAGATTGCGGTTCTTCATTTACAATGCACGTAGTTTCATAAAGCATATACTCCTGAAATTCTTTTTTCTTTTGTTGTCTTTCTGGATATCTTTTTTTTTTGACCTTCAAGTTATCATCTTGACTAAGTTCTTCTTGTGATTCACGGCTACTTACTGAATGATAGGAATTATCTGAATCTAATTCTTCTTGTATTCTTTCTTCTTGTTTTCTATCTTCTTTGGGAGAATTATTTGTAAATAGTTGATCCAGAAGAATATCAGATTTCATCAACTTATCTGTACTGTCAGCGTCAAAGAAACTATCTTCTAAGAAAACGACATCTCTTAATTTAATTAGTTTCTTAGGGTGGCTACGGTCTCTCAGTCGGTATGCTGTTGGATTTAGCGAATATCCAATAAAGATCCATTCTTTACTTTTAGCATCTAATTTCTTCCTTTCTTGTTTAGGAACATGAGCATAATAAGCCCGACATCCAAAAACTTTTAGATGACTGAGATCAGGTCGTACACGTGTTCACACTTCTTCAGGTGTTTTGTCAACTATTGACCTGTGAGATCTATTTTTTAAGTAGATTGCTGTCCTGCACGCATCTGTCCAATAGCTCTTAGATAACTTTTGGCATCTTAAAGTAGGCATCTTGTTTTTTCAATGATAGAACGATTGGTCCTCTCAGCTAATCCATTTTGCTGAGGTGAGTAAGGTACGGTAGTTTCATGCTTGATACCGTGTTGTACTAAATATTTCTGAAAATTCTTGTTAATATACTTAGTACCATTATCAGACCTAAGTGCTTTAATTTTATATCCCGTTTGATTTTCTACAAATGCCTTATGCTCTATAAACTTTGCTAGAACTTCCGTTTTTGACTCTAAAAAATATCCAATAATTTTTCTAGAATAATCATCTACAAAAATAAGCAAATACTTTTTACCATCAATAGATTTTACACTCATTGGACCGCATACGTCTGAGTGAACTAAGCCTAATTTTGTAGTAGCTCGCTTATAATTAATACTCTTAAATGGACGTCTAGCTTGTTTTCCTTCAAGACAACTAATAATACAAGTCTTTTTATCCTTGCCTGTAAATTTTATACCTATGTAACTAAACCATTTTGCATTAATTTCATTCCAAAACGACATAAGTGTCTTAACCTTTTATGCCATAAATCTATTGTAGAGACGGTTGTTGAGGCATATGCGCTTATAGAATTATTAAAACCTAACTTATACATTCCTTTATCATTAAACGCTGTTAATATTACTTTACCAGATACCTTACAATCTTCTTTATGATATATCTGACATCCTTGTTCACTAAATACAAAGACAAAATCTTTTTTGACTGTCTCACTTACAGATAATAAATTAGCATTTTTTTGGAACATATGCTACATCACTTATTCCATTAATATCTTAATAATATTAATAGGAAAGAAACCTATACCTTCACTGTGTAACTTTTCATTGTTTGCTACTGTTATCTGAATACCATTACATACATCATCCTGATAGTCTTTAAGCCATTGTCTTCGTCCTGACATCTGTGCAGTTGAAGCAGAATCTATGTACCATACATTTGGATCAGGATTGTACGTAGTAATACTTTTCATTGCTATTTATTCTTTCTGCGCTGTAGACATCATTGTGGTTAAAAAAGCTGTTTTGTCTTGAATAACTGGAGTTTCAGCTTGAATTGTCATCATTGTAAGAAGTGCATAATCCTTTTTTGTAGATGAGGCTTGATCCTTCTTTGGACAATCTGGACTTTTATGATCTAGTTGTTGACACATATAACAAATAATAGGCTTTTTTTTATAATTCTCCTTCTTAGAACTCGGTGGTTTATTTTTATTGCTTTTTGACACTTGTTTTTTCTGATTTGAGTAAACTTTTAATGCTGCAGCTGATTCATTTATAATTGTGTCACCTTCCTTTTTAGCAGCTTCATTTAGAAGTCTGGATTTTACATCTGTCGCACCAATCTGTCTATTTGAATTTTCTAGTGCCATTACCAAAGGATCATATTTTGATAGAAGCCCACCTAGTAAAATTGCTCCAACAGTTTCATCGTCTATATCTTTTCCTATGTCAGCTAACTGTTGCACTGTAGACATAACTTCCGCTATGTAAGTATCCCTCAAGTAGCAGAGTGACGTCAAAAGACGACATAATGACGTCTATTTTTGGTCTATAACGTCGGCGACTAATAATTGACGTTTAAAAGACGTTATTTCTTAGGTTAGCCAAAGACGTCATTTTGAAGACGTCCTATGGTCGTCCAAATAAAGTCCTTTTGTAACTAGTATTGGGATTATAGTTCATTCGCTTACCGCTATGCGGCGCGCTATTCACTATCTATACCCGTATTCAAATTTTTGTCATGAGCGTATATAAAGCCTGCAAAATGCGGCTAACAATATTATAATTATTTTTATCAGTTTAATTTCTGATACGATTCCCGTCCCGGGAAATTCAGATATTAAACTGATTTTTGGAAAATCAAACAAATAATATCCGATTTTAATTTATTATTCGGACAATTTCTATCCGAATCAGTGAAAATCGTTTGTTATTATCTGCTTAAAATATAAAACAGAAATTAACTTCCATATAAATAAAATCTTTAATTTTATAAATTAAATTATTTAAATTTACCTATAATATACAGGGTGTCCCATAATTCGCGGATCACCTGCCATGTGCAGGTAGAGCACATGAAACCGAGAAGAAAAGTCCTTTACCATTTCGCGATTTTCGTAATAATTATTAAGAAATTCATTTAAAAAGATGGGCCAATCACAAGCGCGCGGCGAGAAGAGACTTCCTACTCAGGCGTTGCTAGGTGCGCGGCGAAGCGGTGGGAGGGGCGCTGTATACGGCTACGTACGAGCGAGCGCTGAAGCCACGCATCTCGAACTATTCTCTCTCTCTCTCTCTCTCTCTCTCTCTCTCTCTCTCTCTCTCACTCTCTCTTTCTCTTTCTCGTGCGCGCGGCATAGGAAACAGAGTTGGGCAAAAATATAATTAACAATTACAAATTTCAATTACAATGTAATTCTTAATGCAATTAATAATTACATTTTATAATCGTTAATTATTGCAAACAATTACATCGTTAATTATTGCAAACAATGTAATTGTTTGCAATAATTAACGATTATAAAATGTAATTATTAATTGCATTAAGAATTACATTGTAATTGAAATTTGTAATTGTTAATTAAATTTTTGCCCAACTCTGCTTCCTATGCCGCGCGCGCGAGAAAGAGAAAGAGAGAGTGAGAGAGAGAGAGAGAATAGTTCGAGATGAGTGGCTTCAGCGTTCGCTCGTACGTAGCCGTATACAGCGCCCCTCCCACCGCTTCGCCGCGCCCCTAGCAACGCCTGAGTAGGAAGTCTCTTCTCGCCGCGCGCTTATGATTGGCCCATCTTTCTAAATTAATTTCTTAATAATTATTACGAAAATCGCAAAATGGTAAAGGACTTTTCTTCTCGGTTTCATGTGCTCTACTTGCACATGGCGGGTGATCCGCGAATTATGGGACACCCTGTATATACAGGGTGTCTAAACCACCCTTGACAACGCTCGTGAGCGGGTAGAGCGCAGTAAACTGAACAGAAAAGTCCTGTACCATTTTTTTTATAATGCTTAATAAAGGAGTTATTATTGAATAAAGTCTGGTCAATCAGCGCCGACTTCTAGCCGGACGCACGTCAGTGAGCCGCCCGTCTGTTAGTGTGCGTCGCCGTAGCGACGGAGCGCTCACGCACACTACCAGGCGCGCGGCTAAAGGTTGACGCTGATTGGCCAGATTCAATAATACTTCCTTTATTAAGCGTTATAGAAAAAAATGTTACAGGACTTTTCTGTTCAGTTTGCTGTGCTCTACATGCTCACGAGCGTTGTCAAGGGTGCTTTGGGACACCCTGTATATACAAACATATGAAATAATTTATACATATGCACAATATATACAGTATGTCGGATTTAAGTAAATACACTTAATTATTTCCTAGAAAATTAAAAATACAAAAAAATTATTTAGAAAAATGTTCAACTCCACTTTTGTCTAAACAATTTTTTTATTTCCTTAATTTTCGAAGAAATAATTAAGCGTATTCACTTAAATCAGACAAACTGTATATATACAGGGTGATTCAAAACAACCTTCTGTCCTTACAATGTCATATACTTGACTCAATTCTAAGACGACTTTTCCTTTGCCAAAATTTTTTCCGAGGCTTAGTTTTCAAATTATAAGCCAAAATAGTTAACGAATTACGGGCCGCGTACGCGAGGCAGGCAGGGGCGGCGCAACTCACCGTCCGATGCTGGTGATTACGTGAAGCGCTCGCTGCGATCAACTGTTTGCTACATGCGATGGGGTGTATGTGTGAGAGAGAACGTATACGCGTATACACACACATACACATTCTCTCTCTCTCTCTCTCTCCCTTTCTCTCTCTTACACCCATCGCGTGTAGCAAACAGCTGATCGCACACACGCTCTCTCTCTCTTTCTCTCTGTCTTTCTCTTTTATACCCATCGCATATAGCAAACAGTTGATCGCAGCGAGCGCTTCACGTAATCACCAGCATCGGCCGGTGAGTTGCGCCGCCCCTGCCTGCCTCGCGTACGCGGCCCGTAATTCGTTAACTATTTTGGCTTATAATTTGAAAACTAAGCCTCGGAAAAAATTTTGGCAAAGGAAAAATCGTCTTAAAATTGAGTCAAGTATATGACATTATAAGGACAGAAGGTTGTTTTGAATCACCCTGTATATATATATGGTAAATATAGCGAAAAGGGGACCCAGCCCCAATGACCTTGATCTTGATATATGTTGTCAAGGACATAATTCTGAGTAACTTTTTCTTCTAATTTAATCGTCGCTCGTTGCTTATTAAAAAGTTATTAACAAAAAAAGTTTGAAATATACCAAAGTACATGCACGGACAGGAAGCCCGCGCGCGCGCGCGCACACACACACGGGGGGTGTAAGGGGGGCCTTCGGCCCCCTTCCCGCACCCACCCCGCCGGTAGGCAGGGTGGACCTTGCTTTACAATGTAGCATGTACTTTGTAAGGGGCGGGTGCAGGAAGGGGGCCGAAGGCCCCCCTTGCACGCCCCCCGTGTGTGTGTGCGCGCGCGCGCGCGGGCTTCCTGTCCGTGCATGTACTTTGGTATATTTCAAACTTTTTTTGTTAATAACTTTTTAATAAGCAACGAGCGACGATTAAATTAGAAGAAAAAGTTACTCAGAATTATGTCCTTGACAACATATATCAAGATCAAGGTCATTGGGGCTGGGTCCCCTTTTCGCTATATTTACCATATATATATATATACAGTTTGTCTGATTTAAGTGAATACGCTTAATTATTTCTTCGAAAATTAAGGAAATAAAAAAATTGTTTAGACAAAAGTGGAGTTGAACATTTTTCTAAATAATTTTTTTGTATTTTTAATTTTCTAGGAAATAATTAAGTGTATTTACTTAAATCCGACATACTGTATATATTGTGCATATGTATAAATTATTTCATATGTTTGTATATACAGGGTGTCCCAAAGCACCCCTTGCACCCCCCGTGTGTGTGTGTGTGTGTGTATGTGTGCGCGCGCGTGCTTCCTGTCTATGCATGTACTTTGGTATATTTCAAACTTTTTTTGTTAATAACTTTTTAATAAGCACCGAGCGACGATTAAATTAGAAGAAAAAGTTACTCAGAATTATGTCCTTGACAACATATATCAAGTTCAAGGTCATTGGGGCTGGGTCCCCTTTTCGCTATATTTACCATAATACTTTTATTGTTTAATAATATATTTATCTCTCTTTTACAAATTTCCATAATTTCTCATCGGCCGCTTGTCGGCAACAAGCTTGTAGCGAACGAGATGAGCATTGAGAGTGAGCAAAACGAATATATGAATGCAAGTAAGACAATATAGGAATGAGACAATCACAGAAGCAAGCAAGAGGAAAATAGCAACATCCAAAGAAAACTCGAAGATCGAGCCTTTGCCGTCCTTTTTCTTACTTGCTCTTATTATTGTCTCGCTCGCTTCTGATAATAAGACAATAATAAGAGTGAGCGAGACAATCACAGGAGTGAGCGAAAGAAGAATAGCAGCATTCATAAAAGCTCGATCTTGATTCTCGAATCTTCTTTGCACGTTGCTATTCTCCTCTCGCTCACTCTTGTCATTGTCTCGCTCACTCTTATCATTATCTCAGGAGCGAGCGAGACAATAAGAGGCAAGCCTCTCTCACATTTCATTCGTCTCATGATGAATTAGCCTGGACTCGCACCAGGGGCAAAGTCTGTTGATAAAATCAAAGGAATTTAGCCTGGACTCGAACCAGGGGCAAAGTCTTTTGGTAAAGTCAACGGAGTTTAGCACAGACTCAAACCAGGGGCAAAATGAGTCGGTAAGGGGCAAAGTGTGTTGCACGGAAATGCCGGTCTCGCCTTTATCCGGGCCTTTGGCTATCTGTCTATTAATCTGTGGTGGTAGTGTAAAGAAGTCTTCGTTGACTGGGAAGCAGAAAAATAGAGGGAATGAAAAGATGAAGATAGAATGGTGATACCATAGACATAATATATCTAGACCGAGTGTTGAGGAGTGGGGGCCAAGGTGCACGTAGAAAAGGACATACTCTGTTCCGTGCTCCTTGCGTTCTCTCTCACTCGCATGTAGCATAGCGAAAGAGTACGCTATGCTACGTGCGAGCGAGAGAGAACGCAAGGGGCACGAAACAGAGTATGTCCTTTTCTACGTACATCTTTACCCTCACTCCTTAAATAAAGGCAAACGCTCGGTCTAGATATACTATGTCTATGGGTGATACAAAGCATGCTATCTCTGTCTAAAGCTGGGAGCACACACTTTTGCATAAGCGCATAATCATAAGCATAAGGAAATTGATTGGTCAATTTCGTTATGCATAAGGAAATGGACCAATCAATTTCCTTATGCTTGTGATTATGCGCTTATGCAAAAGTGTGTGCTCCCCGCTTAATATTTGACGACCCCCACCCCTTAACACTCAGTCTAGATATACTATGTCTATGGTTGAATGGTGGGAGATTTAACCTATTATAAATATTAAAATAACCTATCAAAAAATATATTTTAAAAAGTATTAAATTTTTGATATTTAATTTAATATTTAATATTAAATATTAAATAATAAATATATAAAAAGAATTATAAATTTAAATATTATATTTAATATAATTATATTATTATATAATTATATTTTAAGTTATTGTATAATTATATATTAATATTATATTAAATAATATATATTAAATAAAGATAATTATAAATTTAATATATTTATTAAATAATAAATATAAATATAAATATTAAATATTAAATTATATAATATTCATTAATATTATATAATGCGCTTATTAAATATTAAAATAAATATATAATGAATAAATAATAAATTGTCATAAATTTATATAATGAATAGTTGGAATAATAAATAATAATAATAATAATATGGAGAGTATCCAACAAGAAACGATAAGTTTACAAAGAGATACAGCGGGAAATGTTATAATAAACAAAAATGGATATGTTGCGTTTCCAAAGGTATTAAAATTAATTATCTAAAACCTGGTTGCACCAACGTTATTTTGGCTTTAAGTGAGAATTAAAATTTTTGGCTTTTGGTAATAACTAATGTTATTTGGCTTATGGCTTTAAGTTTTTGACGATAAGTTAATCAATGATTAAATTATGGTCTATAGTCTAAAATGGTTATCGCGAAAGCCAAACAAATTTTAAGTTTTGCTTAAAGCAAAAGTAATATTAGTGCAACCAGGCCTAAATATAACTAATTAAGAAATTGTAACGGTTCACCTTTCCCGTACGCCGCGGATCAAGGCTCGCCGGTGCCAGGATTCGGGAGAAGGGGGAAACTCCAACTTACTTTACCTCGGTATAAGCGGTTTAAACAAGTCTGTTTATTCAAGCGGTTATTATAAAAGATATTTAACACTGAAAGCTATGCGCGAAGCAACATGCGGGAACGGTGCGTACAGAGTTTCGCGCGTGAACGGTTGTTATTCATAATGCGACATGCAAGCACGGTGCGTACAGAGTTTCGCGCGTGGTTGTTGCGCGTGGAGCTCGGGAAGCGAGCGTGGCTCAAGCGGCCGTGTTCTGCAATCGCGGTGGTCGCATACAAATAAACTATGATTATTCTTTGTGGTACAATACAGATCTTAAACACTACGGGGTGTCGCGTGGCCTTCAATGTAATTCCAACTGCCTGACTGCCTTATCCTTAAAAGGACGGGGCGTCGGCGTTCTCGGCGTTCTATCCTTAAAAGGACTGACGCTCCTTAGTAGTCTGAAGGCCGTGTGTGAAGGTGGAATCGGCGCGACACTGGCGGGAATCCTAATGTCTAATTAACTCTACAGTTAGAAGGCGCGGTATATACAGTGCGGTCTTACAATACGAACAGGTCGCGGTATATACAATGCGGTCTTACAATATGAACAGGTCGCGGTATATACAACGGTGCTAGAGTCTATCAGGACGCGGAGACCGGAGCGGTCTTACTGGTTACGGTATATGTACAACGGTCTTACAATATAGCAGGTCGCGGTATATGTACAAAGCGGTATTACAGTTTAACAGGTCGCGGTATTTATACGGAAAGATACACGGAGACCAAAGTGGTCTTACGGTGGAAACGGTCGCGGTATATACAAACGGCCGTCCAGGTTGAACGGTGCGCGGGGCGCGGTACAGTCTTATGAACTAAGAGTGCGCCGTCCCAGCAACCGGGAAGCCCGGCATAACTACGGGTAGCCCGTGACCTGGTGTAATGCTAGGTATCAGGGTGCGCCGTCCCAGCAACCGGGTAACCCGGCGTAACTACGGGTAGCCCGTAGCCTGGTGTAACGCGGTATAGGTTTCGGATCAGGAGTTGTACTAGGTAGGACTCGGGATCGGGAACTGGTCACGCTACGCTCGCCGGAGCGCCTTATATACCGGTGGCCGGCCTCCTACTCACGCGAGTCGGCGTGTGGTGGGGCGGCCCCACGGTGGGGCCGCGACACGGGTGTGGAAGTTTAGGGGCGCCATAGGCGCCGAGCCTCAAATGTGCGGGCGGCTGGTCGGCCCGCGAGGCTGGTAACGGTATCGTTACAAAATAAACAAAAAATTAAAATTTATGCATTATTGACTTAGGAGGACTAAAATTTCAAATTCCTTATGGAGATATTGATTTTAATAACGATACATCTAATTGCACTGTTGGAAATAAATTAGTATTTATTCGATTACATGAAAATAGAAATATACATCAAATAGAAAATCAAGAATTAAATAATGAAAATACAATATAAGAAAATAGAGAAGAAATATTTACATGGACAGATGCAAGTATAAAATTATTTTTATGTTTATACAAAGAAAAAATAAATTTAGTTATTACAAGAAAAATTAAAAACAAAAAAGTTTTATGGCCCTAAATATCAGAAGAAATGAAATTACAATGATACAATGTTTCATACACACAAGTAGAAAATAAATTTAAATCATTAGAGAGATCGTATCAAAATATGATTATGAACACGGGAAAAAATGGCCCATATATAAATATATATAAATATATATAAGGCAATATATATAATTATATATGAAATATGCTCATATATATAAATATATACAAATATATATGATTATATATAATTATATATGATTATATATAATTATACAGGGTGGTCCTCGTAACGGTCGTCACGATTTTTAAGGCACTTACAATAATCTGACATAAAAAAGTCATAAACAGAAATTTATCAGTTTCTAACCGGCAACAAATTGCAATAATAAAAATTGACCAAACATTTTTTTTTCCATAAAAAAGCAAGGTCACCTTCAATTTTTTAAATGGAACTGCCTACTTTTTATTGCATATTCTTGTAGCTTATCTCGAGAGCTTTTCAAAACACTATAATAAAGTATTTTTTCATTAAGTACTTTTTGAGTTATTTTATATTTTAATCTGACATATTTTGATATAAAAATTAAAATATCTCATAAAATATTTAGTTTTCGATAATCTTACCGTAACACTTTTATGTACAGAATAATGAGACAAATCAATTAGTTAAAAAAAAACTATATATAAATATATATATATATAAATATATATAAAATATATATATATATATATATATATATATAAATATATAAAATATATAAAAATATATATATATATATATATATATATATATATATATATATATACACAGGGTGTTCTACCAAAAGTGGCCACCCCCTTTTATCTTTTAAACTAAAAGATATAAATCATAACAAATATATATCAAATTAAATGGTTCAAACTGAACTCTATTGTGAGCATAATGGTTGCTCTCAAAAGCTATCTGTGTTAACGAACGGAGAGGTATGCATAATTTTTTTATAATAATGTGAATATTTCGATATAATAAAAGTTATAGCACTGTTTGAAACGAATACAACGATGTATAATATAATGTAAATATTTTACATATTATACGAGTTTTATCGACTTGAAATATCGCGGGCGACGTTTACCTTTTCACTTTCTGTCCTGCGTTATGGCCAACTTCTGACTTGTGCATTAGAGATTGACCATAGACGTATAATATATAGACTGCGCGTCTCTACATCTCCCATATTCAGCGTCAAAAAATAGAAAGAGACAGCTGCTGTACGATCACCGAACTGTCTTTGTCTGACTGGAAAAGAGAAAAGTAGAAGGGATGGAAAAGATGAAGATAGAATGGTGATACAAAGCATGCTATCTCTGTCTAATATTTGACGATCCCCACTCCTTAATACTCGGTCTAGATATACTATGTCTATGAGATTGACATATGTCATGTTGTCATTTGATCATAATATTCAATCCGAAGTTGGCCATATCGCAGGGCCGAAAATGAAAAGATAGACGCCCGCGATATTTCAAGTTGATAAAACTCGTATAATATGTAAAATATTTACATTATATCATACATCATTGTATTCGTTTCAAACAGTGCTACAACTTTTATCACATCAAAATATTCACATTATTATAAAAAAATTATGCATACCTCTCCGTTCGTTAACACAGATAGCTTTTGAAAGCAACTATTATGCTCACAATAGAGTTCAGTTTGAACCATTTAATTTGATATATATTTGTTATGATCTATCTCTTTTAGTTCAAAAGATAAAAGGGGGTGGCCACTTTTGGTGGGACACCCTGTATATATATATATATATATATACATATATATATATATACAGGGTGTCCCACCAAAAGTGTAAACAATATATATATAAATATATATATATATATATATATATATATATATATATATATATTGTTGCGTCCGCGGATCAAAATATTACTCGAACACGCGCGACACAACCGGCACTCGCGTACCACGATGTAAATAAAGAACGCTTATTAAAAAGAACAAGAGGAACTTTAATAACAGTAAGAACACAGAACACAAAGCACAGAACAATAGTCTCATAATCTGTCAAACCGTCCGCTCGGAATTGCATCCGTCGCGAGACTTTAAGATGGCCGATCTCAATCCAGATGTCCGCCGTTGTTTCACAACAACCTTTAGCAACGTGTTTGGGGATGTCCTCCCGGAGACGAGAGCAACTTCAGGATTAACTACCGCAGACGACTCGCAGAGACGAAATACACAGGGACAGGCGTAACACTGCCCCCCCTCCTCTCCTCAAGATTGTTGTCCCGACAATCAGTGAACGACGAGTCTATGTTGAATGGGTTGACTGTAGTCCTCTTCTTCCAAAGCGAAGACTCCAGGGTACCATAATGACTCCTTGCTCTATCCTGAGCTGCTGCTGCAGGTTACCGAGCGTCATTACTTGGCCCCAATCACACGCTTTCCAGGAATTCTCAGGATACCGTCATCGAACCCTCTTCATTCTTGTCAACTTCAGGGCACCAAATCAGTTTCTTGCTCTATCTTGAGCTGCTGCCACAAGTTACCGAGCAATATTTAGGTCCCAGACGATTCCAACAAACCTTCTCGCTGCTTAACTTGTTTTCCGCTCCTCGCCCGACTTGTAGACATATCCCATGCTGCCGTTTTTCAAGAAGGAAATCTTCGGGCAAGATGGGGGTAACACCCGTGGACCCACCGTCCTTCTAAGAGGACACCTCGAGTCCCTGTCTCGGCATTTGCCCTTCGTCCCACGGGAAAACCACGGTCAAAAACCGGGAAGAGACAGAGTCTTCAATGATGATCTTTGAAGAACAAATTCAAAAGAAGATTCCATAAAACATCTTCTTTAATTCCTTAAAAAAAAAAACAGAAAGAAAATTAACAAGTAACAAGTAACATAAATCATAAATCAAGTTTCGGATGTGATTTAAATTTGCCTCTCATGATGCGAAGCTAATTGATCTAAATGAACTATTTTATTTCTATGTTTTCTAGACTTCCGGATACAATAAACAACATCATTAAGCTTCTTAACTATTTCATAAGTACCTTCCCAATTGCTCTGTAACTTGGGAGACCTACCAATAATCCTACGAGGATTAAACAAACAGACTTTCTGTCCACACTCAAAATGAATTTGACGAGCTTTACGATCATAGTAAGCTTTTGCTCTTGAAGACTTCATATTTAAGCGTTGCCTAACCTTAACATGAATCCTATTCAATTTTTCTTTTAATTCCGTCACATAACTTTCCTCTGAAACATCTACTCTATCTTCTGGAGGACTACCACGAAGAAGATCCAAAGTTAGTTTCAAATCTCGACCAAAACATGATTCGGCTGGAGAAATCCCTGTGGTCTCGTGTTTAGCTGACCTATAAGCTAATAAACACATTCCGATCCAACGATCCCAATCTCGTTGATTATCTGCAACAAACTTAGCCAAATAATTTGTAATTGTTTGATGTTGACGTTCTATCAAACCATTGGATTGAGGATGAAATGGAGTTGTTCTGGTCTTCTTAATTCCCAACAAACTCGACAATTCGTGGAAAACACGAGAATCAAAATTTCTTCCTTGATCGGTGTGTAATTCTGAAGGTACACCGTATCTTGAAATTACTTGATTTACGAAGACTTCCGCAATAGTATTCGCCCTGAAATTCTTCAATGGAAAAGCTTTGATCCATTTGGTGAAATAATCAGAGACAATTAATAAGTATTTATTTCCTGTAGAAGATGTCGGAAATTGACCCAAGATATCCATCTGTACTCTCTCAAATGGAACTCCAGCGTTATAAATTTGTAGCTCAGATTTCCCCTTATCAAAAGGTCCCTTTTTAGCAATGCAAATGTGACAAGACCTGCACCAACGTCCTGTTTACAAGTGCCCCAATAAAATCGTTTTCGGATCTTTTCCAAAGTCTTGTTCATTCCAAAATGTCCACCGGAAGAAGAATCATGAGCTTCTTCCAAAATCTGCCGAATTTTCCTTCGTGGAACTACAGTTTGAAGAACAGAAGTCTGTAAATTAGGTGATTCCCACTTCCTAAATAGAACACCATTTTTCAAAACGAGAGAATTCCACTGTAACCAATAAATTTTGGAAAACGAATCTTCTGAAACAATTTCCTGCCAAGAAGGACGCTGATTTTTTTCTTTTCCAAGTAAGATCTTCGCTATCGCCGAATCTTCTAATTGATCTTTTCTCCAATTTCCTAAATTATCCGACCCAAAGACAATTCTTCCAACGAATTCCTTCTTCCTCAAATCAATTTTGTTGCAATAGTTGCAATTGATTTCTGCACAAGGGCGTCTTGATAATCCATCACCGTTCCCATGAAGTTTCCCTTTTCGATGAAAAATTTCAAAATTATATTGCTGGATTCGCTCCAACCATCGTACCATTTGCCCATCTAGATTTTTGAATGACATCAACCATCATAAAGAAATGTGATCAGTCCTAATCACAAATTTACGTCCGTATAAATAATGATGAAACGATTTTAATGAATCTATAATAGCAAGTAACTCTCATCGAGTTACACAATAATTCCTTTCTGACTTACTCAACACACGACTATAATAAGCAATAACTTTTTCTGAGCCGTCCTGAATTTGAGATAACACTGCGCCAATACCATGGTTTGAGGCGTCAGTATCAAGAAGAAATTGACCTTCATTCCTGGGAAAAGATAAAATAGGAGAAGACATTAACCGTTTCTTTAATTCCTGAAAAGCTGATTCGCATTGTTCCGTCCACACAAACTTTGTCAAATTCTCGGTCAAAGAAAATTATAGCTTAGCTATTATTAGAAGAAAATCCTTTCACAAATTTCCTATAATAAGAACAAAAACCCAAGAAACTACGCACCTGCTTCTTGGTCCGAGGAACTGGCCAATTCCTAACAGCAGAAATTTTCTCAGGATCCGTTGTAACTCCTCCTTCAGAAACAACATGACCGAGATATTTAATTTCCCTTTTGAAGAAAGAACATTTCTTTGGATTCAATTTTAAATTGGCAGAGCGTAATCGCAAGAAGACTTGCTTTAAATGGTCCAACATCTCCTCGAAATTTTTTCCGAAGATAATTACATCATCTAAATACACTAGACAAATTTTGGATAATTTTTGCAACACCTTTTCCATCAATCGCTCGAAAGTGGCAGGAGCATTTCAGAGTCCAAACGGCATGCATGTAAACTGCCACAAGCCATTACCAATTGAAAATGCTGTCTTCTCTTTATCTTCTGGACGAATTTTCACTTGCCAATGTCCACTCTTCAAATCCAAAGAAGAGAACCAAGAGTTTCCAGATAATTGGTCAAGTATATCATCGATCCGAGGTATTGGATAGGAATCTTTTTTAGTCACTGCGTTTAGTTTTCTGTAGTCGACACAGAATCTAATCGTCCTATCTTTTCTTTTCACCATAATCGCAGGAGACACCCATGGACTTTGCGATTCCTCAATTACTCCTTGACGCCTCATATCCTCAATAATTGTATCGACCTCTTTCCGCATTTGCAAAGGAATTCGTCGGGGAGCCTGCTTAATTGGATTAGAATTATTCACATTAATTTCATGTGCAACTCCATCACAATTTCCGGCCACTATTTCCTCCGAAATATGTCCTAAAAATCTACCAAAAATTGAGCGAAAATATCCTTCTGTTTTCTTGAAAAATCTTGAGATTCTTTCTGAAAAAGTTCTTTCAAAAATGGAGGAACTTCATCAATACAATCTTCAATGCGTGAACATAAAACCTCTTCTTTTTCCTCTACACTAGAATTGCCAAAGATTGGCTCAAAAATATTTTCCAAATTAACAATGGACAGAAAATCATTTCCCAATAAACAATCTTCAACTATGTCAGCAACAAAAACCGGAAGTTCTACAGAACATTTTCCCAAACTAATTATCACAATTACCTTGAACTTTACGGGAACTTCCTCCCCCGTGGGATATTTCAAATGAAACGAATTATCAAGAGGGATTCGCCGCTTAGGCATTCTAACAAAATTACTTCTGATAAGAGACACATCCGAACCCGTCAATTTTAAAATTACACAATTGTTCATCAATAAACCCTTCAAAATTAAACAACTTCTTTCCAGTATTATTGCTAACATTTTTACAATTACATAAATAATTCCTTAATTCTACTGGGGCTCTTTGTTCTCGCGTCGAACCCGCCCCGAACAGCTCGACAAAATTCAGTTTCCCCTCTCTTTTGAGACAGACATCCCGCTTAAAAATGGCCTGAGCTTCCACATTGCCAACATTCTTTCACAAATGTTTTATTATTATCCTTATTATTAGTGCTAGAACATTTATTATAATTTTTATGTTGTTCCTGTTTCTTTTCTTTAGCTTTATCGTCAGAATATCCTTTATTGTCAAATTTGTTAGAATTATTTTTATTCCCAAAATTAAAATTATTGAATCTCCTTCCCTTAGTGGAATTATCTTTATTATTATTATTATTATTATTATTGCCGAAATTATTATTCCGTCTTTCAAAATTACTTTCTTGTATAACCTTCACTACCATGGCCCTCTGTATGGCCATTTTCAAAGAAGTGATTCCTTCCAACTGCAGAGTCCTTCTCACAAATCTATCAGACAAAGCGGTAACAAATTGCGCGCAAGCAATTTTATCTCGAACTTCGTGCGTACATTCGGGATACGCTAACTGCGAAAGCCGTTCAATTTCAGAGCCCAAAGTGGCCTCATCTTCTCCCGACTTTTGTTTTCTGTTTGTAAATTGAAAATAATATGACTGTGATAAAAATCCCTCCCCAAAACGTAACTCTAATTTGGATTTTAATTCCGTGTAATCGAGATTTTCAATATTAACAATACACTCTAATACCGCACGCGCTTTTCCTCTAAGACATGATACGAGAACGACGCTTTTCACAGCGTCACTCCACCTATTTGCTCGCGTAATTAACTCAAACTGTGAGAAGAACTCTCTTAGCGGAACAGTCCCGTCAAAAATATCCGGCTTTAATTTAAAACCTAATTCTGTATTAATTGAATCGCGCGCGATTCTCTCAAAATTAGGCGCCATATTAGGCACAAAATTTCTATTAATAGAGCGACTTAGCTGGTTGTTATTATCCAGCAGGCGAATCCTCTGTTCCATTCCATGTAGCGCCTCGTCGCGTTGGCGCAGCTGTGCCTCAAATGCAGCTCGCTGCTCGTCGTGTTGGCGCAATTGTGTCTCAAAATCAGCTTGCTGCTGCAATCGCTCCTCGCGAAGCTCACGGATCTCACGCATTGCTGACTGAAGCGTAATCGTTTCTAATGATGGTCCCGATGTCGTAGCCGTTGTTGAAGCCAAACGACTCCTCTTTCTTGTCATAACTCCTGTCGTCGGCGAATTTTCCTGTTCCATTTTTATGGACGAAAACACACAATACACAAGAAAATCGCCCGCCCTGCTCTATACCGGACGAGCCCCCAAAATGTTGCGTCCGCGGATCGAAATCGATATTACTCGAACACGCGCGACACTACCGGCACTCGCGTACCACGATGTAAATAAAGAACGCTTATTAAAAAGAACAAGAGGAACTTTAATAACAGTAAGAACACAGAACACAAAGCACAGAACAATAGTCTCGTAATCCGTCAAACCGTCCGCTCGGAATCGCTTCCGTCGTGAGACTTTAAGATGGCCGATCTCACTCCAAATGTCCGCCGATGTTTCACACCAACCCTTAGCAACGTGTTTGGGGATGTCCTCTCGGTGACGAGAGCAACTTCAGGATTAACTACCGCAGACGACTCGCAGAGACGAAGTACACAGGGACGGAGGTAACAATATATAAACGGATGATTTTAACTTTTTCGGATATTTATCTGCTTGATTTTTAAACTATCAGTTTGATACCTGAATTCTCTATATTGGGATTGCATCAGAAATTAAATTGATAGGAATAATTACATTTTTAATCTCCTGCCAATTGCTCTTTGCAAGCTTTATATAATTCTCATGACTGAAACTCAAATACGAGATGGGGCGCATCGCGCGTCGCATAGCGGTAAATAAACGAACTAGCGGCTGAAGTATGAACTATCTTTTTGTAAAATTTTGAAATGTTGCGCGTAGTAACATTTTTCATGAAATATTAAATAAATAATAATTTTGGATATAGATAAACATGAACATCAAATTCAATTATTAATATTAAACAATATTTGTTAGAGTTTAAGTTTTCGCGCGCTTAGCGGCCTTACCAAATGTCCGACTCACGAGTCTGACACATGCGCGTGGCGCACATAATGCAATAAGGAAAAGGCATCCCCACTCATGTATAGTAGTAATAAACGATCTCTCTACGAAATAACACGTGTGTCTCTACGTTTTACAAAGAAAACCTTTCCATCGCATACTTCTTTTAATAGTTTATCCCTAACAGATTAACTCTAAAAACGCAACAATATTTCATAGTTTTGTAATATAATAATACAGTATTTTCAATGGTTTTGAACAGAAAGTCATGTAAACTTTATAAGTATCATAAAATATTTATTATTTTTTTATATAAATACGTTAATTTTAATATTGACGTATTTACAACATTAGTTAATTGATCAGTAAATAACTTTAAAAAGACGATTAAATGATGTTATTTCTGTGACGATAATATGTCGTCAAAAATATCACGTCTGTGTTACGTCATTATTTAGTCGGCGTTATAATAACGACATCTTGCTACCTGGGTTGTCGCTTGTAAACATATTCTTTTATATGTCCCCATAAAAAATAATCCAGGGGCGTTAGATCGGGTGACCGTGCTGGCCAACTTATGGGACCACCGCGTCCTATCCATCTTCCCGGAAATTTTCCGTCAAGAGACTGGCGCACACATCTTGCATTATGTGGTGCTGCACCGTCTTGTTGAAAAACGAGCCGTTGTTTTACATTTAATGGAACATCTTCCAATAGTTCTGGTAATCTTGTTGCGCGGCAACAGTCGCATTTTCATTGCATTCACCATAAATTATCAGCATATCACAATATTCGTTAGGAGTATATTCCATTTTAATCTTTTAAAGAAACATTAATTCTTAGGTTAAAGAAAAATATCAATTTTTTAAATTATTATTAACAAGAGAAAGCAAAGAAAAAATAACTGAAAGAAGTTAGTTTCAATTAAGGGAATCCTGTAGCGATTTACCAGAATTGTTGGAAGATGTTCCATTAAATGTACGATAACGGCTCGTTTTCCAACAAGACAATGCACCATCTAACGCGAGAAAATAATAATAATAATAATAATAATAATAATAATAATAATAAAAATAATCGCGAGGAATTGGAAAAAAAATTATTGAAGCAATCGCTATAATAACACCAGAAATTATCATCAATGCAACAAACGGTTTACTACGACGCGCACAATTATGTATCGAATGCAATGGCGGCCATTTTGAATATTTATTGTAATTTAGTTCATTTATTTTACAGTTAAAAATTGTTAAATGTGTTTGTTTTTTAATTACTTAATTATTTTCTATTGAATGATTGCAATTTGTATTTCATTGCAAACATTCCAAAATATTGCAAAATGCAAAATAAATAAATGTCAAACCTAATTCTATTACAATTTATTTGTCTCGCATAGCATAGCATAGTAGACACCTTCATGGTAACATTGATCGACCACTTTGACAGCTGAAGTTGCAACATGTCGCAAATTTTTACTTGAATCATTTTTGAGATGCCTTTAGTTCTTGCATCCATTATTCGGAAAAAGAATGTACTAATGCAATGCGTAGAGGGTAATTATTTACTATAACGGACCCAGCTCCAATGATGTTGACCTTGACATATGTTGTCAAGGATATAATCCTGAGTAACTTTTCCTTATAACTTAATCGGCGGTCTCTTATAATTTTTAAGATATTTAAAGTTAAAGTTAGATTCAAAACGAAAATTTGGTTTGAGTTATATAACGTAACTTGAATCAAATTTTAGTTTTAAATCAGAAATAGATTTGGGTTAGGTTATATTTTTCGGAAGTTGAGCCCCCCCCCCCCCCCCGCCCGGTGGGAGGGAGCGGAACTCACTGTGTCCACGCATATACTTTACAACGCGAAGCGAGGTTTACCTTACGATTGTTGTGTGAATGGGAAAGTATATGCGTGAACGCAGTGGGTTCCGCCCCCCCCCTACGGGGGGGGCTCCACTTCCGGAAGATATAATCTAACTCAAACCTATTTCTGAAAATTTGATTTGAGTTATACAATGTCCTGATGCGGATGGACCTCGCTTCTTGCGTGGAAATTACAAATTCATGTAAAAATTACGTTTTATTTCTCAAACTTTATTTGTTAATAACTTTTTAATAAACAATGACCGCCGATTAAGTTATAAGGAAAAGTTATTCAGGATTATGTCCTTGACAACACATGTCAAGGTCAATGTCATTGGAACTGGGTCCGTTATAGTAAATAATTAACGCCATTTTTTTCCGGGATGATTGCCATGCATTTCAGAAAATTTGCCCATATATAATTATATACAAATATATTTGATTATATATAATATATAATATGTTATATTCAATTGTATAAAATTATATGCAATTATACATAGCATTATATACAATTAGATAAAACTATATAAGATCAAATATAATTTTAATATAACGGGAAAATTTTGGTTTGCATAAATATTTATATATTTGATTATACAGGGTGAGTTTTTTAACTTGAAACTGCAAAATATCTCGGAAAGCAAGCTTTATCGAAAAAAATGTTTCAAACAAAAGTTGTAGGGTTCAGAGGGGGCCACATGATCAAAATATGAATTTGACCTTGAGTGACCTTTTCAAGATGAGATCATTGTGATCGACGTTTTCTTAAATGGAACCCCCCCTTTTTTATTGCATATTCTTGTAGCTTATCTTGAGAGCTTTTCAAAACACTTTAATAAAGTATTTTTTCATTAAGTACTTTTTGAGTTATTTTATATCTTAATCTGACATATTTTGATATAAAAAATAAAATATCTCGTAAAATATTTAGTTTTCGATAATCTTACCGTAATACTTATATGTACAGAATAATGAGACAAATCAATTAGTATAAAAAAAATAATTGTTTTTAAGAAAAAGTATGTAATTATTTACAATGTATTTTTTAAAACAATTATTTGTTTTTTTTTATACCAATTGATTTGTCTTATTTTTCTGTACATAAAAGTATTACGGTAAGATTATCGAAAACTAAATATTTTACGAGATATTTTATTTTTTATATCAAAATATGTTAGATTAAGATATAAAATAACTCAAAAAGTACTTAATGAAAAAATACTTTATTATAGTGTTTTGAAAAGCTCTCAAGATAAGCTACACGAATATGTAATAAAATCTTTCTAAAATGCTAGTTTTTGAAAGAAAAGGGGTGTACGGGTGGTCTAGGACACCCTGTATATGTATACATACATCGTGTCATGATATACGATGCAACTTTGGTAGCTGACAACATTCTCATAGTAATAACGTATATAAAATTATGCATTTGATTAATTCTAAAGTCATTAAACCATTTGCGTCTACATAGAAAAGCAATAGTTGATAACAATAAAGAAATATAAAAAAGAATTAAATCATCATAACTCATAGAGATGGTTCACAACGATAAACAACTGTATTTTTATTTCTTTGATACACTTATAATGATAAAAGATAAAAGATATGACAAAGAAGTTTTGTAGTATTTATGTAATATTTTCTATATCTTTTCCGTTCAATTAAAGTTATTGTTAAATTAAAAATAGTAAGACCCTCGATTTTTAACTGATGATCACAACTTATACTGAATACTTTTTTCATAAAATAATAAGATTTTTAGGTTTTTCTGTAATTATATTTTTGGTAAATATAGCGAATAGGGGACCCAGCCCCAATGACCTTGACCTTGACATATGTTATCAAGGACATAATTCTGAGTAACTTTTTCTTCTAATTTAATCGTCGCTCGTTGCTTATTAAAAAGTTATTAACAAACAAAAATTTGTAAAAATCAAGATTTATACATAGTCTGACAATGAAAAACTGGATATTTAAGTTAGTTTACAGAAATAGTCCTACGTATACTACACATATAAACTGAAATAAACACAAGTTTTTACATATATAGGGTGTGCAAAAATAAAATGAAAAGTAAGAACTTTACGCTTGGAAGAATTAAACAAGACTGTGTCATCATAAGAATTCACTAGTACAGAAAATAATAAAAAATGAACATGAAATAGTATAAACATTGAGGGAAAGTATTCAAATGTAAACACAAAGCAATATTTCCGCGACCTGCTAACATCAATGTGTATGTACACGTGAAAGTTGAAAATATATGTCTTGAAAATGTGTTTTTAGCAGATTCATTTATTTATGTGTAGTAAATCGAATGCATGGGCCGGGGGAAGAGGAAAAGGTAAAACTTAGAAGTTTGAAATATACCAAAGTACATGCATGGACAGGAAGCACGCATACACACACACACACACACACACACACACACACACACACACACACACACACACACACACGGGGTGGGTGCGGGAGCGCGTGCTTCCTGTCCGTGCATGTACTTTGGTATATTTCAAATTTTTTTTGTTAATAACTTTTTAATAAGCAACGAGCGACGATTAAATTAGAAGAAAAAGTTACTCAGAATTATGTCCTTGACAACATATGTCAAGGTCAAGGTCATCGGGGCTGGGTCCCCTATTCGCTATATTAATCATATTTTTTTTATAGGTTGATGTATAGTCGTGGTCAATAATGCCTTCCACCTGTAGTCAACTACTATCTGACCCCCAACTACTATCAACTAATCAGTAATGACTGGTTACAGAAATAACGTCATTTAATCGTCTTTTCAAGGTTATATTTACTGATCAATTAATTAATGTTGTAAATACGTCAATATTAAAATTAACATATTTATATAAAGAAAATAATAAATATTTTATGATACTTATAAAGTTTACATGACTTTCTGTTCAAAACCCTTGAAAATACGGTATTATTATATTACAAAACTATGAAATATTGTTTAATATTAATAATTGAATTTGATGTGCATGTTTATCTATATCCAAAATTATTATTTATTTAATATTTCATGAAAAATGTTACTGCGCGCAACATTGCAAAACTTTACAAAAAGATAGTTCATACTTCAGCCGCTAGTTCGTTTATTTACCGCTATGCGACGCGCGATGCGCCCCATCTCGTATTTGAGTTTCAGTCATGAGAATTATATAAAGCTTGCAAAGAGCAACTGGCAGGAGATTAAAAATGTAATTATTCCTATCAGTTTAATTTCTGATGCAATCCCAATATAGGGAATTCAAATATCAAACTGATAGTTTAAAAATTGGGTAAATAAATATCCGAAAAAGTTAAAATCATCCGTTTATATATATATATATACAGGGTGTATCCTAAAAAGTGGAAAGTATTGCAATGGGGGATTCAGAACACAAAAATAAGAGAAAAAGTTCATATAAACATATGTCCGATATGACCTTATTTTCAAATTATAGCTTGTTTTATTTTCCAATAGAGTTAAGATAGCATACTTGGATATCGGTTTGCTGTTTATGTACAAGATTTAAAGAACTTAAGGTCTTGTTAATTTGTAAACATAAACGCGTATTATTTGTGTTGTAAGTGATACGGTTCATATCTTGTGTTCAGTGAAGGTAAGGTATTCGTATCGTACGTTAGTACTATTAACGATAGAAGTACGTTTAAGTGAAAACTATGGTTTGGTCAAACAATGAAATGGCAGACGTACATCTCATGTATGGATTAGGCCACGGTAATGCAGTCAGAGGTAATGCAAACCGATATCCAAGTATGCTATCTTAACTCTATTGGAAAATAAAACAAGCTATAATTTGAAAATATGGTCATATCGGACATATGTTTATATGAACTTTTTCTCTTATTTTTGTATCCTGAATCCCCCATTGCAATACTTCCCACTTTTTAGGATATACCCTGTATATACAGGGTGTTTTTTAACTTGAAACTGTAAAATATCTCGGAAAGTAAGCTTTATCGAAAAAAATGTTTCAAACAAAAGTTGTAGGGTCCGGAGGGGGCCACATGATAAAAATATGGATTTGACCTTGAGTGACCTTTTCAAGGTGAGGTCAATGTGATCGACGTTTTCTTAAATGGAACCCCCCATTTTTTATTGCATATTCTGGTAGCTTATCTCGAGAGCTTTTCAAAACACTATAATAAAGTATTTTTTCATTAAGTACTTTTTGAGTTATTTTATATCTTAATCTGACATATTTTGATATAAAAGATAAAACATCTCGTAAAATATTTAGTTTTCGATAATCTTACCGTAATACTTTTATGTACAGGATAATAAGACAAATCAATTGGTATAAAAAAAAACAAATAATTGTTTAAAAAAATACGTTGTAAATAATTACATACTTTTTCTTAGAAACAATTTTTTTTATACTAATTGATTTGTCTCATTATTCTATACATAAAAGTATTACGGTAAGATTATCGAAAACTAAATATTTTACGAGATATTTTATCTTTTATATCAAAATATGTCAGATTAAGATATAAAATAACTCAAAAAGTACTTAATAAAAAAATATTTTATTATAGTGTTTTGAAAAGCTCTCGAGATAAGCTACAAGAATATGCAATAAAAAAAGGGGGGTTCCATTTAAGAAAACGTCGATCACATTGACCTCACCTTGAAAAGGTCACTCAAGGTCAAATCCATATTTTTGTCATGTGGCCCCCTCGAAACCATATAACTTTTGTCTGAAACATTTCTTTCTATCTTGCTTTATTTTTTAGATATTTAGGTGTCTCAATATAAATGCCCCACCCTGTATATCCGACACAGGGTGTCCGGTAAAGATTGTGCCAACGCTCGTGAGCGGTTAGAGCACAGTAAACTGAACAGAAAAGTCCTGTAACATTTTTTTATATAACGCTTAATAAAGGAGTTATTATTGAGTAAAATCTGGTTAATTAGCGCCGATTTTTAGCCGGACGCACGTCGGTGAGCCGCCCGCCTGATAGTATGCGGCGGCGCACACTTCACAGCGCGGGGCTCACTGACGTGCGCCCGGCTAAAGGTTGGCGCCGATTGGCCAGACTTTACTCAATAATAATTCCTTTATTACGTGTTATGTAAAAAAATGTTACAGGACTTTTTTGTTCAGATTACTGTGCTCTACCCGCTCACGAGCGTTGGCACAATCTTTACCTTTATTACATTTGTAATTCCATTAATATATTTTATAATAATTCTATGTTTATTATTCTATTTGATAAAGAGTTAAAAATCCGATGGGTTTGTATTATTGAAAGAACAGTAAATCCTGAGAAGTAGCCAAAGGTTCACCAATTTTATACGTCATCTTATATTAGAGAAATGTCGTCATTTTATCGTCATAGATATGACGTCAGCGGTCTGTGACTTAGGACCGTCATTTTAACGTCACTTTTACGTCGTTTCAAAGGTGAATTTGACGTAACCATTTGACTAAAAAACGACGTTATAATGACGACACCTTGCTACCTGGGAAATTAATAATCGCGAGAAATTGGAAGGAAAGATTATTGAAGCACTCGCTATGATAACACCAGAAATGATCATCAATGCAACGAACGGTTTACTACAACGCGCATAATTATGCATCGAATGCAATGGTGGTCATTTTGAACATTTATTGTAATTTAGTTCATTTATTTTACAGTTAAAAATGTGTTTGTTTTATAATTACTTAATTATTTTCTATTGAAACGATTGCAATTTGTATTTCATTGCAAACATTCCAAAATATTGCAAAATGCAAAATAAATAAATGTCAAACCTAATTCTATTACAATTTATTTGTCTTGCATAGCATAGCATAGTAGACACCTTCATGGTAACATTGATCGACCACTTTGACAGCTGAAGTTGCAACATGTCGCAAATTTTTACTTGAATCATTTTTGAGATGCCTTCAGTTCTTGCATCCATTCGTAAAAAGAATGTACTAATGCAGTACTGGGATTTACTTGCACATTTCGGCCCGATTCCGTGGCTCACGCCTATTGCCCCCCACTCACCGCTCGTGCATTAGCAACGAGTCGCCAGATACGCGTAACTAAGGAGCGCGACGCTTCGTCTCAGGAGCGTTCATATGTAAGAATGTCCAAATATAATAATAAGACAATACTTTTCTAAATGCACCGCGAAAATTCTCAAAATTAAAAATTTTTCTTCAATATTTTATATTTCATTGATATAAAATATTGAAGAAAAACTTTTAATTATAGAAAAGTATTGTCTTATTATTATATTTGGGCATTCTTATATACGGACGCTCCTGAGACAAAGCGTCGCGCTCCTTAGTTACGCGTATCTGGCGACTCGTTGCTAACGCACGAGCGGTGAATGGGGGGCAATAGGCGTGAGCCACGGAATCGGGCCGAAATGTGCAAGTAAATCCCAGCACTGTACTAATGCAATGCATAGAGAAGCGTAGGGAAAACATATAATGACAATGCTATTGTAAATTTATACGATAATCATAATCTTTAATAATCATAATCCATAATAAAAAAATCCGTGTAACGTCTGAAGTATGTTTTTGAGTCGCATCCGTGTAACGCCTGAAGTGTGTTTTTGAGTCGTATTAATCGAATCTATTGTTGCCGTTTCACCGCGTGTCTGATTGGCTGTCGATGAAAGGTGTGAACGTTTTATCGAGTTTAATTCGGTGTTTAACAGTTTGGTGTGACAGTTCGGTGACAGTTCGGTGACACTTTGTACATCGTAAGCGGGGTTAGTAAATATTCATAGTATAAATATACTTAAAGTATATTTAAAAATGCGTATCTGATTGATGGTCGATGATGTAAATCGAATGTGGTCAAACGAATGTTATCAAGTTAGTTCGACAGTTTGGTGACAGTTCGGTGACATTTCGTGAGTGATTAGGGGTGGAGTTCCGAAAAGGATCCGTCTCCAATTTTGATGAAACTTTGTGAAAAGCTTCCTTTCAGGTTGAAATGAAAGATCCTAAAAGGAATTTTGGCGACTCCTACAAAAAAATCATTTTTTAAGAGAAAATAGTACTGAATCGATAATTATTTACATTAGCGGATTTACATTTATACTTTGCCGATGACTTTAACCTTCACATATGTTGTAAGGTTGAGGTTGCTGATTAATATTCACTTTGTTTTATTTGGCGGTCTTGCATAGTTTTTGAGATATTTAACGAAAAAGGTTTATCGAGTTATATGATTTTACATGAATTTATAACTTTCTGCGCTAAGCGAGGTCCATCCCATATCGCCCTGTGCTTCGGACGCGAAACTAAATCGGAAATAGGTTTGGGTTAGGTTATATCTTCCGAAAGTGGAGCCCCCCCGTAGGGGGGGGGGAGCGGAACCCACTGTGTCCACGCATATACTTTACAATGCGAAGCGAGGTTCATCCTACAATTGTTGCATGGATTGCCCTTTTTCTGTATAATTATCATTGAAAGTTATAAATCCATGTAAAATCATATAACTCGGTAAATCTTTTTCGTTAAATATCTCAAAAACTATAGTGACCGCCAAATAAAACAAAGTGAATATTAATCAGCAATCTCACTTTTACAACATATGTAAAGGTCAAGGTCATTGGCGAGATATTTGCTAATGTAAATAATTATCACAATTATTATACTTTTTACCATTTTCTCTTAAAAAATGACTTTCTCGTAGGAGTCGTCAAAATTCCTTTTAGGGGCTTTCATTTTAATCTGAAAGGAAATTTTTCACAAAGTTTCATCGAAATCAGAGACGGGTCCTTTTCGGAACTTTATCCAAAGCTTTACCAATCGACAATAGTGACATGAGACATTTCTAATTCGTTTCTTAAAAATTCGTGCCGTGGTGGTCTCAATATGATAAAATATGCTACAAATCTACATATGTTTTCTATTGTTAATTTGCTACGATTGAACCACGTATCTTTACGAACACTTTGCTTAAAGTTGTATGTAATCTTCTGCCTTTTTTTACGCTTGTTTTTCACGAAATATACGTTTGAATATCGGAACAATAATGTATTCAAATTTAGATTTATATTATTACCACATAAATTACATGTATTATTATTTATAACATTATATTTCACTAAATATTCTATCGAACATTCTTTTTTGCTAATTATTTCTAGAAATTCAAACAATTTCATCTTAAACATTTATTTTGTATACTTGTTAATACAATAACAGAACAAATGTAAGTAAAAACAGTTGTACCAACTGCACGCATAGAATTACTATGTTTAATCAAGAATATATAAAAAATGGAACGAGAGCAACAATTTTTTTGGTAAATATAGCGAAAAGAGGACCCAGCCCCAATGACCTTGACCTTGATATATGTTGTCAAGGACATAATTCTGAGTAACTTTTTCTTCTAATTTAATTGTCGCTCGTTGCTTATTAAAAAGTTATTAACAAAAAAAGTTTGAAATATACCAAAGTACATGCATGGACAGGAAACACGCGCGCGCACACATACACACACACACACACACACGGGGGGGGGGTGCAAGGGGGTCCTTCGGCTCCCCTCCCGCACCCACCCCGCCGGTAGGCAGGGTGGACCTCGCTTTACAATGTAGCATGTACTTTGTAAGTTGTAAAGCGAGGTCCACCCTGCCTACCGGCGGGGTGGGTGCGGGAGGGGGGCCGAAGGCCCCCCTTGCACCCCCCGTATGTGAGTGTGTGTGTGCGCGCGCGCGCGCGTGCTTTCTATCCGTGCATGTACTTCGGTATATCTCAAATTTTTTTGTTAATAACTTTTTAACAAGCAACAAGCGACGATTAAATTAGAAGAAAAAGTTACTCAGAATTATGTCCTTGACAACATATATCAAGGTCAAGGTCATTGAGGCTGGGTCCCCTTTTCGCTATATTTACCATTTTTTCAACGGATTCGTTTTCTACGCCTCAAAATATGTGAGTTTCAAAAAATTTCGAGAGGTCGCCCCTATATTGAAGATTTACCAAATATAAAATTATAGAATAAATTAGAATAAAAAATTACCTTCTCCTCACACCAATCATCAATATTTAAAACTATTACACTGCACAAACTATAACACAGTGAATCGTGTTGAGACAACGAAATCGAGAATCACGGGAGAGGCTCACTTGCGCACAGTACAATTGGACACGTTGCAATTGCACACTGTGATATTAGACACATAAAGTTGCGCACCGTTCGATTGGACACATTTCACTTGCGCACAATTCGTTTGGACACATTTCATTTGCGCACCGTTTAATTGGACACGTTGTTTTTGGATACAACACATGTTTTTGTATAATTTGGAATACATACACACGCATGTATAATTTTGAAATTTCTTGACATTTATTATTAACTTCATTTGATAAATAAACGTTTGTTACAGTTCGTTTACACACAGTTCCTTTACACACAGTTCGTTTGCACACAGTTCTTTTGCGCACAGTTCTTTCGCGCACATTTCTTTTGCGCACATTTCTTTTGCGCACATTTCTTTTGCGCACAGTTCGTTTGCGCACATAAATTTCAGTTTTAAATCAGAAATAGGTTTGGGTTAGGTTATATATTCCGGAAGTGGAGCCCCTCCGTAGGAAGGGCGGAACCCACTGTGTCCACGCATATACTTTACAACGCGAAACGAGATCCCTATAATTGTTGTGTGGATGGGAAAGTGTGCAAACGAACTGTGCGTAAACGAACTGTGCGCAAATGAACTGTGCGTAAACGAACTGTGTGCAAATAAACTGTACGCAAAAGAACTGTGCGCAAAAGAACTGTGCGCAAAAGAAATGTGCGCAAAAGAACTGTGCGTAAACGAACTGTGTGCAAACGAACTGTGTGTAAACGAACTGTAACAGACGTTTATTTACAAAATGAAGTTAATAATAAATGTCAAAAAATTTCAAAATTATACATGCATACATGTGTGTGTATGTATTCCAAATTATACAAAAATATGTGTTGTGTCCAAAAGCAACAGTGTCCAATTGAACGGTGCGCAAATGAAATGTCTCCAAACGAACTGTGCGCAATTGAAATGTGTCCAATCGAACGGTGCGCAACTTTATGTGTCTAATAACACAGTGTGCAATTGCAACGTGTCCAATTGTAACGTGCGCAAGTGAAGGCTTCTCGAGAATCACTCTGCGCTGTGCTATGGTTTGCCTAGAAGTGTATATATGTAAAATTATTTCTTTTCTTCTTAAATATTCAATGTTTTTGCTTCATTCGCTCCTCATCAGCGCCTTTGTATTTGTAATGTTTATTTTGTGGAAGTATGTGCTGTTACGTCCTGGCGACTCCACGATTCCTCCCTTCCGCGAAGTTGCGGCAATGATAAGCGATCGGTGATATAAATGAGTCGTTCAGTAAATAGAGCATCTTGCGTCACACATTCCTTAAACATTTAGTCACTTATCAATATCTATATCTACGAGTAACCGTGAGAAAGACGCGAGAGACCGGTAACGAAACCGCGCCGGTCGCCTAAAAATAAATAAAAACCAGTAGATACCTCGCAGTAGAATTCTCCAGCGGTATAAAAAACTGATACCGAAAAGATAATAAAAATTCTCACGAAATATCTGACGAATACAACTAAATCAATAATGACGAAACTTCTGTGACGTCACATTCAACAACGACAGAAAGTAAGTCTTTTTTAAATCAGATCACGGGAATAAAGAAAACCTAGAGCTCAAGGGATTCTGAATTGATCACCAATCGACGATCATCACGAGTGAAAATGTGAGAAGTAGGAGAAACACCCCGCCTAATGAGGACACTGGCACAAATTTTAATTCGTTAAAGTTTTGGAAGATTCCCACTCTTAGAAATTAGAATACACCCCGAAAAGAGAGATATAAAAAGAGGACTCGAAGGGACATACGATCACTTACGTACTTGCTCTCCAGCTTCGATATAGTCTTATTAAGTACCTTGGCACCGCGATACGCAAATCAGAGTTAATAGTGCTATACCAGTGTCCTCATCCAGCATCATCGTTGGTCAACCGCAACCAGAGCGACCCACAAGGCACGAAGCCAGTCTAACTATAAAACTTGCACCTTCCATCTCCGAAATAAAAAGTAAGTCACATTCATCCATTTCATTTATACCATTAACCCTCGCAATAAATAAGCGCTACATTACACTCACTCTGGTTTCGTAGTGAAAACCAGATCCGGTACTACATATACCATAACATCCAGCCGAATAGCAATTCGCAGGAGTCGGAGGACTCGCCGTCCGTTAAACTCCGAATTTTGCGACACGCATATAAAAAAACCACTACGCGTATCCACCGAACCTACTCTCCTTTCCTCGCCAAGATACTCCTCCCCCAGTTACTCACCCATCTACTTTCCCGACTATATCACTCCAGCGACCGAACCTTCGCTTTCCCCACGTTTCTTCTCCTCACTATCCACCATCCTTTTGAACAATTCACCCCCATCTTCCCCGCAGTTTTCAGAAGCAGATTTCATAAAAGCTATAGAGGAGTTCTGTAATGAACTACCCGACTTAGAATCCGCTTCATCCTACCAAGATTAAAGTAACTGAAATATCTCCCTTCATTCTCCCTCTCCATGACTCCATATTTCCTTTCTCACTCACACACACACACACGTTTGTTTGTTTTTTATTTATTTAATTAAATCATCACATTGTATCACCCAGTCAGAATCTAAATTTAACAGTAAAATCATTCCATTGCATTTCTGACTGATGTCCTCCGTATTAATGTAACACCCGCGAACTAAAACACACACATACACATGTACACTCACCGAAAAATTATAATCAACAATATTTTATTTTATTTTTTTATATAATCATGTATATCCACCATTTACTTTAAAAATGAATAAATTTACATTTTGTTAATTTAAAAATCAAAATAACTCTTTATTAAACCCCCCACTCATTCCTCCAGTCGAAAGATCGCACTTGGTCCCATCCCGCGTAAAAGAGATTAAATTCTCTTACCGAAAAGGGACCACCGAACGAACGTCTGAATAACCAGCGTAACAGCGATTCAGTCGTTTACCTGCTTTTCAGACCTGTCAGTTCGTTCGACCCGATTCCAAACGCCACGAGACGTTTAACTTCGGGATAATAAAAGATAGTTGTTGCGCCCTTCCGTCGACTCATCCTTCCTCGAGTCTGGACGTAACAGTGCAAACGACTTTACTGTAAGATATGTCAACATATCATGTATTTAATAACAAAAAAGACGAAACCGTAGAATATGTCAACAAATTATGTATTATGTATTATCTATTGTAACGAGAAAGACGGAAGATATACTTACACTATAAAAAACCTCACAAAGGTAAAAAAATACGCCAAGTACATATCTAAAAAATAACTCATAAAAAAATTTTTTTCTAAAAAATAAGAAATAAAAACTAAATTTGAAATCAATATTTAACTAGCCAAGTACTTAGAAGCAATTCTGTTTGTGAGAATTTGTAATTTGAAATAGTATTTGTCATAAAATCAAACTTATATTTATAGAAATGTTATACACAATTTCTCTCCATAAAATTAAAACGCATTTTATTTTTATTAACAGAAACCTGAATTACAAAATAAATTTAATAAAAATAAAAAAATTTTAAAAACGATATTTTATTTTTTATATCAAAATATGTCAGATTAAAATATAAAATAACTCAAAAAATACTTAATAAAAAAATTCTTTATTATAGTGTTTTGGAAAGCTCTCGGGATAAGCTATAAGAATATGCAATAAAAAATAGGGGATTCCATTTAAGAAATTAAAGGTGTCCTTGACTTGACCTTAACGATGCCATCCAAGGTCAAACCAATGACACCATTTTATGTTCCCCTCAATACCATACAATTTTTGTTCAAAACGTTTTACTGTAAAATGCTTAGTTTTTGAAAAAAAGGGGTGTATGGGTGGTCTAGGACACCCTGTATATATAAAGAAATATTACCTGATCATCTGTAAAAAAAAGGAGGAACAATGAGCTAGAAAATATATCACAGAAGAATTATATCATTGACTCCAGCAACCAATAAGCGATCACTATGCTATATTTAGTGATAAACTATCCAGCTTCGTGCAAATAAAGCTTCTTATTCTGCAGACAAACACGATATTTCAATCAACAGCTAATTAAAAAAACAAGGAGAACTATTCTAGCATTTGTCAATTGACAGGTCATCTTGACGCTCTACATCCATCAGCAAATTCACCTATAACTATTCAACATCCGGGCAAATAAAGCTTGGACATTTCACTATGGGATCCAACATGATATCCCAATCAATGGCTAATTACTCACAGTAAATGACAATTCAAGCCAAGCATCAAGAGCTTTCCTGACAAGCTGCATCTGCGTTGTCCGGAGGACACTGATAACCAGAAAAAAAAGGGAAGAAGAAAAAAAAATATCCTATCTCTCTCACATTGTCAGAGCAATAAAACCTCCAGCTGAAGACTTAAGACTATTGATGTTGGTCAGGTAAACGTTACGACATATACAGTTTCTCTTTTCTCTTACGCCATAATTGGACACATATAAGAAAAGATAGTTTTGTATTAAGATTCTTTAGAAATAAGACGTATGAAATAAGAAATATCATTATTATAACCAAAGTTAGTTCTTGTTATCACTAGGAAAATTTAAAAGAATACATATTATGTAAAAGAAAGACGAAAGAAAAAGGAAGAGGTTTTGGAGGTTGCCTTCTCTTTCCTCTTTCTTAATAAACAAATCAGCGTGCATAAATTACCACACACATACATCTTAGTAAACTGCGAAAGGAAGGAATCAATTTTCCTTTTTTTTGCAAATGTTGGGTTTTCCCCAACATTTGTCTAAGGCCGGGGGTGTTACGTCCTGCCGACTCCACGATTTCTTCCTTCCGCGAAATTGCGGCAAGGATCGTCGGTTGGCAATAAAAATAAGTCTCTCAGTAAATAGAACGTCTTGCACCACAACTCTTTAAACATTTCGTCAATTATCAGTAAATATATCCATGAGTAACCACGAGAAAAACAAGAAGAACTACGCCGATCTTCTCTAGGTAAATAAAAAACAGATGTCTCATACACTAGATGTCTCATACAATAAAATTTTTCAGTGAAAGAACGATGAAACAGCTAAAAGACGATCAAAACACCTTACGAAATATCTGATAAAAACAACCGCCGCCGCTTCGATTAAAATCATAGAAAATAAGACTTTGCTATCCATCCCAGAATCACGTGCGCGAAGCCCGCCGGAAAATGATTCAA
This sequence comes from Formica selysi, assembly GCA_009859135.1. Lineage (NCBI taxonomy): Eukaryota > Metazoa > Arthropoda > Insecta > Hymenoptera > Formicidae > Formica > Formica selysi. The sequence continues at coordinate 621,430 of WHNR01000029.1, read as the reverse complement.
CCCTAGATTTATCGACGAACTATAAAAAGGAAGCTCGCGAGACCAGCACGTTCAGTTTTCCATCCAGTTTTTCGGCAGTTAGTCTGTCAGTAAGACATTCAGTTTTCCATCCAGTTTTTCGGCAGTTAGTCTGCCAGTAAGACATTCAGTTTTTCTACCCAGTTTTCGGCAGTAAGTCTGTCAAGTAAGACATTCAGTTTTTATCCAGTTTTCGGCAGTTAGTCTGTCAGTTATCCAGTTATTATACAGCTTCTGCCAACCAGGCAATCAGCCAGTTGTAGTCGAACAGTTTTGCCGAAGTCATTTTATTCGAGAGCATAGTGCGCGACTAAGTCATCACTATCGTCTGCACTCGTCATCCAGAGGTCCGACTATACCATGAGATCCAGGGCGTTGAAAATTTGCAACCTCTTCCGAGACAACAGCAAAAAATAAGCCGCAATTATTTATTTCTACTTATTTCGTATGCGATAGAGATCCTATTATTACTGGTTCCGTAGTGAGAATCAGGCAAATTATATATATATCGACCCAGCTGCGCAAATCAGGTCCATCGCAGGACTCGGAAGACGTTGACTCGGGCGTCCGTGAATTCAATTCTCATCGTTAGTTTAGAGAATATTAAGAATAAGATTAACAGCATAATTTAAAGACCTCGTTGTGTATTTATTCATTCAATAACCCATTTCCACACTGACCTACTTTTACACTTTGTTTTTATATTTTTGTGAAAGATAATCAAAGATATTGTATTTACCAACCAGAGTTCTAATCTTAATGATAGAGTCTTTCCCCAAATCAATCTGGCTGATGTCCCCCGAATCTATGTAACACCCGCGGAACGATAAGCTCAACCACACACAAACATACTCACACTTACACGATTAAGGGGATCCCAAAAGGTCTGTTTTACCGATAAAAACGTTATTATGCAAAATATTTTTGTTGATTATAGATATTAAAAAATTCTTTTCCACAATTAAAGTATACATAATAACGAAGTGCGGAGTTTAACATTTCATATGAAAAGTGAAAAAAATTATAAAATTACAGTTTTGTTATCGGCCCGTGCCGTCAACATTTAATATTAATATAAAAGATTTGTAATCTGCACGTGCCTAATCAGTAAACCCCGCACTCGGCATTTCATCAAAGAGTATAAGTGAACTTAGAGAACTGAGTTCAGAAGCTTTATAAAAAAGATTTCGCAAAATAAAATTTTCGTGCATATGTGTGTATGCGAGATGGAGGCTCAAGAGTAAACCAGAGCAGTAGATTAGTTGCGTGATGTCGCGATAGACAGAGCTGCAGACGTACATGACAAAGACAGACATAATCGTACTATCTTCGTCTCTTTCATGTGTGTGAGAGTAATATACATGTACGCACTAACATTATTGCAGTATCTTTTTTCTCTCGATCATACGCTCTGTCTCTTTCTAATCGCTCGCTTGCTTTGTACTACGTATCGCTTAGCTTCATGCTCCTCGCATATTCACTTACGCGTTCACTCGCGCTTCTCTCTCTCTCTCCCTCTCTCTCTCTCTCTGCTCGTTCATTATTGTATTCTTTTATTCCCATTATTATATTCTTTTATTTACTCAACTTTTATTCTTTCTATTCTCATCTCCCTACATGAAAATAAATAAATTTATTTATTTATTTTTATTTTATACAGCATAAATGAGATATACAACACAAGTTATTTTCTTTTGGACACAGAAGAAAATTTATTTGGACACCGTTCAGTAGCACACCGGTCAGTTGCACACCGTTCAGTTGCACACCGTTCAGTTGCACACATAAAAATGCACACCGTTCAGTTGCACACCGCTCAATTGCACACCGTTCAGTTGCACACTGTTCAGTTGCACACCGCTCAATTGCACACACACACACACGCACGGGGGGGGGGGGGTTGCAAGGGGGGCCTTCGACCCTCCTCCCGCACCCACCCCGCCGGTAGGCAGGGCGGACTTCGCTTTACAACTACGGTGGGCAAATTAACGGTGTGCAATTGAACGGTGCGCAACTGAACAGTGTGCAATCGAACGGTGTGCAACTGAGCGGTGTGCAACTGAGCGGTGTGCAACTGAGCGGTGTGCAACTGAGCGGTGTGCAACTGAGCGGTGTGCACCTGACCGATGTGCAACTGAGCGGTGTGCAATTGAGCAGTGTGCAATTGAGCGGTGTGCAACTGAACGGTGTGCATTTTTATGTGTCCAACTGAACGGTGTGCATTTTTATATGTCCAACTGAACGGTGTGTAACTGAACGATGTGCAACTAAACGGTGTGCAACTGAACGGTGTGCAACTGAGCGGTGTGCAACTGAACGGTGTGCATTTTTATGTGTACAACTGAACGGTGTGCATTTTTATATGTCCAACTGAACGGTGTGCAACTGAACGATGTGCAACTGAACGGTGTGCAACTGAACGGTGTGAAACTGAGCGGTGTGCAACTGAACGGTGTGCATTTTTATGTGTCCAACTGAACGGTGTGCATTTTTATATGTCCAACTGAACGGTGTGCAACTGAACGATGTGCAACTGAACGATGTGCAACTGAACGGTGTGCAACTGAGCGGTGTGCAACTGAACGGTGTGCATTTTTATGTGTACAACTGAACGGTGTGCATTTTTATGTGTCCAACTGAACGGTGTGCATTTTTATATGTCCAACTGAACGGTGTGCAACTGAACGATGTGCAACTGAACGGTGTGCAACTGGGCGGTGTGCAACTGAACGGTGTCCAAATGAATTTTCTTCTGTGTCCAAAAGCTACTGTGTTCAAAATTATTGTGTCCAAATGCACTGTGTCCAATTGAACCGTGTACAAAGTTTCGTGTCCACTTGCAACGTGTCCAATTGTACTGTGTCCAAGTGCACCGCTCCCCGCACACATATATACACACGCGCATAGATACGCAACGCACACACGCAACGTACACATGCATATACTTACGCACGCATGTATGTCATAAATATTAAAACAAAATTAATAATTTTTCATAATTTATGTAATATACTGCATTCTTTCCGTGCAGTATAGAATAATTCGAGAAGGGGAATTATGAAACATCCTGTATAGCAAAATCGAGAAACGCGATAGCGTTTCCCGTTAATATACATATAATAACATTTTCCCATGTTATATATAATCTTTATTGTTCCCCTTGGGGTTACAAAAACATCCAATATCATACAAAAACATACAAATAAAACAACGTGATACATCTTTTTTCTTATACATAGAAAACTCTTAACCTATCTCGCCTTCATATCCTAAACTCCTTATCCTACCTACCTAACACATACACTACGCAACTACGCTGTCTTAACTACTACTTATGCCTATGGACCTCCGTTTCCGTTTACAATTTACACTCTCCCTCATCCACTCCCCTACTCCTCCACTCATTCTCCCCTTCCCCCCTCCTTTCTTCCAACTCTCTCATCCTCCCCTAATATCATCCCCACATTTTCTTGCCACACACCTTCCTTCTCCCAGTCCGTGCGTTCCTCCCAAACATGTTCCCATGACTCCAACACCCTCTCGCACTCCCTGTATTTCCTTCCCTCCTCCCCTTCCCAGTATCTCCCTTCCCTCATCCCATTTCCTAGTCTAAATCTTACTACCCTTTGCCAACTGCTTTCCCCCCATCCTTTTTTTAAATACCCTGGCACTCCCTCCCCTTTCACCCACTTATACCACCTATTATATGTCGACCCCCATATCCTCTTCCATCTTTCCTCTTTCTGCAACTTTCTTTCTCTCTCAATCACCTCCTCACCCCTTAATTCCACCATCTCTTCCATTTTCCACCCCCTTTCCTCTATAAATCCCCTCCTCTCCTCCTCCCAGCCCTTCCCTTCTTTTTCCCTCCTAATCCTTCCCTTCATCTCCTCCCAACACTTCCTAGCCAGCTCTCCCCCCTTACCCTCCTCCAATTTCTTTTCAAAATTCCAAGCTCTCATACCCGCCCTCCCCCTCAACAAATCCCTCTGCAATTCCTCCCTTACTATATATCCCGGCATATACCTTTCCACTCCTAATACCCACTACAAATACCTGTCCTGCAATTTTTCCACTCTCTCCCTCTCCTTCCAACCCCACACCTCCACCCCATAACTAACCACCGACCATACTAGCTTATCAAACAACCAAACCCTTTTTCCACAATCCTCACCAAATCTCCTTTTTCCTATCCCCCACACCTGACCTAATAACGCTGCTCCCTTCCTAACCCTTTCCCTTACATGTGTATCCTGTTTTCCATCCGACCTCACCGTGTACCCCAAATACTTAAACTCCCTCACCTCCTCCAACAATTTTCCCTTCCAAAACCATTTTATTTTCTTCCATCTCCCTCCTCCCTTCCTACATCTCATTACTTTAGTCTTCGCCACATTTACCTCCAAACACTTCCTGTCCATATATTCCTCCAACTTTCCTATCATCCCCTTTATTCCTCCTTCATCCTCCGCCAACGACACTATGTCATCCGCATATGCCAATGTATGCACCTTCCCTCCCCCCAACCTGACCCCACCCCACCCTCCCCTCTTCAGCTCATCATCCACGTCCGCCAACAACAACGTAAACAGACATGGACTCAACGGGCAACCCTGTCTCACCCCCCTCACCGTCCAGAACCTCTCCCCTTCCCTTTCTCCCATCCTCACCCTACTTACCGTCTCTTTCAACACCTCCCCACACCTCTCAATTAGACCCTCCCTTACTCCTCTTGCCCTCATCGCTTCTATTAACACCCCTCTATCCACCGAATCAAAAGCCGCCTTTAGGTCCAAAAACATCGCTATCATTATACCTCCTTTCTCTCCTACCTGTCTATTAATCAAATAATTGAGCACATATATGTTGTCTATCGTCCCTACTCCCTTTCTAAACCCCGTCTGACTTGCCGGTATCAAACCCTTCCGTTCCACCTCATTCCTCAACCTTTCCGCCAATATCGCTACATACACCTTATACCCCGTCTGGGTTAACGTTACCTCTCTATATTCCTCTACCCTATCCCCCTCCCCTTTTTTTAGTATCGGCACTATTATCCCTTCCCTCCATTCTCTTGGCCACTCTACCCCTTTCCAAATCCTTCTACACACCTCCCAAATCCCTTCCTCCACCTCTTCTCCTCCATACTTCCACACCTCATTCGGTATTCCATCCTCCCCCGCCGTCTTGCTATCCTTCAACTTCCTTATCACTTTCTAACCTCCTCCCTTCTGATTTCCTCCTCTCCATCCTCCCCCATCTCCCTTCCTGCCCCCCTTATTGCCCTCCATTCCACTCCTCCCAAGAGCCCTGTAAAATAACCATCCCATTCCTCCATTTCTATCCTCTCATTCACTCTCTTCTTGTTCCTTCTTTCTCTATTTATTATCTTCCAAATCTGCCCTTCCGTTTTCACCTCCCTCACCTCTCTCTCCCACCTTTCAGCTTCTTTCCTCTTCTTTTCCTCAGATATGACCTTATACCTCCTCTTTTCCTCTCTATATTTATCCCCTATCCTTCCTCCATCCTCCATCTTCTTAGCTCCCTCCTGATCACTTCTTTTCCCTCCTTACATTCCTCATCCCACCATCCTTTTTTCTCCCTCCGTTGCTTTCCCTCTTCCACCTTTTCTAACGCTCTCAATGCCCTACCCTTCAACTCCCCCCACTCCTCCTGTATTCCTTCCTTCCTTCCCTTCCTTTTCCCAAACTCTTCCCCAAACACCTTTCTACCCTCCATCGTCCACACTCCTCTCCTCACTCTGCTCCCCGCTTCTTGCTCCCCTCCCCCTTTCCTCCCAGCTCACCCCCCTTATCGATACAGTGAGCGGATGATGATCCGAGTCCACCCTCGCTTCCACCATCAATTTCTCTATCCCTTCCCTTGTTTTCTCATCCCCTACCACATAGTCAATTACCGATTCCTCCCTTCCCCCCGTATACGTCCATTCATCTTCTACATCCCCCTTTACATTCCCATTCAATATTGACCACCCTTGTTCCTCCAGGAACCTACACAATCTCTTCCCTTCCCCATTCACTTTCTTGTCTTTCGAGTTCTTGCACCTTCCTTCCCCCTCTTCCTCAACCCCCTCTTCCACTCCTCCCCCTTCCTTCCCCGTCCTTGCATTAAAGTCTCCTCCTATCAACACTCGCACTCCCTCCTCTCTTTCTTCCATCCACTCTTTCAACTCCTCTAATTTCTTCTCTATATCCCTATTCGCATATATCCCTGCTATCCTCCACCATTCCCCTCACCATACCTTACTTGTCATTAACCCTTCTTTATTTCTCCTCTCCCTCTCCTTCTCCACTTTTAACCCCACCCTTACTCCCAAAATCATTCCACCCATCGCCCTTCCTTTCTTATTCTTTTTTCCAGCCCACTGCATTTCCCATACGTATCCCCTCGGCATCTTATCCCTTACCCTCTCCCAGCTTTTCTTATCCACCCACGTTTCACACAATATCATAACATCCCAACCTTTCACACCCTCCCAGAAATCTCTATCCTTATCCTTCAGCCCCGCTACATTCCAAAAACCCATCCTATACCTTCTCTTCCCCCCTCTCTTTTCCTCCCCCTCCTTCTCCTCTCCTCTCCGCATGCCCCTCTTTCCCTTCTCACCTTCCTCTTCCTCTCCTACTATCTCTCTTCCCTCCCTGTCCTCTCCTACTCCTATTCTTCCCCCTGATCTTTCCACCCTCTTCCCTCCCCATCCCTTAACTCTTCCACTCCCTCATTCCATTTCCACCATATACCATTTATTTGCACCTTTCCATATCCTACCCATACTCTCTTACCTTTTTCTCTCTCTCTCCTTGCCACACTCTCTATTAACCATCTCATCCTTCTTTCCCTCCATGTTAAGTCATCATTTAACCTTATATCTCTGCCCTTTATTTCTCCTCTCTTTCTCATTATCTCTTTCTTCTTCTATACTTTATCTATTTTCACTATTGCCGTCCCTTTTCCCCCCTTCTTACTTCCTAAGCATCTCACCTCCTCCACCCTAGCCTCTATTTTTATCTCTTTTAAGACTTCTTCTACCGTCGCTCTCACCTCTCTTTCTCCCCCCTTCACACTCCTCTTACTACAATATTCCTCCTTCTCTCCTCTCTTTCCTTCATCTCCATCCTTATTTCTATTTCTTTAATTCTCCCCTCTAATTCTCCTCCTCTTCCCTCCCCCCCTTTTCCCTCCTCTCCTTCTCTAAGTTTCATCTCTCGCCATTTGTTCTCTAGCGCCTCCACCCTTCCCTTCATTTCTTCTCTCTTCACCCTCCCTCTCTCATCCATTTCCTCCATCTGTCTCCTCACTATCCCATCTATTTCCTCTCTTAGGTCTTTCATGTACCCCCTTAACATCTCCCCTATCATCTCCCTATCTTTCTGCATTTCTTTCCTCATTTCCTCCTTCACCCCCTTTAACCCTTCTTTTAATTCCTTTTTCCATTCCTTCTTCATTTACCTCCACCATTCTATCCCTCCTACTCCCCCCCTCCCGATCCCCTCACCGGTGACCTTTGAACCCTTTTCCCCTTCCTACCCTCCCCTACATCTTCGCCCCCTTTTTCCCCTGCCTCTCTCTCTAACACTTCCCTTTTCTTTTCCACATCTCATCTAGACTCCCCGTGCTCCCCCTTCTCACCTCCCCCATCTTCAATAACTCCTTTTTTGTCTTATCCTCCATCTCTTCTTCCTTGCTCTTTTTCCTGATCTAATCCTCTATTCCTGTCGCCTCTCTACCTCCTCTATTGTCCGTGCTTATTCCCCCTCCTCTTCTGCCTCTGTCTCTATCCCTGCGCTCGCCTCTCTACCTAACTTCTATATTCCTTTCTCTCTGCCCTACCGTATGTCGCCGCTCTACCTATTTCACGCTCCCGGTTCTTCACTTCTCCTACCACGTGACCCTCTCTCTCTCTTCCTAACCTTACTCTGCTCTATTCTATCTTTTCCGCCTCCCTACTTCTATCACCTTCTCCTGTACCTCCACCCTTACTTCTCCACTTTCCCCTCACCTCATTCCTCACGTGCACACCTCTCACTCTCTCACTCACTTCCCTGTCTCCTCACTTTCTCTACCTTTCGCACTGCACGCTTTCTATAATACTCTCTCTCGCCCACCGGAAACGGAAGTCCTAATATACATATAATAAATATATATAATAAATGAAATATAAGTATATCTTTTGTCTTTCTCGTTACAATAGATACATAATTTGTTGACATATTAAATACATGATATGTTAACACATCTTACGGTAAAGTTGTTTGGACATACTTCCATAAAATAAAGATTACAAATACAAAGGCGCTGGTGAGGAGCGAATAAAGTAAAAACATTTAATATTTAAGAAGAATAAGAACGTTTTACATACACTTTTACGCAGACCGTAGCACAGCGCAGAGTGATTCTCGATTTCGTTGTCTCAACGCGATTCACTGTGTGATAGTTTGTACAATGTAATAGTTTTAAATATTGGTGATTGGTGTGAGGAGATTAAGGTAATTTTTATTTCTAATTTATTCTATAATTCTATATTTATTACAGAAAATATCTGAGGCTAACATAATATATCGCATTAAATTTAGTTGTATTACTTTCAATTTTATCGAATTCTATTAAATGTTTTAATATTTATTATTTACAATAATCTTTAGTTTTAGTAATTATACAATCGGGAATAAAGGAATGCCTTGACACAAATTTATCGAGATATATTTGACACGCGTGCTTTGTCTCTAAATAATCACATATCATGATTGTCGATTAATTAAAATATAATTTTATTCATCTTGATAATGAAACTAACATTATTGATAAAATTACTATTAATAATAATAAAATAATACTTTTTTAATTAAATTTAATGAGAATAATCTATTTTTTATATTTTTGAAGAGCAATTATAGTTCACATAAAAATAATTATTAAAACACATTTCTTTTGTTATTTTAAATATAAAAATATATTTTAAAGTATGTGTTTTGAGTTATGAAAAAAATGTATTTTACTATTATAAAAATGTATTATACTCATATAAAAAATTTTACATTTTACAAAAAAGTATATATATAAAAATAAAATGCGAAATGTTTCGTAAAATATATTCAAAACTGTAAAAAAAATTTTTATTTTTCATTTGGGAAGGAGTCAAGTTGGCAGCAGGCAATTAATAGAGATAAAATCAAGTAAGTGACTTATTTACATATTATAATATTAAAAAAAAATTTTTTAAATTAATTATATAAATAATCAAATAAATCAAATTTAATTTAAAAAAAATAAGAAATAACAAAAGTGAAAATGGCAATGAAAAATAGAATAAAATTATCAAATTACAACATAAATATACTTATTCTTTTAACTTTAATTTTTGAATATTTATTTTTTCAACTTTAAATTTTTTAATTTTCGAGATTTAATTTTTTGTGTCTTGTATTTTCTTTTCTTGAATATACATTTGAGTATATTTGGATTAAATAAATATGAATAATTATTTAGATATAAATAATTTATTATTTGTATATATGTATATAAATATTTTAAAAATATATAATAATTATATATTTGTAAAATCAATTTTAAGTTATACACTTCCTATTATGCCATATATTTTATTGCATTTTATTTGCTTCTGCAAATAGAATAGAATGCAATATTAGATAAATAAAGAATGCAAAATTTCGTAATTTTAATACATTACATAGACTTACATTAAATATATTTATACACTCTAATTATAGAAAGCAATTCAACTGAATATTATGCATTATATTTTCCTAAATTTACTTAGCGTGATTTTTTGATTTCACTTCTTTTTTATGCTAATTTTTTAAGTTGTTTTCCCGTGTTATTAATACAGATAAAATGTAATTTATAAATATAATTATTGAGAAGATAATATTTTTGGTGGCGATAAATTTTTGTAAAATAAATATAATTTTTGAGAAGATGTTTTTGATAGCGATTAATTTTTGTAAAGGACTATTTTGGCTAGAGAAAGATATACTTAGCGCTTTTTTTTACATCTGTGATGTCTTTTTAGACGGATTATTAATTATTGTAGAGATCTGGTTTCAGATATCTTTTAATAATTTTAGCGATCGCGTATAACGAGATACATACCATAATGATACATGAAGCTGTTGCCTACTCGCTGTGATTGTATGAATGACAACAAAGTGAGACATTCCAATAGCACTATACAGGGTGTCCCCAATTTAAATGTCAAAACTTTAGGAGCGTGTAGGGGACCGATAAACTAAGACAAAAAGTCCTTTAGAGATTTGCTCGTTTTTGCTTCGTTTTGAAGAAAATCGCAAAAAATGAAACAAATAATTTTCACCAAAAAACTTAAAACAACACTAAAATTATTAGATTTATCAAAAAGTATTATAAAATAAAAATTGTAGAACATGGAATTAAGAAAAGAGAGTGAGTTAAAATCCTCCTCAGGTAAAATTAGATTAGAAACAAAATTTCGCGTTGTCGCATATTTATCTACAATCCTCTAATTTTACCTGAGGAGGATTGTAACTCATACTCTTTTCTTAATTCCATGTTCTACAATTTTTATTTTATAATACTTTTTGATAAATCTAATAATTTTAGTGTTGTTTTAAGTTTTTTGGTGAAAATTATTTGTTTCATTTTTTGCGATTTTCTTCAAAACAAAGCAAAAGCGAGCAAATCTCTAAAGGACTTTTTGTCTTAGTTTATCGGTCCCCTACACGCTCCTAAAGTTTTGACATTTAAATTGGGGACACCCTGTATATGCCGCATACCGGCACCTGTCTTTGTTTACTTATTTGGCGGTATGATCACGCGGTGTAATGGGGTGTACATATACATATATTCGCTCTCTCTCTCTCCCTCCTTTCTCCCTCACCCCCTATCCCCATCCCTCCCCCACCCCTCTGAACCTCCTCTCCCTCTACTCCTATCCCATCCTCCCCCACCCTCCCTCTCCCTCTCCCTCTCTCCCTTTCCCTCTCCCTCTCCCTCTACGTCTCCCTCTCCTCCCTCTCCTACTCCCTCTCCCTCTCTCTCTCTGTTGTGTCAAACATCGCTCCGCAAAAGTAATAACTTTTAAACGGTTAAATAGTTACGAGGAGTGATAGAAAGTTATTCAAGTCATAGCGGCATAGACCGGCATTAGCCATGAGTGTTATCTAGCCGGGATATGCTGATTTGTGGGCATGAGAAGTGCATTTCCTGTCTGGGACCAGGGATGCCAGGTTTGAGACTCTGCCCGTTGCCGTAGCGTGGGAGGGGATAACGCACACAAAGAAAAAGCCGTGTACGTCTGCGCTCGGCGCTCGGCTAGCTTCGGGCAGTAGACGAGCGCAGACATACAATCTGCTATCTCTTTCTTTCTTTCAGTCGTTCAATCAGCTATAGCTGACGCTTTCTCGAGATTCTCGAGAATCATATGTTAGCGCGGCTTGGCTCGTCTATTAGATCTCGCGTAAACACATAAAAATTACTAATAAAATAAATCTTATAATTACATTATAATTTATTCTATATATATAAAAGATGTAAATTAATTAAAGAAATAAAGAATAGAAAGAATATAAATGATAAAAATCCACTCTTGGCCAACGTGTACGCCTTTTTCCCAAAAAATCATATTAGTAATATTGAAAAAGATCTGTTGTTAATTAAAAAAATAACTTATTATTAGCACGAAAAACATAAAATACAAAATTTTATTATATATTGCTTTGGATAAATTATTCTAATAGTATAGTTTTTACTTTGTTAATAATAATAAATATATATATGTAGTAAAATAAAAGAAGAAAAGCATTATTTTTTCAATAATATAAAGTATTCTATCGTATTAATCAATCAAATATTAATATAAGCCAATTTTATAAATGAACAACATACATGCTGTTGCTCAACGGAAACCGCGAGAAGGTGGTGGTTTCTTCCGTCAAGAGGAAATGTAAGAAAATGTTTTCTTTAATATTACATTAGATATAAAAATTATATATAATAATATATATTATATATAATAATTTTAATATAATATTAAAGAAAACAATTTTTTATATTTCTAAAGAATGTCGATAGAACAGAAGATAGATAGAAAGGATAGATATAAAATATAGAAGAATATAAAGGATTCCCGTGAACTTGGCACACCATATCTAAAAATCTAAAAGTTTTTTTAGAGTTCTGACATTCTTTTGAATAGTTCTAGAGTTCTACATAAAAATTTTAAATAGTTCTAGTGATTAAATATAAAAAAATCGAATCCGAAGATATGGTGCGCTAAGTTCACGCAGCGCACCGAATCATGAAAATCAATTATTTCTTCAGAGTTCTAGTTTGTTTTACAATAGTTCTGAAGTTCTGTGTCAAATATATCAATAGTTCTAGCAATTAAAAGCAAAAAATCGATTTTTGAAAACTCAGTGCCCGAATTGCAATTCGCATAAGAAAAGTAAGGTGTATGTGTAAAGTTGTATTATTTCGTGGAAATTCATAAATAATTGAGAGTTCTGGGTTTATTTTCAATAGTTCTATAGTTCTTGATAATTAAACAAATAGTTCTGGTCATTAAACCAACAGGATAATTTGAGACGCTAACTTCACGCAGCGTCTCACTTTATCCTATGACATTTTTCTTATCAGAATTGAACAGATTCATAGTTCAACATGAGTTCTAAAAAGAGTTCTGCCTTTTAAAAGCAAAAAGAATAAAATTAATTAGATTGTAATAAAGACAATCGCATCTCTACATTGTCGAGTATAAGGTGAGCTAGTTGATTTTCAAGAGTTCTGTTTATTCTAAAACAGTTCTCGTATAGTTTTAGGCATGCAAATTGTCTTTCCAAAGAGTTCTGATAATTAAAATAATTAGAAATTTTTTTAAACTATTATTTCGCCCGAAAAATGCATATTATTACGAATATAACTCTTTATCAGTTCTCGTCAATTTTCATAAAACAACAAAAAAATGGCCTTAATATCATGGACGAAGTAGAATTATTAGACCACGTATACTTTCCGTTACTAGATATCCCAAATTCATAAATAGTCAGTCATATTTGTTAGCGCCTGCGCAATCAACATTTAACAAATTCTTTATAAGCAATACACGACGCTGTTCCCTCGCATTTCAAGTTCATGACAAAAGTTCGCTAACATCTAGAGCTGAAAAAATAGTCTCTCGTGTCGATAAAATTATAAACTATACATTTTGTAAGTAGTATACATTTGAATTGTAATTTTCGGTTTACATAAAAACAGTAATTTTGTGGAATATTAATAGATATAGTTTGACAATGCAATGCAACATGATAAGTTTTGACCAACATGAATTCATCTACGAAAAACACAAGGACTTCACACCCAGTAAATGCTAGATATTCCTGAAATATTCCATTCGTATTCCAAAAGTTCCGTATATACCGAAATAGTAGAGAAATGTTCACAGAACGTTCAAATAATCGTGAAATATTCAGAATATTCTATGAACACTACTTGTATGAGCAATAAGGAATATTCAGTGTACATTTTGATATATGTATGGAACATACACAAAATATTCCATAGAATATTAATTAACCCTCTTGGATCAATCTTATCGGACATTAGTGAAAACCGACGTACGCATGCATTTCATTACCTGCGCGCGCAGCGACTACGTCTGTGATTGGCTGACTCTTGCGTTCACGCATGCGTAAGTCCATATTGCATGCATATCAGGATCTGATTGACTGAGCACATGCATGTGAGAGGAATTGGTGCCGGTATTGCCGGTATTGCCGGTATTGCCGGTATTGCCGGTATTATTTGCGTTTCGTATTCAGTGTCGGGGTCGTAGGCCGTACAATTAAGAAAAAGAAGGAGAGTCTTAACTACAGGGCGAGACGGATGTCTCGTGGCATCTTTTGTATACTGAACGCGGCCATTACATGACTCTTACACGTTATTTGTCTGTACGGTGGTTCGTACCTTGAAGAAGTATCAAATTTATTTTATATTGCCTTATATTTATAATCTTTGAATAAATGAATCATATTCATAAATGAATACCATCTAAATAATTTATAAAACCCTTTCTTAAAATAATCTTTACTGTATAATATATCACTCTGAATATATGATGGAATATACATGGGATATGTTCCGAATGATTTTCAAGCATGTCCTGAGAATATTTTTGGAATATTCAAAATATGGATAAAAAAATGGAACATTTCGCGCTTATCTGAATATTCCTTGTACATTCTGTAAATATTCCGGAATGTTTTGGAATATTCTTCGGATGTTAATTTTGGATCGTAGGAACATTTTATAAATATTCCAGGAATATCTAGCGTTTACTGGGCAAGCAAATAATAACCAGGGGCTATGTACTACAAGATAAACCTTGATAAAACAAAAAGGATGGTGATAGACATTAACATTTGCGCCTTGCAAACACGCCCGGAGGTATGAATAGACTTGCTCCATGTAACCACTTATTTATGTAAGATTTTTTCGTTGGCTGAAGAGACACAAGTCAGTGTCGAAACGTCCCACAAATTTTGTAAATTTTGTAAATGAAAGTAATATGAAAAAATAAAAATTTGAACACCTAAATATTGCTCGTAGAGGCCGTTATCATATCATTATTTGTTTAAATTCAACGAGCATAATTTCTTTAATAGTATAAAAGCTCTCTCGGAGAACCGCCGGGCGCACTCGATCGTGAACTCCATCCGTGACAGTGTGTGATCTCTTATCTCAAAAAATCGAATCTTCGAGAAGAAAAGTCGCTCGCTTTTCTGTTCGTACGGCCGCTTACGAGACGCAAAGTTTTCGATTACGTTCAAGCTAGATTTTCGTCGCTCGCGATTAATCTATCACTACTTCAATCAAGCCGATTGTTCCGTCGCTCGCGGAATCGCGCCTCCCTTCCGTTGCTCGCGAAAGTGCATCGTTTATTCCATCTCTCGCGGAATAGCGGTTTCGCTCGCGGTAACAAGTTTGCTGAAAGGGATCTTGTACTATTTTTATTGACGAAGACTTGTAGGCTCATTTATTTTACGAAATAAAGACACTGTTAAGCTTGTCGATTCTCTCGAGCTATTTCGAACTCGGTTCCCGCAATCCTTCGTTCATTCGCATACATAAAACTGGTAGCTGTAGTTGCCGAATAGAGTTCAGCTATTTCTCTCTCAGCTGTACTTTCGGAAATATTTTTACCAAAAATATATATTCAATATTATATTAAGTAAAGTATGTGCGCTTTTTTCCGGTTTAACGTCAAAAATTATTTAGTACTTCTAGTGTCAAGGCCACTTTAGACGATCTATAATTCATGACTAAATAAGGATATAATTCTATTTATAATTTTTATTTAATTTTAATTATTTTGCAATTAATTTATAAATGTACTCACAATTTTTCGGATGTTCTTTAATATATATTTTTTTTATATAATTTTGTCCAAAATTCTGTCGTGAATTGTAAATCGTATAAAGTTACCTTGAAACTAACATTCTCAATATATAACTTTTCTTTATCTATGTTCTGTCCTTTATATTCTTCTATATTTTATATCTATCCTTTCTATCTATCTTCTGTTCTATCGACATTCTTTGGAAATATAAAAAATTGTTTTCTTTAATATTATATTAAAATTATTATATATAATATATATTATTATATATAATTTTTATATCTAATGTAATATTAAAGAAAACATTTTCTTACATTTCCTCTTGACGGAAGAAACCACCACCTTCTCGCGGTTTCCGTTGAGCAACAGCATGTATGTTGTTCATTTATAAAATTGGCTTATATTAATATTTGATTGATTAATACGATAGAATACTTTATATTATTGAAAAAATAATGCTTTTCTTCTTTTATTTTACTACATATATATATTTATTATTATTAACAAAGTAAAAACTATACTATTAGAGTAATTTATCCAAAGCAATATATAATAAAATTTTGTATTTTATGTTTTTCGTGCTAATAATAAGTTATTTTTTTAATTAACAACAGATCTTTTTCAATATTACTAATATGATTTTTTGGGAAAAAGGCGTACACGTTGGCCAAGAGTGGATTTTTATCATTTATATTCTTTCTATTGTTGTGCCTCTGTGGAAGCACAGGGATTTTTGGGGATCGTTGGCCAAATTAGAACTGGGAAGTTCGGGATCGTTCAGGGTCTTCTCTCCGTTTGCACCAAACTTGTAGTCGTAGTTGAATAAAATCTTTTTATTTGAAGATATCAGCTTTAATTCTTCCTTTCTTTCTCGTTCTACAATTGTTTGGCTTATCGCGGTATAGAGTTGCTTCACGTGCCTGATATCGCGGCTGCCGTCGCGAGATCAGCTAGAACGTTCTCTATTATTAAAACGATTACAATTGTCTGTCTCGTAGTTACTTTTATTAAGTTCGACGGTACGGTATAGTTTTATAATTTTATCTGCTTCGTGTGATTTTATGATTAGGACTGCCTAGCGCTCGTTCGAGGTGGGTAGTTTTATCACCTCCTGTTCGATTAGTTTTTTGGAGGGGATCGCTTAGCGACAGGACCATAGGTGGTCGTGTCGCTCGATTTTGGGTGGAAAAACCCCGGATGCAAGCTACGTATATTCTTTGCTTGCATTTCCGGCGTATCGGTCTTCGAGTCTCGCGAACGCGTGGCCTCCGCGCGTGGCTTGCTTTGTCAGCGATTGCGCTCGTAACTTTATACGTCTTCCTCGACTTCGAGTTATAGTCGGAAGACGTTAAATAATATTTAATAATTAATAATTATACTATTGTAATATGGTTATAGCCGTTTTGGGCTATAACACTATTCTTTATTTCTTTAATTAATTTACATCTTTTATATATATAGAATAAATTATAATGTAATCATAAGATTTATTTTATTAGTAATTTTTATGTGTTTACGCGAGATCTAATAGACGAGCCAAGCCGCGCTAACATATGATTCTCGAGAATCTCGAGAAAGCGTCAGCTATAGCTGATTGAACGACTGAAAGAAAGAAAGAGATAGCAGATTGTATGTCTGCGCTCGTCTACTGCCCGAAGCTAGCCGAGCGCCGAGCGCAGACGTACACGGCTTTTTCTTTGTGTGCGTTATCCCCTCCCACGCTACGGCAACGGGCAGAGTCTCAAACCTGGCATCCCTGTCTGGGACACGAAAGCCTCACACGACAAGTAGACATTAAAGGTGGACACAAAAGTGCTGACATGTGACAGTGGAACAGAGGTGACTGATTGCTTACGCTGATATTAGAGGTTTCGGCCGATAATTATCGTCATAGACTATGAATATGCCAAGTATCGATGCTCGGCATGTAAAAAGACAATAAAAAATCAGATAGCGATATGCAAGTCTTGTTATCAGGTAAATCGTATTAAGCTGTTTTATCATCCAGGATGTGTAAGCAAGCATAGGGTTTATGATAGAAATCAAGAATTGGTACAGCTTTACAATTGAAAGTGAAGCAGATATGAAGAAGGCATCGACAGTGGCCGGGGGCAGCAGGGACAGACTAGGATCTACAGGATCTATAGGTTCGTTTACGACGCCAAGTAGTGGAAATAGAATATCAGGAGCGAGTGGATCATCGACTATTGATGTAAAAATAGATTGGCTGGTAAAAATTGTAAAAGAAATAAAAGATGAAACAGTATGTAAGAAGGAAATTAAAATAATGGTCAAGGAAATAGTTCGATCAGAATTGGGAAATGTTAAGCAGGAACTGCTAGAAGAGTTGAAAAGAATGATACAGGGAGAAGTATGTGGATCAACAGGAGAGGATCAAAGGAGCTATAGTGAAGCGGTTAAAGAGAAAAAGAAAGAGAATGTTATAATTATCAAACCCAAGATTCAACAAGAAAGTGAAATTACAAAAAAGTTATAAGATAAAAGATAAAAGAAAAGGTAGATATCAAAAACATGGCGATGGGAATAACGAACCTAAAAAAAGGAAGCAAGGGAACAGTGATCATGGGTTGTGAAACTGGAGAAGAAATGAAAAAGTTGAAAGCCACAGTGCAGGACAAACCGGGAGAAAATTTCAAAGTTACGGAATCACCGCAGATGAAGCCCAAAATAAAAATTATCAATGTCAGCGAAGAAGAAATGAGGTTGGATGATGATGACTTAATAACTACAATCAAGAAGCAGAATAGAATTGATGCAATAAATGATGGATTCCAAATTCGAATAGTGAAAAAAATAGTTAAAGGAAGGAGAAATGATAATAATCAACTTAGAAGAAGAGAAAAAGAAGAAGGTTTCTTCATCTACTTCAATAATAATTAAAGTAGATGAAGAAACGTACGATTTGATGTTGAAAAAAGAGAAACTAAATGTAGGATGGAGAACATGTCCTATATTCAATCACATTAATGTTAAAAAATGTTTTAAATGCTGGGGATACTATCATATTGCAAAAAATTGTACGCGAGATGAAACATGCCACAAATGTGCAGGAAATCATAAAACGATTGAATGTACGGCGACAAAGAAAAAATGTGTAAATTGTATGTTTAAAATTCGAACATACAACCTGAAAATAAGTGATGAACACGACGCCCTTAGCCCGGAATGTCCAACATTTAAAAGGGCAATACAGGAGGAAAAGAAGAGAGCCGGCTGGGAGGATGCAAAATGGCAACTACAGAAGGAAGCGGAAATAATATTGTATACAAATGCGCAAAGTTTGATGACGCATAAAGATGAGATACAGCATCAGATTATGAAGAAAATAAATCCGGTATTCATAGCGTTATCAGAGACAAGATTGACTGCTGAAATTGAAGACAGTGAAGTGAACGTACCAGGTTATAGTATAATTAGATGTGATGCTGAAAATGGAAATACAAGAGGGGTTGTTTTATATATAAGGGATGATGTAAAATATGAGATAGTATTAGTGAAAAAATTAGAATCGAATTGTTGGTGTGCTGCGATTGAGGTGATAGAAAAATTGTATAGAGGAATAATAATGGTAATATATCATTCACCGAGTGCATTGCATGGTGATTTCGTGAGATTTCTGGAGGATATAATAGAAGAGTTAATAATACGGGGAGAATGTATGGTAATAAGAGACTTTAATATAGATATTATGTTAGATTCGTTTTATACAAGGAAGCTGCAAACGACAATGTTGAGCTTAGGCATAAAACAATACGTAAATAAACCGACGAGAATTACGAAAGATAGTAACACAATTATAGATTTAATTTTTGCTAATAATAAAATAGAAGTGCAGGTAATGCATGAACCTAAAATAACGGACCATGCGTGGCTAAAAGTTGAACTGAATGCGAATAAAATTGATAATAAATACAGAGAACTTAGTGTTAGGAATTATAGAGAGTTTAATATAGATGAATTTATTAAATTAGTGGAAAATAAATTAGAAAAAAACCAAAATATGGATGTCAGTGTGAGAGCAAAGAAATTTGTTGATAGTATAGTAAATGCGTTGGACTACAGCACTTAGGAACAATTTTAGAATTCCGAGAATATGGGAAGGGAAAAAGTGGTTTTCGGATGAAATAAGAGAAGCAGCGGTTAAAAGGGATGAGGCATATAGGAAGGCATTGTATGCTGACACGGAACAAAATTGGTTGCAATTTAAAATTGAAAGAAATACAGTAGTTAAATTAATTAGGATAAAGAAGAAAGAATATTATGAAAATATGATAGATCTTAATACAGAAAATCCTACATCTATGTGGAAAACACTAAAAGAAATAATTAGAAGCCAGGAGGTAAGAGGGAAGTAGAGGATATAGATTTTGAAATATTAGACAGCACTGAAGAATGCAATATAGCAGATAAATTTAATTGATATTATATACAAAGTATTAATAGTATAGTAAAATCTATAAATGGGAGTAAACCTAGGAGTGCGTGTAAAAGAATTATTTATGTTATTGAAAACGAGGGAATTATGAAAAATTTTGTGATGATTAGTATAGAGCATTTACAGGAAATTGTTATGGGACTACCGAAAAAGAAAGGTACAGAGGAGAGAATAATTAGTTATATATTAAAGGCAGTATTTTGCGTAATAAAAGAGGAATTTGTTGATATAATAAATAATTCTTTGAAGGAAGGTTGCTGTCCAAAAGGTTGGGAAACGTCTACGATAATACCGATTCTAAAAATAGAGAAAGCTAGAAAAGCAAGTGAATTTAGGCCTATTAATATGTTGCCAATATTTGAAAAAGTTGGAACTAGTAGTTAAAAATCAAATTGAAACGTATTTGGAAGATAATTGTATTGGAACAAAACATCAGTCGGGCTTTAAAACACAGTATTCGTGTGAAACAGCGATTCAAACAGTCATTGATGAATGGAAATTGTTAACAAATTTAAGAAATTAGGCTCTTGAGTGACATCACAAATTTCAAATAATCGCGGGCTAGTAAGAGCCGAACGCGGATGGTAGTGCGTCAGTTTCATAGAAAAATAAGTTTTCTATGAAACTGAATATGTGCGCGATTATTTGAAATTTGTGATGTCACTCGAGAGCCTAATTTCTTAAATTTGTTAGTTCACGCCGGCTGAAAGATGGCGTTAATAGTAATAGATGCTATAAGGCAAATGAGAAGTATTGGTGGTGTGGGGTCTGAATAGCTCAGAGGTAAGAGCAGTTGCCCAGCAAGCGAAAGATTCGGGTTCGATTCCCGATTCAGCGACTTCGCCCCGATATTTTTCTCGCCTTCGTCTCTCCAGGGGGGTAAAGAGGGGTTATTGTAAATCTCGAATTGAGGTTAATTTTAAAAAATCTTGGTATACACCAAGTAAATTTCGTGCCCTGTGCACATATTCAGTTTCATAGAAAACTTATTTTTCTATGAAACTGACGCACTACCATCCGCGTTCGGTTCTTACTAGCCAGCGATTATTTGAAATTTGTGGTGGAAATTGATAGTTAGTGAGGCAAAAATGGTAGGTGTAATTTTCATGGATCTTAAGCAAGCCTTTGAAACAATAGATAGAGAAAGATTATTAGAGAAATTATATCAATATGGAATTAGAGGAATGATTATAGAATGGTTAAAATCATATTTAAAGGATAGAACACAGTAGGTTCAATTTAATAATAAATGGTCTAAATTAATGGCAACAGAATATGGAGTACCACAAGGATCTGTATTAGGACCTTTGTTATTTATAATATATATAAATGATATAATAAAAATCTGTCCAGAAGGATGTAGTATAAAAATGTTTGCAGATGATACGTTAATATATGTAACTGGAGAAAGCAGCGCGGAATTAGAGGGCAAAATGAATATGGCATTTACTATAACAGAAGAGTGGATAAATATAAATAAGTTAAAAATGAATGCAGGGAAAACGAAATATATGATAGTCAGAAGTATAAGAAAAGAACTGCGAGGTAATGTTACATTGAAATGTTTGGATGGAACTGAGATAGAACGTGTGGAAAAAATAAAATATCTAGGTATAATTATTGACGATAGATTATAGACTACGATTTAAGGACCACTGTGATTATATGCTAAAGAAAATAAGGAAAAAATCAAGTTTTTTGAATAGAATAGGTAATTACATATCGGCATATACTAGATGTATTGTATATAAGACAATCATAGCGCCTCACTTTGAGTATTGTGCGACGCTGTTAATTGATATGGGAGAAACACAGCTGAGTAAATTGCAAAAAGCACAAAACCGGGCCATGAGGATCATATTGCAATGTGATAGACATACCAAAGTGGTGCGTATGCTGCAAGCGCTGCAGTTTATGTCCATAGAACAGAGGCTATACTATAATGTGTGTATTTTTATTTTTAAGATTTTAAGGAACATGTTACCGGAGCAATTAAAAAATAGATTAGAAATAGTGGGAAATGAGAGTGAAAAACAAACACGACAAGCTGGGGATATTGCAATAAAATATCGCAGAACAAGGAGTGCGCAAAAGAGTATGTTTTACGAAGGAGTGAAAATGCATAACGCCTTGCCAGCTGAAATAAAGCGGAATGAAAGAATTGTGCCGTTTAAGCGAACGTTAAAGGAGTATATTATAATTAATGAAAACTAGATTTGTATTACAGATAGCTGATAAATAGCTGACAAAAAGCTAATAAAGATCAATCAATCAAATGCTACCGCGTCGCTTGATATTACGTTTATTATATATATTTATTATATATTAACGGGAGACGCTACCGCGTTTCTTGATTTTGATATACAGGGTATTTCATAATTCCCCTTCACGAATTATTCTATACTGCACAGAAAGAATGCAGTACATTACATAAATTATGAAAAATTATTATTTAATATATTATTAATTTTATTTTAATATTTATGACATATATGCGTGCGTAAGTATTTATGCGTGCATGTGTGCGCGCGTACGTACGTGTGCGTATATGCGTGTGTGCGTTGCGTGTGCGCGCGTGTGTATGTATGTGTGCGTGCGTATACATATCAATGAATCTGGAACAATATGGCGTCTTGCGAACAAAGCGACATACGCCTAGCGGCGTATCAGTGAACCCGGAAAACCGCCTAGCAGCATAGCCTAGCGGCGCACAGTGGGAAAAAAGGCACTCTTTTTGGACAAAAATCGCTGGACAGCGTAATTTTTAACCGATTCTAATATTTTTTTAAAATTTGTTCGTTATGAATTGCTCTACAATTCTATCGTCCGACTTTTTTAAATTAGAGCTTTAATTCAAAATGGCTGACCCAAAATTGTTGTCAGAATATATAGAAACTATATGATATTAAAAATTCTTGTACCAGACTAAGTATATACTTTTAGGGTTTTAGGGATCTTTAATAACATATCTGTGGTCAAAATTGTAATTTTTTGCCATTGAAGAGGATCTGAAGCGATCCGAAATGTTTTACGATTTTTTGATATCTTCACAATATCAATGCATTCAGATCGCGTTTTTACTTACGTATTGCTCGGTTATCTGTAAATTTCTAAATTTAACATGAAATTTATATATCAAATCATAATCATAATGTAAAAAATACATTGAATTTTGTTATTTGATTTTGAGTGCTTTGTTAATAACGTAATACTTAAGCTCTTTTATCGTGAAGATATCAGACGTGATAGAATTTCTTGTTTATTTTTTTATTATGCATTACATTCTAATTTCATCAGATACTTTATATAATAGCATAAGAATTAAAGAAGAGAAACAACCAAAAGATTTATCTTCTGAGGCTAAGAATCTGTTGAGAGATTAAAGACTTACATATTAATTATAACAAAAAATTAAAAATGTGTTATAAATTTTAAAAAATATATAAAATTACAAAAAAATAAAAAACAAAAAAAAACAAAAAATTAAAAAATTAAAATATAAAAAAGACAAAACGACAAAATATAAACAACAAACTGATATTGTGAAGATATCAAAAAATCGTAGAATATTTCGGATCGCTTCAGATTCTCTTCAGTGGCAAAAAATTACAATTTTGACCACAGATATGTTATTAAAGATCCCTAAAACCCGTATATACTCAGTCTGGTGCAAGAATATTTAATATCTTATAGTTTCTGACAACCATTTTAGGTCCGCCATTTTGAATTAAAACTCTAATTTAAAAAAGTCGAACGATGGAGTTGTATAATAGAGCAATTCATAACGAACAAACTAAAAAAAATATTAAAATCGGTTAAAAATTACGCTGTCCAGCGATTTTTGTCTAAAAAGAGTGTCCTTTTTCCCACTGTGCGGCAGCGCGCATTCTTTCTTCGCGCATGCCGCTAGCATGCTACATTTTTACGCATCATGATAAAAGAAATAATTTTTTTCTTGTACTAAAAATCATATTCATATAAAATATAAAATAACTTACACAATACTTAATGAAAAAATATTTTGTTATAGTATTTTGAAAAGGTCTCAAGAAGGACTATAAGAATATGCGATAAAAAATAAAGATTTTCATTAAAAAAATAAAGTTAACCTTGAGATAACCTTGAAAACCGTTACCTACAAACATTTCTATAACATTACCTTATGTCCCCCTTGATATACTACAACTTTTATTTGAAACATTTTTTTCTAGAAACAATATTTTTGGAGATAAAAATTCGTCACGCTTTATTTTGTTCACCCTGTAAAAATACTGCAAGAAAAAATTATTTCTATTGTAACGCGGTCACCTTGCTCGACGCTCGGATCAGCTCGTCGGTGTCCGGGTTCGAGGGAAGGGGAGACTCAAGCTTGCGAGAACACGGGTTAGATAGAAAGAGTGGTTTATTCAGAGAAAGATATATACAGAGTAGCGTACAGGGCCAGCCGATAGCGATCAGCGGGCGATCGGTGGCGAGCTGGTGTCAAGGCGCGAGGCGGCATGCAGCGCGAAGTGCAAAGCGGTCGGCGCGAAGCGGCGTGCAGCGACAAGCGCAAAGCGAGCACGGCTAAATGTCTACGACGGTTTTATTTACACCCGGGCTTAGCACTACGGCGCGGTTACAACTAGCGGGCTTATAGCTAACAGGCTTATTACTACGGCGCGGTTATAATTAGCGGACTTATTTCTACAGGCTTATTACTAGCAAGCTTATTACTACGGCGCGGTTATAACTAGCGGACTTATTTCTAACAGGCTTATTACTAGCAAGCTTATTATTACGGCGCGGTTATAACTAACGGGCTTATTACTACCAGGCTTATTACTACCGCGCGGTTAATATCTACGACGCGATATTTACATGCAGCTTATAAGCTAGTGTCAGGCTGGGTGGTTAGGTATTGCGGGCCAGACCGAGTGTCACGTCGGACTCTGCCTTGACAACGGAAACTCGGCCGAAACCCGGCAGAGCTGAGCGAAACCTCAGCCCAGGAGTGGTGATAGGAGCCGGCGAAACTGAGCCACAGTATATACAGTAGCGCAACTCTCAATTTTTTGTCACATAAAATGGAGTGCGCATGCGCGAAGTCAGCGAGTATAATCAGTACCGCCATCTGAACTTTTCTCTCACTCTCTCTTTTGGTTTTCGCTTTCTCTCAGCGTTTAAATGCCGATGCAAATATTTTATGTCAGCAAGAATAGCGTGAGTTAAGTGAAAATTAGTGTTATAATAGTGAATTAATAAAGTTAAATTGAATTGCATAATTAGTGTTAAAGTGAAGTGTGACAGCTCTCTGAAAGTTCTCTTTATAGGAGGATAGTTAACCTATATATAAATATTTATATAGGTTTTCAATTCTCTTATAGGAAACTTTGATTTTAGCTACACTTTGATCTTAGTTTTGTTTCAGGTGATTGTTCGGGTTAATTAAAATATAAAATATAATTTAAAATGAATAAAAAAGGAAAACAATGGTGTGCAGTGCCGGGCTGTATGAGTATTAATATAGAAAAACGGCACTTCTTTCGATTTCCAAAGAAACATGACAGATATGATGTTGTTTTACTTATTATTTGTAAATATGTGTAAATTAATTATATACAATTTTATATTTTTTAAATATGTTATTTTTAATTATGTATATATGACATTTTTACATTTATTGTTATTACACAGGTGGTTGGAATGGATAAAGGCATCTAAAAGGCAAGATTTAGAATCGAAAAGTCCGAATTATGCCTATCAAAATTGCACCTTATACCATTTACATTTTAAAGAAAAATGGCTCAGAAAAACAACAGTAATTCGTTTACATCCAGATGCTATACCAACTATATTTTTTGGTTCAGCTTTTGACAGGGAGTGAGTTTTTACTTATAATTTATAATATTTTTTTAAACATATTACAATTTTTAATAATAATGACAATAATAATTTGTTTATTATAATGCTATAGAGTAAATTATAAGTAAATTATAAATTATAATAATATACATTTCTTTTATAGAAATACAGATAAGAGCCCAATAGAAAAAATAAAGATTGCAACAGGAAGAAAAATACAAGAAGAAAATAAAAGGTAAAAATAAATATTTTTTTCTATTTTAAATAAAAATAATATTATAATACAATTGTATGATATTTTACAGTGAGGTGCAGTGTTCGGAGAATGTACTAATTAATGTGGATGCTACAACTGAACCGTAAGTTTTTATTTATTATAAAATATTATCTTTGTGATAATTATTTTATTCATTTATTAATTTTATTTATGATAATAAATATAGTTATGAAAATGTTATTTATATATTTTTATTATATTATATTATTTTATAATCATATTTAATTTTATATATTTTGCTGTTTTATTTCATATTAACAAAGTTTAATTATGTAATTATTAATTGTAATAAATAATAGTAATAAGAATTTCATGAAACTTTCATCCATTATATAATTTTAATATTATTTTTATTTTGAAAAGTAGAATTTTTTATCACATTATTTTTCTTTTTCTTCAATATCTAATAAATTTGGGTATTTTACAGGAGCACATCTAGCAGTACGCATCCAGAGAAAAATAATTCATCGAATAAGAGTCCTCGCAAAAACAAATTACGCATGCAGATTTTAAAATTAAAAAGGCAGAACAACAAGTTGCGGCAAATGGTCAGAAAACTTCGTTTAAAACAAGAAAAACAGAAGAGGACTGCAGAAAATCAAGAAATGGATATCAAAAATATGCGAGAATTAAGTGGTAAGCTATTTTCAGGAAATTTTTTAAAACTATTGTCTGCGCAGATCGATGCTCTGACTGAAAACAAACATGGAAGGAGATATGATTCCGATTTCAAACAATTTGCTTTATTTTTATTTTTTTCAAGCCAGCGTAATTATAGAGAGTTGATAAAAAGTTTTGCTTTATCTTCCGTACGCTCTCTGCAGTTATTTACACAATCGTGGAATATAGTACTCGGTATTAATGATAAAATTTTTGAAGCATTAACTATAATATTACAATCATTAGTACCAATTGAAAGATATTGTATATTGTGCGTTGAAGAGATGAGTTTGAAAGCTCATTTATTTTATGATGTATCGCAGGATGATATTATTGGCTTTGAAGATATGGGTAATGAAAAATCACATAAGCCTGCGAAAGGTGCTTTAGTGATAATGGCACGTAGCATTGCAGGAAATTGGAAATTTCCCGTTTGTTTTTGTTTTGCACAAACAACATGTCCGAGCATCGTTCTAAAAAATATTATATTTAATATTATTGTTAAATTACGAAATTCTGGTGCTGTCGTGCATGCATCGGTGACAGACATGGGGTCTAATTTTATGCAGCTGTCCCGTGAGTTAGGTATTTCGACAGAAAATTCAACCTTTTTAGTTAATGAAGAGGAAGTCTTTTATATTTTTGATACTCCTCATTTAATAAAAGCTACTCGTAATATAATAATTTATTAAAATATAATTTTAAATTTGATAATAAAATTGCTTCATGGAGTCATATAGTTGATTTTTATAACAAAGATTGCAAACAATGGATAAAAATGGCTCCTAATTTATCTAAATCTCATCTTGAACCGAATTCCTTTCAACAAATGAAAGTAAAATCAAATATTTAGCAATCGGGTAGCTGCGGGGATGTGCATGCAAATGTCGTACGGTTTTCTTCCAAGTGAAGCAGTTGGCACAATAGATTTTATCGAAAAATTAGATAAATTATTTGATATATTAAATTCATCCGCATTAAATAATCCAAAAGAATATGGAAAAGTTTTTAATGGTAGTGAAAAACAAAAAGAGTTTTTACAACAAATGTTACATCTTTTTAAATACATAACGCTAATTAATGCCAACGGTTCACATGTTAATGTAAAAATTAAATACTTTCAATGCTGGCAGATTACAATTAAAAGTATAATGCAATTATGGGATACATTAAAATCTATTAAATTTTCCTTATCTTCGAACACGAAGAATTAATCAAGATTGTGTCGAAAATTTCTTTGGTACTATTAGGCAACAAGGTGGTAATTCTTTGAATCCGACGCCAATTCATACGTTTATACGTGCTTTTAAAGAATTGCTTAGTATTAAATTTTTACAGCACTCAGAAACTCAAAATTGTGCTCAGAATATTGACCAAATGTTAAATTTTATTAAAAAGCCATGTTCAAATCAGTGTACAAATTTTATTCCATCTTTGCCACGTAAAATTTTAGATATCCCAAATCATGATTACTATTCTATGGATCTGCCAGAAGAAA
Organism: Formica selysi; assembly: GCA_009859135.1. NCBI lineage: Eukaryota > Metazoa > Arthropoda > Insecta > Hymenoptera > Formicidae > Formica > Formica selysi. Next base: position 593,268 of record WHNR01000029.1, on the reverse strand, counting down.
ATGCATTTACATATATGTGCGGATTTCTAATTAAAAAGTGTATAGAAATTCATTCATGTAATGCATGTATAATATATGTAAATGAAAATAAGGCTGTTTTAAATGATACTACTTTATATTGTTCTTTTCGGGCTTATTCCAGTGAAGAAAATAATTTATATAGAAATTTACACATACCAAATAACAATTTTTGTTCATATATATATCAATTAGAAGAATCATCTGTAAAAAATTTTGAAAATGATTGTTCTAAAAGAAATATTGGCAACTATCTTTTTCAATTAGCGCAAACTATAGCTTTTGAATCGCCATGCCCAGATTTTCCTACAATTTTTTTAATAAAATTATTTCTACGTATGCGTATATATTTTATGTTATCACAGCATAATAAATCATGCAAAAGTATTAGTGGGAAGAATAGGAAACTTTTAAATGTTTTACATTTATAAATCTTTTTTTTGATAATAAGTTATGTTCGTGATAATAATAAAATTATGATACTTGATGATATTAAATTATATTATGATATTAAATTATGTACTTATACAGTCTTATTTTCATAATTTAGATTTATGTTGATTAACTTGTGTTACGTCCAGACTCGGGGAAGGATGAGTGGACGGAAGGGCGCAACAACTATCTTTTATTATCCGGAAGTCAAACGTCTCGTGGCGTTTGGAATCGGGTCGAACGAACTGACAGGTCCGAAAAGCAGGTAAACGACTGAGTCGCTATTACACTGTTTTCGGAAGTTCGCTCGGCGGTCCCTTTTCGGTCAGAGAATTTAATCTCTTTTACGCGAGATGGGACCAAGTGCGATCTTTCTACTAGAAATGAGTGGGGGTTAATAAAGAGTTATTTTGGTTTTAATTAACAAATATAAATTTATTCAGTTTTAAAATGAATGATGGATATACATGATTATATATAAGAAAAAAAATAAAAATATAATATTAGTTTTCGTCTGAGTGTGTGTGAGTGTGTGTGTTAGTTTGCGGGTGTTACATTAATACGGAAGACATCAGTCAGACTGCAAGGGAAAGATTTTATCGTTAACATTTAGGTTCTGACTGGTTAATACAATATGAAGATTTAATTAATAATAAAAAAAAAAAAAAAACATGTGTGCGTGTGTGAGTAAGGTTAGGTTAGGAGTGAGGTAGGAAGCAAGGATCATGGAGAGAGAGTGAAAGGAGATTTGAATTTAGTTCAATTTAGTCTTGGTAGAACGAAGCTGATTCTAAATCAGGTAGTTCTTCGCAGAACTCCTGAATGGCTTTTTCGAAATCGTCTGATTCCGAAAATTGCGGAGAAGAAGGGGGTAGATTATTCAAGAGGACTGTGGATAATGACGAGAATGATCTCGGGGAAGAAGGCGGTTCGGGAGAAAGGGGTTCGGGGGAATAAACTGGGGAGTAGCTGGGAGAGAAATAGTAAGGGAAAAGGGGGAGGTTGTGACTTTGCTGGATTGTGAGCTTGGGTGTAGTGAATCAGCCTTATCTGAGGGGGGGGGGGGGCGAGGGGAAACCAGCGCGGGGGGGATGACGTCACGCGGGAGGGGGTATGACGTCACGCGGGAATCGCGTCCTAACCAATAGGCGAGGGGTTCAACCTAACCTAACCAATAGGCAAGTGGTTCGACCGCGTTCTAACCGGTAGGCGAGGAGTCCGCGGAGAGGGGGAGGGGGACCGCGGCGAAACCGGCGGGCGAGGGGCCCGCGCAGAGGGGGGAGGGGGAATCGCGTCCTAACCGGTGGGCGAGGGTCCCGCGGCGAGGGGGAGGGTGACCGAGTCCTAACCGATAGGCGAGGGGCCCGCGGGGAAGAGGGGGAACCGCGGCAAAACCGATAGGCGAGGGTCCGCGGGGAAGAGGGAACGCGAAGGTACGATGCCGCGAGTAGGTGTGAGAGAGATAGCGCGAAGCGTCCGCAATGTGTAAGAGAAGGATAGCGCTAATGATATTCTATGGGCGTGGGAGATGGATAGCGCGAGGCGTCCATATGAGCGTAAGACAAGGATAGCGTTTGCATGCACGTTGGAGAGAGATGGCGCGAGGCGTTCGCAATGTGTGGAAGAGGGATAGCATCCGCATGCACGTTGGAAAGAGATGGCGCGAGGCATGCACTTGGGAGAGAGAGAGATAGCGCGAAGCATGCACTTGGGAGAGAGAGAGAGAGATAGCGCGAAGCATGCACGTGGATGATACGACGTTCGTAAGGCGCTGCGAGAAGGATAGCGCGAGGCATGCACGAGTAGGAAAAGGATAGAGTCCGCATTGGCGTGGGAAAAGGATGACGTTCGCGGGAGAAAGAGAGAGATAATGCGAGGCATGCACGAGTGGGAAAAGAAGAAGGCGCAGAAATAATCGACATTTTTAATATAATAATAATAATATTTATTCAAAATTGTGTATTCGTTTAAATGTGTGTGTGTTTAAAAATAATAATAATAAAAATAATAATAAAAAAAATAATAATAAAAATATTAATGATAATAGAAATATAATATAATTTAATGGTGACGCTCCATCTGAAACAAACAAACAAAGAAATCAAATTATGTTAGTATATTAATTTAAATATTATGAAATTTTAAAAATGATACTTACAATATTCACCATACTTCAATCTCATCATATGGCTCGAGGCCGAATAATTTTCGAAGATCGAAAATATCCTCGAAAGCCCACTCGTGCGACTCCTCGTACTCGCGAGCCTCTTGCGTGTCACCCCAAATGTTTTCATGCTCCCACCGCATATTGCGCCGCAACCACCGCGTGTATCGCCGGTCCAGGATATTCAGAAACGGAATTTCCTCAATAAGCTGAAATATATTATTAATTAATACCACAAATAGACAAAATATATAACAGAAACATTGAACATTCTACTTACCCGATAATGCGGCAGCATAACATATATGTATGTGCAGGTCCAATTTTCAGACATATTTAAATAATTTAACACTTCTCTTTACAAAACTTAAAAACTTCTCGTCACACGCTGTTCTTTATTCGCTGTCAAACACTTTGTGACGGACACAACGGGATAGACATTGTCTCGAACATTTTAGAGTAGGAGATGTATCACTTACAAAGAACGCTTAGCTTCTACATTTGATAAGAAGACAAAAGTTAGCATGTTCCCGCGGACAACTATTTAAAGTCTTTTAGATATGAACGTATTATTATAATATTAGGTGTACAACTTTGCTTCCGCCGTTTTCCTATAGATGGCTTTAGCGGTAAGTAGTGGTCGAAATAAATAGATCATAGACGTCATGCAATAAACTTGGGCATCTGTCAACATAACCCCATAGAAACATTAGTCGATTTGTGTCTGCATCATAAAGTTATTCTCGATTGAAAATGTCAGTTTACGAGCCAAATTCTCGTCATTTGCGGGAGGTTTTAATTTTCTGCTTCAATATGAAGAAATCTGCGGCTGAGGCTCATCGAATGCTCTCAAATACTTATGGTGAGGCCGCTATTAGTGAAAGAACGTGTCGTGAGTAGTTTCAACGCTTCAAGAACGGTGATTTTCACGTCGAAGACCGGCATAGCGGTGGAAGAGAGAAGGTTTTCGAAGATGCAGAATTGGAGGCATTACTTAATGAAGACTCGAGTCAAAGTCAAGAAGAATTGGCACGATCATTGGGAGTGACTCAACAAGCAATTTCAAAACGCCTCAAAGACATGGGAATGATTCAGAAGCAAGGAAATTGGGTGCCGTACGAGTTGAAACCGAGAGATGTTGAACGGCGTTTGTTTGCTTGTGAACAGTTGCTTGAAAGGCAAAGACGGAAGGGATTTCTGCATCGCATTGTGACTGGGGACGTAAAATGGGTTCATTACGATAACCCCAAGCGCAGAAAATCATGGGGATATCCCGGCCATGCTTCCACGTCGACGGCCAAACCGAATATTCATGGCTCCAAGGTCATGCTCTGTATTTGGTGGGACCAGCTCGGCGTAGTGTATTATGAGCTGTTAAACCCGACTGAAACAATCACAGGCAATCGTTATCGAACGCAATTAATGCGTTTGAGCCGAGCATTAAAAGACAAACGGCCGCAATACAACGAGAGACACGATAAAGTGATTTTGCAGCATGACAATGCTCGACCCCATGTTGCGAAAGTGGTCAAGACATACTTGGAAACGTTGAAATGAGAAGTCCTACCCCACCCGCCGTATTCTCCAGACGTTGCTCCCTCTGACTATCACTTGTTTCGATCAATGGCACACGGCCTGGTTAACCAGCACTTCCGGTCTTATGAAGAAGTAAGAAATTGGATCGATTCGTGGATCGCTTCAAAAGATGACCAGTTTTTTCAACACGGGATTCGTACGCTGCCCGAAAGATGGGAGAAAGTAGTGGCCAGCGATGGACAATACTTTGAATCATAAATGTATAACCAGTTTTTACAATAAAGCCTCGAATTTCGGAAAAAAACGGCGGAAGCAAAGTTGTACACCTAATATGTAAACCACTATTAAACGGTTATCGAACGGCTATTGAACTGCTTTGAACAGCCATCGAACGGCTATCGAACGGCCATTGAACGGCTATGAACGACTAGTGAATGACTATCGAACGGCTTTGAACAGCTATCGAACGGCTATCGAACGGCCATTGAACGGATACGAACGACTATCGAACGGCCATTGAACGGCTATGAACGACTATTGCACGACTATCGAACGGCTTTGAACGGCTATCGAACAGCTATCGAACGGCTATAAACGACTATTGAACGACTATTGAACGACAAAACAATTATTTATACGCAATTCAAATATTTAAAGTCTATGTCCATGTACTGAAATATAACATCTATATTTTAATTAAGTAGCTGACGCTGCTATCTAACGTCACGTACAGAAATTTACTACTTGCATACTGGGATAAGAAAGAGGAAAAGGGAAGAATAAAGAGAATAAAATATATTTTAACAATAGTTTATTCTAAATAATGTTTGGGTGAAGCTTTATGATGATTCGTCATCAATTGAATATTTTAAATACATTTTGTAAAGCGCAATTTTTTAAATGTTTTTCACAGCGCATAGTATTAGTAACATCTAGCTTATTTAACGAAGTGATATCTTCATAGTCCGCATCCAAGGTCTCAATAATAACGTCGTTTCTCGCATCATTATCAAGTATATCGGCCAACCATTCTCGTTTTTCGTGTCCTTTAACGTACACGATAGGAGATGCTCCATCTTCCTCTTCCGTCGCACCCATCACAGCTCTCGTAATCAGACGCCTAGCGAAGCTGTATGGAACGTTTCCATCCTCCCATTGAAGTCCATGGTGATGTCCGATTAGCCATGAAGCTTGGCATCTCTCAGATTTTGTAAGCGCACGCCATGGTACGGGACTTGCAAAAAAGTAATGAGAAAGAACAAATCCATTTCTCAGTATCGCTACTTCCTTCACGACAAAGTTTCTCCCGATAATGAATCCTTGCAGATCCACAAACGTTGGCGCGATCATGCTGATAATATTACTGTACGATTGCAAGAATGATGTACGACTGCTGTCGATCAAAATCTCAATCTTTATATATTTTTGACATTGGAGGGGATATTTGCTGATTTAGGTAATTTTACGAACTACGTTGGTCAATGGGCAATATTCGACAACGCGATCGTGCAAGATGAGACAGTAGGCGGTAGTATTTGCCGGTATATCCTCCTTGCATTCAACCTCTAATCTCACGTCCACGGTGGAATTTTTGACAGACTCGTTTTGTCGCGAGCAATCGATAACCGCGAGAGGACCGCAATGTAAAAATTTTGAAATGTTTAATAGCACATCATTATCACATCCGTAATTAGATTTGCGAAAACGAGAGTACATATCAAACAAGAGGGCGAATCTATTTTTATCGAAATCTAAATTCAAATCATCGTAGGGATAAAATTCCGAGTTTAGATAGAGTTTAACGTTGGTCAATTTGCAGTCGTCGAATGTAGTAATATCTTTTGACAAAGCATTTTTTCTGCCAGTCTGCAGCGCAAAGATCACGTATCGCGGCTTCTCCAGCTGAGAGGCGGCTTTCACGGTCCACGAATGCTTGGTCGTATTATGCAATAGAGGAAATTCGTATAGATCCCAAGAGCGAAAATTTATATTCAAGTATCGCCCGCTTTCCAACGCGCGTAGCAAGGATAGTTTATTGACCTCGCTCAATATTACATGAGGCATACGCCATTGTATCTTGAATAATTCGATATCAGCTTCAGTCGAAGCATTTCGAAATATGCAATTGTTGTCGTTGCGCGAACGTATCAGAATTAATTCGTGACGAGCGTTGATCACAACTCGCTTATAATCTTCGCAAAAACCCAATTATATGTTTAGCGGCACGCAAAAATTGAAGTAAGCTTCAACAGCATTATGCGACATATTCCACGCAGCATTCTCCAAGATTTTACCTTTCTCGGTTGTTAGAGAGACATAGTTTTTAATTGTGGAAGTTATTCCAACGTTTCTGTTGCGGTCAATCTCCACACCGTCGAGTTCATATCGAAGTTCATCAAACATAAACGCGACACAATTGTTTCCCAATACCACTCTTGCCCCTTCATCTACTTTACGCACCCTCAACTTTCCCTCGACGTATAGAAAACTTTCACATGGTAACGTGTAAAAATCTTGATGTTGTATCGGTATCCGTATCTCGTCGCTATATCCAAGTGTTGTGTTGGCGTATGGATTGTGCGTATGAGTCTCAATCTTGACGATACGATCGTCAAAGATCGGCTCGCCTCCGATATTCAAGATGTCAATCATTCAAGTATTTCGTACGACGAATCCCAATGATTTTAAAAACTCGCGATTCAACGCGCTGAGCTTCTTTTTAGCGTAACCAGATATCTGATTATTGTCACCCGATACCGCAGTCACTCGCCTTCTCGCAAAAATATTGTCCCTCGTAAAGATATTGTCTCTCGCGTGCTCCGTGCTTTCGTTCAACACAATTCATTTCATTTGTCAAACGCTTCGTTCAACACAATCCATTTCATTTGTCAAACGCTTTATTTTTTCCGCCGCCGTATATGCAATCTTACGGTAATTTCCTCTCCTCGAAAATCAAGCAAATGTCCTTCTTGATCAACAATGCGTATCGTTAAATCAGTAATGCTCCGTGCGACGATCGGTAGATAAATGATCTGTGCTGGCGTTTCCGATATCTTATATCCTGGCGGCACACTCGGTGAAAATTCATGTATCGTGTGTACGCGATTGTCATTGCTGTACGCGCCAGTGGTTACGCTGCATTCTATACGAATAATATTTACGCTAATAATATTTATCGGTACATCCGATTCGTGCCATTTCCGAGGTTGTAATATACGATTCGACGAGAATCCCAACAACGATCCAACGTTGTTTGGTTTACTAAAATTTATTCTAAAGACACATTTGATTTCACTCTTTAGCGTATTATGATTAGCGCGAAGCATTATTGGATATTCATCGTGTTCTTCGATATTATCTTCGTCATCAACAATATCGTTGAAATCAACTACGCGTCGATGTCGTAAAATTGCACGTCGGAGATATTTGTTTATAGCGTGTAATTCGTACGATCCCTCGGGAATCGTAATTTCCTTATCGTCGTTTAAAAATAAAATTTATTATTCCAAGAATTCACATTCGATACCGTATGATAAGTTTCAAAGTCCGTTAAACCAAGCTCGTAATCGTCATCGTTTAAATCTATAGCCGGAAAGTAGCTTACAGCAAGAACGCTACTCTTGCCAGTCAACGTAAGCGTAAGTGACATGCTGGAAAACTGTCAAACGAATACTGAGTCGCGACGGAGAATTGTCAGGCTTTAAATTCATATCGATCATCGACCGTTTGAAGAAATCGAAGACACAATTGTCCACAAATACTTTGATTATAATTCTGATAGCCCGTGTGATTGTATTCTATATTCGCAACATTCTGTCCAAAATATCGCACTAATTCCTTGGGCGGTCGAAGATTTCCAAAACTATCGAAATATATTACACGATCTCCCCTCTTTGCATACGCAACCCAATGAGTACCGGAACCATCGACGTCATTCAAATTGACGATACCGCTCTCATTTCGCCGTACATCGTTTATCGGTAAATCATTGCGCATGAAAACGCCTCTAAAATATTGTATATGCATACGTCTTGCAAGTTGTTTTAATTGTACATTGGTCGTTACACCGGCAGGCATTTTTATTTTGACGTTTTTTTTTCTTGGTCGCTGTTGAGAACCCTCGTCCACGCTTGTATGGAGCGAGATAAAGTCCGTGACCTTCCATGGCACGATTATGACGTTGCATTTCTTCGAGCTGACGTTGCGCCGCCTTGCTATCGTTCACCGGCTTCACGATTCCCGCTGCTCCGCCAGCCAACGAACCGAGAACTTCCAATAATGGTAAAATGGGTAAGATACCACCGCGCTTCGCTATAGGAAGTATTCGTTTTTTCACAGTCTTTTTCTTCATCGATGATTTTTTTGTTTTTATCCCCATACCGAATTTTGTCTTTGCTTTCATAGCCGTCCAAACAGCTGTAGCGGCTGCTTTCTCGCCAAGAGTCGAATCTCTCGCGGTAATACGTGTTCGCGCTTTCGTGGCGAGTATATTATCCGCAACGTGTCGTTGACCGAGATCGTTGCTTCGGGAATAAGCTATGTCGTGCTCGCGACACGCGGCATCCAATGGATTGACACCTCGATCGCCTCTAGCCAATCGTGTTTCTAAATGAGCTCCCGGTCCGCAAAACTGATAGCCTGGAATATGTAATTCGATAGGAAGTGCGTTTATCGCACGATTTAATAAACCACCACCTCTTATAATTTTTGCTGGCATTTGCCACAATCTTTTATTAACGGTGTTGGACCGTCGAATTGTGTTTGTTGCCACGGCAAATTATAATGTCGCGTGCATCGACGATACTGTTGAACCTCTGAGTCAGCTTTTATATGTTCGGGAAGCTTGTCCCACAATTGTTCCACGTAGCTACCAAAGTCTCGCTGTAAAACAATCTTGGGGATAATCTGTAACTGCTCGATGGTAAGCTCGAGAATATCGCTGTCAACCGATAGAAGAAGAAACATTTTTGAGACTGAGCGTTTTCGATTCGGTGCACCTCTATAAATAGGGCCCCGATGACTCATTTTCCAAAATCTGATTTGAGATTCGCGAGAGCAAACATGTGGTTCGCGCGACAAGCGACGATAATCAAAGTGATAAATTTTGACGATAAAACACGAGTAATGTCCGAGAAAGAAATACGCAAGCATGGAAATATGCTGCCGACTACTATACGCGGTATCATTTGCGGTCCTTTGAATTGCGGTAAGACTAACGTGTTGATAAGTTTGATAGAAAGTCCACACGGTGTACATTTCGAGAATGTGTACGTATACTCGAAATCACTTCAACAACCGAAATATCGATACTTGGAAAATTTGCTATTATCGATCGATGAAATTGGTTATTTTACATTCTCTAATAATAGTGACGTTATTCCACCGAGCGAGGCGCTTCCGAATTCCATTTTTATCTTTGACGACGTGGCATGCGATAAGCAAGATGCGATAAGAGAGTACTTTGCAATAGGTCCACACTCGAGCGTCGACTGTTTCTATCTTTATCAAACGTATGCCAAGATACCCAAGCATCTTATACGGGACAATGCAAATTTACTGATTTTATTTAAACAAGATGGTACAAACTTGAAACATGTATACAACGATCATGTAAATACTGACATGTCTTACGGCGATTTTCGCGCATTCTGTCAGAAATGTTGACAACACGAGTATGGATTTGTAGTGATTGATAAAGACAGTTTACAGACTAATGGACGATATCGAAAAAGATTTAACGACTTTGCAATACCGTAAAGTGGTTAGTCGCTATCGATACATCGATCGAGCAACGTCTAAAAATTTTCGTCCGAGCGCAACATGACGACGACGATCGTGAGAAGATTGCGAGAGAGATTGTAAAAACGAGCGAATCAATCCGCAAAAAATATCGTTCTTTAAAAACCGATCAAATGGAGGAAGACGTCGCATTGGAGAGGCACTTTAAACCAATTATCGAACCTCTAAAACAACTTGTCGAAAATACAATCAATGTGGAATCTAATGAAGCGAAAATCGAACCATCGAGTATGCTCGAAGACAGGCATCTGAAAAAAGAGTCTGGAACAAAGCGAACAAGGTCAAATATATCATTGAACGATTCGCTAATAACTTCTACTCCAAATCAATCAAAACGAAAGCGAATGAAACAATTATCGAATGTGGTTACTTCTACTCCGATAAAAGATGTACAATCGAGTCAAATATTGTACGAAAGATCGTCTCCGTATGTGGAAGAAATTTTCGAAACCACGCCTGAAACGCTTGTGACATCGGTTCAACATCAATTACAAACATCCGAGGGTCAAAATACATTGCGCACACACCTGGGTCCACTAGGGCAAAAATATGTGGGAGCTATTTTGAGTCAAGATAAAAATATCAGTATGGATTATGTTTACGGTGTTAAATTTTGCAACGAAGGAATGATGCTTGGTGATAAAATTTTTGATGTGGATAAAGATGACAATATAATTATCGGTGGAATAAGATACGTGGGAACATCAGGTCTTTACGAGTTGATTTTCAAGAGAATACCCGACAGTGACGTATACAATGACGATGATAAAATTAAATACAAAAATATATTATTGGCGACAAATGCGCATAGACGTGGCAATGATATGCGTAATCCAGTGTTAAATAACAAGGGATACAAGTATAAAAATATAATAGCGCCATTAATCTCTATTAAAAATATAATAGCGCCTGGAAAAAAAGCTGGAAGAGGTATAAACATACCGCGCACTATGACGTTAAACGATAATAAGATCGATTACGTGCATTGGAATGATCCCAACGAGTTGGTAGATCGCTTGCGATTGCTGGAAGCTTCGCGTCAAGCCGGCAACAATGCCCACGACAATGAAATATTATCAATTATCGAGGAACTTTACGAAGCTGGCCTTATTATAAATTAATCTATGCGTCGGCGAAACGAGTCAGTCTGTCATTATTGTTTGTATCGAAATGTCGATTAATAAATTTGGATTATCGTTGGGAACACCGAATAACTCATACTATCAATGGAATGGATTACTAAGAAGTTACGTGTGCGATAACGCTCTGTGTCAGACATCCTCCGGCTTTGACGCAAGGTCGCGCAAGATACGACGGGTAGCGCAACCAGAAGATGATACTGATGCCGCAAACAGTACGTGGAAATACGTGTCAAGCTTTTGGAGGACAGACAGGAAGAACTTGAGAAAAAAATAATCACGCTCGAGACGAATGTGCAAACGCTGCAAATAATGATGGATGAGATGCAGAAAATGCTTCGGTATGCAACTCACGCGCAGGCAACATCTAATTCAGCGCAAGAGAAGAAAGATATATAAAGAATATACGTGGAGGAATTATCTCATTATTGCAAATTATGCCTCGATCAAATATGTCGCAAAAGACCTCTGAAAAACAGCTGCTCGTGGAAGAATTGCATGCTCCAGCGAGAAAAAATTTCCCACGTAGACGTGTCATAGTACGCGGATACGACGATCTGTGGCAGGCGGACGTGGTCGAGATGCGTCCATATGCACGATTCAACAAAGGCTACAACTACATACTCACAGTTATCGATGTGTTGAGCAAGTATGCGTGGGCTGTAGCGCTCAAGAGTAAGAGTGGAAACGAGATGTCGGATACGATCGCAAAGATAATTCGAGACGATGGAAGATGCCCGAAAAATTTTCAAACCGACAGAGGAAAAGAATGTACAGAAACTCGTGAAGAAACATAGCATTAATCATTATTCGACGTACTCTATCATGAAAGCCTCGGTCGTGGAAAGATTCAACCGAACGTTAAAGAACAATATGTGGAAAATGTTTACGCTTAATGGAAATTACAAGTGGATCGACGCATTGTCTCGGCTCGTTGGAGAGTACAATGCGCGAAAACATCGCACTATCGGTTTGAGACCTATCGATGTTACCCCCGCGATCGCCGATAAACTTTTAAATACGGTATACAGCAACGTAAAGATTGCGGCACCGGCAAGATTCAAAGTAGGCGATCCGGTACGCGTGAGTAAAGTCAAGACCATCTTTAAGAAAGGTTACACGCCAAATTGGTCGACCGAAGTGTTTAAGATTGTTAAAGTGCAGAAAACTAATCCCGTGACCTATGTACTCAAAGATTCATGTGGAAATCCCGTCGCCGGCGGATTTTACGAATACGAGTTACAACGCGTTGCTAATCCCGACGTACATCTCGTGGAAAAGGTGACACGCAAAAAGGGTGACAAGGTTTATGTGAAATGGCTGGGATTTGATGCGACACACAACTCTTGGATAGATAAAAATAATATATTATAAATATGTTAACAATAATACATAATAATATTTTACAAATATAAACAAAATTGTAAACTTTATAAAATATATTATACATATAATTTACAATAAATATACATATAATATAATTTTTATTTACAATAAATATACGTAATTTTTATTTACAATAAATATACATGATTTTTATTTACAACGGTATTTTATAATGTCCCCACGGTAGCGTGTCGGTGGTTTCGGGTACGATATACCGCTTGTCATCGTACGGACTTAGAGCAATTTTTGTCTCGCGAATAGTGTATACTTCGTGTAATTTAGATCTTATACAAGACTGCTGACGCGTCATTTCAATTTCTTCGTTCAAACACCGCGTGTAATCGTCGAACGTTACCGTTCTCGCGACGACGTTACTCTTGACGCCTTTTACTTTTTCGTGTCTTTCTTACCATCTACTCGCAACGCGTACATTTTTGCCCTGAGCCCGACGAATTCAGTCATGATGGCGCATTATTTTCATCCTTCATTAATCCCGGTATCTTTTTATTCGCGAGCGGTATACCGTACACATTGTCCACCGCATAATCGCTGGTATCGAATCTGTCGACGTTGCGCTTTATATTCTCATATACGTCTTCACCAACTCGATGTGTATGCGCCAAACTCGCCCGAACCCCACAACGTGTCTTGGATCTTTAAAGATGACAGAAAAAATAAAAAAATCCCGTGACCTATGTACTCAAAGATTCATGTGGAAATCCCGTCGCCGGCGGATTTACGAATCGAGTTACAACGCGTTGCTAATCCCGACGTACATCTCGTGGAAAAGGTGACACGCAAAAAGGGGACAAGGTTTATGTGAAATGGCTGGGATTTGATGCGACACACAACTCTTGGATAGATAAAAATAATATATTATAAGACAAATACATAATATTTACAATATAAACAAAAGTAACTATAAAAAAAAAAAAAAAAAAAAAAAAAAAAACAAAAAAACGAAAACAAAAAAAAAAAAAAATAAGTACGTGCGTGTCGGGTACGATATACCGCTTGTCATCGTACGACTTAGAGCAATTTTTGTCTCGCGAATAGTGTATACTTCGTGTAATTTAGATCTTATACAAGACTGCTGACGCGTCATTTCAATTTCTTCGTTCAAACACCGCGTGTAATCGTCGAACGTTACCGTTCTCGCGACGACGTTACTCTTGACGCCTTTTACTTTTTTCGTGTCTTTCTTACCATCTACTCGCAACGCGTACATTTTTGCCCTGAGCCCGACGAATTCAGTCATGATGGCGCATTATTTTCATCCTTCATTAATCCGGTATCTTTTTATTCGCGAGCGGTATACCGTACACTTGTCCACCGCATAATCGCTGGTATCGAATCTGTCGACGTTGCTTTATATTCTATATACGTCTTCACACTCGATGTGATATATGAGACTGTCGGTGTCGGTGTACATGACTTTACATTTCTCTCGATACATAGGTACCATATAATCGTGGTGAAACTCGTGCAAACATGTCTTGGATATGTCATGGATACACATACCTACGTAGATTGGTTTATTAAATATAACTTCGAGATTGCGCAATTCAACGGCGATCAGATTCTCCGAAAACACGCTTCTACTATGAAAATTTGGTTTTGCGATCATCGCCTCTGCGCCATATCTTCCATCCCAATGTGTCACGAGCTTAATATTAACATGATTGCGCACATTTTCCATCGTTTTGCCAAATACAGCATTATTCATTAATTTATACAAATTTTTTTCAAAATCATTTTTCGCGAGTGTTCGGAAATGTGTGTTGAGTTCGATATAACTGCGAAGCCATGGAGATTGCGAAAACTGTAATATTCGATGTATTTTTGTAACGCGAAGTCCGTGTCGCGTGCATTGCTGCAGGTTGCGGTAATGTATTACGTAACGTTTCTTATCATATAAGGTTGCGAGCAGCTTATCCTGCCGCTTACCAGGTGGTTTGTCGCGTGTCAGGCAAAACGGTAGGTCGGTGTGCGCATCGTGAACATGTTGCGGATACTCGAGATCGACTTCAAGGATGTAGCCTATAGGCGAATCGAGCGCGGTCGATGATGTATCAAAATCGGATACGTCGTCGACCCATCGAAAATCTGCATAGGGCAAGGGTTGACACATTGCCCAGCCGTACAAATTATTTACATCAAAGTACGTGAGATACGTTGAAGGTTTCGATGGATCGTACGATTGCATATACTTGTTATTAGCATGTGTGTATCTGTTGGAACATTGACTCAAACCACCGCGTATTCCGCGTTCGATAAATAAAACCATATCGATATCCGTAAGCAATTCGAACGTAATATTTGTATGTTTCAACATGGCGTCCCACGTGTATCCGGAAAGAGTATAGTAATACGCGGGGTCGAGCCCATAACTTTTAATACAACTTTCGCGGAAATTATCAAAAATGTCTGCTAATAACAAGACATCAATTTTGAGATACAAGTCGCTATATTCGCCCAGCGTTCGAATGGAGAACCGCTTCCAGACGTTCTCGGCGTGTGCGTAATCGCTCTCGGATATTGTGTCACCGGTCAAGGAACTGTAAAATGATTCGCGCGGTGGTAAACACGTATTTTGCAACCTGTCGACGCAATCAATATATTCATACGGAAAGATGCCCTTCCGTGTTAATAAATTGAAATTGTCATTCGGTAAATTTTGAAATTCAGATTTTAAAATTTTGAGTTTGTCTTTATTCAAGAATGATGCTAATTTATCGAGACTAGCTGTGAGAAATTTATACGAATCGATAAAACGCAATTTAGTATGATTTTTTGATTTCTCTTCGCCAAGTTTAACATTTTTCGTAAACGATATATATTTTTCCTTTGTTATCGGAAGTAACTCGATTCTCCCTTCGAACGCTGTAGCTATTTCCTTTATAATAAAATGTGCGTCGTAACCGGATAAATTATGAAAAACTATTGGAATGCAAAAAGAATCTTTATAATTTAAATTACAATTTGAATGCACGGGACCTCTGTATCGCCCAGTCAGATGGCAATGATCGCGTACGCGTGTATCATCTTGTACGAATGGTTTCTCGCAAATGTGACATTGTGTCGCGCTATGAAATTTTTCCCATTCATCGGATGTTAAATTTACCATGGGGACATTAGCTGATAAAATACTTTTTACACTCAGTGCTAAATTTTTAAGTTCTTCGACGAACCATGACATGCAATCGGTACCGCGACGAGAATAATACGCGGATAACGATTCGTCGTACGAACAATGTACATTACATGCTATGCTAAATACTTTGTGATGCTGGTAATTTCTCTCTTCCTCCGTCTTCTCCAAAACACACTCCAAGTCGGCATATACGATAAAAGGAAGCCGCTCTTTCCGATTATAGTTGTTGAACGTGAGCCACTTGTCCTTATCGCTCGGTAATCGGACAGCGCACTCGTTCATCTCTCGACAGTCCACCGTATGTGACTGTAACTTGTCGTTCGAGCCAAAGTAGTGCAAACATCTGTAAAAGAAATAATTTTTTATTTTTTGTTCAATTATTTCTGCAATATATTTTATTAAATATATACATACCGATCACAGATATATTTCTTGTGTTCTTTTTTGCTCAATTGCGAGCTCACGAGCCTGGATAGATTCTTGATCCACGCGAAATGTCCAACGTTGTTGTCTTCCACGTACAGCATTGATGTGTTTGTCTCTCTTTAGCTCGCTCAGACGTATCGGGACAATGTTCTTTTCCTCGATACTATATACATTGTTTGAGATATCGTTGGCAAGTTCGAATTTTTTAATTTGATTCACAGTTACTGGAAACTCAATGTCCTGGAGATTCAGCACTGTCGTATAATATGGATACGAAGATTCCCGATCCACTTTCAATTTAGCTGGATGTAGAGCGGCGACCACAGACCACGCGAAACACGCATTGTCATTAGATTGCACGTTAATTACCGCTCTCTTCATCATTATCGCCCGCGGTAATTTTATATGACATCCCGCGCGCAAAGGATTATATTTATTTATATTTACAGTTAAATCGAGTATTCGCGACAATGCCCACCCGCTATCACGTTCCTGAAATTCTTCGAGCGATGCTAGAGCGGGCTCAACAACGCGCCGCTCGTACCATTCGCGTAAATCGGATGTGCGAAAGAGTTTATAGTTTCTCGTATTGACACTTTTATTTGCGCGTTTATCACCCGTCACAAATTCACCATTGAACAATGTATTAATTTTCACATTAAAGTGTTTTTTCAGCACGTTTTGCACGTGTTCGAGCACAATGTCTTTGGCATCCTCGAGAAATTGACGAGGCTCGATGTGATTATGATTTATAACCGCACCAGTCAATATGCGGCTCTCGAACGCCGTATCGATCTCCCGCCAAATCAATCCTTGTTGTCGTGTACTGCATCCTGCACCCGCGTGTACAAAACGCCTGCGTAACGAGTTCTTCAATCCCTCGAGTCGCGCGATTCGGGCAATCAGCGATTGTCGAATCCCGATCGATAATTGTGGATGTTTGATTCGACTTTGCTCTTCCAACGATTCGATATATTCGTCGCATCGTTGCTCCCACGCAACGTACTCCTCGATCGAATTTACCCTTGCAGATTGCTCGCGCAGATTTCGTTCGGCACTGTTTTCCGCCATATTTCCAAATTTATGCCAAACATTTTGCTAACAAGATGCGCTTATTAGTAGCTCTTGTCTCGGAACTCTTGGCGAAAATACTGACAGGGTGTGCCTCTTTACCATGATTTTATATTCTATCTTGATGTCTATTTATGGACACTAATCATTTCTGTCCATCAGATATGTTATTGCATGTCTAAATGATGTCATTTCGCAGATGCATCGCGAAATTACAAATTACATGCTGCGTCCAATATGTATGCAATAACCATAAGGATTATCCTTATCACGATTTGTCATTTTGACAGCGCGTTGAATTCTGATATCTAGGATAATGTCATCGCGAACAGATGCACATCGGCGCTGAAAATTTATATTACATTGCATTTTTGTGCATTCCGCTAAATCCACACTGGTGATGATGTCTCGCCAAGAGCATCGCAAAAGTAAATATAATTGCAATAATTGCACTAATTTAGAACTGACAGCGTTAATACGAATTCACGAAGTACACATTTATAGACACGCGCCAGTGGACGATTCTGGGCTAGCACCTGAAAGATCGCCGCGCTAAAAAGATTTAGATAATGGTGGAGCAAGGAATTCCACCTCTATTCACAAGCAGTCCGTACATCTAGTAAAGAAAGAAAATGCGTTGGAGAAGTGGGGATTTCGCAAATGAATAGTGAACAAGCCAGACAGTTACCGCTTCTCCTACAAGATTTTAAGTACATCTAGCAGTGTATCATATTTAGTAAAATCGACCTGGTCAGGCATATTTCCAGATTCTGTACAGAGGAAGACAAGCACAAATGCAGTAACAACTCCATTCGTATTAAGTTAACAGAATGCATTGTCTACGCAATGCCGCAATCATTCAGAGTTTATAGTACGTATACGAGGACTTAAGTTTGTCATGGATATACAGACGATGTTGTGCATCAAGAAGTGAAAAGAGCACCAACAACATTAGAAGAATATTCAAACGCTAAGATACGGTCTGTCAATCAAGAGCAAAAGCAATTTGCAGAATGAATAGAATTTAGATACAAATTACAAGACGGAATACCTCTGAAAAAGAGTGACCGCCGTGACAAGTTCAGAACAAGCACATGCGACTTGAAATATTTAAATGTCACTTTATCATCGATTCATCATCGCGCTGTGCTTGCACTCACAAATACGAAAAGAAAAAGACAAACACCTATGATTTGACGTTCGTCGGAAGAACCTTTCACGGCAAGAACGGCTGCGAGCAACCTATTGCCATCCATAGAGCGCCACTATTGAGACCGATGCTTCGATATTGCGATGGAGCATATTGTACAATACCGTGGAAACTGGAGCCGTTGGTTTCTTCGAAGAATTATCGCGCAGCAATCAGTCGTATGATCGCGTTGTTAGCGATATATGCCGCCTTAAAGTTTTTTAGAATTGACCGAGACGAGACGTAACATCGTGCAGCCGTAATCGTACAATATGCTTCCAACACATTGATAAAGCATCGGAGAGGCAAAGAAGCATTATTATTAGTCAAATTACAACCAAATAATTCAGTTGCAGAAAGGATATTAATGCAGAGCATTCCGGATTGAAGAATCAACATGCCCGTAGTGGTCACAACGGACGAACTATTCCAGAACAACAAAAGACATGAACTTCAATCTTTAGATCCGAACGCCCTGACACTAAAAACTTCGCCTGGACGATGCGGATAAACAGTTCTCGCGTCTCGATCAATCGAATATACATTCCGATATCACTCGGAAAGAATTTCGAACTCCCATAGTCTCTCCCAGCGGAACACGAAAGATATAGCGTATTTCGTACGGCTTAGCATCAGAGCATGCTCACTCGAATCTGCTACCAGAACAAATATAGATATGTCGGTTCAAACGTCCTGTACTACGACAGTATTTTCACGGTACTTTGACAGTATTTTCTTTCGAAGTTCCGTACTGCTTATAAATACTTGGATAGGAATCAGCTGGAGTAACATCTTACTGGATTAATTCGCGATAACCGAGAATCAAATCGATTATCTATTGACACATGGGAATCGCTAATGCTGAAACGAGCGGACGTTGAACAGCTTGTACAAACGCCTAATCATGCACCAATATGGATTTACGATTTATCAATTGAGATTGTTAAAATACACAATGCGAGTATTATGAAACTTACGTTACGCGATTCTTGCTTGTACATGAAACCGTCAACTATATTTTTTTTATTCGAACTCGAACATTGCGTTAATCATGAATATTTGAAAGTGTGTGAGTATATAAAAGCCGTAAATGAGAGTTTCGATCGACTTGTCGTTAATTTGCAAGGTAATATGTTTGGTGCCGAAGAAGATGTGTGGCGACGAACTTGTCCAATCCACTAGACAACTTGTCCAATTCCTCAGATAACAGGGCAGCACGAGAGGGCGACACTACTAGTCATAAGAGAACCATGCTAGTCACTAATCTTATGAGTTTTGTTGTTCTGGCTATCCAAGGGAACAGGAAGCACTACTACTAGCTCGCGGGCGTTTGGTACTCTCAGAACGTCGTGTATATCGGATTGTTATATTTGAGATTTATAATAAACCTTGTTATTTTTGATACGAAGGTGAAGTTGATTCCGTGTCCTAAAACATTCCACCGTTTCCCGAAAGATCATTCGCGCCTAGAGTCAGCCAACAATACTCGAGCGGTGCGATACGCGAACACATGGCGAGACCGCCATACTTGGTGACCCCGACGTGATATCCCGCCAAAAGTTTGTGGGCCAAGTTACTGGAAAGAAGAGAGATGCCGGACGACCGATCTCCATCAAGGGGCACAGACGCGCCCGAGGATACTGACCGGCGCCCGCCAACGAGCAGCGGGGCAGCAAACACGACACCCGTAAGAAATGTGAACATCGAGGCGGCCAGCGCTGTGCGACTACCCCCCTTTTGGAGAGAGAACCCGCATCTATGGTTTGCACAAGTCGAAGCAGCCTTTGTAATTAATAGGATTTCGAGTGATGAAACGAAATTCAGATACGTGGTACTACACTTAGACCCGAGTGTCCTCCCGCTAGTCGCAGACATCGTAACCTCCCCGCCGGATGGAGACTGATATGCAGCGATAAAGGGACGCATCACGACAGTCCTAGGGGAAACTAGCGCCTCACGATTGCGAAGACTATTGACCTCACACGAATTAGGAGACGATAAACCTTCCGTCCTGTTGCAGCGACTTCGGAATCTCGCCGAAGGTCAGGTAACCGACGGAGTCCTCCGAACAATATTTATGGAACAACTTCCCGAGAATGTGCGTACGATTTTGGCGATAAGCGAGGTAAATGACCTCAGTAAACTAGCTATACAAGCAGATAAAATCATAGAAATGACCAAACCCATCGCGTTGGCCGTACAACCGGTGAGCGTGGAAAGCGAGGCCGTTGGCAAAATGGCCGCCGAGATCGCGGCTCTAACCAAACAAATGGCCGTCCTAACTAAGCAGACAAGGGGCAGAGGCGGCAGCAGATCCAAGGAACGCAGGGATTATAGAGGCCGATCACGGAGTAAGTCCCAAAATAGGGGAGACAATAAAACATGCTATTTCCACCGTAGATTCGGAGCAAAAGCTTTCAAATGTGAGAAACCATGCGAATGGAAGAGCGAGAAGACATCGGAAAACTAAGCACACCGCCACGATGCCAGGCAGTCGTCGGCGGACCTCCGGTGAATAAGCGCCTGACAATCCGTGACAGAAAAGACGGCACCGTCTATTTAGTGGACACAGGAGCGGATATCTCGGTCCTTCCCAAAGGTATGTTACTCGGAACATATAAAATTATGGACCTTCGTTTGTATGCAGCGAACAACACAGAAATACGCACGTACGGCACCAAGATGCAAACACTGGATATAGGCCTACGACGACCCTTCCGGTGGAACTTTGTGATAGCCGAAGTAAAACAGCCTATAATAGGAGCTGACTTTTTGGCACATCACGGCATCTTATCCGACCTGAAAAACCGTAGACTAATTGATGAGCGCACAATGCTAACTACCAAAACACAGCCAAGCTACGCCAAACAACCTACCGTGCTAACAGTAAATAGTAATTGCAAGATAAAGGATTTGCTACGTAGATACATAGAGATAACTCGCCCCACAGCGTTAATAAACGCAATCCACGAAGTACGACATTTCATCACGACAAACGGCGCCCCAGTAGCAGAACGTTCTCGCAGGCTAGCACCTGAAAGATACGCCGCCGCTAAAAAGGAGTTTGAGATAATGGTGGAGCAAGGAATTTGCCAACCATCCTCTTCACAATGGGCCAGTCCATTACATCTAGTAAAGAAAGAAAATGGCGATTGGAGACCATGTGGGGATTTCCGCAAACTGAATAGTGTAACAACGCCAGACAGTTACCCGCTTCCTCACATACAAGATTTTACGTACCATCTAGCAGGGTGTATCATATTTAGTAAAATCGACCTGGTCAAGGCATATTTCCAGATTCCTGTAGCAGAGGAAGACAAGCACAAAATAGCAGTAACAACTCCATTCGGGTTATTTAAGTTTAACAGAATGCCATTTGGTCTACGCAATGCGGCGCAATCATTCCAGAGGTTTATAGATACAGTATTACGAGGACTTAAGTTTTGTCATGGATATATAGACGACCTGTTGGTGGCATCAAGAAGTGAAGAAGAGCACCAACAACATCTAGAAGAAATATTCAAACGCCTAAAGAAATACGGTCTGTCAATCAACGTAGCAAAGAGCAAGTTTGCAGAAAATGAGATAGAATACTTAGGATACAAAGTTACAAAAGACGGAATACGCCCTCTAGAAAAAAGAGTGACCGCCGTGACAAGTTTCAAGAAACCAAGCAACACTGCTGAACTTCGAAGATATTTAGGAATAGTCAACTTTTATCATCGATTCATCAATAACGCAGCAACTGTGCTTGCACCACTCAACAAATACTTAGCAGGAAAAAAGAAAAAAGACAAACAACCTATCGATTGGACGGCCTCGTCGGAAGAAGCCTTTCACGAAAGCAAGAAACGGCTAGCGGAAGCAACCTTATTAGCCCATCCAATAGAGAACGCCAAACTAATAATGAAGACCGATGCTTCGAGTATTGCGATAGGAGCAGTATTGGAACAATACCAAGCTGGAAACTGGAAGCCGTTAGGTTTCTTTTCGAAGAAATTATCGGAAACGCAGCAAAAATACAGCACGTATGATCGCGAATTGTTAGCGATATATGCCGCCTTAAAGTTTTTTAGACATATGACCGAGGGACGAGACGTAACAATCGTGACAGACCGTAATCCGTTACAATATGCATTCCAACAACCATTGGATAAAGCATCGGAGAGGCAAAGAAGACAGTTAAGTTTTATTAGTCAAATTACAACACAAATAATTCACGTTGCAGGAAAGGATAATATAATAGCAGACGCACTATCCCGGATTGAAGAAATCAACATGCCCGTAGTGGTCACAACGGACGAACTATTCCAAGAACAACAAAAAGACGATGAACTTCAAATTCTGTTAAGATCCAAAACAGCCCTGACACTAAAAAAACTTCGCCTGGACGATGGGGATAAAACAGTGTACTGCGACGTCTCAGATCAAATCAGAATATACATTCCGATATCACTACGGAAAAGAATATTCGAAACTACCCATAAAGTCTCTCACCCAAGCGGCCGAACAACGAAAAAGATGATAGCGTGGAATTTCGTACGGCTTAGCATGCAGAAAGACATCGCTCACTGGGCGAAAACATGCCTAGCCTACCAGAGAGCAAAAATACATAGGCATAATGTACGGATTCCAGAACGAATACCTGTACCGGACGACAGATTTTCACACGTACATTTAGACATAGTAGGTCCTCTTCCTCCTTCGAAAGGATTCCGATACTGCCTCACAATGATAGATAGAACTACTAGATGGCCAGAGGCAACACCAATTTCCGACATGACAGCAGATACAATCACCACTGCCTTCTTCAACACATGGATCTCAAGATATGGAGTACCAGCGATTATCACCACGGATAGAGGAGCTCAATTTGAATCAGCAGTTTTCGATGCCTTAGTCAAACTAGTAGGCAGCAGAAGAATAAGAACTACAGCTTACCACCCTCAAGCAAACGGAATGGTAGAGAGATGGCATCGTTCATTGAAAGCAGCGATCAAATGCCACGAAACGCAAAACTGGGCAGAAGTTTTACCAATGATACTACTCGGTCTTCGAGCAAGCTATAAAGAGGATATCCAAGCCTCAGCCGCAGAACTAGTGTTTGGAACTAATCTTAAATTGCCCGGAGAATATTTCACCTTTGAAGACTCAATCGAATGCCCACAAATGTTCGCAGAAAAGCTAAGAGAATGCATGCGACAAGTACGAGGATCCGCTACAGCCCATCACATCAAGACTAAGACATTTATACACAAAGACTTGGAGGATGCCATACATGTATTCATACGAGTCGATCGTCCCAGAGGACCATTAGAACGGCCATACGAGGGGCCATTTCGAATAATAGAAAGAATTTCTGATTTTCTTTACAGAGTCAACTACAAAGGACAGCCAGAGCAAATAAACATAGACCGACTCAAACCCGCTTTCATGGAGAGAGAGGAAGGAGAAATACCCTCCAGTAACTCAACCGATCAACAACCAGGACCTTCGAGGCCACCACCAGGACGACAGAGCCGAAAAATTCAATTCGTGACTCGTTAGACGAGCCACTGGAGGGGGAGTCATGTGACGACCAACTTGTCCAATCCACTAGACAACTTGTCCAATTCCTCAGATAACAGGGCAGCACGAGAGGGCGACATTACTAGTCATAAGAGAACCATGCTAGTCACTAATCTTATGAGTTTCGTTGTTCTGGCTATCCAAGGGAACAGGAAGCACTACTACTAGCTCGCGGGCTTTTGGTACTCTCAGAACGTCGTGTATATCGGATTGTTATATTTGAGATTTATAATAAACCTTATTATTTTTGATACGAAGGTGAAGTTGATTCCGTGTCCTAAAACATTCCACCGTTTCCCGAAAGATCAGTCGCGCCTAGAGTCAGCCGACAATATTCGAGCGGTGCGATACGCGAACACGTGGCGAGACCGCCATAGATGATGCTATTAAAATCTTGCGCGACGTCTATGATAAAACATCTGTCATAGATTGCGAACTATTAGCGTATGCTGTGGATGAACTTTTGTCTGAAACCTTGAGACGAGGTGATGTATTTTAACATAAATAAATGTGTTAAAATGAAAAAACGATTATGTATTTCTTTCGCTTTCCTTCCTTGCTCGCGCTATCCTTCTCCTACACGCGTGCATGCTTCGCGCTATCTCTCTCACACCGCCTTGCGAACGCATCATCCACGTGCATGCTTCGCGCTATCTCTCTCTCTCCCAAGTGCATGCTTCGCGCCATCTCTCTCCAACGTGCATGCGGACGCTATCCCTCTTCCACACATTGCGAACGCCTCGCGCCATCTCTCTCCAACGTGCATGCAAACGCTATCCTTGTCTTACGCTCATATGGACGCCTCGCGCTATCCTTCTCCCACGCCCATAGAATATCATTAGCGCTATCCTTCTCTTACACATTGCGGACGCCTCGCGCTATCTTTCTCACACCTACTCGCGACATCGTACCTTCGCGTTCCCTCTTCCCCTCGCCTATCGGTTTCGCCGCAGTTCCCCCTCTTCCCCGCGGACCCCTCGCCTATCGGTTAGGACGCGGTCCCCCTCCCCCTCGCCGCGGGACCCTCGCCCACCGGTTAGGACGCGATTCCCCCTCTCCCCTCTGCGCGGGCCTCTCGCCAGCCGGTTTCGCCGCGGTTCCCCTCCCCCTCTCCGCGGAACCCTCGCCTACCGGTTAGGACGCGGTCGAACCCCTTGCCTATTGGTTAGGTTAGGTTAGGTTGAACACTTCGCCTATTGGTTACGACGCGATTCCCGCGTGACGTCATACCCCCCCCCCCGCGTGACATCATACCCTTCGCGCTGGTTTCCCCTCGTTCCTCACCTCCGCCTCAGAAAACCTGGCTTAGAACCGGCCTAGCTATACTACTGAGGTCCATTCCTTGAGGGAGAAGCTGGAAGCGGTACGCCGCGCTATGCCCTCTCTCAGGCTGCCTCTCGCCGTCACGCTCAAGGAGACCCCCCGCAAAAGAACGCGGGATGCCCCTCGGGTGAAGTCGATCGAAAATGTGGACCACCCTGTAAGGGTGGAGCGTCGGCAGGGAAAGGGGGGACCCGGGTCCGCGACCGTTAGTGGGGGATTTGCGGGACCTAAGTCCCCAACGTCCCCACGGGGCAGGGGGGTTGTGGGACCTGTGTCCCCAACGTGTGATCGGGGGGTTATACGGGGGGGTGTGGGACCTACGTCCCCAACTTTGGGTGGAGTTCGGTGGAGCTCGCGGGGGGGTGTGGCCATGAGGCCCCCTTTGAGGAGAACATCGGCTTCCCTCCCGGAGGGCTAACCCTCTGGGATTGTGGACGAGGGCGCCAAGTCTTGGTATGACTGGTATACCGAGCAAATTGGCGGCCTCGTCGACCTGCGGGCGGCTTTGGGCCGCGGCGGGCCTGGACGGCCCCCCGCGTCGACCTACCGCCCGCCGGTGCAAGAATTCCCCCTCCTCCCTCCCGGTGCTTCTGCGCCGGGACAGGGCAGGAGGAAGAGGAAGAAGATGGGGAAGCGCGGATCGGGGGGGGAGGAGTGGCACGAGGCCTCCTCCTCCCCATCCCCTCCCCCGCGCGGTCCGCGTGCGGGCGCGGGGGGGCCGACAAATGCCGCCTCCCCGTGGCGTCCAGCGGCCATCGCGGGAATAGGGCCCCCCCTCCGCCACCGCGTGCCTGGCGCCAGGACGAATCCTGGTCCCGGGTCGTGGGGCGGAGGGAAAGGAGAGCCCAGAGAGCTGGAACCGGGCAACCGGCCCAGCCCAATGGGAGGAAGAGGCCCACTGCTCGCGCCCCCCTGCTCCTAGGAGCAAAGGGAGACAACAGCAGCAGGGCAAGAGACAGCTCCCTAAGGGGGCTGCCAAGAGGAGATCCCCCCGGACAGCGGCCGTGACTATCACGTGCCCTGACGGGGGGTACGAGAAGGCCCTTGCGAGGGCACGGAGGGAGGTCGATCTCCAGAAATTGGGGATCGACTCCCTCAGGATTCGGGAGGCGGCCACCGGCGCGATGGTGGTCGAGCTGCCGGGGTCGGGCGAAAAGGAGGGCCCGACCGCCGTGCAAAGGGCAGATGCCCTGATGCTCGACCTCCGTCGCGTATTCGCTGGCGATGATGGGGTGAGGTTAACTCGCCCCATCAGGAAGGCCGAGTTGCGTCTCAGGGGCCTGGACCGCTCCCTTGCGGCCGCAGATATTGCGGCGGCAATTGCCAGGGAGGGTGGCTGCTTCCCGGAAGAGGTGCAGGTCAGGGACGTCAAGTTCCCGACCAAGGGTATGGGCACGGTATGGGCCCAATGTCCGCTGCGGGCGGCCAACCGTGTGGCCGCAGCGGAGCTGTTGGAGAAGAGGCCCCTCCAGTGCTGTAAATGCCTGGAGAAGGGCCACGTACAGCAGCACTGCAGCAGCGCTGTAGATCGCAGTGGCTGCTGCGGCGAGATGGGGCACCTTGCACGCGATTGCGCGGGCAAGGTCAGGTGCCCCATCTGCGCGGGGTTGGGCCGCCCAGCGGACCACCGCGTGGGGAGTGCGAGGTGCACTCCCCCCAAAAAGAAGAGGCCGGAGCAGGGGAGGCGAGTAACATTCCCCTCGGCCGCTGGATCTCGGCCAGTCAAACTGGCAATTTTTCTTGTTTTGACATCTGATAAAGATTTTCAACTCACAACAATACAAGTTTCATACAACAGCATAGTTTTTAATAGCGTTGAACATGTCGAATTTTGTGCCTGGAAACTACGATTTGCGGACAGCATTGATTTTCTGTTAACATTTGAAGAAAACTGCTTGCAGAATCGCATCGAATGCTTGTCGAAGCTTACGGTGAGCATGCTCTTGGTAAATCACAGTGCTTTGAGTGGTTTAAAAAATTCAAAAGTGGCGATTTTGACGTGAGAAACGAAGAACGTGGAAGAAGGGTGTGATCTATTATGAGCTGCTAAAACCTGGCGAAACCGTTAATACTGAACGCTACCGACAACAAATGATCGATTTGAATCAAGCTTTGCGTGAAAAACGACCAGAATATCAAAAAAGGCAACACAAAGTGATTTTGCTTCATGATAATGCACCATCACACACAGCAAAACCGGTCAAGGAAACGATTGAGGCGTTTAGTTGGGAAATACTTTCGCATGCGGCTTACTCACCAGACTTGGCTCCATCCGATTACTACTTATTTGCATCGATGGGAGACGCACTTACTGAGCAGCACTTCACTTCTTACGAAAATGTACGAAAATGGCTCGATGACTGGTTTGCCTCAAAGGAGCAACAGTTTTTTTGGCGTGGCATCCACAAATTGTCAGAGAGATGGGAAAAATGTATAGCTAGCAATGGGCAATACTTCGAATAAAATATTTTTTATCATTTTCATATAATAAACGTGTATTTTCTATACAAAAATTCCGGTTTCATGTTTATATACCTGGTAAATCGTGATTTATCTAATGAAGCGATTTATGAAAAGTAGGATAGTGCAGTTTGCGGTCTTATGACGGTCCGAACTGCAAAGGGAGACAGTTAACTTAGAATTCTTTACAATTATAGTACATTTTATTGATTTTATACTTTATTTTTTTATGCGCGGACATGTGTGTTTCATATCTGTGCACATAAAATTATATATATATATATATATATATATATATATATATATATATATATGTATGTATTATGTTATGCTTATTTCAAACGAATTCTACGTTACATGTCAATTGGCCTCCACGTGGCGTCTCCTGGAAATGCTCTATATGAGCAGCTAACAATTGACACATTAATATTATTATAATTTGTTACATTTTCCATGTCATTTCAGATGTATATATATTATATATAATAATTATATTACGTTAGATTTCAGATATATATGATTATTACATATATAAAAAGAATATGTGTATGTGTGTGTGTAATTATACATATATCTGAAATAACATGGGAAATATAACAAATTTAAGAGTTAAACTTCTCTTTCCAAAAATTACTGCGAAATATAATTATTCGAAAAAAAAAATCGTCACTTCGAGATGTATACATGTACGATCTATTAAAAGAATCATATGTATATATATAGAAATGCAATTATTCGAAAAAAATATCATTTCAGAATCTATATATACGAAATATTTCGTATATATGGATTCTGAACTGATATTTTTTCCGAATAATTACATTTCTCGTGTTACTATATATTATTTTACCATCTCTTAGATTTTAGATACTGTTTCTCATTCTGGCCGCAATATTACTGAGAGGACGCTAGTGCGCAGCGATCTTTTTCCAGTCACACTAACTCCCGTAAGACCATCGGTCTTTAATAGTATCTCGTCGGTGCCAAAGGCGATCATTTTGTGAGCTGGTTGTTGAAAGAAATATTTCCCACCAAATGCGTTTTGCATGTACGCTTTGATTGAAGAATATATTCCAGAAGCGATCAGTTCGTGAACTGGTTGTCAAAAGAAATATTTCCCACCAAAAATGCTTTGCATATGCGCTCTGGTTATTAAAAAAATAACATTTTATTCCAGAGGCGATTTTTAATCGTGAACTGGTTGGTTTAAAAAATATTTTATTCCAGAAGCGGTTTGCATGTGCGCTCTGGTTATTAAAAAAATATTTTATCCCGGAGGCGATTTTTATTCGTGTGCTGGTTGGTTTAAAAAATATTTGGTAAATATAGCGAATAGGGGACCCAGCCCCAATGACCTTGACCTTGACATATGTTGTCAAGGACATAATTCTGAGTAACTTTTTCTTCTAATTTAATCGTCGCTCGTTGCTTATTAAAAATTTATTAACAAAAAAAGTTTGAAATATACCAAAGTACATGCACGGATAGGAAGA
Source organism: Formica selysi (assembly GCA_009859135.1). Lineage (NCBI taxonomy): Eukaryota > Metazoa > Arthropoda > Insecta > Hymenoptera > Formicidae > Formica > Formica selysi. The sequence goes on along the minus strand of WHNR01000029.1, from coordinate 564,110 downwards.
ACGCGCGCGCGCCACACACACACACACACACACACACACACACACACACACAGGAGGGTGCAAGCGGGGCCTTCGGCCCCCCTGCCGCACCCACCCCGCCAGTAGGCAGGGTGGACCTTGTTTTACAATGTAGCATGTACTTTATAAGTTGTAAAGCGAGGTCCATCCTGCCTACCGGCGGGGTGAGTGCAGGAGGGGGGCCAAAGGCCCCCCTTACACCCCCCGTGTGTGTGTGTGTGTGTGTGCGCGCGCGCGCGTGCTTCCTGTCCGTGCATGTACTTTGGTATATTTCAAAATTTTTGTTAATAACTTTTTAATAAGCAACGAGCGACGATTAAATTAGAAGAAAAAGTTACTCAAAATTATGTCCTTGACAACATATGTCAAGGTCAAGATCATTGGGTCTGGGTCCCCTATTCGCTATTTACCCTTATATTTTATTTTTGAACACCCTATATCTGTAAAAACTTGTGTTTATTTCAGTTTATATGTGTAGTATACGTAGGACTATTTCTGTAAACTAACTTAAATATCCAGTTTTTCATTGTCAGACTATGTATAAATCTTGATTTTTACAAATTTTTGTATATTAACAACTTTTTTATAAGCAACGAGCGACGATTAGATTAGAAGAAAAAGTTACTCAGAATTATGTCCTTGATAACATATGTCAAGGTCGTTGGGGATGGGTCCCCTATTCGCTATATTTACCAAATATTTTATTCCAGAAGCGGTTTGCATGTGCGCTCTGGTTATTAAAAAAATATTTTATTCCAGGGACGATTTTTATTCGTGTGCTGGTTGCTTTAAAAAATATTTCATATCATATGCGGTTTGTGCATGAATATTCTGGTTATTAAAAAACAGTTATTCCAGAAAAAATTTAAAGGAACTTCCGTTTTTGAAAGACTAAGTGTGCAATATCTGGTATTCCTTCATATGATTGCAACCAATCATATATAGTAATAAAAGCTTACAAATTATTAGAAGGAATTATTATTGTGATTACTGGCGATGTATTTTTTTCTTTTTTTGATGGCACCAAATGTCGCGTATATAATAGTCTATCAGGCTGTGTATATACAAGTTGGTAGCTAAAGAGAAAAAATATATACATTTTCGTTATTAGGAGGCAATCCTTATGAGAAAAAATACTCCAAGCATGTAAAGAGTATGAGGAAACGGTTTTGTAATATTATAGCAAGCAATAAACTGCTGCCTTTTTTAATATGATAAGAAATTATGAGTAAAAAAAATCTATCCTGATACTCGTAACAATATTGGCCAGAAAAAAGATGCCTCAATCTCGCTTGCAAATTATAATCGCAGATATGAAAATAATAAATAAAATATTTTGGTTGCGTTCTCACGAAAATGGGCGGTGGAGGAGCCCATTCTATATTATAAATATCCAAAATATTGTAATGTTACGTCCAGACTCAATGAAAGGAAGAGTTAGCGGGAGGGCGTAACCTACTTACCTCTAGACAAACGCTAGACGATGCGTGTCCTAGAGTCGAACGAACAGACCAGGGCTCCAGATAGGTCAACGACCGGAAAGGTCGCTCTTACTCTATCGAAAGGCCGTTCGCTCGGCGGTTCCTTTTCTAGTAAAAGAACTGAATCCTTATAACCCGGGACGGGACCTTGTGCGATTTCGATTAACAGGAAGGAGGTCGGGTTAATAAATTACTCGAATTTAAAATTTATTCAAAAAAAATGGAAATGAATGATTTTTAAAAAGAAAGATAAAATTTAATGAAGGAACATTTAATTTGATTTATGAAACCTTATTTATAAAAATACATTTTCTTAAATTCTAATGTGTACTTGTTTTCGTGTGCGTGAGTGTAGGTGAAGGAAAATTATATTCTCGCGGGTGTTACAATAAATACGGAGGTCATCAACCGGAATTAAATGGGGAAACTAAAATTTAAATTCCGGTTGGAAATTTACAATAAATAATTTTTAGAAAAATTTGCTTGAAATAAATTATTAAAGAAATGAAAATTGGACGGTAGGGAGAAAAGGGGAGGAGGACTATTAAAGGTCTTGGAGTTGCACAGTGGAGGGGGAAGGAAACTTCATCCAGAACACCTCGATAGGGACGGCTAAAGGATAAGGGGAACCTGGGACAAAAAATGGAATTATTGAACCGGGTGGACTGGTTTGAAGGATATAGTGGAATTGATCGAGGTCCACTATATCTGGACCGACGCGATAATCCTCGTCCGTGAGAGGCGCAGGATAAGGAGGAAATAGACTTAGGAGGTACCTGTACCAAGCTTCCCTGTCCTGGTCTTCGAAAAAGGATTCCGACTCTCCTTCGGGATCGGAAGATTCCGATTTAAAATCTCCCGGTTCCTCTTTGAGATCGGGACACTTCTACGAAGTCCTAGAGGGCTTCTTCGAAATCGTGCGACGCTCCTGAGAGATCGGGCGATTCGAGGCGTAAGGAGGAGGGAGGAGTGGGAATTCTAGTGGGTTGAGGTTCGAGAGAAGGTGAGTGAGAACGCTCGGGGGAAGAGACGGGGGAATAAGAAGGAGGTGAAAAATCAAAAGAAGAACTAGGGGGACAAGGGTGTGTATCGCGTGTTGGTGTGTTGATTAGTCGCTGGACTCTTAATTTAAGAGAATGTTCATCTAAATTTAACTTATTGTAATCGATAGTAAAAGTAGGATCCGCGGACGCCCGAGCCAATAGTTTCCGGATCTTTTTATTTTCCCGGTTGCGGATGTGTTTCGCCCAGCACTTAGAGCGCTTTGCCGGGGTTGTTTCCACTAGGAAACACACGCAAGAGTTAACTGAGATATTGTTATTTAGTTAAAAGAAACAATTTGGTAATGATAAAATAATAAAGAAAAAATGGGAAAAGCTCTTAAGGATCTCAATTACATTTATTTTTAATATATATATATATATATATATATATATATATATATGTTTTGAGAAAGAGAACGATACGGAGAGAATTGTTATAGATGTGGAGGGAGAAGATTTTCCTTCAGGGCCTGGCAGCTAAGTATGAATGCCAATCATGATATTACACCAGGATCCTGGCTAATCACACCTAGGGATCCGTAAAAGGGGAAGGATTGCTTAAGTCTAACAATAAGCATGAATGCTAATCTTGACAGTGTTCAAGATCCTGGCTAATCAAGTTTACGGACTCGCAAAGGAGAAAGAATTGCTCGAGTCTAACAATAAGGATGAATGCCAATATTGACAGAGTTCAAGATCCTGGCTAATCAAGCTTACGGACTCGCAAAGGAAAAAGGTTCGAAGAAGAGGAAATATAAAATATTTAATAACCAGAGTTTAATTTAATAATAATACTAATAAATGTGTACGCTTGGATATTACTTGAAAATTTGAATTTAATAACAAACTGTTTCTTTTAAGAGGAAGGAAAAATAAAAAAAGAGAAAGGTAGGAAACAAATAGAATTCTTTAGTAGACTTACTACTTGTTGTGTGCGAAGGTGATGAATTTAAAATTTCGCTGGATAAACGACCCAAGATTTATCTTGTGGACTCGGCTGTGCGGAAAGGATGGCTCGGAGATCCGCTCGGTTCCGGTAGTGTTCACAACACAATTCGGAGTCTTACACTGAATAGTTTTCCTTTTCACTCACAACTTAACTTCCTAAGGCCTTATATAAGAGATAATGCTAGCAACTAACTGTTTGAGGAACGCTGATAATAACTGTATCTAGCTGTAAAGATACAGTTGGATAAAGGCCGAAAAGGAACTGCTTGCACCATCACAAACGCGGACAGAACTGCAAAAATAGCCTTGAAGACTCAATAAGTCGGAGCGAGCTGTAGGCAGACTTGGTGCGACGGTTCGAGTCGAGAGGCGAAGATGAACTAATTTTTCTGAGGGAGGATTTCGCGTATGTCGAATCTTGGCGTCTCTTCGCGTACCCTCTCCATTAGGCAAGCAATATTCTTTTTTAACGAATCAATCTTTAAAATGGTGCCTCTCTCATGAGTTGAGGGCCTCTCCCTTCCAAAAGAAGGTCCAAGAGTTTGCGCCTATTGGAGTAGGCTTTTGTTTTTAAAAATTAAGTCTCGCCCACTGGAGAGTCCGCCATGATCGGCCAAGTTGACAATTTTATTATTCACTTGAGTTTTATCTCAAACAGATAACGCGCAAGGGTGGTCTAGCAGGCGAGCACGTGGTGTCGAATGTCGCGAGTTTCAGTCGCAGATCATAGTTACATCTATAAGATATCACTCTAGTTCTTAGAAGGGCCTTTATTCGAGACTCTTTCTATAACGCGTTTCCACTAGAGGACTTCCAAAAAAAATATTATTTGATCTATTTATTAGTCTCTTGCATGTGCACTGTTTAGATTTCGAGCCTTCTCATGGTTCGAGTATCTTTTAGTTATTGTTTAAGGCTCCTGAGTAGTCGCCATGAAACTCTGAGTTGACGGTGGCGACATGGGAATAAAGATGCTGCGGTAGGAATAAGAACCCTGTCCAACGGCTTACCATATAAGTGAATTGTGGTACGAATTGGTCAAAAAGTTCAATTGATGAAATAAAATAATAAATATTGTCAAATTTGTGTTGCGAATTGGTCAAACAGTTCAATCGATTAAATGAAATAATAAATATTGTCAAATGAAATAATAAATATTGTCAAACATTGAGGCTCTTGGGTATTCGCCGCGGCCATATGGGAATCGTGATGTCAGAAGCGAGAATGACACGTACAGAATTCTTGCGTGTTATTTTTAAATAAAAAGATATTTTGATAAAACAACACTACAGATCGCTTTAGCACACTAGCAAAATTGTCCGAAAACTATGCTTTTCTCTTGACAGTTAATAAACAGCCGTAAAATGAGTGTTATACGAAGCATATATGCTTTTAGCATAGTTTGTGGATAATTTTACAAGTGTGCTAAAGCGATGTGTAATGTTATTTCATCAAAATATCTTTTTATTTAAAAATAGCACGCAAGAATTCCTAATGTGTCCTTCTCGCCTCTGACGTTACGATTCCCATGGCCGCGGCGATTACTCAGGAATCTCAAGAATTGGATTCTTCCTTTTATTGTAGTGTGTGCGTGTGTGTGTGTTTTCCTTAACTTTAAAATTCTTTAAAATTGATAGTTTCACAAAATGCTTTGAAATTATTTTCTCAGATACAATATTAAATAATTTTAAATAATTACAGTTTTTAAAATTATTACAAAAGTTTTTTAATTACAGTGTAAATAATATATTATTGTATATTACAATATAACTATTACACTCACGCACGTACACATAATTTTTAAACAACGTATAATCATTACCTTAAATTATTCAGACGAGTACAAGTTGGCTTCATGGGGTTTTAGATGCTACTTTGCGAATGCATCAATGATATGATATATTCAGTCTATAGATTATTATCGTTAATTCAAAGTCCTCGATACTTGATGTTTTTAACGTTTAAATGGAATTTTATAAAAAAGGATCTCTGTGCAATATATCTAATTTACTTGTGTTGCTTCCTTTTTAACAATTTTAAAAACTAATAAACTTACTGGATATTAGACATCCTCCTGTAGTACAGACGGATTGCAATCATATCTACCCATTAGAGAATAGCTATTTTGTGAACTCTAACGGTAAGATATAAATGCACCCATATGTACATATAGGTAGTAATTTGCACGATTACCTTATATGTACATAGTGTACAAAGACACATCAATGCTTACTGTTTCTTAAATAAAAAATCTGTTACTTTTATGTCAATTTAAATAGCAGCGTTTTTTTATGTGGTAAGATTTACTGCGCTAAGCGCAGAATGCAGGTGAATGAGCAGAGCTTATTATTTAATTTGTATATTATAAACTGCGTTCAACGCAGAATGCATTTTGATAGTGATCACTGCGTCCAGCGCAGAATGCATTGTGACAATAATCACTGCGTCTAGCGCAGAATGCATTGTGACAATAATCACTGCGTCGAGCGCAGAATGCATTGTGACAATAATCACTGCGTCGAGCGCAGAATGCATTGTGACAATAATCACTGCGTCTAGCGCAGAATGCATTGTGACAATAATCACTGCGTCTAGCGCAGAATGCATTTTAATATTATTTATTTTCTAATTCAAATTTGTTCTTCATTTTAATGTTATTTTAATGCTTGTCTTCCAATATTTCCATGTAAATTTACTTTTTCGTTTTTTCTTTTTCTATCACTTTTTGCCTTTTAGCTTCAATTATATATTCGGGTTCGCGGATTGGCATATTTCTCTCCAGTCTTGGATCAAGTAATTCTGGTAGTACACAATCTTCATAAAATTGTATTAGTTTAGAAACCATATTTTCCGTCCAGAAGACATCATCACGTATAATCTTTTCCATTTTTAATCCTAATGGTGTCCACAGTGCGAAAATGCAATACTGTCGCTGCGTAATATGTAATTGCCCTTGTATTTGATAATAATATGACTGCGTTCCATTTCTTTATCTTTTCCATTCTTATATAACGATTGCAAATTCGAAACATTTGTTGCAATCGCAACTTCTGGTGTTAAGAATCGTGCTGCGAAAGGACATTTTATCTCCACAATTCCATCATCTCCTATTAATCCATCTGGCGAAGCGCCTAAAAATGGTATTTCTGAATCTATAAATAATCCGCAACGCTTTATATTAATATTCAGTGCACTTTCAATGCTTTTGCGTGCAACATCCTCGTATTCTGTCCCGTGTTGCACCGATTCCACATTTAGTTGTTGTGGATATATTATGGATTTTACTCTTGATGCGCAAGAAGTACTCTTTCTCATTTTACATATATGTCCAAAATGAGAGGCAGTGATCATTTTCGTGCGATAATATCGCCAAATACCAGTTGCTGCTTGTTCTTTAGTTTCTTCTTCTATATCTACTCTCTTCATTTGCCAATCTCGCAGCATGTGCATGTGTTGCGCTTTTCTTAATTCTATTTCGGCTGATGTTGCATCAGGTTTATCAGCCTGCGGACCATAATCTCTGTCTGCCACTGCACGTTTTATATTCCGTTGCGTCGATTGTTTTTGCGTGTCACGTGCACTTATCTTTTTCTTATTTTCCAATTGCGTTGCTATTTCCCCCGGTTTTGTTCTCAGAGCGTAGCTTAGGTGACTTATAGGCTTGCCAGTGTTAAATATGACTACTGCAGCATTACAACGCGTTTCGTATGATCCCCTTAGACCGAAATTTATTCTTTTTCCACCAATACATTTTGATATAACAGAGTTAAAAGTTTCCACTCTGTTACTGTCTTTATTCTGCAATAAACTTTTGGCATTCCAACTAATATTTTTTAATGCATTCTGCAGCTTTTCATACAATCCACATTTTTTCAATTGTGGAATATAATTTTCTTCGTTTTCTTTCTGTGATCCATCGCAGAAATATCCTATCTTTGCGCATTCATTATGCTCGCCAAAAACGTGACTTATTATATTATCTAGATCTATTTTTAGAGATGTAATCTTTTGTTGCATTGTACTTTGCTCCTCCAAACGGTACTTCACAGCTTTTGTCACAGCTGTTCTAATTCGAAGTACACGATTATCAATAACATTTCTTAATTTACCAAAACGTCCTTTTGTTTTCGCTATTTCTTTTATCTTTGATGCCAAATTGCGCAATAGATGATTCCGACACTCTATTTTTTCTATGAAGACATTGGGATATGGATTTGCCTGTATTATTTTTTTATATACGCTGCTATCTCCGTCCGGTATATATGTGGAATAAATTAATCCGCGCTTTTCTATGCTTGTTTTAAATCCTTCCACAATCGCGTCTGCTTCCATGCTTGTTGAACTGCAATCTCTACCCCAATTTTTATAACATTTATGACTCGCAGGTTCTTTTCCAAGCTTCTCTGCTTTTACACAAACTGCACAATATTTATTTCTTACAGACATGTGCAGGACTTTGCCCGTTCGCGCACCACATATTGTGCCTACATCTGATAAAGAATCATACTTTCCTGTTCTGTATGATCTTTTCATCCAGCTTCCGTCACCTATTACTGCTATATGTGGTATTCCATTTATTATCTCATTGCGTTGTAATGCTAAGTCACGTTCTTCATTCGCAGCTGCATTCATGCTTTCTTCAGCAATTTTTGCGAATGCCTCAGCAGCAGTTTCATGTGCCTTTTCGTACGTTTTTTTGCCATACACTTAATATTCATAGCAGCGCAGCTTTCTTCTAACTGTGTATATCCTGCACCAGTTAGTATAGTGCCAGCCACCTATATTTACATTTAGACTTTCTTCAGGAGGCGGCTCACTCCAGACAAAACTTTCAAAATTGCACATTCGGCATTTGAAAAAGAATTGATTTTTCAGTCCGCGCGCATGGGCACCGATAAATGTTAAGTCGCGAAAATTGCATTCTATTCCGCGGCAGTGGTTGTCAAATTTTTCATGTAATTGTTCAAAAAAATAGACAAAATCTACGATACATTTTCCTGGCATACTGCCACTCTTTACACGGAATGCATCTATATTACTATCTATTATTAAGGTGTCATTTTCTTCAGTTTCACTGTCATTTTCTAATATGTTTTCCAATTCAGTATCATTTAATGTGCATGTCATTTGTTCTTCATCAGTATCTATTTCAATACCCATTGCAGCTAATTCATCATACATAATGACATCCTGTAAAGCTCGCTCATCTTGATCTACCTGCATTGTACTTTCATGTATATCTGCATTAGTATTATTCTGTATTATTTCTTTGATATGTATTGATATGTACATCATTGATATTTTCATTGATATTTTCATGATTTATATCTTCTGTAATTCTTTCCTTATTTAAATTATTTATTATTTTCTGTCTCCTACAAATAAATATATATGTATATATGTATATACAGGGTGTCCGACAAGTAAGTGACGAAACGAAAGGTGGAGGTAGATTGGGTCAAACTGAGTTGAAAAGTCCTGAACCATTTTTTTTTATAACGCTTAATAAAAGAGTTATTATTGAGTAAAGTCTGGCCAATCAGCGCCGATGTTTAGCCGGGCGCACGTCGGTGAGTCGCGTGCCTGGTAGTATGGGGCAGCGCACACTTCATGTCGCGCGGCTCACCGACGTGCGCCCGGCTATAGATCGGCGCTGATTGGCCAGACTTTACTTACTTGTCGGACACCCTGTATATACATATATTTGTTATAACTTTGTACTACATTCAAAAAAATTAAAGGGTCACTTTCGTACATAACTTGTTAACAACATAATTTTGTAAAGAATAAAAAGAAATTAAAATTAACTAGGAGATTTTAAAACTAGAAACTTTAAGTTTCGTAACGTTTTTTTATTTATCTCAATCCGATTATTAGCAACAAAGTTACACTTAAAAATAACTTTTTTTCTCAAAGTAAGAAAGGCTCTTGAATTTTTTGCGTACAAGGGAGAACCAGAATTTGACCTATGTGAATTAGACACCTCACTTTCAATAAAGTGACTGGTGCAGTGATTGTTATATAAATTAAAGTAAGTGTAATTTGATTAAAGAAGGAAGGAATAATGCGAGACGTTTCTGCAAGTGACCGCATTGAATATAGAGGATTGCCATTTAATATAGCAAGTGGATCAAAATAATGGTTGTGTGTAAATATAAACAAATCTTAATCATGTTATAATACATTAATTAATATTCTTGATCAGTGAAAAATTATTTAGAAAATAACTTTATCAAATTAGGATAAAAAAAAGATCGATTGTTTAAGACACTTGCTACGTGATTTAAGAAATACATTAAGTGTGGGATCGTTTAAATTTGTTCGCGAAAAAGCATTATTATCCCCCATTTATTTTAATTGGCGCGTCTATCCCGTATGTAGACTTTATTTCTTGCAATTCAGTATTATGTACGATAATTTTTCTTTCTGTTAGCAAAGGCAATGGAATCTTTACTCTGTTAACTTAATGAATCGTTTGTAGACAGCAAGTTTGTAAGATACAATATTACCTTATATTAATCCGCGATTTTCGCCTGCTTAGCCGCTTACACGATGTTTGATACTTTTTTGTATTGCGACTCCTTCCATACATTCGACCATAATTGTCACATCTTGGATGCATTTCGTTTTCACTGGTTTTACGCGCTTCCATAATTATTAGCAATTTTTCACACAACAAATTACGAAGAAGCACATATAACACCGTGAACCGTAAATACTAATTTGCTCGATCACTCAATTTCGATCACTCAATTTCGATCACTCGATTTTCTACGTAACGCAGAGATGCGACAAAAGCCGCGAAACAAAAGAACACGAAGAAAGGCGGCGCGAAGAAAGGCGGCGCGGGCGCGAAGAAAGGCGGCGCGGGCGCGAAGAAAGGCGGCGCGGGCGCGAAGAAAGGCGGCGCGAAGAAAGGCGGCGCGGCAAACGTTCATATGTGTGTATTTACGTAGATCTATTTCAATAGTTTATGTCTATCATTTTTGGCAGCACTGGGCTGCGTTCGGAAATATCACCCGTGTGCACACGAACATCGTTCTATCTTAGTTCAACTTTTAGCAAATAACGAAGATAGAACGGCGCTCGTGTGCACACGGGTGATGTTTCCGAACGTAGCCCTGTATAGCGCAATCAGTCGATGTTTTACTGTCGCATAAGATGTAAGTATGTTACGTATACTGTTTGTATAAAACAAGTAAACTAAAGTGCACTGTGCACTGTGCAGTGTCGCAATATTTATTAGTGTATATATGTATTATGCATCAAATAGGTCTAGCAAAGACTTTAGAAGTGCTACGAAGCAAAATATGGATGAGAAGAGAAGAAGGGAGATTGAGAAACGTAAAGATAAGAAGGAGGAGGAGGATAGGAGAAGGAATGAGATTGAGAGAAAGAAAGAGGAAGAGAGAAGAAGAGAGAGAAAGAAGAAGGAAGAAAAAGAAAAAATCTGGAAAAAGAAAGGTTAGTGCATTATTATTTTATTTTTAGATTATTATAAATTATAGTCCTGTATAAAAGAAATGCGAAATCGCTATAGGCTCAATATGGCGTGAATGCGCTCTACCATCTACCGATTTTGCTTCTCTTTTTGATATAGGGCTACCGTTGCTGCATCTCACGATGGGTTCAAAATGGTAACCTTCATAAAGGCTGATTTCGCTTCTCTTTTATATACAGGACTTTTATAAATTACACATATATTTGTTTTTTCGTTACTGGTTTACTTTAAATAACATATTAATATATTAATATTTAATAAACATGAATGAATTAGGAAATTGGAACGACAACAGCTTGAAAGAAAAGAAGAGGAAGCAATGATTGTGTCAAGCGAATCGTCTACGGACAAAGAAAATGAAAAAAAAGAATACAAAGAACGAAAAAAAAGAGGAGGAAGAAAATTAAAAGAGAGGAACAAAAAGTATGTTACATTTTTTAATCCAATAGATTATAAAGTTTTAAAATCATTTCGTTAATTTATTGCTTTAATTGTTGTGTTATCTATGTAGCTACTACTCATCAAGAGGACGAAGAGAAGGAGAATGGAGAGGAGGATGGAGAGGAGGATGGAGAGGAGGGTGGAGAGGAGGGTGGAGAGGAGGGTGGAGAGGAGAAAGATGGAGAGGAGGAGGATGGAGAGGACGAGGACACCGATCCGGTTCCAATGCCGGATGGAATATGGATCATGCAAGGCCAGGAGGGTCTACAGGCCCTGTATTTATTTTTAATTATAATTAATAAATAAAAATTTATAATTTACGAAGTGTTTATTCTTCTGTTTTTATATACATTTGTTCAAAGACATGCGTTTCTTAGTTTTAATTATATGTATTATATGTATTATTATATGTTTAATCAGTTTTAATCGTACAACGTACGATCGTATGATTGTACGATCGTATGTTGTACGATTAAAACTGATTAAACATATAATAATACATTTCATAATAATAAATGTACAGAATAGCTAAATTGCCATGTTACATGTTACCGACAAGTTATCAGCATGTTACCCACATGTCAGAAATTCTTATGCAGCGCCTCACGCTGCAAATCGATGAACTATGAGGCGTGAAAAGTGACGTTTTGACAGCCCAAATTATTCTTGCGTGCCATTTCGTAATTATTCGCTTTATGCTAGTGCTGTGATGTGTAATGTATTTGTGAAACTTATAAAATTGTCCGAAAACTAAGCTTAGCAAGGAAAGTATTATGTAAAAAGAACATTTTCCACTTCTTTCGACAGCTGTCAAACTACATGTTTTTCCGTATGACTAGGCTTACTTTGACACTCATTTTACGGTTACCTATTAATTGTCAAAGGAAAAGCTTAGTTTTCGGACAATTTTACGAGTATACTAAAGCGATCTGTAGTCTTGTTTCTTTAAAATATCTTTTTATTTAAAAATGGCACGCAAGAATTCTCAGCGTGTCATTTCTCGCTTCTGACGTCATCATTCCAATATGGCCGCCGCGACTACTCAGGAGCCTTAAAATTCTTGGTCTTCTAGGGGACCTTCGTTCGAATATTTATCACACATGGTTTAGATTTTGAAATATTAGTCTCGCCTGCTAGATATTTCTTTAGTTTATTGTTTATAGTGCAAAGAGTTCCAGAGCGTAGGCGTTTAATATTACGTGAAAGAAAAGAATCGTGGAGTCCACCGGACGTAATAGTAACAATCATAAAATTTTGTTGCAATGTTTTGCGGACAGAGAATTTATGTATTTGCATTAATAAATATTCATATTAATATTTATATAAATGTAAATTTTAATATGTGCATACTTATGTCATAAGAATATATAAACATTCACATTTATAGTGAAGAAGTTTATATATTACTCATTAGTCCTCAATCATATCAATTATACCGATATACTGTCGATGGTAAAGATTTATCATCGTATTCAAAATTATATGTATAATATATTTATATCCATATATAATATATTTAGTTCAATTTTCTCGAACTGTACTGCATAAATTGTAACCTAGCAAACCAAGATATGACTGTTATACATATAACATGTACATAATAAGTGCACATGTTACATCTATGTTATATGGCAGATATATTCGATGTTTGCCGGGTATATGTATCGTATATATATATATATATATACAATAACCGGCAAAAATAAAAAGCCACCTTAGCTATAAAACTGATTTGATTCGAAAAGGTAAAAAAAAATTTATTATAAAGTTTTTTATAACTAAAACTGAAAATTTATTAATTAATTTAATGTTCTTAATTGAAAAGAAATCATTTTTTATTTAATACTGTATTTATTTCAATATAATCATTTATTTAAGAGTGACGAAATAAAAAAGCCAGTAAAGGTAACATAATATTACGATTTAAAAAAACAATATTATTTTAATTAATAATTAATATGATTTCCTTTAGCCCCAATTACTTTTTGCAGTCTTCTTGGTATACTTTCAATTAAATTTTTTAAATGTTGTGGGTCCAAATTCTCCCAGGCTAGTTGTAATGCTTCAAAATAAGAATTCTTGTTAGTTACTCCGCTTTTATTAATCCTATTATCCAAAATTGCCCACAGATTTTCGATAGGGTTCAAATCTGGAGACTGCGGAGGCCATTCAAGTTGTTTAATCCGGCAGGAACGAAAAAAAGCTTGACTTTTCTTTGCTGTGTGTTTCGGGTCGTTATCTTGTTGGAAGATGAAATTATCTTCTAGTCCGAGTTTCAACAAAGACTCCTCCAAATTTTCATTTATTATATCAATGTAGACATCTGCTGTCATAACTCCGTCAATTTTGACAAGATTTCCCACTCCTGCCCATGAGAAACATCCCCAGACTAAAATATTTCCTCCGCCATGCTTTACAGTTTCCTGAATATGACGTTCTTGAAGCTCTTCTCCGTGTTTTCTCCAGACTCTAATCCGCTTCTTTTGTCCAAATAACTCGAATTTGCTTTCATCTGTCCATAAAATATTTTTCCGGAAGTCCAATGACATATTTGCATACTTCTGAGCAAATTGCAAACGTTTTTTCTTATTGATGACGCTAATGAAAGGTCGTTTACGTGCAAACCGGCTGTGTAAATTTGCTTCATTGAGTCTTCGACGTACAGTGCGGTCAGAAACAGTAAGATGCATGTTTTCCTGAATTTTTCTAACAGTAGTCTTTGGGTTTTTCTTAACTTCACGGATTATTTTCATATCCTCCCGCTTGGATGTTACTCGTTTTCGGCCTCTTCCGATTCTATCTGCCACCGATCCAGTTGATTGAAATTTTCTTCTGATCTGTTTCACTGCTCCTCTACTTACTTCATAATTTTTGGCTATATTCCGTTGGGAAAGACCTTTTTGAATATCTCGCACAATTAAGTTTCGAACTTGTGTGGAAATTGATCTTCCTCCCATTTTTGACCGCGAATTTTGTGTAATAATCGAGGTAAGCCAATGTTGCAAAAATGATTAACAACAACGTGAAGTGAGCGCAATAACACGAACATGTTGACATGACAACCAAACAAAATATTGTACATATTATATCGAACAAATCTGAATGGCTTTTTTATTTTGTCTATATAATAAACAGCAATATTTAATAAATATAAATAAAACTAAAAAGTAAAAAATAATTTATGTGACTGTAACATAAAATTTTAAAATCAATAATAAATGCTTCTTCTTTCATCAATGGAAATCACATTGTTTTAATATTTTTACTCTTTCATTAAGCAAAACAGTATAACTAGGAAAATGGCTTTTTATTTTTGCCGGTCACTGTATATGCCATATAACATAGATGTAACATATATATATATATATATATGTATATATACAGGGTGTCCTAGACCATCCGTACACCCCTTTTCTTTCAAAAACTAAGCATTTTAGAGAAAAACGTTTTGAACAAAAATTGTATGGTTTTGAGGGGAACATAAGATGGAGTCATTGGTTTGACCTTGGATGGCATCGTTAAGGTCAAGTCAAGGACACCTTTAATTTCTTAAATGGAATCCCCTATTTTTTATTGCATATTCTTATAGCTTATCCCGAGATCGTTCCAAAACACTATAATAAAGTATTTTTTCATTAAGTACTTTTTGAGTTATTTTATATTTTAATCTGACATATTTTGATATAAAAAATAAAATATCTCGTAAAATATTTAGTTTTCAATAATCTTATCGTAATACTTTTATGTACAGAATAAGGAGACAAATCAATTAGTGTAAAGAAAAAAACAAATAATTGTTTTAAAAAATACATTGTAAATAATTACATACTTTTTCTTAAAAACAATTATTCGTTTTTTTTAAACTAATTGATTTGTCTCATTATTCTGAACATAAAAATATTACGGTAAGATTATCGAAAACTAAATATTTTACGAGATATTTTATTTTTTATATCAAAATATGTCAGATTAAAATATAAAATAACTCAAAAAGTACTAAATAAAAAATACTTTATTATAGTGTTTTGGAAAGCTCTCGGGATAAGCTATAATAATAAGCAATAAAAAATAGGGGATTTCATTTAAGAAATTAAAGGTGTCCTTGACTTGACCTTAACGATGCCATCCAAGGTCAAACGAATGACACCATCTTATGTTCCCCTCAAAACCATACAAGTTTTGTTCAAAACGTTTTTCTCTAAAATGCTTAGTTTTTGAAAGAAAAGGGGTGTACGGGTGGTTTAGGACACCCTGTATATATGATGTATATATATATATATATATATATATATATATATATATATATACATTATGATAAAATCAAAAGAGATAATATGAGCAATATTATAGATTTGGGTAAATATAGCGAATAGGGGACCCAGCCCCAATGACCTTGACCTTGACATATGTTATCAAGGACATAATTCTGAGTAACTTCTTCTTCTAATTTAATCGTCGCTCGATGCTTATTAAAAAGTTATTAACAAACAAAAATTTGTAAAAATCAAGATTTATACATAGTCTGACAATGAAAAACTGAATATTTAAGTTAGTTTACAGAAATAGTCCGATAAATATAGCGAATAGGGGTCCCAGCCCCAATGACCTTGACCTTGACATATGTTATCAAGGACATAATTCTGAGTAACTTCTTCTTCTAATTTAATCGTCGCTCGTTGCTTATTAAAAAGTTATTAACAAACAAAAATTTGTAAAAATCAAGATTTATACATAGTCTGACAATGAAAAACTGAATATTTAAGATAGTTTACAGAAATAGTCCGGTAAATATAGCGAATAGGGGACCCAGCCCCAATGACCTTGACCTTGATATATGTTATCAAGGACATAATTCTGAGTAACTTTTTCTTCTAATTTAATCGTCGCTCGTTGCTTATTAAAAAGTTATTAACAAAACAAGTTTGAAATATACCAAAGTACATGCACGGACAGGAAGCACGCGCGCGCGCGCACACACACACACACACACACGGGGGGTGTAAGGGGGGCCTTCGGCCCCCCTCCTGCACTCACCCCGCCGGTAGGCAGGATGGACCTCGCTTTACAACTTATAAAGTACATGCTACATTGCTCTCCACACTCGTCTCTTTTCATTCAGTTTATTCCATATTATTGGATGGTGGTTCGAATCTACATATTCCCCGATCTCTAATCTTTTTATCTTCTTCTGTATTTTCTCATTTCCTAATACGTAATCTATCACTGTATTACCTCTGCGTCCTGTGTATGTATGTTCCCCCTTCCGGTCTCCTCTTATGTTCCCGTTTAGAATGCTCCATCACGATACCTCTAACTTTTTCATCAACCTTTTTCTTTCTTTATTTACTTTTTTATCCGTGGAATTTCTTTTTTCTGTTCCTTTTTTTTCCACTATTCTCTCCCCTCTTCTCCTGTTCTTACGTTAAAATCTCCCTCTATTATCACTTTCCTTCCCTCCTTGTCACCACCCTCCTACCATATCTTCAATTTTTTCCAATTTCTTCTCTAAATTCTCCCTCACGTGTACTCCCATTATTCTCCATCTTTCTTCTGCTATTCTTATTTTTCCGGTTTATCTCTTCTATCATTTCAATTTCTTTTATCTTTGATGCCATACTTCTCCTTATCCCCATTAACATCCTTCCTATTGCCTTCCCCTTCTTACACTTCCTTGTCGCATATTGTACTCCCTATTTATATCCCTTTGGTAACTTGTTCTTTACCTTCGATCAGCTCCTCCAATCCAACTATGTTTCCATGAACACTAACGCATCCCACTTTTCAATTCTTTTCCAGAATTCTCTATCCTTATTTGTCATTCCAGCAACATTCCAAAAGGCTATCTTCCAAAGCTTCTTCTCTTTTTTTTCCTTCGTCACCATCTTTGTGTCTTCTATTCTCCTCTCTCTTTCTCTCTTCTCTCTCCCCCCTCTCCACCTTTCCTATTTTTTCCTTTTTCTTTACTCCTTCCCTATCTCCCCTTTTTCCTTTCTCCTGACTTTCTCTCCCGTACTTTCCCTTCTCCTCTCTCACATCCCTCTTTTCGTTTTTTAAAACTTCCTTCTTTTCATCCCATCTCCACCATTTTCCATCTATCTGTATATCCCCCTTTCCTGTCCATACTTTCTGTCCAGGCCTTCCTTTTTTTGTCTCCTAGCAATTTCTCGCATTTCCTATCTGTTTTTTTTTCTCTCCTCCCAAGTCAGATTATCGTCAATTCTCTCTTCTCGCTCCTCAGTCTTCTTTTCTTCTCCATGATTTGTCTTTTCTTTTCTGCATTTCCTAAAGTAACCATCACCGTTCCTTTCCCTCCTTCCTGCATTGCGTCTACTCTCCTAACTTTCTTTAGCTCCGCCTCTACTCCTATCTCTCGCATGACTTTTTCTATATCTCCTCTTAGATTTTCATTATCCGCCTTCACCTTCCTAATTACTATGTTTTTCCTTTCTTCCCTCTCTCTCCCTCCTAACTTTCTTTCTATCTCCTTTATCTTCTTTTCCATCCTACCTTCTCCTATTATCTTTATTCTACTTTCTTCCCCTTTCCTTCTTTTTCCTTCTCCTCCTTCACTAACTCCTTTAATTTCTTTTCTAAGTTCTCTATCTTCCCTTTCATCTCCTTCCTTTCTTCCTTCTATCTTTCTTCTCTTTCCTTGAACTCCTCCTTCATTCCTTCTATATCTTCTTTTATCATTTTGCATTGCCTTTTAATTTCCTCTTCTTTTATGCTCTTTATCTCTTCCCCGAGCGCCCTTATACCTATCGTTAAATCATTTTGAATCTTCTCTCTGAAAGCTTTCCTCCAATCTTCCCTATCTGTATCTGCTTTTCTATTTTTTCCCGGAGATCTTATTACTATTTTATTTATTCTGAAAACATATTCGTCCTCTTGCCTTCCCTTCTTTTTAAACATTTCTGCTATGTCCCTTGTGCTCCCTCGTTCGGCTCACTCCTCCAATCGGCATTTTTTCTTTGTCATTTGCTTATCTCCCTTTTATAAGCTACCTCTTCTATGCCTTTTCCCCGGCGCGCCTTCTACCGTTTCGCACATCTTCTCCAACCTGCTTTCCCGTTTATACTTTTCGCCTCTATAATTCCAGATTCCCCTCCCTTCTACTACCTTTCTAACCTCCTCCTATCAATTCCTATACTGCATTTTTCTGCCTTTCTCTTATCTCCCCCTCCTTCCCTTCACTCACATTTCCTTGCATCTTCCTTCTCTCACTCTTTCATTCGCTCTCTTCTCTCACCTCTCGCTCTTTCTCTCTAATAACCACCTTTCAAACATATAAATATAATTATGAAATTATTGATAAATCTCTTGTTATATTACAAAAAATGTGAACGTTATAGAGGAATAACGAAAAGCAAAAATTGACAAAAAACTCGTAAATAATAATTAAGAACAGTAAAAATATAGACATTTAGAGCCAGCACAGTGTATAGGGCGCAAAGAAATGTATTAAGGATTAAAGCATATAATAAATGCGAACGTTTCAGTCCTTTTTTTACCATCTTCAGCACAAAAAATTAAAATATAAATAACAGTTATGATTACATAAAAAACAAAAATCGATAATTAATAAGCGGACAAACATGAAAAATACAAAGATAGTGAAAATAAAGTTGTTATTATTTTCATGGGTAAAACGCAGATAAAAATGTCACCCGAAAATCTCCAAATCGATACTCGTTTACAGGAAGTGTCCCTCCAGAGTTTGACGATTGTGGAGTTAAACATAGAATAGACAGAAATCGTCATCCAATTCCAATCGTGTAGCATTGAAAAGCATGTCGATAATTTAAAAAAATGACAGAGTAACACTTTCCCGATAGACGATAATACAATGTACTGCAATTGCGTTTAATGAGTGATAATGTTGCACAGGGTTGCAAAACTGGTAATTAAAAAATTTATAAATCATAAGTCAATTTTTAATTATTTATTATACTAAGCCTTAATTTATAATTCAAATTTGATTTGTGAATTACACAGGCTTTAATTCACAAATCAATTTTGATTCATAAATTGCACCGGCTTTAATTCATAATTCATTGTCGTCTCTGTCCGACCCACTTCTTTTTCCCTCTCACTTTCTGCTATTGCGGAGATGGGGAGATCAAATGGATCCTTCCCCAGGAGGGGGATTTCTTCGGATTCCAATCCGGATTTGTCCCCTCTCAGCGGTCAAAGCCGCTTCGCCCCTCATCTTGAGGGAGCTATGTTCCAAAGAGAACAGTGCTTCTCGTGACGGCCCAGATTGACGTCGCCGATAAGTACGGAACCAAACATCGAGTGCTCGCGCTAATTGACTCTGGTTCCGAGGTGTCTAATCACGGAGGCTCTAGCACAGCGCCTTCGACCCCGGCGCGCTGCTGCGCCCGTCGCTATCTTTGGCATAGGAGGACGGCGCACGGTGTCCGCCAACGACTGGGTCAACTTGACCTGTCGTCAAGAGCCTCGGACTTCAATGCGGCTGGCTGCCTTAGTTTTGCGGATATTGGCGTATGATGCACGAGTGCTAAATCGCGTCTATCCGGCAAGTTTCCTTCCCACGGTTGGAGCTCTGCGCTACAGTACCTTTGGCCAAGCTGGTGGTGCACATAAAAAAGAAGCTGTTTGATGTCCGCACGCATCTGTGGTCGGATTCTACCGTAATTCTTGCATTGATACAAGGGCATCCATCCAGATAGAAGACTTTTTTGTGCGAAAGTGAAAAATGCATTATGCATACCTTGGGGCCAATTCCTAGGTTATGCGGGATTCTCACCCGCTAAAAACACCACCAAACATCACCTCTTGGCCACCCCACCGGAATCCAAAGTCCTGTTAGCACATGACTTCCCGGATTCCGGCAGCCTTGCCTGCGTTGTGGCACCTCTTCCGTAATTCACCTCCTCCCTTCAGCATTCCACCCTTCACCCCCGAACTCCATCCCCGGCCCAACTTCCCTCCATTTCCTTAGGTAAGTATCGTGTGTTGTATGAATATATGAAGGTGTGAGTGTACTATATCTTCCTCCATCCCCTTAGCCCCTCCGCTGTTTCTCCAACCGGCCCTCCACTCTTCTACTCCCCTATATGTGTCAGTGATATGTAACTCAAGTTTGTTAATCCCACAACTCTAACTCTCCCTTTCTCCTCCCATCTTTCTCATTCTCAACCAATATATATATATACAGGGTGTCTGATAATAATCACCCCACCCATAATGTGCAAGTGAAGCGGGTTAAATCGAGTAGAAAAGTCTTGTATCGTTTTGCAATTTTCGTAATAATTGTTGAAAAATTAATTAAAAAAGATCGGCCAGTGCGCGCGAGTATTATCGCGCTGCGAGAAAGAAGGCCCACGCGAAATCGCGGTTAGGTCGCGCCACAAAGCGAAAGAGAGGTGAGAAGAGCGGATAGCAATGTTTACATACGAGCGTTGCGGGACACTGAATTCTCGTATAAAAAATAGAAAATATTCGTGGCGCGATCCAACCACGATGCCGTGTGGGCTGTCCTTTCTCGCAGTGCGCTAATACTCGCGCGCATTGGCCGATCTTTTTTAATTAATTTCTCAATAATTATTGCGAAAATCGCAAAACGGTAGAGGATTTTTCTACTTGGTTTAACCCGCTCTACCTATATATTACGGGTGGGACAATTATTATCAGACACCCTGTATATGTATTGTTATGCCTCTAGCCGCTAAGGAAGAGGTCTTTAGGGATTTATACGCCCAAAGGATTAGGATCCACGCTCGAAATAAGACACTCCCGAACGTTAGGTATAAATTGATATATTTCACAGATTCTTTCGTACACTTTCACTTAATCGCGATTATAATAGTCGGGCGCGATACGTACGGTACTTCGATACTATCGATATATGTGAGCGAGTAGCGAGCGAGTAGCGAGCGGCGGTGCATCTCGCGCTTATTATATATCTTAATCAATTAGGTCGTTGATTAGGGAGGAGTGTGGTGTCCCTGATCGGAGCATATTTCGTGCTCCGCTCGTCAGCTGTCTCGTCAGCTGCTTACTCAGCTTCCGAGAACTTGACCGTGTCTTACTTTCATTTTATTAATACTCTTTTATTCTTTCTTAATTACTTTTCCTTGGGCTCTTTCCCTGATTCTAATGCTTTCCTTTAGTCAGCTCTTTCTCAATCTTTTCTGTTCTACTTTACTTGTTTTATCTTTTAATATTAAGAAATCGATCGGGTTACGACATCCCTCCCTCTTTGGAAAAAGAAAATTAATTATACGTGAATTTTCGTCTACATATTTTTTCGCTATACATTTTTCGCATTTTACAATAGTTTCTTATATCTACCTTATTTCAATATAGCATCGCAGTGTTAGTTATCGCGGTGTCAGTTTCTATCTCAGCTGTTCTATTCGATCCGCTTGCGGTGCCGTAGATGTGCTCTTGAATTATTTTCGGTTTGCACATCGGATTTATATTGGTTTCTGGTAGTTTTTTCTTTTCTGTCTTATATTTTTTCTTAGCGTATATAATTGCTATTATGGTAATTATTATTATTATTATTATTCCTGTGCAACTTGAAGCTACGGGATATATAATGTGTTCGTTAGTAGTAAAATAATTGTTATTTAAGTCTTCGTTTGTTTCGTCAAGTCTTTCGCTTAGGTCCCTTAATTCTGTCGGGTTTCTAATGACTTTTCGTAATTTTATCGGTCTAATTTTGTCCAGTATTTTTTCGTTTCGTTTGTCATGTGTCATCGTAAGATTGTAATCTGGTAGATTTGTCTGTACGATTGTTATTATCGCGGGCTTTTTTGTCCGTATTATGACGTCTATCCGTATTGCGTCGTTAATTTACATTTTTTCTTTAATGTGATTTGCCCGCTTCTTTTTATTTCTAGTTTTCGCGTTGTGTCGTTTTCGCACGTTATTTCGATCAGTTGGTTTGCTCGTGTAAAGTATAACCATGAGTTCGCATTACTCAGCGCTGTCCATATTGTTGTATTCGTGTGCATGTGTCGAATATTACAATTGTTTGTGTATGTCTCTAACTGTACATACGCTTGTACTTCGCATAGCGCTCCTCCGTCTAAATAATGTACGGGATAATTTTGTTCGCAAACATATTGGTCATTATTTCGCACGCATTTATTTAGATCGTTTTCGGTAGGCGGAAAATACATTCGGCTATCTACGTCTATCGCTATTATCGGTTGATTTACTTCTATAAATATAAATGTATTATTGAATTTGTGCGTAGGTAATGGGATTGCCTTTATTATTTCATACTCGGGGTATGTGATTAGCGGAATTTTTATAATCGTAAATATATTCGTATTATCGTAATACGCGCTAATTGTTAAGAACTTTTCGATTGTTCTCCAATTTTCTGCGGATATTTGAAATGGGAAGTGCGTTCCCTGCGGTATTTGTGACGCTGTTTCCTTGAGGTTATCTAGAATGCTTTCGATGGGTAATAATCTTATGTCGATTAACTCTTTTTTCGCGTTCGTCAGATGCGCGATAATGTCCATAAGATCGTTCGTTAGATCTTTTATTATGGCATTTAATATTATGAAGTGTTCGTCGAGATCTTCTCGTTGTCCATATCCGACTTCTGTTTGTATCCAGGTTTGTCGCATCTTCTCTGTTATATTTAAGAATTGTTCTTCATTTTCTTGCAGAACTTTTTCAACATTATCCACATGCGCAATTGTTGCGTTTAATATTTTAATCTGATTTTTCATCGCGTGCTGCAGCGTTTGCTGATTCCTTTGCATGAGATTTAATTGCTCCTTTATAATTTTTTCGTCATCTGCGTGCCGAAATGTGTTTTGGCTATCGTTCCTAGACCGTCGATTAGCCCTCGTCTTGTCTTCTTGGGTGCTTGGTACGCAATTTTTAGACGTTTTAGCCATTTTTCTGCTTGTTCTCTGTCCTTTTCTGCTATTTGTAGCAGGTTGTGGCAGGTTTCTTTCATTTTTATTTGCAATGGTTTATCGTAGCATAGAGCTCTCGTCTGTGCCATATAGTTTCTCAATTGTTCATGTCGATGGTCCATTGCGGCGATGTCTATTTTTATCACCATTTTCCATGTGGATTCGATTTGGTTTATCTTGCCCATTTTTTCGAAGTAGATACCCGGTTCATATTTAAATTCTTTTATTTCGACTTGGGTATCAGGTTCGGTTTCCTTACAGGTGCTCCGTGCAATAAGACTCCTGTAATAGAAAGCTTTGTATTATATTATAATATTTTCTTAGAATCATTTGCGGTGCATTCTCTTTTTCTCTGGATGCATATACAGCTAATTTTTGCTTTTATCTAGCCCTTTTCAGGCTTTTTATTCGCTCTTCCATTCAGTCTGTCTTCCGACGTCGTCTTGTATTGAGCGTTTCTTTTTTATTTTCTCTCGCGCTGTTTTATTGTCGATTTGTGTTGTCGATTGGTGTTTTCATGGCTCCGAATTCGAGTGAGTTTCGTTTCGCTGCGGGACAGAGTTCGGTGCGTGATAACGGGCGTCGCGCGGGGCAAGATCCGGAGGAGCACGACCATTTTGCTCGCTCCTTTCGGGATCAACTCTCGGCGCCCGCGTTTGTTCGCGAGATCGATCTACTAGGTCTTCCGGATCTAGTGATTGACCGTGCCGTTGCTTTTGTGCCGGAAGTGGCTGTGGACGCTCTGCCGCCCCATTTTAATCGAAGTCGCGGGCTTGAGTTTCGCTGGGATCCGACTCCTCGTTTCGTGGGTCGTGGTCGCTTCCTCAACCCTGGGCCTCGTCCTGTGGGTCGTGGTGCCGTAGCACGGGAGCCTCGTGTCGTTAGCGCGGTTCGTCCTGGGTCGCCTCTTCTTCAGGCTATGCTGGAGTGGAACCGGGGTCGCGGTGCTGGATGTGGAAGTGGAGAGCGTTAAGGTAGGAATTTTTTATTTCTGTTTCCTATTATTTATTCTATTTTTTATTTTATTCGCGCATTTTTCTTTTTCTTTTTCTTCTTTCTCCTACTTTTTTAATTTTCGATAAATGGTTTTAATCGATTTATGTGGACGCGTATGGTTTTCCTTCCCCTTTTTATTGTGTAGTTCACTTCCGAATTTTTTTCGATTATTGTGTAGGGTCCGGTCCATAGGGAGTCCAATTTCTTTGATCGTCCTCGGCGAACTGTTTCGTCGTACAAGAGGACTTTTTCTCCTACCTTGAGTTTGATTTCTTTAGTCTTTTTATCATAATTTTCTTTGGTTTTTATTTTTTCGTTCTTCAGATGCTCCTTTGCAACTTGCTGTGAGGCGCGTAATTTTTCTTTCAATTCTTGCGCGTAATCATCGTATGTATACGTGGGCTTAGGCGGTTGCGACAATGTCGTCGGTAATGTTGCTCGGTGCCCGTAAATTAATTCGAAGGGTGTGAACCTTGTCGCCGTGTGCGGTGTCGTATTATATGTAAACATCGCGTAGGGAATCCATTCCTCCCAATTCGTTTGATCGGCGTTTATATAATGTCGGAGATATTCGGCTAGAGTCCGGTGAGATCGTTCTAGCGCTCCGTTGCTTTCCGGATGATACGCGGTTGTTTGAATCTTTTCGATTTTTAATAGTTTGCACGTGTTTTTAAATATTTCACTTAAAAAATTTGTTCCTTGATCCATTAATATTTTTTCTGGGATACCGTGTTCGAAAATTATTTTCGTCGCGAATTCTTTTGCAATTGTCGCGAATTCTTGATTCGATATCGGAATTGCTTTGCTAAATTTTGTTAAATTATCTTGAAACGTTAAAATATATTTATTTCCATTATTAGTAATCGTTAGTGGACCTACGATGTCCAATGCACATTTTTCAAAAGGTTTATCGGCAGTATCCGTTATTATTAGCGGTGCCTTAATTTTTCGCGATAATTTGTTTTTTTGACAAAATTCGCATTTTGTTATATAGTCTTCGACATCTTTTGTCAATCCTCGCCAATTGTGCATTAGGCGAATTCGATTAATCGTGCGCTCTTTTCCCTGATGCCCTCCCACAGGTGCATCGTGATATTCGTATAGAATACGTCGCTTCTCGTCTTCCGTGTATTCTCGCGTTATCTTCGTGTCGGTGCTCTCATCCTCCTTGACGCTGTTGATATCCGCCACGTGTCGACTTAGCGCGTCAGCGTTTCTATTCGCTGTCCCGGCCTTGTGTATGATCTCGTAATCGTATTCTTCTAATTTTAATCTCCATCTAATTAATCGAGATCCAGGGTCGGTTACATTAAATAACCATACGAGCGATTTATGGTCTGTGACTATGTAAATTTCGTCCCGTATAAGTACGGTCGAAAATGTTTAACGGCCCATACTATTGCTGATAGTTCTTTTTCGGTCGTATTATAATTTTGTTCGGCTTTTGCTAATATTCGACTGGCATATGCTATTAGTTGATCTTGGCCTATTTCTCCTTGCGATAATATCGCTCCGATTGCATCATCTGATGCATCGGCCGTTACGATAAATTCTTTTTCGGAATCTGGGTATTTTAGTAAGGGTGCCGTCGTTAATTTTTCTTTAAGCATTTCAAATGCTTGTTGTTGTTCTTGCGTCCACTCAAACTTATTTTCCTTTTTGGTTAACTTCGTTAGTGGTTTCGCGATTTTAGAGAAATTTTCAATAAATTTTCTATAATATCCGGCTAATCCTATGAAAGCTTGAATATCTTTTACTTTCCTAGGCGTCGGAAAATTTCTTACGGCTTCTAATTTAGATGGATCCGGCGATATTCCGTTTTCTGTGATTATATGACCTAAGTATGTCACTTCTTTTCGTAGGAATTCGCATTTGTCCGGCTGTAATTTCAGATTGTTTTCTCGCAATCTTCGTAGGACTTCGATGAGTCTCTTGTTATGATCTTGTAGGCTGGCTCCGTAGATTACGATGTCATCCAAATATACTAAGCATTTTATTTATTGTATGCCTATCAGTATTGAGTTCATTAGCCTTTGAAATGTGGCTGGCGCATTTTTTAATCCGAAGGGCATTCTATTGTATTCGTAATGCCCGTGAGGTGTGGAAAAAGCAGTTTTGCATTTGTCGCCTTCTTCCATCGGAATTTGGTGGTATCCGGATGCTAAATCCAGAGTTGTAAAGTACTTGGCGTTTCCAAGTTGATCTAATATATCCGTTATATTCGGTAAGGGAAATGAATCTCCTATAGTTAGATCATTTAATTTTCTAAAGTCTACGACTACCCGTAATTTCGGTTTTCCTGACGCATCGGCTTTCTTAGGGACTACCAATAACGGTGCGTTCCATTGGCTCATGCTTGGTCGGATTATTTTATTTTTTAACATTTCTCGGACTTGTCGATTTACTTCCTCTTTATGCTTCTCCGGCAGGCGGTAAGGCCGTACGTTGACCGGTGAGCTATCTGCTTGCGTTGCAATCTTATGCGCGATTGTGTTGGTGCAAGTCAGTGGTTCTCCTTCGATGTGAAATATGTCGCTGTATTTTTCGCATATCTCTTTTATTGCTTTTAATTCTTCCTTATTTAAATGGTCGATTCGAAGGGCTCGTGTTACCTTTTCGGTACGCGGGATGTCATCTTCTCCTTTTTTCGCTTGTGTGGCGTTTATTTCCACCGTGTTTTCTTGTGCGATTTCTTCAATTGTTACTTGCGGCATTAACATTTCGATTATGTTATCCGTTGTGTTTATTACACTTGCGGGACATAGATAATTTTGTGGGTCGACCAGGCAGCTTCCTATAAATATTCCTGGTGCGGCTTCTTCTGCCTGAATGATGCCTATCATATTTTTATTCGTAGCTTGTATTATTGTTTCACTACGGGGTTGCAATGTGGTTCTCTGATACGGATATAATTTCAAAGTATTCCGTCCGATTCTCAATTGTTTCTTCAAGTAATTGCAACTGGCTCCTTGTTTCTTCAGGAAGTCTACTCCTAATATTCCGTCGTATTCGATCGAAAAATCATCTTTTACGACGTACATTTTATGTTTCACTCTACCATCGTTTAAATTTATTATGGCGTTGATTCTTCCTATCGTATATACTTTATGTCCTGTTACTCCTGTAAGCGCTATTTTATCTTCTGTTATTAGCGTTTCGTCTTTTAAATGCTTTACTTTAATTAGTGATATAGCGGCTCCCGTATCGAACAATAAATTAATTTTTCCTCTTTTCGATTCTCGCATAGGTAAGGCGACTAAGTCTAGTCCTGTATGCGTTCGCGGGGCACGCTTCACGTGTGTAACGCGATATTCGATTGCGGGTCGTCGTTGCTTCGTTTCTTCCTTGTCTTCCTCGTCACTGCTGTGCGCGGAGTTAAATTTCTTTTTTCCTTGCTCGTTGCTCTTACGATTTTTATTTTCCGGTCGCGAATTATATTGTTTGGTTCGGCTCGGTTGATCTCTATTGGGTCGTCCGTGTAATAACCAACATTCTTCGCGATCATGTCCGGATTTTTTGCAATAATTGCAATATTTATTTATCGTATTTACGCGAGGTTGTCTATCGGGTTTCGGCCATGAAAATCGGTTCGCGTATCGACTAGTTCGACAATCTCGACCGTAATGCCCGGTTTTTCCGCATTTTTGACATTTTACATTCGTTTGATTTTCCTGTTTATAGGTCGGTGTAAAATTGATTTTGCTTCGCGTGCCGGTCGCGGACGGTCCTTTAACTTTTTCTTCCGCGCTGGCCGCTGCTATTGCTTCTTGCAACGTAGCATATCCTCGCGATCGAACAATTGTTTTAATTTCGTCTTGCAATCCTATTTGGAAATTTTCTAAGGTTTGTTGCTGTATTATTTCCATGATTGCGCGTTTATTATCTACTGTATGATGACGTCCTTCCATCATCGATTCGTATAGTTCCATGGCTAATTTGTCGGCTCTAAGTCCGTAAGTTCGCGCGCTTTCTCCGTTTTTCTGTTTTAGCGTGTTAAATTCAATTTGTAGATGGGTCGTACTCTTTTTACTTGCGTAACAGACCTCTAATTCTCGTTTCAACTGTGCGAAATCTCGAATTTTACGCGTTTGAAAGTCTAGCATCGCTCTGCCTTTTAATTTCGTGCATAATACTGCTCCTAATAGCGTTACTTCATCTAACGGGTCGATATGTTCTACTGCATATGTAGTCGCACTTAGAAATTCTTGTAATTTATTTGGCGATCCGTCGAATTCCGGAATCATTCCGCGAGCCTCTTTTAATGGTAGAAATCCGCGTCCTCTTCGATGTCGTACATCTTCGGGTGTGGACTCGTACGCGGTTTCGGTTCTTTCTCCCGGCGGAGTTCTATGCTCATTGTTTTGTCGGGGTTGCGGTCCTCTCATTCTTAAATCGTATATCTCGGCATCCATACTTCTAATTTCCCGTCTCATTTCCTCTCTCATTTCCCGCAATATGTCCCTAAGGTCGTCGGCTGCTTCGTCCGTCTCTTCCTGCGGTTTGTATTGAGCTTGCGCGTTTGATTGTGTCGCGTTTCTATTTGCTTCTTCTTGTAATCGCTTAATTCCCTCATCGATATCTTCCGATGTGATGGGTTGCGATGCGGAAGTGTTGGAGTTATACATGTCTCGAGTACGATAGATTTCGTCGGGGTCAAAGATACTTGAATCGTATGACGTTAGTGAGAATTCGCGGCGGTGTGTTAGTCTACTAGACGCGCTTATTGATGATTCGACATCAATATCTAGTTCTATATTATTCGCTATTAAACTGTTATCTAATTCGCCGAATGAAAATTCGCGTTCAATTACAACGTTTGCTCCGAGTTCTGTTTCGGACAAATTCTCGCTTGAATTTAATGCGCTTAGATTTCTTCGTACGTTATCGCGTATATCCCGGAGTGCTTCTACTGCTACTCTTATGGGGCTTACTGCGCTATTTCTAATGGCTCTATTCGCTGGTTCGCTAAATAGCCACGATTTATTCGCTACGCTTTTTTATGGCGCGTTTCGGTTTTCCGACATTCACGCGTTTACAAATTTTTAATTGTTCGACTTACAATAATATGATGAGCAGCATTGTCTCTCGTTCGGTGTCGGCCGTTGGGCGTCGATCGTCGCGTGCTGTTGGGATAGGTCGGTGCGCCTTCTCAGGAGCGCTATTCTGTACATGGCTACCGATAGCTGTCGGATCGGTAAAGTAACGACAATTGTCGCTTGCATGACCGACAACTATTGATATAGCTAAAGCAAAATTATTCTATATGTTATTTATAGCGACAATTATCGTTGCAATCGACGGTCATCGGCACAATTTTATCGATATTGTACAGCCATAATAAAAAGTTAAAAGGAATATTTTTCAGCCAATAGCGTTAAAAGTATATAAGAAAGTGCATATACGTGAAACAATAAAATGTGTGAAATTTGTCAGTGACAGTGACAGATGTCAATGTTTATATAACCAAATTACATATATTAATTATAAATTATATATATTAATTTTATTAATATATTAATTATATTAAATATTGTAAAATAGTGTTAAGTATATATTATTTAAAAATGGATTCGCAAAAAAGGTATGTATTATAAAAAGATATTAAAGGTATTATAAAATTTATTATTAGTTTTAGATAATTACTGTTAATAAATTATTATTGTAAAAACGGATATATTATAAATCATATTCCAATTTAAATCTAAAAGATAGATATATACGAGGACTGACACTTAAGTTCGTAGAAAATATTTATTACAATTACAGAACACATTTATTCGTTATCTAATACACGGTCCCTTTTAAAATAGTCCCTTTTTAAAGCAATGCACTTGGTCCAATGTTTTTTCTATTGCAGGAAGCAATCTCCAAAATCATTCTCCGTGAGGCTGTTTAAAACACGCGTCAACTATTCTACCTCCGCTCGTGACCCCCAATGACGATCCTTCATATCTTTCTTAATCTTGGGGAATATAAAAAAATCGGAGGAGGTCAGATCGGGTCCCCCTGACTTTTTTCTATTTCCCGAAATCAAGAAAGGCATGAAAGATCGTCATTGGGGGTCACGAGCGGAGGTGGAATAGTTGACGCGTGTTTTAAACAGCATCACGGAGAATAATTTTGAAGATTGCTTCCTGCAATAGAAGAAATATTGGACCAAGTGCATTGCTTTAAGAAGGGACTATTTTAAAAGGGACCGTGCATTAGATAACGAATAAATGTGTTCTGTAATTGTAATAAATATTTTCTACGAACTTAATTGTCTGTCCTCGTATATATATAAAGATAGAACATGTAATAATAGAAAATAAAAACGTTTAAAAAATTCCTTATTACTAAAACATAAATAAATAAATAAGTAAATAAATAAATAACTTAATAACTAAATAAATAATAAAATAAATAAAAAATAAATAATTAAATAAAAATAAATAATTAAATAAAAAATAAATTATTAAATAAATAAATATATATATATATATATATGTATATATATAATTTAAAAAATTAGATAAATAAACAAATTTTTGTCAATTTATTTTCTAATTAATTTTATGCATGAAATTAAATTTAATATATAGTACATATTTTATTTAGTACAAAAAAGAGTCGTTCTAATAAAACAACAACGGTACAATACGAAGAATTAATTAAATACATGGAATCACACTCCGAATTCGCAGCGAATAAATATTTAACTAAAGAAGGAAAAATTCATCATGCTCAGCAATGGGATGAATTGCATAAAATGCTTAATGCTTTGTCTAATGGCCCTGGAAAGACAATAAAACAATGGCAAATTGTATTTTAATTAAATATTATACATACATATGATATATTACTATAAAAATTCTATTAATTATAATAAATAAATTTTACAATTATTTGTAAAGGTTTGGCGTGACTTGAAAAGTAATGCATCAAAAAAAGCATCTAAAATAAGAAACGAAAAAAATCGTACAGGTAATTTTCCCGTTCAAGCAGAACCTTTGGATAATTTAGAAAAGCGTGTTATTGCTTGTATGGGTTTGGAATATGTGCAAGGTGCTTCTGATTGTCCAGATAGTATGCCAGAAGAAGAAGTACGTTCCAAATCATTAAAATATTTCTAAATATATATATGTATATATTTTCTTTTAAAACATTAATTACTTTATACTATTATATTTTATATATTTTCTTATCTACCTTTTGTAGGAACATCAAATATAATTAGAACATGGAAATGAAATCATTCTTGAATATCCACCTACAACAACTTCCATAGCAGAAATTTTAAACACAGAGAATCTCCATGTAACTGTGAATGGTGAGAAATAATGTTATCTATCAAATATATTACTATGATTTTACTAATGATTTAAATTTTTACTATTTCTATTACATGTTTAGACAATCATGCCGAAGCATTGCAGATAAATGAAGAAGATAATCAAGATCCTGATCAAATTTTTTGCAATAATATCTCGCCAAACCAGGAAGAAGTACAACATAATATAAATGTTTCAAATAATCAAGAAATACCAAATAAGACTCAGCAAAGAATAAAAGAAATTTCGCGCAACCGTAAATATCGCGTGATACCATGAAAAATATCAAACCAAATAATTTTGTATATATATATTTTGTTTTTTATTTTACAGGAAAAAGCAGACAACGTATTGCGGTGCAATTACAAGAAGCACGCGACAAATTTTCTGATGTTGCTGAAAGTCATGCCAGAGCTTTACAGGTAAAAATTAAGAATTAACAATTAATCTATTAACAAATAACCTATTTAATATTTTATATAATAAATAATATAATAATAATATGTTATTTTTTATCACAGCTCTTTGCAGAGGCTTCCATGAAAATGGCTGAAGCTGCACAGTTAACAGCTGAAAATGAAAAAAGAAGAATAGAATTAGAAGAACGGCGACTTTTAATAAAAGAAAGAAGAATTTCAATAGATACAGAACAGATTAAAATTCTAAGTAATTTGCAAAAAATAACAGATATGTTAGTACAAAAAAATTTATAATTTATAAATAGGATACATTGTATTATGTTGTATTATTATAATATGTTAAATTGTGTATTATATATTATGTATTATGTATTATGTATTATATATTATGTATTATGTATTATTATTGTATTATTATTATATGTTATTATACGTTATTGAAGTCTGCCATATTGGCGAGCAATAAAGCTATTTTGTATGCGAACTGCAAGCGCTCGTCCTTGAAAAGCTAATTCTCGGTCATTTTCTTCAATAGCTATATTAGGTCTGTTTCTTTGATAAAAATTCTGGATCTCGACGTTATCAATGTGTACATCTTCTAAGTGATGTGCAATTCTCATATTATGTAACACAGCACATGCATTCACTATTTTACCAGCCATGCCTGGTTCATAAATTAATCGTCTTTGTGCCGACAAACATCTAAACACGGCTTTCCA
This sequence comes from Formica selysi, assembly GCA_009859135.1. NCBI lineage: Eukaryota > Metazoa > Arthropoda > Insecta > Hymenoptera > Formicidae > Formica > Formica selysi. Next base: position 531,325 of record WHNR01000029.1, on the reverse strand, counting down.
TACGCCAAACAAACGTTCCACACATGACCTTGCACTGCATAAGTCCTCGTTATATTGAAATCTGGGTGTACCTGGTATTTCATGTTTTAGAGGAGTCAGCCATGGTTCTAAACTATAGCCATCATCACCTATAGCAAATAATTATCAAATATATGCGAAGCAAGAAAGGTAAATAAATGCCAAGATATAATAACATACAATAACTTACCAATCAACCAAGTATTGCGTTCTCCATTATTATATCGTCGTTCCATAATTCGACGTATAGGTGAATTAGACCATATGTATGCATCATGTCTTGCGCCAGGATATCGTGCATTAACATTTAATATTTTTAATTCAGGATCGCAAATCTTATATAATATCACGAAAAAGAAATTTTAAAAGATTATATATAGTTAGCAGAACATATATATATATATATATATATATATATATATATATATATATATATATATATATATATGTGTGTGTGTGTGTGTGTGTGTATGTATGTATGTATATATGTAAACATATAATACGTACTACTTGCACATTAAGTGTATGATCACCCCAATGATTTACATAGGCTTCTTCGTGTTCTTTTGGTGCTTTTATATTTATATAAGTGCAGTCGATTGCTCCAATAGCACCTACGAATGGTTGCGGTGCATTTCTGAATTTATCTCGAGCAATATAACGTTCAGCGTCTGTCATGGGAAATCTTACCCACTGTCGAAATAAGAGATCATTAATTGCATTTGTCACTCTTCGTATACAACGACTGACAGATGGCTGACTTATTGCAATATCCCATTGCTCTCCAACTGCACTTTGATAACACCCAACAGCATAAAAGCGGAGGGCAGTCAATACCTGTAAAATGTATTTATATTTCATTAAACTGTAATGTAAAAAAGTATTTAAATTTTACAATAAATTAAAAATTATACAATCATGCATTTGTTATAATTGTATTGAATAATCAAATAATATTTAATTTATTACAATATAATTTGTACCTGACGTTCTGGTTCAAGACCATATGGACGTCCACGTTGTAATCTTGGCTCCAGAACATTAATTAATTCAGTAACAATTTCTGGGCTTACTCTGTATAATTTTATAAATTCATCATCATGTAAATCAAATGGATCATGATTATCTCGCCATTCTTTTCTTTCTACACGCCGTTCTAAGCGCTGTACACGTTATTCTAAATTTAATAAATCCCATGTCAGATATTCTAGTGCCATTTTTGCGTTCCAGAGAAACTAATTTCAAAATTTTATTACGAAGTATCCAATTTAATCTCGGGACTATACTGTTTTAGGAATTGAAAATTGCATTATGTTACATATTACTACAATTTATATTCTTAAATTTATTAAATATACAGTTCCATTTAGCGCTCAATTTGTTTTTATTATTATTTATTATTATTATTTATTAGTGTTATTTATTATTATTATTTATTATTAATATTATAAATTATAATTTTAAATATTATGATATATTATATTATCATTATTATATTATAAATATAATTATTATATATCATAAATTATTTATTATTATTATAAATTCCTCATAAAAATTAGAGGAACATTTAATTTTAAGAAAAAATTAAGTCTTCCTCTAATTTTTGTGAGGAGTTTATAATTATTATTTATTACTAATTTTATTATTATTATATACATATTGTTATTTTTTTTTTATTTAATATTCAAAAATCTATATATATAGATAATATATATAATAAAAAATATATCACAAATTACAATTTGCATACAAACACAGATCTATATCTCTATGGCTTTATTTTTAAATACAGTCTTTAAATTGTTAAAATAAATAGAGGTCTAAAAATATTTTGTTTAAATAATATAACCTACCTTTAATTTTTACTTTTCTGTCAAACACTTCACATGAATATCAAATATATTATATATACATATACATATATATATATATATATATATATATATGTATATATTTGGTAAATAATATATTATATTTACAAATAATATAATGTGTGCGAACGCTTAAACAAACTTACCTCTTATAATCTTCCCACTTTTTGTCGTTTAAAATGTTTCGCTACGATGTTAACGTCGCACCCGGGAGATCACGTTAAAATTTATCGCTGTGAACGATGAATCTCGTTCATAAACAACAAGCATCGTTATATATTTATCGTTAACGATGATACAGAATAGTTTTAAGGTAAGTTTATGGTTTGCGATAATGAATTAGACGAATGCGACTGTCATTATTTTATAATCTTTTATGTTATCGACTTCATTCCTATTTACATCGGATGTGTTTTGAGACACTAAATGACATATTTACGCTCGCTAATTTACTCGTTGTATTGTTCCGCCTCTCGAAGTGCCGTTTATTTAAAATGTTTGCCATTTATTTATAAGTTTATTTCGATCTTATTGAAAAGGGCCCGAAATGTGCCAAAACGTTTGAGTTAATGTAATATTTTTTGTTACAACATAATATTCTTGCTTATGCCACAATTACTGCGTCTAGGCTCCAATTGATCTTTATTATTTATTAATTGATTTTATTATTTGAACATTTTGTATATTCCATTTTTTAATTTTTTTATTGTTTTTTTATATTTTTCTAGATTTACTTAGCGTGATTTATTGATTTCACTTCTTCTTTATGCTAATATTTTAAGTTGTTTACCCGTGTTATTAATACAAATAAAATGTAATTTATAAATATAATTATTGAGAAGATGGACCCCCCATCGTTACCCGGCAGTTGACCAGCCGGAAATCTGCCGCCCGGCAGACACCAGCCGGGCAAAGGGCAGAAGCGTTTAGTGCCCTTTTAATACTTACGAGGGGAACACCACACATGGCCTCCTCCGATTTCGCCCAGCTTGAGGTATATTATAGTCCTACCCTCCCACTAATCCATGGTAAAGTAATACGATCCAACTCTCAAGCATTCGCGAAAAAAAACGCATTTAAAAATTTGCATGCTCTTTATACAGGGTGATTCAAAACAACCTTCTATCCTTACAATGTCATATACTTAACTCAATTCTAAGACGATTTTTCCTTTGCCAAAATTTTTTCTGAGGCTTAGTTTTCAAATTATAAGCCAAAATAGTTAACGAATTACGGGCCGCGTACGCGAGGCAGGCAAGCGCGGCGCAACTCACCGTCCGATGCTTGTGATTACGTGGGGCGCTCGCTGCGATCAACTGTTTGCTACATGCGATGGGGTGTATGTGTGAGAGAGAACGCGCGCGCGTATACGCGTATACACACACATACATATTCTCTCTCTCTCTTTTACACCCATCGCATGTAGCAAACAGCTGACCGCACACACGCTCTCTCTCTTTCTCTCTCTCTGTCTTTCTCTTTTATACCCATCGCATGTAGCAAACAGCTGATCGCACACACGCACTCTCTTTCTCTCTCTCTCTCTCTGTCTTCCTCTTTTACACCGATCGCGTGTAGCAAACAGCTGATCGCACACACGCACTTTCTCTCTCTCTCTCTCTTTCTCTTTCTCTCTCTCTCTCTCTCTCTCTCTCTCTCTCTCACTCACTGACTCTTACCTTGTATGTAGAGATTCGTTGCCCTCATACGACTCGATAAATAATATTTCCGTGTGACACAACGAGTAACTAGCAAACTTTTTTTCACTCACAAATTGTACTACTTACCGAACTTTTACGAATTAATCCACGCACTTTATCGATAAACTGAATTTATTAACGATTATAACGGTTAATCACAATCTACCGATTACTACCGATTAATTATTAAAATAACTCGAAGAAAGAAACGCGTTATTCGATGCGGAGACTGCGCGAAGACAACAAGCAGGTTATGTCGGTACTAGCGTTGCCGGCTGCCGGCTGCCGGCTGCCGGCTGCCGAACGACTGAATGTATCACATTACGCGTGATCGACGCGGACGCTATCATGTGTCCTGTGATCGGCTAAAGCCTCCGACATTGTAAATTCGATAGTTTCGAAAATATGAAACTATAAAATATGAAAATATAATGACGTATCATAACATCGTTTTTTTTTTTAATAATTTAACTTATTACTCGTTTTGTCTTTTTTCGCAAGCAAGACATGAGAAAAATTATTTTTATGTCTCTGCGAATACAAGGTGTTCCACGTAGAAATGTGTTGGTCGCTCTGAAAAGAGCGGATTGTCTTTGGTCGCTCTGAAAAGAGCGGATTGTTTTAAAGTCGAAAAAATTTTATAATAGGTGCTCAAAATGACCACCATCCATCCTAACGCAAGCTCTCATGCGTTTTAATAAATTCTTTTCGACGTTCTCCATTATTTCTTCGTCGATATTCCAAATTGCATGTCGCAATCTTGTATGTATATCATTGACATCCTCGGGAAGCGTTTTGACTTCCTTACAATATCCCCATAAAAAAAATCTAATGGGTTGAGATCCGGTGATCTTGCAGGCCAACGTATTGGGCCATACCGACCCATCCAACGTCCAGGAAACTGCTCGTTTAAATAATTTGTAACGATCCTGGCGTTGTGTGGCCCAGCACCATCTTGTTGAAACACGATCTTGTTTCTCTCTAATAATGATACTTCTTCTAAAAAATCTGGCAGATTTTCTTCCAAAAATTCCAGATATGTTTGGCCAGTTAAAATATCTGGAAGAATAACTGGACCAAGTATTTCGGTCCCCATTATTCCAGCCCACATATTTATCTTCCGGCGAGTTTGGAAGTTTCTTAATCGCGTGACTCTGGGATTTTTTCGCTCCAAAAATGCATGTTATGCGAATTGAAAATTCCCTCTCGTGTGAATAACGATTCATCGCTGAATATCACACGAGAAGAGTATCTGGGATTTTGATTTACTTTCCTCAGAAAATTTTCGCAAAACGTACGTCTCGCTTGAAAATCTTCTGGTCGCAAATCTTGCACGCGTGTGTAGTGATATGCGTGCAACTTTTCTTCTTTCAATATTCTTTGCAATAGCGGGTGTCGTGTGTCGCGTGTCATTATGTAAAATTTTTTCGACTTTAAAACAATCCGCTCTTTTCAGAGCGACCAACACATTTCTACGTGAAACACCTTGTATTCGCAGAGACATAAAAATAATTTTTCTCATGTCTTGCTTGCGAAAAAAGACAAAACGAGTAATAAGTTAAATTATTAAAAAAAAAAAACGATGTTATGATACGTCATTATATTTTCATATTTTATAGTTTCATATTTTCGAAACTATCGAATTTACAATGTCGGAGGCTTTAGCCGATCACAGGACACATGATAGCGTCCGCGTCGCTCACGCGAAATGTGATACATTCAGTCGTTCGGCAGCCGGCAGCCGGCAACGCTAGTACCGACATAACCTGCTTGTTGTCGTCGCGCAGTCTCCGCATCGAATAACGCGTTTCTTTCTTCGAGTTATTTTAATAATTAATCGGTAGTAATCGGTAGATTGTGATTAACCGTTATAATCGTTAATAAATTCAGTTTATCGATAAAGTGCGTGGATTAATTCGTAAAAGTTCGGTAAGTAGTACAATTTGTGAGTGAAAAAAAGTTTGCTAGTTACTCGTGTCACACGGAAATATTATTTATCGAGTCGTATGAGGGCAACGAATCTCTACATACAAGGTAAGAGAGTGAGAATGAGAGAGAGAGAGAGAGAGAGAGAGAGAGAGAAAGAGAAAGAGAGAGAGAGAGAGAAAGTGCGTGTGTGCGATCAGCTGTTTGCTACACGCGATCGGTGTAAAAGAGAAAGACAGAGAGAGAGAGAGAAAGGGAGTGCGTGTGTACGATCAGCTGTTTGCTACATGCGATGGGTATAAAAGAGAAAGACAGAGAGAGAGAGAGAGAGAGAGAGAGAGTGTGCGATTAGCTGTTTGATACATGCGATGGGTGTAAAAGAGGGAGAGAGAGGGAGAGGGAGAGGGGAGGGAGAGGGGGAGGGAGAGGGGTGGGGGAGGGAGAGGGGAGGGGGAGGGAGAGGGAGAGGGGGAGAGAGGGAGAGGGGGGGAGGGAGAGGGAGAGGGAGAGGGAGAGGGAGAGAGAGGAGAGAGAGAGAGAGAGAGAGAGAGAGAGGAGAGAGAGAGAGGAGAGGAGAGGAGAGGGAGAGGGAGAGGGAGAGGGAGAGGGAGAGGGAGAGGGAGAGGGAGAGGGAGAGGGAGAGGGAGAGGGAGAGGGAGAGGGAGAGGGAGAGGGAGAGGGAGAGGGGAGAGGGAGAGGGAGAGGGAGAGGGAGAGGGAGAGGGAGAGGGAGAGGGGAGGGAGAGGGAGAGGGAGAGGGAGAGGAGAGGAGAGAGAGAGAGAGAGAGAGAGAGAGAGAGAGAGAGAGAGAGAGAGAGAGAGAGAGAGAGAGAGAGAGAGAGAGAGAGAGAGAGAGAGAGGGGGGAGAGAGGGAGGGAGGGAGGGAGGGAGGGAGGGAGGGAGGGAGGGAGGGAGGGAGAGGGGGAGGGGGGAGGGAGAGGGAGAGGGAGAGGAGAGAGAGAGAGAGAGAGAGAGAGAGAGAGAGAGAGAGAGAGAGAGAGAGAGAGAGAGAGAGAGAGAGAGAGAGAGAGAGGGAGAGAGAGAGGGAGAATGTGTATGTGTATGTGTATGTGTGTGTATACGCGTATACGTTCTCTCTCACACATACACCCCATCGCATGTAGCAAACAGTTGATCGCAGCGAGCGCCCAACGTAATCACAAGCATCGGACGGTAAGTTGCGCCGCCCCTGCCTGCCTCGCGTACGCGGCCCGTAATTCGTTAACTATTTTGGCTTATAATTTGAAAACTAAGCCTCCGAAAAAATTTTGGCAAAGGAAAAATCGTCTTAGAATTGAGTCAAGTATATGACATTGTAAGGACAGAAGGTTGTTCTAAATCACCCTGTATATATATATATATATATATATATATATATATATATGTATATGTATATATATATATTATATATATAATATATACAGGGTGCGGCATTTATAGTGAGGCATATTTTTCGGAAACGAAGTGAGATATCAAAAAATGTTTCAGACAAAAGTTGCATGGTTTCGAGGGGGCCACATGATAAAAATATGGATTTGACCTTAAGTGGTCTTTTCAAGGTGAGGTCAATGTGGTCGATGTTTTCTTAAATGGAACTCCCCATTTTTTATTACATATTCTTGTAGCTTACCTCGAGACTTTTCCAAAACACTATAATAAAGTATTTTTTCATTAAGTACTTTTTGAGTTATTTTATATTTTATTCTGACATATTTTGATATAAAAAATAAAATATCTCGTAAAATATTTAGTTTTCGATAATCTTACCATAATATTTTATGTACAGAATAATGAGACAAATCAATTAGTAAAAAAAATAATTGTTTTTAAGAAAAAGTATGTAATTATTTACAATGTATTTTTTAAAACAATTATTTGTTGTTTTTTACACTAATTGATTTGTCTCATTATTCTGTACATAAAAGTATTACAGTAAGATTATCGAAAACTAAATATTTTACGAGATATTGTATTTTTTATATCAAAATATGTCAGATTAAAATATAAAATAATTCGAAAAGTACTTAATGAAAAAATATTTTATTATAGTGTTTTGAAAAGTTTTCGAGATAAGCTACAAGAATATGTAATAAAAAAAGGGGGGTTCCATTTAAGAAAACATCGACCACATTGACCTCACCTTGAAAAGACCACTTAAGGTCAAATCCATATTTTTATCATGTGGCCCCCTCGAAACCATGCAACTTTTGTCTGAAATATTTTTTGATATCTCACTTCGTTTCCGAAAAATATGCCCGCGTCACTATAAATGCCGCACCCTGTATATATATATACATATATATATTACCGTATTATATTTATATTGCGTAAACTATTTGTGTAAACTATTTTTCACTTTAATATCAGCCTGTCTACCAACGAAATTTGATCTTAAATATCACGCCATAATATTTATTGAAATGTTATCTTCATTTTGATATAAAAGCCGTACGTTTCCGCATTTCACTCATAGTCTGACGTTATTTGAACAATTATTATACGATTTAAGTAAACTAAAATTTATTCTGATTGTGAGTTCCGAAGTTTTATATATAAAATGGTAATTATTCAGAATTAAGGCTCCACCTACAACTGGGCTGCAAATTTTTTTACGGACCTTTTATGTTTAGAAAGAAATATAAATAACCATTTTTAGTTGGGGGAGGCCCAAAAAAAAGTTATAGACCAAAAAAGGGTAATTATGGTAATTATTTCGAATAAGGCTATTTCTGAATTTTGACAAATATGATCGGATCTCTCGGTAAAACTCTTTGTAGTGACTTCAACGGTGATAATCAGTTGGGGAAGCACGTCCCCCATCACCCCACCCCCCCAAAAAACCGAAAAACCCCAAAAATTACCAGAGCAAAGCGAGGTCCACCCCACAACCCAAACCAAATTTTAGTTTTAAATCAGAAATAGGTTTGGGTTAGGTTATATCTTCCGGAAGTGAAGCCCTCCGTAGAGGGGGGGGGGGGCGGAACCCACTGTGTCCACACATATAGTTTACAAAGCAAAGCGAGGTCCACCCCACAATTGTTGTGTGGATGCAAAAGTGTATGGGTGGACGCAGTGGGTTCCGCCCCCCCTACGGGGGGGCTCCACTTCCGGAAGATATAACCTAACCCAAACCTATTCCTGATTTAAAACTAAAATTTGGTTTGGGTTGTGGGGTGAACTTTATAGTACATAATTAACTAATTTTCGGTAATTTTGGGGGTTTTTCGTTTTTTGTGGGAGGGGGGTGATGGGGGACGGGCTCCCCCGACTGATTATCACTGTTGGAGTCACAACAAAAGTTTTACCGAGAGATCCGATCATATTTGTCAAAATTCAGAAAAGACCTTATTCGAAATAATTACCCTTTTTTGGTCTATAACTTTTTTTTTGGGTCTCCCCCAACTAAAAATGGTTATTTATATTTCTTTTTAAACATAAAAAGTCCGTAAAAAAATTTGCAGCCCATTTGCAGGTGGAGCCGTGATTCTGAATAATTACCTATAAAATAAATCCAAGAGGTGATTTTTTAAATTAACTCCTCACGAAAGACGAACTTCTTGTGCTGGTGACAACACAACAATTTGTGTTAAAATGCCAAGAATAAATATAGCAAATGTTATAAATTTATTAATCACAACGTTTAACATTGCAAATTTTGCTGTCTCATCTGTTAATCATAATGAAATTGAACTTCATGATGCCATTTCCGATCGGGCGTATCCCGTTTGGACACGGAACGATTGGACACCGCTCGATTGGACACGTAGTATTGGACACGGAACGATTGGATACTGCACGATTGGACACAGAATTATTGGACACCGCACGATTGGACACCGCACAATTGGACACGCACACTGCACGATTGGACACTGCACGATTGGACACCGCACGATTGGACACTGCACGATTGGACACCGCATTATTGGACACTGCACGATTGGACACCGCACGATTGGACACAGAATTATTGGACACGGAACGATTGGACACTGCACGATTGGACACAGAATTATTGGACACCGCACGATTGGACACCGCACAATTGGACACGCAAACTGCACGATTGGACACCGCACGATTGGACACCGCACGATTGGACACCGGTAATTATGCATAAAGAGAGCACAAGCAGAAGCATAAATTTTAGCTTTAAATCAGAAATAGGTATGGGTTAGGTTATATCTTCCGGAAGTGGAGCCCCCCCCCGTAGGGCGGGCGGAACATACTGCCTCCACGCATATACTTTTTAATGCGTAGTAAGGTTCCACATAGGTTTACAACTTTCCACGCGAAGCGAGGTTCAACGCAAACCTATGTGTCTAGTTTTTTGATAGTGGAGCGCCCCCGTAGGGGGGGCGGAACATACTGCCTCCACGCATATTCTTTTTAATGCGAAGTAAGGTTCCACATAGGTTTACAACTTTCCACGCGAAGCGAGGTTCAACGCAAACCTATGTGTCTAGTTTTTTGATAGTGGAGCCCCCCGAAGGGGTGGCGGAACCCACTCTGTCCAATCGTGCGGTGTCCAATCGTGCAGTGTCCAATCGTGCGGTGTCCAATCGTGCAGTGTCTAATGATGCGGTGTCCAATCGTGCAGTGTCCAATCGTACGGTGTCCAATCGTGCAGTTTGCGTGTCCAATCGTGCGGTGTCCAATCGTGCAGTGTCCAATCGTGCGATCTCCAATCGTGCAGTGTCCAATAATGCGGTGTCCAATCGTGCAGTGTCCAATAATGCGGTGTCCAATCGTGCAGTGTTCAATCGTGCGGTGTTCAATCGTGCAGTGTCCAATCGTGCAGTGTGCGTGTCCAATTGTGCGGTGTCCAATCGTGCGGTGTCCAATAATTCTGTGTCCAATCGTGCAATGTCCAATCGTTCCGTGTCCAATCGAGCGGTGTCCAATCGTTCCGTGTCCAAACGGGTGTCACCCTTTCCGATCTAATAAAAAATGCTGTTGTTGTGCCTCTAGCCGCTAAGGAAGAGGTCTTTTGGGATTTGTACGCCCAAAGGATTAGGACCCACGCTCGAAATAAGACACTCCCGGACGTTAGATATGAATTAGTATATTTCACAAGATTCTGTACACTTTTCACTTATTCGCGTTTATAAGAATCGGGCGCGATACGTGTAGTACTTTGATACGGTGCGATTATGTTAATGAGCGAGCGAGCGAGCGTTGTTAATGAGCTATGTTACTGAGCTAGCGTCGGTGGATCTCGCGCTCAATATATATTAATTAATTGGGTCGTTGATTAGGGAGGAGTGTAGTGACCCTGACCGGAGCATGTCTCGTGCTCCGCTTGTCAGTCTGTCTCGTCGACTGCTTACTCACCTTTCGAGAACTTGACCGTGACTTCCTTCTCTTTAGTCACGTCTCTTACATTTATTTTATTAATAATCTTTTATTACTTTATTCTTTCTTAATTACTTTTCCTTGGGCTCTTTTCCCAATTTTAATGCTTTGCTTTACTCAGCTCTTTGTTAATCTTTCCTGTGCCACTTTATTGTTTTATATCTTAATATTAAGAAATTGGTCGGGTTACGACACTGTAAATGATGTTGAGATTGAATACAAATGGGAACTTGATTTTGATGATCCGTCGGAACCGCACGATGTACAATTTGTGGACATGTATGATATTGATGTTGAAGAAGATAATTATGAAGATAAAGTTTGTATTGTGGATAACGAAGGTGGAAATGTAAACTTAAATTACAAAAGAAAAGCAGTTGAATTTTGGAACAGTGGAAAAAAAGGACATTTAGCTATTACTGCTGTACAGAATCGTTTTAGAATGATAAAATTTAATACAAACTTAAGTAAAATAATATGAGCTGAACGAGCAGATAGATGTGCGTTGTATATAAATAGTAGGTAATAAATGATAACGGAAACAGAAAGATATTTCAGACTTATGCACATTACTTACATCGCATATTTGCGTTAGTTCATTAGTCTTTTTATTTTTGAATTAGATTTTCTAAATATCAAACTTCTTTTCTTCTAGGTAAAATCTGTTTCGCAATTGCATAGATGGGGAAAAAATGTAATGCGAAAATGGGCATTACAAGCAAAGGAGCAAATAGACTTTTCTTCATTTAGAGCAGGAAATTGGTGAATATGGAATTTTAAAAAAGCGCATCGCATTGTATAACGTAAAATAACAAGTTTTAAAACGCGATCTTCTCATGCAACTGATGTAATAAGACGTCAAAGTGCAGAGGAATTTGTGAGACAGGTTAAACCATATATTGATGTTATCGGTGTAGGATCAATTTATAATGCAGATGAAAGCGGCTTTAATTTCGAAATACATTCTGGAAGAACATTAACTAATGTGAGATCAAAACAAGTCGAATCTACTATCCAATCTTTATCTTCTATGACTCATAGCTATACCATTATGCCCATTATATCTGCAGATGGACATCTTCTTTCACCTCTGTATATAGTACTAAAAGAATCTAGTGGAAAATTTGGACCACGAGTAAAAGAAACTCTTTTTAGACCTATTAATGTTTACATTGCGGCTTCAAAATCCGGAAAACTCACAAGCCAACATTTCAAAAACTGGTTTGAAGAAGCATATTTACAAAATACTGGAAAAAAAAGTCTACTACTGCTTGATTCATGGACAGGACATTGTCCGGAACAATTAAAAGAATTTATACCAGCAGACAAACAAATAAATATTTTAACAATATCAAAGAAAACAACTGCTTTTGTACAACCTTTAGATGTTTTCGGTTTTAGAATTTGGAAAAATTTTGTTCGATGTTTTTCTGATAATATTATTATATTTTAAATAATTATGATAAATTTACATTCACGTAATAATATAATAAAACTACAAAGCTTAACGCATAATCAACTTTCCTCTCCAAGATTTCAAAATGTATTTAAATATAGTTGGTACAAAAGTGTATATTTATCAACGGGGCCTGAAAAGCTTAATAATCCAATACATTTTTGTTATTTTAAAGAAAAAAAACATATACCAAGATGCAGTATTTGTGGTAAAATGGCTTTTATACGTTGTACATGGTGCAAAAAATATTTTTGTTTTGAACATTTCTTTGAACAATATCATTATTGTAACAATTACATAGAATAAATAATATTTTAATAATTAATTTAATTTAATTTTAAAATTAATTTAATTTTTGTTGATGGAAAAATTTTATAAAACATTTAAACATTTTTCGTATATTATGCTTCTATATCTTGAATTAAAATCTAATTTGCAAAATATTATTCAAATAATACAAGACTCTCACTCCGTTTTTTTATATTATTATGATACAATGTGTATAATATAGAAATGGGCTATAAATATCATTACTAATATTCAGCATCGTTATCGTGTATAGCGAGACCTTACGAAGAAAAGAAAAAAGAGATAAGACGTCATGAAACAGCGAGCGAATAAGATTAGCATAGGTAGTGTGCGTCTTTATTTTATTTCTCAAGAATTAATTTCCGCAACATAACTTTATCATACACGGTTGAATTTGGCGCAACATAAGCTTTAATATAATCTGAAAATTTTTTCAAAATATCAAAGAAAAATATTAGGTGGTGGGGATATTTCGAAAAATTTACCATTTTTTTAAAATCCAGATACGCCATTGTAAAGTACATTTGAAACCATAAAATTTTTGTTTAAACAATTTTTTCATATTTCTTTTCGATGATATTCGCTTCGAAATGTAAAAACCGATTTTTTTCTAATGGGTTGTTTTCACCCCTAAAACCGTTTTTTAGCACCAACAAAAAATCGTTTCGTTATTAGGGCCTACTACTCTATAATTATGCAAAGTTTCTGTGATCAGGGGGGCAGTAGGAATTGAACGGAACACAATTATTTACGCCAATAATAATCAATGCGTTTAATTGTATGCGACTTGAGATACACGGTACAACTCATGTGACGATCGTGACTCGAACTGGAAAGTACTAGAATCAACATAGATAAGGTAGTGAGAGAGAAAGTCCCTATAAAGAACTGTAACGTTTCACCTTTCCCGTACGCCGCGGATCAAGGCTCGCCGGTGCCAGGATTCGGGAGAAGGGGGAAACTCCAACTTACTTCACCTCGATATAAGCGGTTTAAACAATTACGTTTATTTAAGCGATTCTTAACATCTAATATTGAGCTATATGATAAGTACAATGCAACATGCTGGGGCGGTGCGTACAGAGTTTAGCGTGAGCGGTTGTTATTCGTGATGCGTCATGCAAGAGTGGTGCATACAGAAATTCGCGGGAGCGGATGGTATTCACAATGCGACATGCAAGCGCGGTGCGTACAGAGTTTTCGCGTGTAGCGTTTCGCGCGTGGGGCTCGGGAAGCGAGCGTGGCTCATGCGGCTGTGTTCTGCGGTCGCGAGGTTCGCATGCAAGCGACCGGGGTTATTCTAAGCGGAACAGACAGATTTTAAATGCTACGGGTGTCGCGTGGCCTTCGATCGTAATTCCAACGGCCTGACTACCTTATCCTTAGAAGGACGGGGCGTCGGCACTTTCTGCGGCCTACCCTTAGAAGGGCTGGCGCGCTTGCGTAGTCTGAAGGCCGTATGTACAGGTGGAGTCGGCTCTACAATTATAATGCGCAGTATATACAGTGCGGGTTTACGGTATAATCAGGTCGCGGTATATACAAGGCGGTACTAGAATCTATCAGGACGCGGAGACCGGAGCGGTCTTACTGGTTACGGTATATGTACAACGGTCTTACAATATAGCAGGTCGCGGTATATGTACAAAGCGGTATTACCATCTAACAGGTCGCGGTATTTATTCGGAAAGATACACGGAGACCAAAGTGGTCTTACGGTAGAGACGGTCGCGGTATATACAAAACGGTCTTACGGTATAACGCGGTACGGACTTATCAACTAACAGGAGGCGCCGTCCCAGCAACCGGGAAGCCCGGCCTAACTACGGGAAGCCCGTAGCCTGGTGTAACGCGAGGTATCAGGATGCGCCGTCCCAGCAACCGGGAAGCCCGGCCTAACTACGGGAAGCCCGTAGCCTGGTATAACGCGAGGTATCAGGATGCACCGTCCCAGCAACCGGGAAGCCCGGCCTAACTACGGGAAGCCCGTAGCCCGGTGTAACGCGAGGTATCAGGGTGCGCCGTCCCAGCAACCGGGAAGCCCGGCCTAACTACGGGAAGCCCGTAGCCTGGTATAACGCGAGAGTCGGTTCAGGATCCGGAGAGTTGTACGTGACAGGAATCGGGATCGGGAACTGGTAACGCTACGCTCGCCGGAGCGCCTTATATACCGGCGGCCGGCCTCCCACTCACGCGAGTCGGCGCGTGATGGAGTGGCCCCACGGTGGGGCCGAGACACGGGTGTGGACGTTTAGGGGCGCCATAGGCGTCGAGCCTCAGAATTGCGGGCGGCTGGTCGGCCCGCGAGGCTAGTAACGTATCGTTACGGAACTGAGTGTAGGTGTCAGCACGATATCGACCGCCGGTCGCCATCCGTATACACAAAACTGTCGTATCAACAGTTCCAGATTTTTTTGAATTTTCGCGTTGCCAAATGTTCCTTGCGAGTATAACGTCGCGTTACAGCGATAAATCTGACAGCAAGTCATACGCGGTACGTACACGTACTCACTGTTTCTTCCACTATTTGTACTTGCAGTAATGCCGCGCAAACGGCCTTGCAGCGCCGGCTCAGCATTTTTTAACCCATGCCTATCACAAAAATGGAAATTTTAGTGATTCCCATAAAATTTAAGATTACTAATGGAGAGTCAATTTAAATATGTATTACATTATATAAAATATACACTAATACATTTTTGATGAAAACATGTATTTATAAATAACGATTACGTTTATTTATAAATGAATATATATATATGTATGTATAATATACAGGATAGGCCATTTTAATGTATCCACTGAAATATCTTAAAATCTATAAGTTTAAGAAAAAAATGTTTTAGACAAAAGTTGTATTGTTTCGAGGAGGCCATAAAATGATATCATTGGTTTGACTTTGAAGAGTTATTTGAAGGTCACATGAAGGTCACATTTAATTTTTTAAATGGAAAACTATATTTTTTATTGCATATTCTTGTAGCCCATCTTGAGAGCTTTTCAAAACACTATAATAAAGTACTATTTCATTAAGTACTTTTTGAGTTGTCCGGAAAGTTCGTGCCGATTTTGAAGGAAAATTGAAACGCAGAAAATTTAAATTTTAGTATACATTTATTAAATTATATAGTATACATTTCTGCTAATTTACGTGTCATATAGCGTGGGTTATTCTCGATCAGTGTTTTAATCTGATCTTCATCTGTGGTGGAGGGCCTACCCGGGCGTTCTTGATCTTTAAGGTTGAAATCACCAGCTTTAAACCTAGCAAACCACTTCCGCACAGTTCTTTCAGCTACAGTACCTTCGCCATAAACAGCGCATATCTTGTTTGCCGCTTGTGTGGCATTTTTGCCTTTCCGGTAAAAGAAAAGCATTAAATGCCTAAAATGCACTTTGTTTTCTTCCATATTCAAAGGCGTATAAAACTGACAAAAATTAACGTATCGTAACTAAATTTTTTTCCAAATATGCCTGAAGTACCATCTTTTACGATATGTAGGCATGTCATTTGTTTTCAATCGTTCTGATATATTCAGACCTGTCCTTACGCCACCTACCAAAAATCGGCACGAACTTTCCGGACAACCCATTTTATATCTTATTCTGACATATTTTGATATAAAAAATAAAATATCTTGTAAAATATTTAGTTTTCGATAATCTTGTCGTAATACTTTTATGTACAAAATAATGAGGCAAATCAATTAGTATAAAAAAAGACAAATAATTGTTTAAAAAAATACATTGTAAATAATTACATACTTTTTCTTAAAAACAATTATTTTTTTTTATACTAATTGATTTGTCCCATTATTCTGTACATAAAAGTGTTGCGGTAAGATTATCGAAAACTAAATATTTTACGAGATATTTTATTTTTTATATCAAAATATGTCAGATTAAGATATAAAATAACTCAGAAAGTACTTAATGAAAAAATACTTTATTATAGTGTTTTGAAAAGCTCTCGAGATAAGCTACAAGAATATGTAATAAAAAAGGGGGATTCCGTTTAAGAAAACATCGATCACATTGATCTCACCTTGAAAAGATCAAGGTCAAATCCATATTTTTATCATGTGGCCCCCTCAAAATCATGCAACTTTTGTCTGAAACATTTTTTCCAATCTTTTTCACTTTAAGAGATATTCAGCTGCATTACTTAAAATGATACACCCTGTATATACAGGGTGTTCTAGACTACCCGTACATCCCTTTTCTTTCAAAAACTAAGCATTTTAGAGAAAAACGTTTTGAACAAAAATTGTATGGTTTTGAGGGGAACATAAGATGGTGTCATTGGGTTGACCTTGAATGGCATCGTTAAGGTCAAGTCAAGGACATCTTTAATTTCTTAAATGGAACTGCCTACTTTTTATTGCATATTCTTGTAGCTTATCTCCAGAGCTTTTCAAAACACTATAATAAAGTATTTTTTCATTAAGTACTTTTTGAGTTATTTTATATTTTAATCTGACATATTTTGATATAAAAATTAAAATATCTCGTAAAATATTTAGTTTTCGATAATCTTACCGTAACACTTTTATGTACTTATTTGTAGTTACAATAGTTCATTTTCTTTTGCATCATTTAACGCAAATCTGGTTAACTTTCAAGGAAGACGTCCTGGTCCGTATTGTTTTAAAATACATGGTCAAATTTATTATCAAATTAATACAGCTTTACATGCTGCACAAAATGAAAATCCGACTTATGGGCAACTATTTATTGTTGATTCTAATGAAGCAATAAATCATCGTCTTAATCATAATTCACATTTAGATTTTGAGATTGTACAAAATCTTGAACGTATAATGCGTGAATGTAATATATTTGCCCAATCGTATCAAATGATGGGTGAAGAATTAGAAAATCAACGGCGTTTAGAAATGGAGTCTGGTGAATTATTACCAGAATTACAATTATTATTTACTTTAAAACCAGGTATGGATCGACATCGATATAATGCTCAAAGAACTAATGAAGTTGCTGCTGTTTTTTATACAAATGCTGATGGAGAAATTCCAGAATCATACGTTACAATATGTAATAAAAATACTAAAACTTTGCAAAAAGTTAGTATTATGGTTCCTAATGTTGAACCATGGATATATCCATTGTTTTATCCATATGGTACTCAAGGATGGCATCGTCATTTAACAAAATTAAATAGTAATAGACGAATAACTAGAGGACAATATATTAAATATCGTACGGCCATTCGTAATGAATTTAATGTTTTTATATTAGGTCGTCGCCTATTTCAGCAGTGGCTCGTAGATAGTTATTTAAAAATCGAAAAAGATAGGATTGATTATTGTAAAGATCATCAAAAAGAATTACGTACTGAAACATATCAAGGTTTGAGAGATTATATACAAACTATGGCAGATAACTTAAATGGACGTATTGGAAAAATGGTTATACTTCCCTCTACGTTTACTGGATCACCGTGTAATATGTTACAAAATTATCAAGATGCAATGGCAATTGTTAGTAAATTTGGTAAACCAGATCTTTTTATTACTATGACTTGCAATCCAAAATGGCGTGAAATTGAGGAAAACCTCTTACCTGGTCAACAAGCTTGTGATAGACCTGATATATGTGCTCGTGTTTTTAACATTAAAAAAGATTATTTAATTGATTTGATTGTTAAACAAAAGTTTTTTGGTGAAGTAGCATCGTTTGTGTACGTCATTGAATTTCAAAAACGCGGGTTGCCACATGTTCATATACTGATTACATTAAAATATAATTTTAAAATAACAACTCCACAGATTGTTGACAAATATATTTCTGCTGAAATTCCTGATCCATCTGAGAATCGGATCTTACATAATATAGTTATGAGACATATGATTCATGGTAGTGATTGGTGTTTGGTAGATGGACAATGTTCGAAACATTATCCAAAATCTTATTTAGAAGAGACTAGAATGGATGAAGATGCTTATCCTTATTATCGTCGACGAGATAATGGTAGAAATTTTGAACGTCCTGGTGGATATGTAGTTGATAATCGTTACGTTGTTCCATATTGTCCTATTTTATCGATTATATTTAATTGTCATATTAATGTTGAGGTAGTTTCAAGTATTAAATCAGTTAAATATTTGTATAAATATATTTATAAAGGACATAATGTTACTACTATAACTATCGAACCAATAACAGAAAATGTAATTATTGATCATGATGAGATACACAATTATATCGAAGCTCGTTATGTTGGACCTGTAGAAGCCAGTTGGCGTATTCTTGGTAAAAAATTACAGGATAAAAGTCACAGTATAATACGTTTGCCAATCCATCTTCCTAACGAACATAATATTATAATTGAAAATGAATTTACTGAAAATGCAATAACTGCTGCTTTAAATCAAGTTACTATGTTAATAGATTACTTCTCATTGAACTCACGTGATGAAGAAGCAAGACAATATTTATACATCGGAATTCCACGCTATTATACATTTAAAAAAGAGAAAATTAATGGTAGAAATATATCACGTTGGGTGTAGCCGCGCCTTCGATTTACACGTCCACATTAACAGAATTTATTTGTTTCGCCGATCAGGGAGACAGGACGTAAATTATTTGAGCGAGGTTAGTTTGTGGAAAAGTGTTTATTCCTTTCGACACCAACTCCCGGACCGTCTTAGGTAATCGCACGCGACAGCAAGATTTAATCGGACACGCGAATTATCGTTCTAACTATAATTATAGGAGCGTTAGACTTTCGATGTGCTCCCGGTGAAGGCTTGCGACGAAGTCCCGACGAAAAGCCCTACTTTTCGATCCACGGACAATAGTCCCGGTCGATACGTGTATCACAAAAAAAAACGGAATTTCGATCGTTCGATTCCGAGAGCCAATCGGCGATCGACAACGAGGTGTTTGTCAGAATCGAACGATACGAAGAAACCACAAAAACGGAATGAAAACAAGGCTTCGATCATAATGTCTCGCTTTAGAACGTTCGAGAAGCAAAATTAATAATATAATTTATAAAACTCTTACTTTCTCGAACATCCCGCTCGCCTCGTATACCGGGTAGGTTACGAAATAACTGGTTAAATCCTACCAACATAATCGATACGCGGCAACTTAATGATAATTCTCGATCAGACGGTCCGAAGAGCTCTACAGCAAATTTTTAAACATACAATAATAGAAGAGTACAGATAAAGATCGTTGGTGATTCAATCGAAATAAACGTGTTAACATAATCGGTAAATCTTAGCATAGAGTTATTTACATAGGCGTTCTTATAATAGATATATGTACATACATAGAGTGTGACGATAATTAAAGTCGAACCTAATGATTAACGCATAAAGAAAACGCGAATTAATTTAAGAGCCAGTGTCACTTGATATCGGTAGCTGACAGATCTGCGTTATTGGTCTCTTTAGAGTGGTTTTGGCAGTACGCAATGTAACTACTCGGACATGACCATCCGATCCCGGATGTACGTCTAATATTCTGGCAAGTTCCCATTTCGAAGGAGGTACCAAATTATTTTTCACCAATACTAGCTCGTTAATTTGGAGCTCCGGTTTATTTTCTCGCCATTTACGCCTTTGTTGCAATGTATGCAAATAATCAGAAGACCAAGAACGCCAGATCTGCTCTAAAATCGCACGCACTTGCTGCCATCGAGACAGCCGATTCGAATCGATATCTAAAACAGATTCTTCAGGCGGGCTTACTAACGGACGACCGACTAAAAAATGATCCGGAGTTAACGCGGAAAAGTCATTCGGATCGTCATGTAACGCGGAAATCGGGCGGGAATTTAGGCAAGCCTCGATTTGACACAGCAGCGTAGCGAATTCGATCTGCGATAATGTTCGGGAACCAATCGCTCGTTTCAAATGAAACTTTAATCCTTTGACACCGGCTTCCCAAAGTCCGCCGAAATGCGGAGCGGAGGGAGGTATAAAATGCCATTTTACGTTATCATTAGCAATAGCGTCTTGTATTTGAGGGTCGGAGACAAGTCGCTGAAAGGTAGTGTATAATTCGCGGTCCGCGCCTTGAAAATTAGTGCCGTTATCACTGTACATGTCGGATGGAAGACCGCGACGGCTTGCAAATCTCCGAAAGGCGGAGAGAAAACCGTTAGTAGCGTAATCATCTACGTATTCTAAATGGACGGCCTTTGTCGAGAGACAAATAAAAACGGCAGCATAATATTTTTTGGATCGTTGGCCGCGGCCGACTGACGGAATAATATTCATCGGCCCGGCGTAATCGACGCCTGTGTGCGAGAACGGAGCCGAAGGCGTGACGCGGGGCCGGGGGAGATTCCCCATCAGCTGTTGCGAGATACGCGCGCGTTCGCGTACGCACTTTACGCAACTACGTATAAAAGATTTTACACCGGTACGCGCTGAAATTATCCAATAATTTTGGCGTAAAATTCTTAACATTAATTGAGTGCCTCCATGAAGAGAGGCTTTATGAGCTTGAGCGATTAATAAATCCGAAATTCGATGTTTCGGTAAAATTATAGGATGCCGTTCATTATAACTGAGTGACGAATTGTCAATCCGCCCGCCAAGGCGAATTAATTTATCTTTCCCGAGAAAGGGGTGAAGCAATAACAAAAAACTGGATCTCGGCAGTAAACAATTATCGCTTAACGCTTGAATTTCGGATGGAAAATGACGTTGTTGCACGTAACGGAGCCAAAACAAGGAAGCTTCTTTGAGTTCGGCAGCGGACAAGCACGTCGTATTTGCGGTCGTATTGCTCGCGCGACATTTTAGATTATTAATAAAACGTTGCACGCGTGCCGTGACTCGAATTAACTTCTTCCACGTAGAGATTTCGTTTGGTAATTTCCACTCCAGAATCTGTTGAGCATGACAAACGATCGTATTTCGCGTTTCGGTTTGGATTATCTGACGATCGGCATCAAGTTGACCTATTAATTTATCATGTATCGGCCACGCGGTAGAAGGGGAACGCAACCAGGCAGGGCCAGCCCACCAAAGTTCGAAATCGCGGAATTCAGCGGGTGACAAACCTCGCGACGCGCAATCCGCTGGATTTTCTTTAGATGGAACGTGATTCCATTTAACCGACGGCAGCCGGGTTTGTACTTCCGATACACGATTCGCCACATAAGTAGTCCATCTTGATGGATGACCTCGTAACCATGCGAGCGCGACAGAAGAATCTGTCCATTCGTACATCGGAATATGCTGCAAATTTAACGATCTTTGCACGAATTCTAGCAATCGAGTTAATAAGACTATGGCATTCAATTCTAGACGCGGCACGCTAATCGTTTTAATCGACGCTACCTTTGATTTTGCAGTGATTAAGACTACTGAAAATTCGCTGAGCGATCGGAGAATTCTTAAATAAACGACAGCGGCGTATGCGCGATTAGACGCGTCGGCGAACCCGTGCAACTCGACAGCCAGATTTTCCGGATGCATTCCAGTCCATCGCGGAATGCGAATTTCTTTTAAATTTATGAATTCCGCGCAATATTTTTTCCAGGACTCTAACAAGTCCGCCTCGATAGGAAAATCCCAATCAAGTTTTCTTAGCCACAGTTCTTGAATCATAATTTTCGCGGTGATTATTACTGGGAGAAACCCATCCCAGTGGATCGAAGAACTTCGCGATAAATGATAGTATCAAACGTTTCGTATTCATATTGACCGAAGGTGACTCGATTTGAAAACGAAAAGAATCTTCTCGGGGTATCCACTCAAGTCCGAGCACTTTAAGCGTATCATCCTTATCGAATGTACGAGCGATAGCGAGTTCATGCTCTCCCGGAGGAATGTCTGTTAATAATTCTATAGAATTGGCAGCCCATTTGCGTAAATGAAAACCGCCTCGCGCCATCAATTTCGTAAGCTGATCGCGACTTTCCTTTAGCGACGGAACTTCATCAGCGCCGAATAGAACGTCGTCGACGTAAATAAAATCTTGTACTATTGCTTGCGCTTTTGGAAAAGAATGACCTTCGTCGAGCGCTAATTGATTAATAACGCGCATAGCTAAATACGGAGCTGGAGCAGTACCGTATGTAACTGTAAGCAATCGATAAGATTGTATCGGAGAATGAATATTAGATCGCCAAAAAATCCGTAAAAAATCGACATCGTCTCGATGAACGCGTATTTGTCGAAACATCTTTTCGATATCGGCGGTGTACACATAACGAAACTGACGCCAACGAAGGATAATTGAGGACAAATCGCGTTGTAATTTAGGCCCGGTCATTAAATGATTATTTAAGGTAGAACCGTTACTCGTTTTGCACGACGCGTTAAATACTACGCGAAGTTTCGTCGTGCTGCTAGACTCGCGTAGTACCGGATGATGCGGTATATATACCGCTTGGTAAAGCGTCGGATTTTCGTCGGAGACAGGTTCCATATGACCCATAGATTTATATTCATTTAAGAAAGAATGATAGTGTTTCGCGAGACCTGGATTTTTTCGAAGGCGTTGTTCTAATTTTGAATAAAGAAGCGCGGCAGTTTCGCGCGAAGATCCTATATCGAGCGGAGGGTTAGTTTTAAATGGTAACCGTATTACATAGCGGCCGTCTTCGGCGCGCTGATGTGTTTCGATAAAATGTTGTTCGCATTTTTTATCTTCTTCCGACAGCTGAGGTTCGGAAGAAATTTCCTCGATCTCCCAAAATTTTTGAAGGAGAGAATCGAGCGAAGGAATCGTCACGCAATTCAATGAAGTCGCGGAACCGGTGATTGAATTAGAAGTTCCGGTAGGACCGGATAATATCCATCCTAAAGCAGTAAGCTGGGCCGTCGGAGTTCCGGTCGGACCATGTTTTACCTTTTGCTTTAATAACGATCCATATAAATCTGATCCGATGAGCAGATGGATCGGATGATTGCTAAACGGATCAGGATCCGCGAGAGATAATTTTCGTAAATGCGGCCAATAATCTACGGTTTTATTTCTTTAGCCAGCGTATGACGTAATTTTTTGATATACGAAAGCCGTCAAAGAAAAGGTTGAGGAACCTCGCCCGTTACAAGACTCGAGAGTAAGAGACACCTGAGATTTCGCTACGCCACTGTCTCGTTCGCCGAAACACTGTACGTGAAGGCTCGCGCGGGAACGTTTCGTGCGCATAGTTTGACACAACGATTCCGAGATAAAGCTAACAGCCGAGCCTTGATCTAACAACGCACGAACTTTAAAATTACGTCCTTCGATGGTACGAAGTATTACCCATGCGGTGGCTAGTAACACGTTCGGCGGATTTTTCAGCGGCGAATGAATCGTTTGAACGGAAGCGACGGCGATCTCGTTCTTTATCTCAGGGGCGGCTGAGCCGCTCGGTTGAGCGTTAAGCGTTTTGTTTTCCGAAACAGAATTTTCACTAATCTTCTGTACCGGTATATTCGAGTCACGATGCAAGAGCGTATGATGTGCTCGTCGGCACAAATTACAACGTTTTTTACTCTTGCAAGAGGTCGGGAAATGGCCGACTTTTAAACAATTAAAGCAGCATTTATGCGATTTGAGAAATTGAGTTCTCTGTTCGACGGATTTACGCTTAAACTCGTCGCATGATATCAAATTATGATTGCCGGAACAATTCAAACATTTTTCGGTGGCTACATTATTCACCGAGGCCCGATTAGAGCCTTTATTTTTATGAGACGAAATATCGGCATTTAACTTAGAATGATCGATAAGACCTCGAATTCGCAGCGTCATAAAATCGCGGATCTCTTCATACGTCGGAGATGCGGTTGATTTACCGCGTTGCAGATTCCACTCATTACGTATGCGTGGACTAAATTTTTGCGAAATAATATAGACTAATAAGTCATCCCATTTTTCAACAGGTCTGCCTAAATTTGTTAACGCGGCTAATGACGCGGCAACGGTATCGCGTAAACCTTTGAGTTCGACAGCGGATTCTGTTTTCATAATAGGCAAATCTGCGAAAGCATTAATATGGGCATGAATAATTGCGTTTTGATTATCGTATTCTTCGATAAGTAATTTCCACGCACCATCGTAATTTGTGTCTGCAATCTTAACATGATTAATTAATACCGCGGCTTCGCCCGTGACACTGGCTTTTAAATAATGTAATTTCTGCGTATTCGACAGCGATTCTTTCGAAGCGACGAGCGATTCGAATATTCCGCGAAAGTTTTCCCATTCCGCAAAATTACCGGAAAATTTCGGCAACGGGATTCGTGGTAATTGCAATGAAACTGCACCAGACAATTCGCGAGAAGAAACGTCGCTTACCAATGATGCCGCATTCGGGTCGTACCGGGAGAGTTTACCTATCACGTCTGCGAGGTAGTCCGCCGCTTCGTGGTAGACGTCCTCGGCTGCAAAGAATTCCTCCTCGGTGAAGTATTTGACGGTACGCTGTTCGTCGGCCGTTGCTATCTGCTGAAGCTGGACGTTGAGACGTTGACACCTTTCCCACAATGTCTACAAGGCGTCCAGTCGACTCTTCGCCTTGTATTGCGTGACGTTGGCCTTGCCCATTTTCTTAAAGTTGGGGAATACTCGCTTCATAGAGCTTATTGTAATAGATTGCTCGATGAGGAGGCCCTGCAGTGAGTCCGTCATGATGGTAGGCCAATAAGATGAAGCCTTTCAGCAACAATTTACCACTCGTTGGTCGTTGATGTGCTGAAGCGTGACGACAGTCCGTCGCACGCGGATGTGCGAAGATGCACTATAATTTTAACTTAACTGTGCAGCGCGCGAAAGCGTGCGACAACTATGTGTAAATGCGGATTACGCAAGATGCACTCTGAGGTGCGGAGTGCTAAAGAGCACAAAGATTGCACTTAAGCTGTGCAAAGCGCTAAGAAGCGCGAGATTTGCGCGTCACCGCGGATTACACAGGACGCAAATAATAATGATACGTTGTGCTTAAGAGCACAACTTTAACAGTGCAAAATGATGCAAAGTTGACTGCGCGAACTTTATTTTCCCGGGAGTCCGTTCAACGCACTCGCGTTATTATTTGCGGCAGCGGAATGCGGATAGATGTTTTGATATCGCGCACCGTCTCCGTCTCACGCGACAGTTTTTCTAAGTGCTGTTACCTTAGCGTGTCAGCGTTCTCACTCGCACTCCGCGAACTGATTACAAAATCACTATCTGTCTTTCCAACATCCGGCTCGAAGGACCATTTAATGTAACCGCGCCTTCGATTTACACGTCCACATTAACAGAATTTATTTGTTCGCCGATCAGGGAGACAGGACGTAAATGATTTGAGCGGGGTTAGTTTGTGGAAAAGTGTTTATTCCTTTCGACACCAACTCCCGGACCGTCTTAGGTAATCGCACGCGACAGCAAGATTTAATCGGACACGCGAATTATCGTTCTAACTATAATTATAGGAGCGTTAGACTTTCGATGTGCTCCCGGTGAAGGCTTGCGACGAAGTCTCGACGAAAAGCCCTACTTTTCCATCCACGGACAATAGTCCCGGTCGATACGTGTATCACAAAAAAAAACGGAATTTCGATCGTTCGATTCCGAGAGCCAATCGGCGATCGACAACGAGGTGTTTGTCAGAATCGAACGATACGAAGAAAAACGGAATGAAAACAAGGCTTCGATCATAATGTCTCGCTTTAGAACGTTCGAGAAGCAAAATTAATAATATAATTTATAAAACTCTTACTTTCTCGAACACTCTTATTAATTTGGAATCAACACTTTCTTGTCGAAAATAGCGATAATTACCAAATTATAAATGTTAAGGTTGAAAAAGAATTATTTGTAGTCACTTTAAGAAAACATCAAAGTTTAACGACAAAGTTTATCTGTTACTGAGAAAAAGTCAAGCAAATAATGTGGATCAATCAAGGACAACCTTGGTATAATGCACAAACTAAATTAATTATGAAATTTGCAAGAAGTTCATTTTTCTTCTTATTTATGAAATACATACCTTCAGTACTAGTGTCAGTATTAGTGTCAGCATCTTCGGCTTGAATCACGGATCTTGCAGTGGTTCCAACAGCTAGAACATAAAAATTATTTATGAACATTTCTCTTTCATCTGCAAGATGAAAATTATTCAAGCAAATATTTGAAGGCAAATGCGAGCTAGTGAAACAGTTGTTTTCGTAGAAAAATATTTTTATTTTGTACAACAAAAGTAGGGTTATAGGGCCGGTTCTAGACAGGTCCTCTGAGGGGAGGTGAGGGACGGGGGTGTCCCGCGCGGGCGAGGGGGCATGACGTCACGCGGACGGAGGGGGATTTTGCTGACGCGGGGAAATGACATCACGCGGGCGGGGGAGCTTATCGCGGGAGCATAATCAGCGCGGTGTATTACAAAGGGCGGGTGCCGATGTCCGACTGTTCGAATTTATAAACATTATAAACAAATATCGTCTCGCACTATTGCACGTGCGGCATTATTGAATTTCATAGAAAGATGATAAGGCGAGCGCCGATGTCCGGCTGCTAGAATTCGCGTCGGGACATGTTTATCGGTATATTACAAATGGCTAGCGCCGATGTCCGGCTGCTATAATTTATTATAAACAAAATAGAACCATCGCGGTGGTCTCTTCATTTTTTCCAGGAGGAGCCGCTCGCGCACTATTGCGCGTAACATTAGAATTAGATGATAAGGCGAGCGCCGATGTCCGGCTGCTAGAATTTATTATAAACAAGATAGAACCATCGTGGTACCATAACGCGATAGATGAAAAAATATATAATGAAGGACGAAGGGTGTCAAAAACTCAGTATGCGATTTGAAAGCTTGCGGTCTGTATATCGGTTGAAAGAGGTACAGCGGGTACTTGTATTTTTTTTTGTGTGTCAAGTGTTCGGTAGAGGAAGATTTTGTGATAATCTGCACAAAGTGAAAAATAATAATAAAAAAACATGGAAAACACCGAGCAAACCGAACGTGACCTGTTGGAGCTATCGCACCGAGTCGCTACCTTGGGCGAGTATTTCGCATGGGCGCAGCGATGCGAAGAATTTATCAAACAGCTCGAGGAACGCAGTAGTGTCAAGCGTCCGCGGCTCTCGATCGGAGTTCGACAATCTTTGGTGGCTAGAATCGCTCGACTCGAGGGTGCGAAGACTCGATTAGAGAGACGGTTTATACATAGCGGTGGTGATTACAGTGGTAACAATAACGCGGAAAGACACGTTTGGCGAGAGATCGATACCGCGTTCGAAAACCGTATACTGACCGGTGCGGTGATTAACGCATACTATATCGAACCGCGGCAATTTCTCGAGGATGCGAAAGACATTGTGCTCGAACACGTGCAAAAAGATACTTATGGAAAGATACTTTAACGTGAAAGTGAATACTGTGTTCAACGGTGAATTCGTGTCGGGTGATAAGAGCGCCAATAAGAGTATCAATATCAGAAACTATGAACTCTTTCGCACGTCCGATCTACACGAGTGGTACGAGCGACGCGTCGTCGAGCCCACGCTTGCCTCACTAGAAGAATTTCAAGAACGCGACAGCGGGTGGGCTTTGTCGCGAATCCTCGATTTAACTGTAAATATAAATAAATATAATCCAATGCGCGCGGGGTGCCATATTAAATTACCGCGAGAAATAATAATGAAGAGAACGGTGATAAACGTGCAATCCAAAGACAATGCGTGTTTCGCGTGGGCGGTGGTCGCTGCTTTGTATCCAGCTGAAGATCATGTTTATCGGGAATCTTCGTACCCACATTACACAACAGTGCTGAATCTCCAGGACATTGAGTTGCCGGTGACTGTTAATCAAATTAAAAAGTTTGAACTTCATAACGACATTTCGATAAATGTATACTGCATCGAGAAAGTCTGAGCGAACAAAAGAAGGACAGACACGTCAACTTGCTGTACGTGCAAGATTCGCAAGACGTCGGACATTTTGCGTGGATCAAGAATTTATCCCGGCGCCGTGAGCTCGCAACTGAGCAAACGTAATGGCCAAAAATATATCTGCGATCGGTACGTATATTTAATAAAAATGCAATATATAAAATATATACGAAAGAAAAATTAATTATTTCTGTTTTTTTTTTTTTTTACGAATGTTTACACTATTTTGGATCGGACGACAAGTTGCAGTCGCACACTGTAGACTGTCGAGAAATGAACGAGTGCGCTATCCGATTACCGGGCGATAAGGACAAATGGCTCAGCTTTAACAACTACAACAGGAAGGAGCGGTTTTCATTCGTCGTATACGCCGACTTGGAGTGCGTGCTGAAAAAGACCGACGGTGATCCTATGACGTCTACGTACACGTTTCAACATCGTCAATTATTTAGCGTAGCTTATTATGTACATTGTTCGTACGACGAATCGTTATTCATGTATCATTCTCGCCGCAGTACGGACTGCGTTTCGTGGTTCGTGGAAAAATTAAAAAATTTAGCGCAACGCGTAAAGACTATTTTAACCACGAATATGCCCATGGTAAATTTAACGCGAGATGAGCGGGAAAAGTTTCACAGCGTGACACACTGTCACATTTGCGAAAAACCGTTTGCGCAAGACGATACACGCGTACGCGATCATTGCCATCTTACCGGGCGGTACCGAGGTCCCGCGCATTCAAACTGCAATTTAAATTATAAAGACTCTTTTTGCATTCCAATAGTTTTTCACAATTTATCAGGTTACGATTCACATTTTATCATCGAGGAAATAGCTGTAGCGTTGGAAGGCTCGATCGACGTACTACCGATAACGAAAGAAAAGTATATTTCATTCACGAAACACGTTAAAGATACCGCCGAAAAATCAGATTCGCAAAGCGATATAAAGTTACGGTTCATCGATTCGTACAAATTTCTCAGTACTAGTCTCGAAAAATTGGCATCGTTTCTAAATAATGATAAACTCCAAATTTTACGTTCAAAATTTTCCGCATTATCCGATCACGATTTAGAGTTATTAATGCGGAAATGTGTCTTTCCATACGAATATGTGGATTGCGCGGACAAGCTGCAGGACACGCGTTTACCATCGCGCGAATCATTTTACAGTTCCTTGACCGGTGACACTGTATCCGAGAACGATTACACACACGCCGAGAACGCCTGGAAGCGATTCTCCGTTCGAACGCTGGGCGAATACAGCGACTTGTATTTAAAAACGGATGTCTTGTTATTGGCCGACGTTTTTGAAAATTTCCGCGACAAATGTATCGAGAGTTATGGGCTCGACCCCGCGTATTACTATACTCTTCCCGGATACACATGGGACGCCATGCTAAAACATACGAATATTACGTTTGAATTACTTACTGATATCGATATGGTTATGTTTATCGAACGTGGTATTCGCGGTGGCCTGAGCCAATGTTCCGGCAGATACGCGCGAGCCAATAACAAGTACACGCCGTCTTACGATCCATCGAAACCATCGTCGTACATGATGTATTTCGATGTAAACAACTTGTACGGTTGGGCGATGTGTGAACCGTTGCCTTATGCCGAATTTCGATGGGTCGACGACATCTCTGACTTTGACGTTAGCGCGATCGCTTCGGATTCGCCCACAGGTTATATTCTCGAGGTCGATCTGGAGTATGCGCAACATCTTCACGACGCGCACGCCGATCTACCGTTCTGTCCGACGCGCGATAAGCCGCCCGGCAAGCGGCAGGACAAGCTGCTCGCGACATTATGCGATAAGAAGCGTTACGTCATACACTATCGCAACCTGCAACAATGCACGCGTCACGGCCTTCGCGTCGCAAAGATACATCGCGTATTGCAATTCGCTCAATCCGCATGGCTCCGCGATTACATCGAACTCAACACCCGGTTTAGAACGCGCGCGACAAACGATTTCGAGAAAAATTTATACAAGTTAATGAACAACGCGGTATTCGGTAAAACTATGGAAAATGTGCGCAATCACGTCGATGTCAAATTATTAACAAAGTGGGACGGACGATACGGCGCGGAGGCGATGATCGCGAAACCAAATTTTCACAGCAGGAGCGTCTTTTCGGAAAATTTGGTCGCTGTCGAATTGTGCAAACTCGAGGTAAAATTCAATAAACCGATCTACGTCGGTATGTGTATACTCGATATATCGAAAGTGTGTTTATACGAATTTCACCACGAATACATGGTACCGTTATATCGAGAGAAATGTAAAATAATGTACACCGATACAGACAGTTTGATTTATCACATCGAGTGCGAGGATGTGTACGAGAATATGAAACGCGATATCGCTAGATTCGACACGAGCGATTATCCGGCTAACAACGCGTACGTTGTTTATCAATCGTTTTCAGCGGCATGTTTGGCTTTAGGTTTGATAGAAGATTATGATGAATGGAAACAAGCTATGAATGAAGCTGTTGGATGGATGATGCCACGACAACTTCGTAGATTATTTGTACGTATATTATTACATTGTCAGCCATTACATCTAGAAGAGTTATGGGAAAGCTTTAAATTAGCAATGTCAGAAGATTACATCCGACATTTTGGTATCTTACAAGGACAAGAGAAAGGATATATGCAGATTAATAGCATGCTTTGTGCTGAAGGTAAAAGTTTTGCTGATTTTCCACAAATGAAACAATTGACAGAAAATAACGAAGAAAATGATTATATGACTCTTGAACAAGCTATGGAAATTGGTACCAAACAATATAAACAATTAAATGATAAGCAAAAAGAAATAGTTGATCTTGTATTAAGTAAATTAGATAATAATACTAATAATAATAATTGTTTTTATATCGATGGTCCGGGTGGATCAGGTAAAACTTTTATATACACAACTATTTATCATTTAGCTAAAATTAGAAATAAACGCGTATGTACGATGGCTTTTACTGACATTGCAGCGACGTTACTGCCTACTGGAAAAACGGTTCATAAGATATTTGGATTGCCGGTTCCGTTATTTGCTGATTCATCATCTGCTATTAAAATCCAATCAAAGGAAGCTCAATATTTAAAAGAAATAGATATTTATATTTGGGATGAAGCGCCAATGGTATCACGATATGCTTTAGAGATTATGGATCGAACATTGCGTGACATTATGAATAATAATTTACCTTTTGGCGGAAAAATTGTTTTGTTGGGTGGTGATTTTAGACAACTTTTACCTATTAAAATGCGTGGTACTCGAAGTGAAGTTGTGAATCTTTCTATCAAGTTTAGTTCTGTTTGGAAATATTTCATAAATTATTCTTTAAAACAAAATATGCGAGTTCTTCCAGAAGAAATTGAATTTGCAAAATTTCTATTGGATATGGGAGATGGACTAGTAAATGATTCCAATGATAATATACAAATTCCTGAATGTTGCATAGCACCTATTAATGTTGATATTGTAGAAGATATATATGATGATTTAATACGAAAAAAGGAATTGAACAAAATAGCTAAATGTGCAATACTTTCTGCAAGAAATATCGATGTAGATGAAATCAATAAAAAAGTTGTAGAATTATTAGATGTAACTAATGAACGAATTTATACAAGTATAGATAGTATTGTAAATTGTGGTAATAATGGTGATATTGGTGAAGCTTTGTTACCAGAATATTTAAATAGCTTGTCTCCATCATCTCTTCCTCCTTATGAATTACGGTTAAGACCAAATTGTATTATTATGTTGATTAGAAATCTTAGTATTAATGAAGTTCTTTGCAATGGTACTAGATTAATTAGTTATAGAACTTACTGATCATTTATTGAAGTGTAAGATTTTAACAGGTGATAAAACAGGAGATATTGTTTTTCTAAATCGTATAACATTATATTGCGAAAGTATTTATTCTTTTACTTTTTCAAGAAGACAATTTCCTGTAAAGTTAGCTTTTGCTATGACAATTAATAAATCACAAGGACAGACATTTGATAGAGTAGGAATAGATCTTCGTAAAGATGTTTTTAATCATGGGCAACTTTATGTTGCTTTCTCGCGAGTTCGTTCTTGGCAAGCATTAAAAATTTATCTTGGTAATCAAAGAGATGATCTTCGTGTTAAGAATTATGTGTATAAAGAAATATATTTTAAAATTTTAAAATGTTAATTTATTGTGTAATATTTTGTTAGATATTTTTATTTAATCCCATTTTATATTATAAAAAATATATTTATAATAAATAATAGAAAGGTTAATAAAAATATTAAGATTAATAAAATTTTTGTGTTCTAAATTGAATTAATGATAAAATTTTAAATAAATATAATTTTTAAATATTCTTTTTTCTTACATAAATGATAAGAGAGCATATAAGAAAGAAAGAACATATGTGTATAAATATATTCCATATGTATAATTACATATTTATATATATTTATATATATATATTTGTATATGTAATTTTATATGAACATTTTTCTTTTGGATTTATATATATATATTTCATTTTTATAATAATTATGTAATAATTTTTTACAGTTGATCCGCCATTTTTTTTATTCATTCAAAGTTTGGAAGACTTTACAAAATTAAGAGACCGTAGGCCAAGGGACAGTAGAACCTCTTCCAACCCAACGTCCAGGAAACTTCATATTTAAGATATTCCGTGCAATACTGTGCATTTAGCCCATCTTCTATACCTTCAACTTTGACACGAGTTTTAGCCCTTCAAGGTCATAACATCATAGGTCGTTGTATTCGTCTTCTCATAAGCTACTTTAAAATATATGATCTTATTCAAAAAAAATATTAAAGACCTTGACATCTTGAAGAATATGACCTTGAAACGAATAACCTTAGTATCCACGTCAACCTCTCTTCCAATCAAGTAATTCTGTCTTGACTTTTTTTCTTAACAAAGTTTTTTCCTAAAAAGTTGTATTTCTTTGCTATTAATAATTTATAAAAAAAAGAAAAAAAATAAATATTTTAAAACTAAAAAATCCATATCATGTTAATTTATTTATTTTATTAATGGCCTTCTATAAGAATTAATAATGTCATTGTATGATTCTTATGTGAATTTGTATTATATGGTGTAAAACTATCATATTATCATAAAATTTTTTTTCTTGTTTTTATATGTTTTTAGTACGAAAATGTATAAAATACTCAGAAAAAAAATATAATATTTAAAAACGTAAGCAATTCAATGTGATTTTCTAAATTATATGTTTTAATAGATTTTAAATAGTCAGTCAGTCGGTAGTCATAAAATTATTTATATACATATTTCTGTTCTTGAAAATTCAAATATATACTGTGTGTCCATTAAATAATGAGACTGTTTTTTTATAGGATAGCCCTTGAATTAAAATAGTAAATGTGTTTAGAGTTCTGACTGTTAAAGAGTATTGAACTTGCAAGTGCAACTGTTAAATTGGATAACGCAACGATGTTTGTGCGGCAATCGTCAAAGTAAGAATATGTGACCGGAACGAGTCAGAAGTCATGAAGCAAAAATCTGTATTAAAATTTTACTATAAATTAGGGAAAACCGCCACAGAAGCGTACCAAGACGTAAAAAATCTGACAATAATTCAGATTTGACTATCATCAATTTACATATAAAATAATTAATGAATAATTAAATAGTTAAACAATAAATTATTTTTTCTCATATTATTTTTTTTAAGCTTACTTTTACTGAGTAAAATTAATAACAAAAGTTGATTTATATAAAAAAATATATGATATCTAAAAAAACGAAGATAATTTTAAAATATATATTGTAAAAACGCATGCTGTAAGAAAACTGTTACATTCGATATAATTCTTCATATAAAATTTGAAGCTTTGATTAAAAACATTTTTCGTTTTTGCATGTATAACAAAGAGATAATTTAAATATATAGTCACGCGAGCAATATTTTATAAAATTTTATTTAATGATAAAATTACAAGACTAACAAAGTATAATTATATAATGTGATTTTGTTAAAAAATTTCTTATTATAATTTTCATTAAACCACACATTATTTATTCTTTATTGAATTACACATTGTACATTATTTTTTTTCATAATTATCATTATCAACTTTTTTCTTCTCTCTTTTTGTTTTTCCTTCTTTCGTTAATTTCAAGTATAATTCTTTCAAATGTAAAAATATATGATATTATCTAAAGAAACGAAAGTAATTTTAAAATATATATTGTTAGAAACGCATGCTGTAAGAAAACTGTTACATTCGATATAACTCCTCATATAAAATTTGAAGCTTTGATTAAAAACATTTTTTGATTATTGCATGTATAACAAGGAGATAATTTAAATTATATATAGTTAAATATCCCACCTTGTATATGTATTCTCGTTAATAAAAACAAAAATTATATGCTATATAGATTACTATCGATATCGATATCTCGCAATCGATTTGACGTATTCGATTACAATGTTACAACGTTGCTATGTGATTAATAAATTGCTATGCAAATAAATAATAAAAACTGAATGACGAATTATTATTGATTTTTATTAGAAGAAGTTATTACATACAGAGAAAGTCGTTTGCAGAAGGTCTGAGATAAATGTTGTGCAAGATTCTAAGGAAGAATTTTATATAAGGTATTAACATCCTTTTTTTTATATAATTGTTTCTTAAAAATTGCTTACGCTTTACCTTATATTCTTTTTCTCTCTCTGTCTCAATATACATTATATACATTTCTTATATAATCACGCGAGCAATATTTTATAAAATTTTATTTAATGATAAAATTACAAGACTAACGAAGTATAATTATATTATGTGATTTCGTTAAAAATTTTCTTATTATAATTTTCATTAAACCACACATTACTTATTTTTTATTGAATTACACATTGTACATTATCTTTTTCGTAATAATCATTATCAACTTTTTTCTTTTCTCTTTCTGTTTTTCCTTCTTTCGTTAATTTCAAGTATAATTCTTTCAAATGTTAATATAATTCTTTGAAACTTTATAGATAATGAATACAATTTGAAACAAGAATAATAGAATATCAAATAAAAAGAAATTTTCAAAATGTATCAAGAAGCAGATTGGACAGAATGAAAGTTTTAACTTCTAACGAAGTATTAGACAATGAACAAATCTTTGACTCGACTGTGTGAGTATTAGAATTTCATTTAATTCTTTTTAATTAAAGTTTAAAATTAAGTTTGTTACAAATTATTTATATCTTCTCACTATTAATTTTTTATTTTGCTATTATTTACGTATAATTTATATAATTTATTATTATTATTATTTCTTGTTTTTATTATTATCTCTACGTGTTTTTGATTTCAAGTTCAAAATTTTGAAAAAAATCATTCTTTCTATACAGGGTGTTCCAGGAGGAAAGGTCAATATTCTGGGAGGTGATCGTATCGGTCATTTTAAGCAAAAATGTTCATATGAATATATGTCCTATTACCCACGGTTTCCGAGATAGAGCGACTTGAATGTACAGTTGCAAAATTACTGACAAGAAAGAAATACTACTTACTATTTCTAATATTTATTGTTCAAGTGATACATTTTTGACAGATTATAATAAATTTTCAAAAATTCCACCGTTAACATCAATGCATTTTTCAACTGTTGTGTGAACATGGCGTGTTGCTCGTCTGAATACATCGTGACGTTCCTTTATGCGGGCACTAGCATCCATTATTCGAGCGAGCAGTTCGTCTCGTGTATTCACTTTTCTTCTGTACACTTCACTGTACAGGTTCACGGATGAAGGTTGAAGTGTACAGAAGAAAAATGAATACACGAGACGTACATTCAAGTCGCTCTATCTCGGAAACCGTGGGGAAAAGGACATATATTCATATGAACATTTTTGCTTAAAATGACCGATACGATCACCTCCCAGAATATTGACCTTTCCTCCTGGAACACCCTGTATATATTGTCAATTTTTATATGCACAATTTTTATTTTTTTCATGCTTATTTGTTATTTTTCTCATAGATTTTTATAAACTTATTTAAATATTATTATAATAATTAAATTTACTACATAATATAATTTAAAAAAGATTATGAATTATAATCTATTATCTAATTATTTAAAGATTTTTATTTCTTTAAATCTTTAAATAATTTTTATATTTTTAAATCTTTAAATCTTTAAAGCCTTTTATCTTAAAACATTAATCTGTAAAAAATCTTTAAGTAGCTTTTTTGTAAAATTAATATTTTTGATTTAACATAGTTTATTTAAGTCTATTTTTTAACATAGTTTACTTAATTTCTACATTTATAATGTTAAATTATCTGTTAAACATAACTATAGATACACATACAACTTTTTTTTCTGTTTATAGAATATATGTAGTCGCTCATATTAAAAATATTATTTGTAATTGTTTCGAATATTTTTTAATTTTTTTATTACTTGTATGTCAATATTCGAAGTGAAATAGTAGGATATATGGATGGCATAGAAGCCCTACGATACGTCGGCGACCAGCAGCAATATAGAGTTTTCAAGTTTTATATGAATAATGGTAATGGGAAACGTGTACAAATTATTGTATGGAATGATGATATTAAAAATGTGGAACCTAATATAAAATTAAATTATGTAAGCAATTTTTATTTTTCAATTTCTTTTTTTTATATATAAAACGTTATTTACAAAATATTGTTGCGTCCGCGCGTCGACTTCGATAATACTCGAACACGCGCGACACAAACGGCACTCGCGTACCGCGACGTAAGTGATTAACACTCTTTTAAAAGAACAAAAGGAATTTTAATAATAACACAGAACACACAATTAAACAAAGAACACAGAACGGGTAATAACGGTAATCGTATCTCAAATATGTGCGCCCGGAATGACATCCGTCGCGAGACTCAAGATGGCCGATCTCTCTCTCAAGATGTCCGCCGTTGTTTCACAACAACGCTTAGCAACGTTCTCCCGGAGACGAATACAGCAGATTCATGAATAACCGCCTTAAACGACCCGCAGGGACGCAACACTACTCCCCCTCTTCAAAATTATCGTCCCGACAATCAATGAGGGCTCTTCCAAATTAAATGGGTTGATCGTTGTCCTCTTCTTCCAAGGCGTTGACTCCAGGGTGCCTTAATGACTTCCTGCTCTACCCTGAGCTGCTGCTACAGGTTACCGAGCGCCATTATTTATCGGCCCCAATCACACACTCTCCAGGAATATATAGGATACTGTCATCGAACCCGTTTGACAAGAACATCCAACGTCGACTCCAGGGCACAAAAACGGTTTCCTACTTTACCCTGAGCTGCTACTGCAGGTTACCGAGCACCGTTAAAATCCAGAACCCAATCGACTTTGATACATCTTGAAACTACAGTAGCCGTCCCCCGTAGTTCGCCTTATTCTCGGAAATACTCAAAACTGCTGCATCTCCGCATCTCAAAAGGGAGCGAATCTTCGGACAAGAGGGGGGGTAACATCCGTGGACCCACCGTCCTTCTAAGGGCCAATTTCACCAACCTCGATTAGATTAACCGACGGTTAAATTTAGCAGGGTGGCCAACAGAAAATAGAGGTGAAGGAAAACCAAGCATTCTTATCATTTCAGTTGGAACCCTGCTAATTTTAACCGTCGGTTAATCTAACCGAGGTTAGTGAAATTGGCCCTAAGAGGACACCTCAAGTCCCTGTCTCGGCATTCGCCCTTCGTCCCACGGGAAAACCACGGTCAAAAACCGGGGAGAGACAGAGTCTTCAACGATGGTCTTTGAAGAACAAAATTTTGAAAGAAGATTCCATAAACCATCTTCTTCAATCCCTTAAAAAAAAACAGAAAGAAAATTAACCAATAACAAGTAACATAAATCATAAATCAGGTTTCGGATGTGACTTAAATCCGCCTTTCATGATACGAAGCCAATCGATCTAAATGAACTATTTTATTTCTATTCCTACTAGACTTCCGGATACAATAAACAACATCATTAAGCTTCTTAACTATCTTATAAGGACCCTCCCAATTGCTTTGTAACTTGGGAGACCTACCAACAATCCTACGAGGATTAAACAACCAGACTTTCTGCCCACACTCAAAATGAATTTGACGAGCCTTACGATCATAGTAAGCTTTTGCTCTCGAAGACTTCAAACTTAAGCGTTGCCTAACCCTATCATGAATTCCATTCAATTTTTCTTTTAATTCCGTCACATAACTTTCCTCCGAAACATCCACTCCAACTACTGGAGGGCTACCACGAAGAAGATCTAAAGGTAGTTTCAAATCTCGACCAAAACATGATTCGGCTGGAGAAATCCCTGTAGTCTCGTGTCTAGCTGACCTATAAGCTAATAAACACATTCCTATCCTACGATCCCAATCTCGTTGATTTTCCGAAACAAACTTAGCCAAATAATTTATAATTGTTTGATATTGACGTTCGACCAAACCATTGGACTGAGAATGAAATGGAGTTGTTCTGGTCTTTTTAATTCCCAACAAACTTGACAATTCATAGAAAACACGAGAATCAAAATTCCTTCCTTGATCGGTGTGTAATTCTGAAGGTACACCATATCTTGAAATTACTTGATTTACGAAGACTTCCGCAATAGTAGTTGCCCTAAAATTCTTCAATGGAAAAGCTTCGACCCATTTGGTGAAACAATCAGAGACAATCAATAAGTATTTATTTCCTGTAGAAGATGTCGGAAATGGACCCAAAATATCCATTTGCACCCTCTCAAATGGAACTCCAGCGTTATAAATTCGTAGTTCAGATTTTCCTTTATCAAAAGGTCCCTTCTTAGCAACACAAACGTGACAAGACCTGCACCAATTTTCAACATCCTGCTTACAGGTGCCCCAATAAAATCGTTTCCGAATCCTTCCTAAGGTCTTGTTCACTCCAAAATGTCCATCGGAAGAAGAATCATGAGCTTCTTCCAAAATCTGTCCAATTCTCTATCGAGGAACTACAATTTGAAGAACAGAAGTCTGCAAATTAGGTGATTCCCACTTCCTAAATAAAACACCATTTTTAAAAATGAGAGAATCCCACTGCGACCAATAAATTTTGGAAACCGAACCTTCAGAAACAACTTCCTGCCAAGAAGGACGCTGATCCTTTTCTTTACCAAGTAAGATCTTCGCTATCGTCGGATCTTCTAACTGATCCTTTCTCCAATTCTCTAAATTATCCGACTCAAAGACAATTCTTCCAACAAATTCTTCCTTCTTCATATCAATTCTGTTGCAATAGCTGCAATTGATTTCTGCACAAGGGCATCTTGATAATCCATCAGCGTTCCCATGAAGTTTCCCTTTCCGATGAAAAATCACAAAATCATATTGCTGGATTCGCTCCAACCATCGTGTCATTTGACCTTCAAGATTCTTAAATGACATCAACCATCGTAAAGAAATGTGATCAGTTCTAATCACAAATTTACGTCCGTACAAATAGTGATGAAATGACTTTAACGAATCTATAATAGCAAGTAACTCCCGCCGAGTTACACAATAATTCCTTTCCGATTTATCTAAGACACGACTATAATAAGCAATAACCTTTTCTGAGCCGTCCTGAATTTGAGATAACACTGCACCAATACCATGGTTTGAGGCGTCAGTATCCAGAAGAAATTGACCTTCATTTCTGGGAAAAGATAGAATAGGAGAAGACATTAAACATTTCTTTAACCTCTGGAAAGCTGATTCGCATTGTTCCGTCCACACAAACTTTGCTAAATTCTCGGTCAAAGAAAATAATGGCTTAGATAGTAAAGAAAATCCTTTCACAAATTTTCTATAATAAGAACAAAAATCCAAGAAACTACACACCTGCTTCTTGGTCCGAGGCACCGGCCAATTCTTAACAGCAGAAATTTTCTCAGGATCCGTTGTAACTCCTCCCTCAGAAACAACATGACCGAGATATTTAATTTCCCTTTTGAAAAAAGAACACTTCCTCGGATTCAACTTCAAATTGGCAGAGCGTAATCGCAAGAAGACTTGCTTCAAATGATCCAACATCTCCTCGAAACTTTTACCGAAGATAATTACATCATCTAAATACACTAGACAAATCTTGGATAATTTTTTCAAAACCTTTTCCATCAATCGCTCGAAAGTGGCAGGAGCATTGCAGAGTCCAAATGGCATACATGTAAACTGCCACAAGCCATTTCCAATTGAAAATGCCGTCTTTTCCTTATCTTCTGAACGAATCTTCACTTGCCAATATCCGCTCTTCAAATCTAACGAAGAAAACCAAGAGTTTCCGGATAACTGGTCAAGTATATCATCAATCCGAGGCATTGGATAGGAATCTTTTTTCGTCACGGCGTTTAATTTTCTGTAATCAACACAGAATCTAATCGTCCCATCCTTCTTTTTTACCAAAACCGCAGGAGACGCCCGTGGACTTTGCGATTCCTCAATTACACCTTGACGCCTCATATCCTCAATAATTGTATCGACCTCTTCCCGCATTTGCAACGGAATTCCTCGGGGAGCCTGCTTAATTGGATTAGAATTATTCACATTAATTTCATGCGCCACCCCATCACAATTTCCAGCTATTATTTCCTCCGAAAATATATCCTGAAAATCTACCAAAAATCGAGCAAAAATATCCTTCTGTTTCTATATCTACTTGAAAAATCTTGAGATTCCTTCTGAAAGAGTTCTTTCAAAAATGGAGGAACCTCACCTACACAATTTTCAATGCATGAGCAAAAAAACTTTTCCTTTTCCCCCACATTAGAATCGCCAAAGATTGGCTCAAAAATATTTTCCAAATTAAGAATGGACAGAAAATCATTCCCCAATAAACAATCCTCAGCTATATCAGCGACAAAAACCGGAAATTCTACAGAACATTTTCCCAAGCTAATTATCACGATTACTCTAAATTTTACGGGAACTTCTACCCCTGTGGGATATTTCAAATGAAAAGAATTATCAAGAGGAATCCGCCGCCTAGGCATTCTAACAAAATTACTCCTGATAAGAGACACATCCGAACCCGTACCAATTTTAAAATTACATAACTGTTCATCGATAAATCCTTGAAAATTAAATAATTTCTTATTATTAGTGCCAGTATTATTACTAACATTTTTACAATTACAACAATAACTCTGTAATTCTATTGGGGCTTCACGTTCTCGCGTCGAACCTGCCCCAAACAGCTCGACAAAATTCAGTTTCCCCCTTTCTTTAAAAACGGACACTCCGCTCGAAAATGACCTGAGCCTCCACATTGCCAACATTCTTTCACAAACATTTTATTATTACTAGAGTTAGAACTCTTGTAAAAATTTTTATTTTGTTCCTGCTTCCTCTCTTTTGCTTTATCGCCAGAATTTCCAAAATTCCTTTTACCGTCAAATTTGTTAAAATTGTTCTTATTCCCGAAATCAAAATTGTTGAACCTCCTTCCTTTAGCGAAATTATTTTTGTTGTTATTATTATTGCCAAAGTTGAAATTTTAATTCCGTCTTTCAAAATTACTTTCCTGTATAACTTTCACCGCCATGGCTCTTTGTATGGCCATTTTCAAGGAAGTGATTCCTTCCAACTGCAGAGTCCTTCTCACAAATCCATTAGACAAAGCGGTAACAAATTGCGCGCAAGCAATTTTATCACGAACTTCGTGCGTACATTCGGGATACGCTAACTGCGAAAGCCGTTCAATATCAGAGCCCAAGGTAGCCTCATCTTCCCCCAACTTTTGTTTTCTGTTCGTAAATTGGGAATAATAAGACTGAGATAACAATCCTTCCCCAAAGCGCAACTCTAATTTAGACTTTAATTCTGCGTAATCGAGATTTTCAATATTAACGACACACTCCAATACCGCACGCGCCTTTCCTCTAAGACATGAAATGAGAGCGACGCTTTTCGCAGCGTCACTCTACCTATTTGCTCGCGCAATTAACTCAAACTGTGAGAAGAACTCTCTTAGCGGAACAGTCCCGTCAAAAATGTCCGGCTTCAATTTAAAGCCTAATTCTGTGTTAATATTAACTGAACCACGCGCGTCTCTTTCAAAATAAGGCGCAATATTAGGCATAAAATTTCTGTTAATGGGGCGACTTAGCTGGTTGTTATTATCCAGCAGACGAATCATCTGTTCCATTCCCCGTAACGCCTCGTCGCGTTGGCGCAGTTGTGCTTCAAATACAGCTCGCTGCTCATCGTGTTGGCGCAATTGCGTCTCAAAATCGGCTCGCTGCTGCAGCCGCTCCTCGCGTAGCTCACGAATCTCTCGCATCGCTGACCGAAGTGTAATCGCTTCCAATGATGGTCCCGATGTCATAGCCGCCGTTGAAGTCAATCGACTCCTCTTTCTCGTCAAAACTCCTGCCGTCAGCGAATTTTCCTGTTCCATTTTTTTATAGACGAAAAGAAACACACAATTCTCCAGAAAATCGTCTCCAGAAAATCGTCCACTCCGTCGTATCCCGGCTGAGCCCCCAAAATGTTGCGTCCGCGCGTCGACTTCGATAATACTCGAACACGCGCGACACAAACGGCACTCGCGTACCGCGACGTAAATGATTAACACTCTTTTAAAAGAACAAAAGGAACTTTAATAATAACACAGAACACACAATTAAACAAGGAACACAGAACGGGTAATAACGGTAATCGTATCTCAAATATGTCCGCCCGGAATGACATCTGTCGCGAGACTCAAGATGGCCGATCTCTCTCTCAAGATGTCCGCCGTTGTTTCACAACAACGCTTAGCAACGTCCTCCCGGAGATGAATACAACAGATTCATGAATAACCGCCTTAGACGACCCGCAGGGACGCAACAATATATATCAAAAGAGAATATACAGGGTGTCCCATAATTCGCGGATCACCCGCCATGTGCAGGTAGAGCACATGAAACCGAGAAGAAAAGTCCTTTACCATTTTGCGATTTTCGTAATAATTATTAAGAAATTAATTTAAAAAGATGGGCCAATCCATGCCTTATACAAGCGCGCGGCGAAAAGAGACTTCCTATTCAGGCGTTGCTCGGTGCGCGGCGAAGCGGTGGGAGGGGCGCTGTGTACGGCTACGTACGAGCGAACGCTGAAGCCACGCATCTCGAACTATTCTCTCTCTCTCTCTCTCTCTCTCTCTCTCTCTCTCTCTCTCTTTCTTCCTCTTTCTCGCGCGCGCGGCATAGGAAGCAGAGTTGGGCAAAAATGTAATCTAATTAACAATCACAAATTTCAATTACAATGTAATTCTTAATGCAATTAATAATTACATTTTATAATCGTTAATTATTGCAAACAATTACATTGTTAATTATTAATTGCATTAAGAATTACATTGTAATTGAAATTTGTAATTGTTAATTAGATTACATTTTTGCCCAACTCTGATAGGAAGTATTATGCTATCGTTTCCACACCACCTTGCGGTAGATAACACAGTGCATTTTTTTAAAGTGGTATCCCCAATAGGTCTAATCCACTCTCATATTTTAATGTAAAAATTGTTCGAAGTGCCTTCCTCGTTCTCGTAAACAGAGTTCGGCTCTTCGAGTAATATTGCGCGTCGCGCGATACGCCATTTCCGGCGTGATGGTATTAAAAGCTGCGAGAATTGCTTCTCGTACTTCAGCTTCTGTACCATCACGCCTGTGTTCGACTAAATTTTTTATGTGACCCCATACAAAATAATCTAAAACATTAAAGTCTGGCGATCGCGCCGGCCAAATGATTGGGCCACCTCGACCCATCCATCTGTCCGGATAATGCGCGTTTAAATATTCGCGAACCCGGCGAGCGAAATGCGCAGGAGCCCCGTCATGTTGGAAGATGAGTTGATTTCTTACATTAAGAGGAACATCTTCGAGGAGAATGAGTAACTCGTTTTGGAGGAAATTTAAATATATTTCCCCATTTAAATGTGGCGGTAGGAAATAAGGACCAATCTGAAAATCACGAAAGAAAATGATATATTAAAGCTGCGAAAGAAAATTCCTTGATTTACTAAAATTTACTACTTACGACTCGGTTCGCTGTTATTCCTGCCCATACATTTATCGCCCATCGATATTGGAACGAGCATTCCCGAACGGCGTGCGGATTGTC
Organism: Formica selysi; assembly: GCA_009859135.1. Lineage (NCBI taxonomy): Eukaryota > Metazoa > Arthropoda > Insecta > Hymenoptera > Formicidae > Formica > Formica selysi. The sequence continues at coordinate 486,693 of WHNR01000029.1, read as the reverse complement.
TTCCGCCCAATATAAATAATTACGACTATTAAATACGCCGTTCGGGGTGAAAGTTGCTTCATCCGTCCATAAAATTCGGTCGGGAAAAAATCGTTTTGCCGACACTGAGCGAGAAACCCTGTGTATGTTTCGCTGACTGTTAATATATATTTTTTTTAATAACACAAAAATATTAATTGAAAATGATAAGAATACCTTCAGAAAAATAGATGCGCTGTTCTGCATCTCTCGCCAAAAGTTGTTGTACTCGTTGATAGTGATACGGGTGCAATCCGTTTCGGCGTAGAGTACGGTGTACCACTTGTCGAGATAGACCGAGCATATGAGCTACATGGCGCACGCTATTTCCGGGGTTCTCCTCAAACTCTCTTAAAATTCTTTCTTCATCGTTTACACCGTAATGCATTGGTGCACCAGCGTTTCGACGATTTGGAATAAGAATTCCCGATTCTCTAGCGCGTTGAACACATCTCAAAATAAAATTCGAATTGGGATGTCGCTCACGGTCGGGAAATCGCTCCGCGTAGAGACGAGTCGCGGCACGAGCATTTTCGTCGGCTGCTCCATATACGATAATCATATTGGTATACTCTTCTGCAGTATATTCCGTCATTTTTCACTTTTTTTTACGAGTCGTACACGTCGAATGTTGGGCGCCTACTGTGGTGGAGCAACAAATAACGATCGAAAAGAAATGACCGATAACAAATGAACGCTGTTGACTTTTTACGAACGTTTATTTTTTTCAAGCTGTAGGAAATCAACTCATCTTCCAACATGACGGGGCTCCTGCGCATTTCGCTCGCCGGGTTCGCGAATATTTAAACGCGCATTATCCGGACAGATGGATAGGTCGAGGTGGCCCAATCATTTGGCCGGCGCGATCGCCAGACTTTAATGTTTTAGATTATTTTGTATGGGGTCACATAAAAAATTTAGTCGAACACAGGCGTGATGGTACAGAAGCTGAAGTACGAGAAGCAATTCTCGCAGCTTTTAATACCATCACGCCGGAAATGGCGTATCGCGCGACGCGCAATATTACTCGAAGAGCCGAACTTTGTTTACGAGAACGAGGAAGGCACTTCGAACAATTTTTACATTAAAATATGAGAGTGGATTAGACCTATTGGGGATACCACTTTAAAAAAAATGCACTGTGTTATCTACCGCAAGGTGGTGTGGAAACGATAGCATAATACTTCCTATCAGAGTTGGGCAAAAATGTAATCTAATTAACAATTACAAATTTCAATTACAATGTAATTCTTAATGCAATTAATAATTACATTTTATAATCGTTAATTATTGCAAACAATTACATTGTTTGCAATAATTAACAATGTAATTGTTTGCAATAATTAACGATTATAAAATGTAATTATTAATTGCATTAAGAATTACATTGTAATTGAAATTTGTGATTGTTAATTAGATTACATTTTTGCCCAAATCTGCTTCCTATGCCGCGCGCGCGAGAAAGAGGAAGAAAGAGAGAGAGAGAGAGAGAGAGAGAATAGTTCGAGATGCGTGGCTTCAGCGTTCGCTCGTACGTAGCCGTACACAGCGCCCCTCCCACCGCTTCGCCGCGCACCGAGCAACGCCTGAGTAGGAAGTCTCTTCTCGCCGCGCGTTTGTAAGGCATGGATTGGCCCATCTTTTTAAATTAATTTCTTAATATATATTACGAAAATCGCAAAATGGTAAAGGACTTTTCTTCTCGGTTTCATGTGCTCTACCTGCACATGGCGGGTGATCCGCGAATTATGGGACACCCTGTATATATATAAAACACTTAATAAACAAAGCAAAAACATATATATATACAGGGTGGTCCTCGTAACGGTCGCCACGATTTTTAAGGCACTTACAATAATCTGACATAAAAAAGTCATAAACAGAAATTTATCAGTTTCTAACCGGCAACAAATTGCAATAATAAAAATTGACCAAACATTTTTTTTTCCATAAAAAAGCAAGGTTATCTTCAATTTTTTAAATGGAACTGCCTACTTTTTATTGCATATTCTTGTAGCTTATCTCGAGAGCTTTTCAAAACACTATAATAAAGTATTTTTTCATTAAGTACTTTTTGAGGTATTTTATATTTTAATCTGACATATTTTGATATAAAAATTAAAATATCTCGTAAAATATTTAGTTTTCGATAATCTTACCGTAACACTTTTATGTACAGAATAATGAGACAAATCAATCAGTTTAAAAAAAAACGAATAATTGTTTAAAAAAATACATTATAAATAATTACATACTTTTTCTTAAAAACAATTATTTTTTTTTTACTAATTGGTTTGTTTCATTATTCTATACATAAAAGTATTACGGTAAGATTATCGAAAGCTAAATATTTTACGAGATATTTTATTTTTTATATCAAAATATGTCAGAATAAAATATAAAATAACTCAAAAAGTACTTAATGAAAAAATACTTTATTATAGTGTTTTGAAAAGCTCTCGAGATAAGCTACAAGAATGTGCAATAAAAAGTAGGCAGTTCCATTTAAAAAATTGAAGGTGGCTTTGCTTTTTTATGGAAAAAAATGTTTGGTCAGTTTTTATTATTGCAATTTGTTGCCGGTTAGAAACTGATAAATTTCTGTTTATGACTTTTTTATGTCAGATTATTGTAAGTGCCTTAAAAATCGTGGCGACCGTTACGAGGACCACCCTGTATATTACAAACTTATATACATATATACATATATTATATATTAGATATTTATATTATATACATTTAAAAAATTTTAAAACATTTTATTTAATTACTCGAAATAACATTAGATGAGAAATTTGAGGATAGAGTTGGTAGAACATTTGTGAGCGTGTTTGTGCGTATGTGACGTATGCGTGCGTGAAAGCGTGTGTGCATGCGTATGTGTGTGAGTAAATTTTTAGCATTTAATATAAACAATATGAATGAGTATGTATTTTTAATTACATAAAATTTTGTTATACATATAACAGATTATTCATCTCGATGGTGTACAAGCGCGAACTTCTAAAATTGCGCGTTTTAATAATGGCAATGTGCCTTATGAGCTGCAGGTACGGTCTAACGCAATCATTTCAAATTAGGGTAAATATAATCCACTTAATTTATCAGATGTAGAGCCAGAAAATGTTAAATTTTGTGACGTTATGAATAATACGACACGTGTCGGTAAGTTTTGTGATTGTTTACATAAACATATAAAATATATAAGAGATATATAAATATATGAGTCATCGCACCTGCTAATGATAGATTCTTGGAATCATTATTTTTGGAAACAATATTTCTTTAATGAAAATGTCGAGTCCTCAATAATTTTCAACTTATAAAACGATTGAAAAAAAAACTTTCTGCAAAATAAATTTTATATGGAATTAAAAGATTAACTAAACTACATGTTTCAGTTAATTTTAAGTGACGTATATTTTAATAAAATTTTGATTGACAGTTTAATTATAAAGATATATGATGATAAAAATTAAAAACTTGCAAAAAATTATCTTTTTCTCGATATTTTCATTGAAGATAAATTTTCTCCAAAGGATCTCAAGAATCTATTATTATAAGTGTGCTGTCATACTGAAAGACTTTATAATATTTATAATAAATAATGTAATTTAAATTAATTAAAATCTAAAGTTTGTTTCTTTCACTATTTATATACAGGGTGGTCCTCGTAACGGTCGCCACAATTTTTAAGGTACTTACAATAATCTGACATAAAAAAGTCATAAACAGAAATTTATCAGTTTCTAACCGGCAACAAATTGCAATAATAAAAATTGACCAAACATTTTTTTTTCCATAAAAAAGCAAGGTCACCTTCAATTTTTTAAATGGAACTGCCTACTTTTTATTGCACATTTTTGTAGCTTATCTCGAGAGCTTTTCAAAACACTATAATAAAGTATTTTTTCATTAAGTACTTTTTGAGCTATTTTATATTTTAATCTGACATATTTTGATATAAAAATTAAAATATCTCGTAAAATATTTAGTTTTCGATAATCTTACCGTAATACTTTTATGTTCAGAATAATGGGACAAATCAATTAGTATAAAAAAAATTGTTTTTAAGAAAAAGTATGTAATTATTTATAATGTATTTTTTTAAACAATTATTTGTTTTTCTCTTTACACTAATTGATTTGTCTCATTATTCTGAACATAAAAGTATTACGGTAAGATCATCGAAAACTAAATATTTTACGAGATATTTTATTTTTTATATCAAAATATGTCAGATTAAGATATAAAATAACTCAAAAAGTACTTAATGAAAAAATACTTTATTATAGTGTTTTGAAAAGCTCTCAAGATAAGCTACAAGAATATGTAATAAAAAAGGGGGGTTCCGTTTAAGAAAACGTCGATCACATTGATCTCACCTTGAAAAGATCACTCAAGGTCAAATCCATATTTTTATCATGTGGCCCCTTCCGAACCCTACAACTTTTGTTTGAAACATTTTTTTCGATAAAGCTTACTTTCCGAGATATTTTACAGTTTCAAGTTAAAAAACTCACCCTGTATATATATATATATATATATATATATATATATATATATATATATACATTCAATGTTGTTATTTTTTTTAAATGGATATTCCCACAAGATATTTTTGATAGAATTCCCACAAGATTTGTTTTGCTACATTAACATAAACATGTACATATCGTAGCCAGATTATATAATCCATCGTTTTATAAAACATCTAGGCATTTTATAAAGTGCAGCCATATTTTCAAGTCATCGTTGAAAATAAAATATTTTACAATCTGGCTAAGAATTTTAGTCTTTTTATAAAACGCTAACAAGCAACCCGCCACATTGTCAAACGCGACGATTTGTACATTGTTTTAGATTCTGGCTGGTTCATTTTAGTCATTTTATGAACGGCGCGTTTATAGCGACTTTACTTTATGTTACATTTGATAAAATAGTCATAATAAATGTGTTTTAAAAACTTTTTTTCACTTTCAATTTTATCTTTCTTTTTATTTGTTTTCAAACATTATTTTCAAAAATTTTATTTATGTTACTTTTAATATAAAACCTTAATTGTAATAAATACAATAAGTAATAAATACAACAAGTGTTCATACAAGCTTTTTCTCATTTAGAAATACACATAATTACTTATTAATATTATAATATAATTACCTATTAATTTTCTATAAATGGCTGTTCTACGAAGACAGTTCATAAAATGACTGAAATGAACCAGCCAGAATCTAAAACGATGTACATATCGTTGCATTTGACAATGTAACGTGTCGCTTGTTAGCGTTTTATAAAAAGACTAAAATTCTTACCCAGATTGCAAAATATTTCATTTTCAACCATGATTTGAAAATGTGGCCGCACTTTATAAAATGTCTAGACATTTTATAAACGGATTTTATTAATCTGGCATATCTAAGCATAATCTACGACATATACATTCAACAAGCAATATCGAATTGCTCGAGAACGCAACAAAATGCGAGATGAAAGAAAGAGAAAGAAGGAGAGAGAAAGACAGAAAACGGAGAAGAGCGATAAACATTATACATGATCACGCGTTCGCGTGTATAATTACCAGTTTATCGTTATTGAAAACATGATCAGCCAAACTTTCCAAATATTCCTTCAATGCTTCCATTTTCCAACAATTTATTTGTCACAAATGTATTAATTGATGATTCACTCAAGTATAAGCGCTCAGTTTTGCTAATATAAACTAATTTTCTCCAATATGACATCGAATAGAAGAAATCAATTCTCTTCCTTGCACTATTTCGCGATACTCTTATAATTTATAACCAAATAATTTATCACTTTACCTTAATTACTTTATCACTTTTCTTCTTGTTGCATTATCTGCGATACTTATTAATTTGTCCTCGATAATCGATAATCATAATATAACCTAATCCAAAATGACATCGATTAGAAGAAATTATTTCTCTTCCTTGCACTATTCCGCGATACTCTTATAATTTATAACTGAATAATTTCTTATCATTTTACCTTAATCACTTAATCACTTTTCTTATTGCATTATTCTGCGATACTCTTATACGGTGCGTCTCGCCGTTGCGGCGCGCGATCTTTGCTTCGCGTGACTTGGCGCGAGATATTATTCTTCCTTGCACTATTCCGCGATACTCTTATTATAATAAATTTATTATAAGTATCTCTACTATTTTTATGATAATGCACTCTTGCATTGCAAACTTATTTTATTAACTTTACTTGTCAAAAGCAGGTACGGACGCGAGCAGTAACATCACGAAGCGCCGTTAACGCAATCTTATGGCGAATGCTCCAACCGTACAACTTTTCATACTTGCGCATTGGGAATTTGGGCGATGACGGAGACGGAAACGTTTCTTAATAAAAATTTTATACATTTCGACTTTGCATCATATTATCTACGTTCACGATACATGTAGAAAAAAAATAAAGACACTTTCATTATATGATTAAAACTCAAGCTATCGATTAAGCCTATTAAAAATACGATCGGTTCAATCGTTATTGAGGTTCCACAATCTAAGGTAACTCGCAACTGGCCGACTCGCGTATAGATACCTTAGAACATATATACCTGGAAGGGGAATGATGGATTGAGCCTGTGTCCAAGTTGGGTGCGAGAGAGAACCACGTTTTAAGAAAAGAGAAAGGCAGATTGTAACCTTTGTCTGCAATGCGCAAGCGCGAATTAGCGAATAGCGTGAATAGCGTCATCGCTGTAGGAGGTTAGGGTTAGGAGATATCGGTGACATCGGTATGCAAAATTATTTCGAAAAAAAGTTATTTCATAGGAAAAGAAAATGCCAAGCCCATATGTGTCTTATGCGGTAAACGTGATAAATCGAGTGATATAAAGCAAAAAGATTTAATTAGACAGAAGTATTCAAAATTAGTACATTTTAAACATCAATAATATATCTCGAACGTTACTTGTTATTTTGTTTAATAAAGTTTATCATTATTTGTCACTGTATGTACATTAATTATCACCTATTCGATCATCGTCAATTGTATCCCAATTAAAAATTACATTTCTATTTTCAAATGGCGCGGTGAGCGTGACGTGCGTTTGCGCATTGCGAGCAAAGGTTACAATCAATCTTTCTCTCTTGTACACAACTTGGTCACAAATCTTTTCCACGGGAAGCATAGGCAATTCCCCTTCCAGATATATATGTTCTAAGATAGATACCCGGAGTGCCTCACGGCTTCGCGTGAACTTGGCGCGAGACACTACCGTGTCTCTTGATACTTTAGTTTTATTTCTCGCGATAATTTATTTTTTTGGCAAAATTCGCATTTTGATATGTATTTTTCGACGTCTTTTGTTAATCCGTGCCAATTGTGATTTAGGCGGATTCTTTTTATTGTTCGCTCGATTCCTTGATGTCCTCCTGTGGGTATATCGTAATATTCGTATAATATCTGTTTCTTCTCTTCCTCCGTATATTTTTTCTTTTCGTCGGAGTTCGTTTCTTCTTCTATTGCGAGGACTTTTCGCTCCTCTTCTGTTTCATGTGTGTCTCTTTTTACATTGCAGCTCAGTGCATCGGCGTTCGCATTCGCTCGTCCGGTTTTATGAATGATTTCATAATCATACTCCTCGAGCTTTAATCTCCATCGGATTAATCTCGATCTGGGATCGTTTACATTAAATAACCAGATTAATGGTTTATGATCGGTTACGATTTTGAATTTCGTATACGTATGGCCTAAAATGTTTTACAGCCCATACAATTGCTAATAGTTCTTTCTTTGTTGTATTATAATTCTGCTCCGCCTGCGATAAAACTCTGCTGGCGTAAGCAATTGGCCGGTCATTGTCTACTTTTCCTTGTGACAATACTGCTTCGATTGCATAGTCGGAGGCATCGATGGTCATTATAAATTCTTGAGTAAAGTCTGGATATTTTAGCACTGGCGTCGTCATTAATTTTTCTTTTAATATTTCAAAAGCATTTTGCTGTTCCATTGCCCACTCGAATTTTTCTGTTTTCTTCGTTAATTTAGTCAGTGGCTTGGCTATTCTTGAGAAGTCTTCTATGAATTTTCTGTAATATCCGGGTAGTCTTATGAAAGATTGTATATCCTTCACTTTCTTTGGCGTCGGAAATTCTTGTATTGCCGTTAATTTTGACGGATCCGGAGATATACCATCCTCCGAAATAATGTGACCTAAATAAATCATTTCCTTGCGTAAAAATTTGCATTTATCCGGATGCAATTTTAGATTATTTTCTCGAAGTCTCTGTAGTACTTCCTTGAGTCGTTTGTTGTGGTCTTCTAGGCTTGATCCATATATAACGATGTCATCCAGATAAATTAAACATTTTAGTCCTTGCATTCCTGTCAAAACGGAATTCATCAACCGCTGGAATGTTGCTGGCGCATTCTTTAATCCAAACGGCATTCTATTAAACTCGTAATGTCCGTAGGGCGTTGAAAATGTTGTTTTATTTTTATCTCGTTCGGTCATCGGTATCTGGTGATATCCTGATGCCAAATCTAAGGTAGTGAAATATTTGGCGTTTCCTAACTGGTCCAATATATTGGTGATGTTGGGCAGTGGAAATGAGTCCCCTATCGTTAGATCATTTAGCTTCCGAAAATCGACTACTATTCGGAGGTTTGGTTTTCCAGATGCATCGGCCTTTTTCGGTACCACTAATAGGGGTGCGTTCCATTGCCTCGCGCTTGTTCGGAATATGCCGTTTTTTAACATTTCTTGCACTTGTTTATTTACTTCCGTCTTATGCCTTTCCGGAAGGCGATACGGTCTCGTGTTTACCGGTGAGGTGTCAGCGCGCGTGTTTATTTCGTGTTCTACCGTCGCGGTGCATGTCAATGGTTCTCCATCCAACTGAAACGTATCGTAATAATCTTCGCATATCCGTAAGAGTGCCTGTTTTTCTTCTGAATTTAGATGTTGTGTTCGTAGTAGTTGTCAAATTTGCGAGTATCGTGAGGAAGTAGGTTTAGAATATTTTCTCGTTTGTATAGTGTGTATTTCGGATTCTCGGTCGTATTCTACATCTTCGAGAACAACATGCGGCGTCTGTATTTCGACTTCTGTATCGATTACACTAACGGGACACGTGTAATCTTTTGGTTCTACTAAGCAATTTCCGATATAGATTCCTGGAGCTGTTTCTTCTGCTCGTACTATTCCTATCCGATTTTTATTGGCTGCTGTTTTTACAATGGTTTCACTGCGCGGCTTTAGAATTATTTTATTAAATGAATGGAATTTTAACACGGCATTTCCTATTTTTAATTGGTTTTGTTTGTAGTCGCAGGATACCGAGTGTTGTCGGAGGAAATCAATCCCAAGAATCCCTTCGTATTCGATCGGAATGTCATCTTTTACTACGTAAAATGCATGTTCTATTTTATGTCCATCTACTTTAATTGTGGCGTACATTTTTCCTATTGTGTGTAGTTTATGTCCGGTTATGCCGGTGAGCGCGATTTTATCCTCATATATGAGGGTGTCGCCCTTTAATTGTTTTAATTTTATTAACGAGATGGTCGATCTTGAATCGTACAACATCCGTATTTTTTCATCCTTTGCTTGTCGCATGGGTAGTGTTACTAACAATAAATTCGTCTTCTTCTGTGTGCTCGGCATATCTTTAATATGCGTAACGCAATATTCGGATGCAGGTCGCGGTTGTTTCTTTTAGATTCGCTTTTATCGTCTTCGCTATCGTTACCATCGGACTCGGAATCTCGCCTTTGTTGTCGCAGATTCTTTCGGTCGCATGTATTTTCTTCGCGTTTTTTCTGGTTACCATCTTTTATTTTATTTGTATCAGTTTTCGGTTTACCGTTCAAACTCCAGCATTTGTCGCGAATGTGTCCGGTTTTTTGATAATGCTTGCAGTATTTATTTATTGCATTTATCCGCATGGATTTTTCCGGTTTAGGAAGCGCATATCGACTACTTCGACAATCGCGTCCGTAATGTCTGTTTTTCCACATTTAAAGCATTGCGGAGTCGAATTTCGAATCTGTTGCGAATTACTCGATTCGTATTTATTTTTATTCGGAAAGTTGCTTATTCTTGCCGTTGGTCCGATAAGTTTTTCTTCAGCGCTCGCGCCCGTTATCGCTTCTTGGAGCGTCGTATATCGTTGCGCGCGTACGAGTACCTTTAATTCGTCGCGTAATCCGATTTGAATGTTTATTAACGCCTGCTTTTTAATCGTGTGTTGGATCGTGCGTTTTGATAGTGAGAAGTCCTCTTCTCCTTCAATCATAGAATCGTACAATTTCATTGCTAGTAACTCAACGCGTTGTCCGAAAGCGTGTGCGGTTTCATTTGATTTTTGTTTTAATGAATTGAACTCGATTTGTAAGTGCGTAGTACTTTGTTTAGACTGGTAACAAGTTTCAAGTTGTTGCTTTAATTCGTCGAACGTTTGTATATTTCACGTCTCAAAATCCTGCATCACTTTCCCTTTTAATTTTGTATATAGGATTGCTTGAATTAACGATTCTTCATCCGCGGGATTTATGTTCTGAACAGCGTATTTACACGCGTTTAAAAATTCTTGCAGTTTATGTCGCGAGGTTCCGTCGAACTCGGGAATCATTATTCTTGCTTCCTTTAACGGCAGATAATTCGGGGCTTCGTCGATTTCTGATATCGCGTCTCGTTCGCCCGTATGTTGTTTCAAACGCATCGTTATCGTTTTCCCTGCGAGTGTCTGTATGATGGGGTAATTGTGCGTCCGCGCTTTCTAGTCGCGTCAATCGTATATTTAACGAATTAATTTCCGCGCGTATTTTATTTAAAATGTGGATGACCTGTGTATAATCTCCTCTTTCTTCGCGGTTCCTCTCGGGGAGCGGCGTACGGTCGCCCTCCGCGAGAAGCCTTCACTTGCGCACAGTACAATTGGACACGTTGCAATTGCACACTGTGATATTAGACACATAAAGTTGCGCACCGTTCGATTGGACACATTTCACTTGCGCACAGTTCGTTTGGACACATTTCATTTGCGCACCGTTCAATTGGACACGTTGTTTTTGGACACAACACATGTTTTTGTATAATTTGGAATACATACAAATGCATGTATAATTTTGAAATTTTTTGACATTTATTATTAACTTTATTTGGTAAATAAACGTTTGTTACAGTTCGTTTACACACATTTCGTTTGCACACAGTTCTTTTGCGCACATTTCTTTTGCGCACATTTCTTTTGCGCACATTTCTTTTACGCACACTTCTTTCGCGTTCAATCGAACGGTGCGCAACTTTATGTCTATATATTATGTTTATATCTAATATCACAGTGTGCAATTGCAACGTGTCCAATTGTACTGTGCGCAAGTGAGCCACCACCCTCTCCGCTATATTTCGGTCCATCTGGCGGATGGATTGCCATCTGTCGGCAAGATGGCGGGCATCTGTCGCATGTTTTCTATTTCTTCGTCTACCGCGCCTCGCGGCAGATTTGCGGGAGTACCTTCGTGCGAATTTCGCGATTCGGCCATATTACTTTCTTGTTGGCGGTAAATTTCTTCCGGGTCGAACAGATCGCTCTCGTAGGAGGTTAGTGAAAATTCGCGTCGTAGAGATACTCTACTTGGAGTTCTGCTAATATACGGTCGCGTACGTCTAGTCTCGCGTTGAATGTGGTCAGTGAAGTCAGTCGTATCACACGGAAATAGGCTTTCGTCGAAACTATTGAACGGAAATTCGCGTTCGTTAATGACGTTCTCCAGTAACTCGGGCTCGCTTTCGCTCGAGTATTGAGTTTCTAAATTTCTTGGCGCGTTATTAAAATTTTTTCGCGGTGTTAGACTTAAGCTAGTCGCTCATCGCGCTGGTTCGCTTAATAACCACGATCGGTTCGCTATCGGTTTCGGTACGTTAGAACCTTCCGACATTCACGCAATTACAAATATATTACGGACTTACAGTAATAAGACGGCTCGCATGTTCGCTCACTGGGTCAGTAGGTTGCTGATGCTGCAATCTCTCGCTCGGCGGCTGATAAGGCTGGCGGCCTGATGCTCGTCGTGTGGCGGTCGTTGCCCGGCGGCGAGGCGTCGTCCTTAGAGATGTCGTAGGTCGGCGTTGGTCCTTGGTCACTGGCGTTCCTACTCGGGTCTCAGCTGCTTGGCCGTGATTCTCGTACTGCTTGTGTCGTCCGTATATGTTGCTTCTGCTTGCGTCCGTCGGCTTTACTTGTTTGCTGACGTGCCTGTTATTCACTCTATTGGTTTTTTTACAGGTCTTTATTCGGCGAGTTGGCTGGCGATCCTTTGGCACATTTCACCGCTGCCACCAATTTTGTTGTGCCTCCGTGGAGGTACAGAAATTTTGTTGGGATCGTTGGCCAATTGGAACTTAGGAGCTCAGGATCGTACAGGGTCTTCTCGTCGCTTTAATTAATTATGTAATCGTATTAAAATAAAAGGTCGTTTATTCGAATACATCAACTTTAAATCTTCCTTTCTTTCTCGCACTTCAACTCGGCTTATCGCGGTATAGAGTTGCTTCGCGTGCTTGATATCGCGGCTGCCGTCGCGAGATCAGCTGGGAGGTTCTTTATTAATAAACCATTTACATTTGTCCGTCTCGTGGTTGCTATTGTTAATCTATTCGCACTATCTAATTGTATGATTATAACTGTTTCGTGTGATTTTATGATTAGGACTGCCTCGCGCTCGTTCGAGGTAGGTAGTTTTATCACCTCCTGTTCGATTAGTTTTCGGAGGGGATAGCTTAGCGACAGGACCATAGGTGGTCGTGTCGCTCGATTTCGGTTGGAAAAAACCCGGATGCAAGCTACGTATATTCTTTGCTTGCATTTCCGGCGCGTTGTTCTTCAAGTCTCGCGATCGCGTGGCCTCCGCGCGTGGCTCGCTTTGTCAGCGATTGTGCTCGTAACTTTATACGTCTTCCTCGACTTTGAGTTATAGTCAGAAGACGTTAAATAATATTTAATAATTAATAATTATACTAATTTGGTTATAGCCGTTTTGGGCTATAACAATGCAATGAAAAATAAGGGGTTCTATTTAAGAAATTGAAGGTGACCTTCATGTGATCTTCAAACGACTATCTAAGGTCACACCAATAACACCATCTTATGTCCCCCTCGAAGTCAAAAAGCTTTTGTATGAAATATTTTTCTCTACGACCGTTCCTTGCAAAGTTACGAGGGGTGATAGATTAAAATGGGACACCCTGTATACACCATATTAAATACTAATAGATGAGGTGTATATTTAATTGTATTGGAAGCATTCAATTTGAAAAACATTGTGGACAAATCTTCTGAAAAAATTATAGACGAATCTTTCAATTTAAGTTCAGAAGAATATTCAGATCGTCAGGATAATAAAGTCTTTCGGCTTATTATTTCAGAAAATAATTGGAACGATGTAAAACCTGTCGCAAGGCAGTATAACAATCATCGCTATTTGAAACTAAAGCCGAAGAATGGTCAAATATATTTGCTGCGAAAATATGGGAACAAACAAGAATTCCTTGTGCGTTCAGATTAAAAATTAGTTTTCGAAGGGGATAGCTTAGCGACAGGACCATAGGTAGTCGTGTCGCTCGATTTCGTATGGAAAAAATCCGGATGCAGGCTACGTAAATTCTTTGCTTGCATTTCCGGCGCGTCATTCTTCAAGTCTCGCGGTCGCGTGGCCTCCGCGCATGGCTCGCTTTGTCAGCGATTGCGCTCGTAACTTTATACGTCTTCCTCGGCTTCGAGTTATAGTCGGAAGACGATAAATAATATTTAATAATTAATAATTATACTAATTTGGTTATAGCCGTTTTGGGCTATAACAACGCGGAAAAATGTATAAAAAGCTAAATGATGAACAGGATGCAATATTCGATTGTAATTTATTTGGTTTTAATAATGAAATTGTCCACGTTAAAAAAAGACAATTAGAAGGTTCTTTCCGGTAAAAAAATAGCTGGCCATTTCATAGATGCAAAAAAACAAGCAACAATTTGGTGTACTGAAGAGGCAAATAGAATTATGAAATTTGGTGATCAAGATCCACCAATTTTGACAAAGCGAATTGAACAATCGTTTAGGTATCACTGATTGTAATGCAATAGAAAATTTACAAATATATAAATACACTAAAAGACCCGGTTCAATACATGGAATAGGCTTAGATCCATTTTATGTTATGTATTGGTCTAAGGAGCAAATGACGCTGTATAAAATAATTAATCGTTCGAAACATGCATATTTTATTATGGACGCCACAGACAGTATAGCGAAAAAATTACCAATGCCTGATGGAACAAAATCGCCCCATTTTTTTATATACCAATGCGTAATCGTTCCGGAAGACAAACGTGGTATCCCAGTTTTCCAAATGATTTCCACAAAACAACATGCATCTCTTTTAACATACTTTCTACTGGAAATTCGGAGAGCGGGTGCTGCAGTGCCGTCTGTAACAATAACAGATTTTAGTCGAACAATATTAATTGCTTTAGCGCGCGCATTTGCAGATTGTGCTGATTTCAAACATTATTTACAACGATGTTATAAAACCGTTATAAATAATAAAGAAGTGGCTCTACCAAGCTCATACTTCAGGTTGGATGTTAGCCATATCATGAAAATAATAAGTAATTGGGAATGTTTACGACATTTACCAAATAAAGTACGGCAGTTTTACCTCAGATGCATTGCTCAAGCATATAAAATGCAATCTTTGGATGAATTACGTTCTTTTTTAACATCCATACTAGTTGTAGCTTTAAGCGAAGATATTGGTTGCATCAATGGCGTCTCTGTTCCAGTTGAGACATGCTTACAATCTGCAAATAATTGTATTAAAGGCGTGCATGTTGAGGACTTTGATCCTAAAGATATATCGGAGTTAGATGATTTTAATTCCGAAAACACTCCGTTATCTTGGCAGAAGCAATGGAGCGATCATTTATATGCCAAAGCTAACACTTTAGCATTACAATCGCAAACTGGAGATATTGTTAATGCGTTTTATAATCCTGCAGCTGCTAAGAAAATTAAGAATTTAATTCAAGATTTACCACTATGGACAGGTGTAATGCGTCCGTATTTTAAAACTGGCACGGAAATATCGACTTCTTCCTCAGTTGAATCGCTTTGCGCTGAGTATAAGACACGACTTTTCAAAAGATGCATTCCGATGAGAATCGATAAATTTGTAGCCAGTCATCTCGATTATCTTGACGGCAGATTACGTTTGGATTATGCTGCAAACGCTTTTTCCACAAAGCAGGAATGCAAAGCAACCCCGAAAAATAATGATAATGATAAAGATATACATAATGATATACACAAAGATATACATAAAGATAAATCTGGGCAATATCTCGACTTTTCAAGTAATTCATACTTTGATACATCAATTTCTAATATTAATGATAATCCCATTGCAAATAGTTCGTGCGTAAATTCTATCACAGACAGTTCTCACAACATTCAACCTTATTCAAAAGCATCAGATTCGATATGTTCCATTTCTGACGATACCGTAAACGATCCGTTAAACTTTCAAGAAAATTGGAGGGGTTTAATAAATAAAAATAACCAAAAATATGGCAACATTAAAAAAGAATCATATTTAGACAAATGTCTCGAATGGGAAAGTATCAAATTAAAAGATGCGGTTTTCACTCCAATAATGAAAAATGGTAATTTATGTCAGCCGGTTAAATTACAAAGAGAAACCGTAATGATACGTAATACGTGTGCTTTTGACGCTCTTTTAAATATAACTGCACATATGATAGGCATGGATGCAGAGTACAAACGTATTGTACAAGATACAGATGAATGTTTCATGTAGTTAGCAACTCTCAAAATTGTATCTCGTGGAAAAATTACCAAAAACGAATACACTGCAAAAGCATTCTTTCTTATTAATTTATCATTATTTGAACAATCCAAATATACTAGAAATTTCCAATCATTAGACGCTATGTGTAACGCTGCCCATCTAGCCAAATATACTTTCGCCTCGTTACCCAGTCTTCGCAGAAGCAAAAACTGCGAAACTTGTGACTATCGCAATGAGAGAGATTTCACAGCTATAAGTGTGAACGTGGATGTCTTATTACATAGAGGGCTTTAGCACATCCAAGACGCCATTAATGACGTATTTACATCAAAACAAACTTGCATAAAATGTAGCACTTCATGCCACGTTACAGAAAAATATGGTCCGCAAATTGTAATAGATACAAGTATTGTAACTGACGAAAATTATTTGAAAAATATAGGATTAGAAGCTACAATTAGAAGCTATAACTTACAAAATATTGCGAAAAACATCACAATAGGTGATAGCAAATATATATTGAGAGGAGTTGTCAATTACATAAACAGTGCACGTCATTATACGGCTTTATTATTTACCAATGTTTCATGGTATGAGTATGACGACTTGAAATTAAAGAAAATACAAGTGTCGTCAACAAAATATATGGTAGTGCCACATGTATTAATATATGCACAAATAAAACAGAGCCAACTTTATTTTTCACTTATTTTTTTTTCAGTTTAAGATATTGTAAGGTTACACCTTGTATAACTGCATCCAGTTTATGGCGGTAGTAGATGGCGCGCGCGTCGGCCTCGCGGCCGTTGATTGGTTGCTACATACAACGCGAGTAGCATGAGCTCATGCGATCGTGACGTACACGCGCCCGGTCAAGGGAGGATTCCCCTCCCTCGACCGGGACTTGGCGAACAACGGCGAGAGCCCGGACACTCGGTGTTCGACTGCCATACGAGAGAGTATTGTTTGAACTCGGGCGCTAAGGCTGATATCGCGAATGTGTAGTACACAGTTTAATAAACGCATTGTTTATATTATTAAATATCTGTATCCAGTCAACAACCCTCACACTACAAAATCTATCCACGCCTATCCTGACAGTAGATTCCCGGCGATTTACTGTCAAATAACCTGTAGATCCGCCATCCGCTTCTCACAGCTCAGAAGTGGGATACAGATTTTTCCGTGTGGATACGGCATGTCTGATTTTATCAGCCTTCGGGAAAAGACATTGTGATTTTCTTTCGTGTGAAAATCGCGTCTTTCCGTCATATACGCATCACCCTTTGTCTATGGGTATTGCGTCATATCAAGAACTGCGCAGTATCCTTTGTCTGCAAAGGTTGCATCACCCGAACAGGCAAGGACTTGTGCGTGCCGAGAGTAACGCGGCTTCGCAGAAGTGCGACGGTTCTGCTTTAACGTGATCGCGTCAGTAACCGTTTTCGCGCTCGTGTCAGTGACTGTTTTTCGCGATTTACGGCAGTATCTGTTTACGCAGCAGTGTGTCAGGTCTGCTTTAACGTGTTCGTGTCAGTAGCTGTTTTTCTCGTTCGTGTCAGATACTGTTTCTCGTGATTCACAGCGGTAACCATTGTCATACGATTGCGTCAGTTCGGTTAAGACGTGATATACGTCGGAGACTATTTTTCGCTCTGTGATAGACGTTTTTACGCTAGACAGCGTTAAGGACCCTCGCGGTATTAAAGTCAGTGACTGTTTGGTGATACATGTCAGTGTCGGTTTCCGCGTTAAACGCGTCAGTGCCGTTTTTCGTGTATCGTGCCAGTGACGACTTTCTTGCGATAGCGGCACTATTGACATTGCGTCAGTGCTGTTTCTCGCGTTTTATACAAGTGCGTACGACATAAAGTTACGCATCTTGCAAGACATTTCCCGGCAACAAGTGGACACGTTGTGCATGTGCATTGTACGTGGTTTCGAGCGTCGCCGGGTGAAGGGTGATCTCCATTTGGACACGTAACGATTGGACACCGCTCGATTGGACACGCATTATTGGATACTGCTCGATTGGACACCGCTCAATTGGACACCGCACGATTGGACACTGCACGATTGAACACGCACATTGCACGATTGGACACCGTACGATTGGACACTGCACGATTGGACACCGCATTATTGGACATTGCACGTTTGGACACTGCACGATTGGACACTGCACGATTGGACACTGCACGATTGGACACCGCACGATTGAACACTGCACAGTTGGACACAGTGGGTTCCGCCCCCCTACGGGGAGGCTCCACTTCCGGAAGATATAACCTAACCCATGGGAGAGGCTCACTTGCGCACAGTACAATTGGACACGTTGCAATTGCACACTGTGATATTAGACACATAAAGTTGCGCTCCGTTCGATTGGACACATTTCACTTGCGCACAGTTCGATTGGACACATTTCATTTGCGCACCGTTCAATTGGACACGTTGTTTTTGGACACAACACATGTTTTTGTATAATTTGGAATACATACACACGCATGTATAATTTTGAAATTTTTTGACATTTATTATTAACTTTATTTGGTAAATAAACGTTTGTTACAGTTCGTTTACACACATTTCTTTTGCGCACATTTCTCTTGCGCACATTTCTTTTGCGCACATTTCTTTCGCGCACAGTTCATTTTCGCACATAAATTTTAGTTTTAAATCAGAAATAGGTTTGGGTTAGGTTATATCTTCCGGAAGTGGAGCCCCCTCGTAGGGGGGGCGGAACCCACTGTGTCCACGCATATACTTTACAACGCGAAACGAGATCCCTATAATTGTTGTGTGGATGGGAAAGTGTGCAAACGAACTGTGCGCAAAAGAAATGTGCGCAAAAGAAATGTGCGCAAAAGAAATGTGCGCAAAAGAAATGTGCGCAAAAGAACTGTGTGCAAATGAATTGTGTGTAAACGAATTGTAACAAACGTTTATTTACCAAATAAAGTTAATAATAAATGTCAAAAAATTTCAAATTATACATGCATACATGCGTGTGTATGTATTCCAAATTATACAAAAATATGTGTTGTGTCCAAAAACAACGTGTCCAATTGAACGGTGCGCAAATGAAATGTGTCCAAACGAATTGTGCGCAATTGAAATGTGTCCAATCGAACGGTGCGCAACTTTATGTGTCTAATATCACAGTGTGCAGTTGCAACATGTCCAATTATACTGTGCGCAAGTGAAGGCTTCTCTAACCCATACCTATTTCTGATTTAAAACTAAAATTTATGCTTCTGCTTGTGCCCA
Organism: Formica selysi; assembly: GCA_009859135.1. Taxonomy (NCBI): domain Eukaryota; kingdom Metazoa; phylum Arthropoda; class Insecta; order Hymenoptera; family Formicidae; genus Formica; species Formica selysi. The sequence goes on along the minus strand of WHNR01000029.1, from coordinate 467,559 downwards.
CTTTATGCATAATTACTGGTGTCCAATCGTGCGGTGTCCAATAATGCGGTGTCCAATCGTGCAGTGTCCAATCGTGCGGTGTCCAATCGTGCAGTGTCAAATAATTCTTTGTCCAATCGTGCAGTGTCCAATCGTGCAGTGTGCGTGTCCAATCGTGCGGTGTCCAATCGTGCGGTGTTCAATTGAACGGTGTCCAATCGAGCAGTGTCCAATAAAACGTGTCCAATAATGCGTGTCCAATCGAGCAATGTCCAATCGTTCCGTGTCCAAACGGGATACGCCCGGGTGAATTGTGTCGTGGCGCAAAAGTACAATCCGCCATATTGGTTTCGTTCGTATTAGTGGCGCGAAAAAGACAATCCGCCATGTTGATTACGTCGTGGCGCGAAAAGACAATCCGCCATCTTGGTAACGCTTGTGTTTGTGGCGCGAAAGACAATCCGCCATATTGACTTTGTTCGCGTTGGTGGCGCGAAAGTCACTCCGCCATATTGATTTCTTTCGTGTCAGTGGCGTTGGACTCGTTCGCGATTGTGGCGCGCATGACATTTGACCAAGACTGAACTAAATCGTAGCGCGAAAATTTTCTTAAAAGCGCGAGTGCGTTGTATCATTTCACGTTCATCTCTCAAAATGTAATCAGCATCCTCGGACTGAGCAGGCTCCACCATCTCCAGTCTTTCAACGACATCCTCAATCAAATCAGCTTCCTCGCACTGAGCAGGCTTAGCCGTCTCCAGTCTTTCAAAAGAGCTTTCACACAAATCAAGCTCAAAATACTGAAATTTCTTCATCGTTCACAGGAAATTCAGTCAAATTCTTGGCTTCGTTAATACCTGCCTTTGGAGGAACTGAAGAGGATGACGTCAACTTATGGATCGACAAAATAGAGAGCGTAGCAAGAATACATAGCTTGTCACAAGTAGTTATGCTATCTGCAGCTACTACAAAACTGAATAAATCTGCTAGACGTTGGTTCGATTTATCTTCCGGAGAAATTAACCGTTCCTGGTCTTATTTCAGAAGTGCTATTATAGATCGCTTCAAAAGAAAGGTTCTGTTTAATGTCACGATGCAAAAAGTCGTAGCCAGGAAATGGAACTATTCTTCTGAATCTTTTGAAGACTACGCCATGAACAAATTGGCACTAATGAGAAGTTTGAGGATGGACGACATGAATTCTATTGAACTTTTAGTGAATGGAATTACCAATTTATCCATTAAAGCTGTCGCATCATATCTACGTGTTAATTCTCTGAACCAGTTTCTATGTGAAATGCAGCACATTACGTCTACTTGTGCTAACACATTTAAAAGGTTCCGTCATCAAATAATAAATTCGAGAAAGTTAAAAACTCGAATCCAAGATTTGACAAGTCAAAATTGTCAAATTCTTTTCCGGAAAAATACAACCAGCAGCAGAAGAATTTCAAGGCAAAGGCACACTGTGTTTACTGCCACAACAAGGACCATGCCAGGGCAGACTGCTCTAAATTGAAGAAAAAGGAGCAAGGCCAGAAACTTTCGCAGCAGTCGCAACCACCACCTGTAGCAGCAGTGGAGAAGTCCACAAAGGATTCTTCTTCTTCTAAAGTGGTAGCGTGTATTTATAGCGGTCAGGGTATGAAAATCAGTTCTGACAATCCAATTGTAACAATTTTAAAAATTGATAATACTTGTTGTTCGGCGCATGCTTTAACAGATACAGGGAGTCCGATTTCTTTTATTTTTATTTCGGCTTTCAGAAAATTTTTTGATAATGTAAAAGTTATGCTTGCTAAACCAGACCAATCGTATAACGCCATTAAAAACATGACTATCTCTATCTTAGGTTCTTTTGAAACTCAGGTTATATTAAATGCTTTACCGAATTTTATTGCATCCATTAAACTTCATGTTTTAAATAATAAGGCTTTTTCGACAGATTTTGTAATTGGTCGCGATTTTCTCAACAGACATGAGATTTCTGTTATTTTTAAATATAATGTAAACAAAGTAGAAAATAACGTTAAATTATTTTCAGAAATTGCTTTAACAGATGTTGTCGAATAATCAATTAATAAAACTAGTGACTTCTTTTCTGAAATAGAAATAGAGTTTGATTCTACAGTAAAACAAGAATTATTATCGGTTATTACAGGAGTTGAAAATACTCAATTAGAGCCCGTTCAAGATGACTATTTAATAGAAATAGCACTAAAAGATAATGCTGTCTATGCATAATCCCCAAGACGTTTCGCTTGGTCTGAGCGAATAAAAATAAGAGAGAGGACGACCTGCCCGAACGCGGTATAATTAAATTAAGTACGTCTCCTTATTGCGCTAGAGTTGTTCGGGTAAGAAAAAAGAATGGCTCGTTGCGGTTGTGCGTTGATTTAAGACCTCTTAATAATAAGGTCATTAAGCAAAAATATCCGTTTCCTTTAATTGAGGATTGTTTATCTCGTTTGAGCGACAAGTCAGTTTTCACTCTTTTAGACTTAAAAGATGGTTTCTATAATATCAAACTCCACCCAGAGGTTACTAAATATTTCTCGTTTGCCACGCCTGCCGAGCAATTTGAATATACGAGATTACCTTTTGGATTTTATGAGGCTCCTGCCGAATTCCAAAAAAGATTGGTCCAAGTTTTGCAACCTCTGATAAGAAACGACAAAGTCATAGTCTATATTGATGACATCTTGATACCATCCTTTTCTATTACAGACAATTTAAATACGTTGAGACTTGTTCTTTTAGAGCTCAAGAGACACAATTTTCAATTAAATTATAACAAATGCTTGTTTCTGAAGACGACTGTTGAATATTTGGGCTATATTATCTCGGAAAATGGAATTACACTCAGTTCTAGACATGTTGAAAGTGTTATAAATTTTCCTCAACCAAAGAAAGTTGTGGAACTTCAAAGATTTTTGGGTCTCACAAATTATTTTAGGAGATTCATTAAGGATTACGCTTCCATTGCCAAACCTCTTAATAATCTCTTACGCAAGTCAGTTCCTTTTGAATTCGATACCAAGTGTCAAACAGCTTTTAAATTATTAAAAGATAATTTGATTTCTTTTCCGGTTTTAAGTATTTATAATCCGTTTTTAGAGGAGATTCATACGGATGCAAGCGCCATAGCAGTCGCGGGCATTCTATTGCAAAAACAAGAGTCAAATCTATGGGCACCGGTAGCCCATTATAGCTAAGTGTTGTGCCTCTAGCCGCTAAGGAAGAGATCTTTAGGGATTTATACGCCCAAAGGATTAGGATCCACGCTCGAAATAAGACACTCCCGAACGTTAGGTATAAATTGATATATTTCACAGATTCTTTCGTACACTTTCACTTAATCGCAATTATAATAGTCGGGCGCGATACGTACGGTATATCGATACAGTTGATATGAGCGAGCGAGTAGCGAGCGTCGGTGCATCTCGCGCTTATTATATATCTTAATCAATTAGGTCGTTGATTAGGGAGGAGTGTGGTGTCCCTGACCGGAGCATGTCTCGTGCTCCGCTCGTCAGCTGTTTCGTCAACTGCTTACTCAGCTTCCGAGAAATTGACCGTAACTTCCTTCTCTTTAGTCACGTATCTTTACTTTATTTTATTAATAATCTTTTATTACTTTTATTCTTTCTTAATTACTTTTCCTTGAGCTCTTTCCCTGATTCTAATGCTTTGCTTTAGTCAGCTCTTTCTCAATCTTTTCTGTTCTACTTTACTTGTTTTATCTTTTAATATTAAGAAATCGGTCGGGTTACGACATCCCTCCCCCTTTGGAAAAAGAAAATTAACTATACATGAATTTTCGTCTACATATTTTTTCGCTATACATTTTTCGCATTTTACAATTGTTTTTTATATCTACTTTATTTTAATATAGCATCGCAGTGTTAGTTATCGCGGTGTCAGTTTCTATCTCAGCTGTTCTATTCGATCCGCTTGCGGTGCCGTAGATGTGCTCTTGAATTATTTTCGGTTTGCACATCGGATTTATATTGGTTTCTGGTAGTTTTTTCTTTTCTGTCTTATATTTTTTCTTGGCGTATATAATTGCTATTGTGGTAATTATTATTATTATTATTATTCCTGTGCAACTTGAAGCTACGGGATATATAATGTGTTCGTTAGTAGGGAAATAATTGTTATTTAAGTCTTCGTTTGTTTCGTCAAGTCTTTCGCTTAGGTCCCTTAATTCTGTCGGGTTTCTAATGACTTTTCGTAATTTTATCGATCTAATATTGTCCAGTATTTTTTCGTTTCGTTTGTCATGTGTCATCGTAAGATTGTAATCTGGTAGATTTGTCTGTACGATTGTTATTATCGCGGGCTTTTTTGTCCGTATTATGACGTCTTGCGTCGTTAATTTACATTTTTTCTTTAATGTGATTTGTCCGCTTCTTTTTATTTCTAGTTTTCGCGTTGCGTCGTTTTCGCACGTTATTTCGATCGGTTGGTTTGCTCGTGTAGAGTATAACCATGAGTTCGCATTACTCAGCGCTATCCATATAGTTGTATTCGTGTGTATGTGTCGAATATTACAGTTGTTTGTGTATACCCTTTCTTATTCTAACGAATACATTATTTTTCCGTATATAATATTTGATATAATCGTTTCTTACTATCTAAAATCGCGTACTTAGACTACGCTTTAGTATAGGTCTTGAGAGTCCGTAAGATATACGTGGTTCTTCATCGTATATTCTGACCGATGGTCGTTTTATTTTCCTCTTTTTATTTTTTATAATTATATATGTTACAATGGCTATTATAATTATTGTTATGATTCCGCTTGTAGCCATTGGATAAACAAATTGTTTTTGAACAAAGAAGTTCTGTTCGGTGTAGCGTTACGTTTTCTAGTGTGTCGTTATCATGCGTCTTGTATATCTGTAGAAACGTGATATTTATTTCTGGCAAGTAGGTGTTTCTATATTTGTTTCGTATACTGTTTTTGTTGACTGTAACGTCATATCTGTTGTCGTTAATTTACATTCTCCTGTTAATGTGATTTTTCCTGTATTTTTAATTATTCTTTTGTGTTCGTGTCGATTATGGCATTGTATCATTATCTGTTGGTCGGTCGCGATCGCATATAACCATGTGTGCGGCTGTTGTAGTTTTGTCTAGATCGCATTTTCAAGCTTATCAGTTGTGTGTTACAATTGTGTTGTTGTGATAGTGTATACATTTGTATTTCGCACGGTGCGTTTTGATTCATGCGATATCGGTATCGTATTTTCACACGTATATTTGGAATTTATTTCTATACAATTTTTTTAATCGCTTTCCGTTATTCTAAGATATGTTAATTGTTCCTTATCTACGGCAATTATTTTATTATTTATTTCGGTTACAGTAAATATGTTATTATTCATCGATACGGGAAATGTAATTACGTTTATAATATCGTAACTCGGTTGTGTAATTAATGGGAATCGCAATATGGTATAAACATTTCTTTTATCGTAAAACGCGCTTATTTTGGTATATTCTTCTATCGTTAGCCAATCTTCCGCGTGAACTTTGAACGGGAAATACATTCCTTGTTGTAATTGTTGCGTCGCTTCTTTTAAATGTGTAATAATCGTTTCTATCGGCATTAATTTCGGATGCATTGCTCCTTTGCGTATATATGTCAAATATTCGATTGTATTTTCCGCGTCGCGTATTAATTCTGTTATAACCGCGGTGATCATTATAAAATGTTCATTTATTTCGGCGCGTTCAGTATATACCGTTACCCGTTTTTGTAAAAGTTTCTCATTTCGATCTATTATATTTTCTAATTTTTCAATATGCGCTATAGTATTATTTACTACTTTTATTTGGACCACGTGTTGTAGCGTTTGTTGCTTATTTTCTAATAAATTTAATTGTTTATTAATGTGTTTTTCATCGTTCGCGTCCATTGTTCCGAACAATGTTTTCGCTATCGAGCCTATTCCGTCTATCAGTCCTCTGCGTCTGTTAGTCGGTGGGTGGTTTATATATTGTCTGAATTTGTGCCATTACGTTTTCGAGATATTTTGCTTCTCATTTCGCTATAATATCAAGATTATTGCATGCATCTCGATGGTAGTGATTTTGTAATCTCATTGTATCGCACATCGTCTCTGTTTGTTGCAAATACTTCAATATTTGTTCGTATCTGTCGGTTAATATTGTTAGATCTAGTTTGATTACTAATGTCCATGTTCCCTTGACGTAGCAGAGCTGTCCAATTTTTTCAAAGTATAGGCCCGGATTATGTTGAAATTCTTGAATTTGTACGGTGAGTCCGTTTCATATAACTCCGTGAGACCCTTGGACCGTCTGCTGTTCCAGCTGACGAGCATCCTGTAATATTATATACTTTAGTTTTATTTCTCGCGATGATATCCCGCGAGTGTCATTGTTATCGGTTAGTATCTTTTTTCTGAGATGATTTTTCTGCATGCTTTTCGACGGATCATTTCGTTCAGTGTTCAGTCTCTTATCGACATTCGTACGGTGACATACTCAGTAGCGATCATGGAGTCTTATAATTTTTGCTTCTGGTGTTTGGAGTCTGTGTCCAACCCGTCTGATTTAGTATGCAGGGCGTGCAATGATTTTACTTTGTGCGGCCCTGCTTTGCCGTGCGATCCGTTCGAGCGGGCGTGTGAGGCCGTATATCGCAGTACGGAGCCTTTTTCGATACAGATTTCTGTGGATTGTGTGAGTGGTCGTCATACTGTGAGTGAGGTGGTATCACATCCTTGGCACAGTTTGCCGTTATTTTGGACGGCGATGGATATCTGCCGTCTTGCGGATGCGGGTATTTTCCGCAACTTGAGGGCCTCTCGGGCGTTGGACCCCGCTCGACTTCGCTTGGGCCCTGGTCTTAATCGCCAGGATCGGTTCGAGCGGATGGTGGAATTCGCCGGGGGTCGTCATTCTGGAGGTCGAGGTCGGACGAGCTTGGCGACCCTTCGTCGTGCTCTCGATCGTATGCGTTATCCTGGTCGTTCTCGTAACGAGTAGGGTAAGTGTTCCTCTTAATTTTCAATAAACTGCTTCAGCTTATTTGTGTGCATGCGGATTGCTTTTCTCCCCTTTTTTATCATGTAATTTACGTCTGAATTCTTTTCAATTATCGTATACGGTCCGATCCATAGAGATTCGAGTTTTTAGATCGTCCGCGTCGGAGTGTCTCGTCGTACACTAATACTTTGTCACAGACTTTAAATTTTATTTCCCTAGCATTTTTATCGTACTATTGTTCAGCTTTAATTTTTTCTTCTTTAACATGCTCTTTTGCGAGCTGATTTGTTGCCCGTAGCCTTTCTTTTAATTCTTGCGTGTAATCGTCATAATTATATGTCGGCTTAGGCGATCTCGTCAGTGCCGTAGGTAGATCGGCTTGGTGCCCGTAGACTAATTCAAAGGGTGTATATCCCGTAGCTGTGTGTGGCGTCGTGTTATACGTGAACATTGCGAAGGGTATCCATTCGTCCCAGTCTGTCTGGTCGTCGTTTATGTAATGTCTTAAATATTCCGCTAATGTTCGATGCGATCGTTCTAATGCGCCGTTACTTTCCGGATGGTAGGCGGTTGTCTGTATTTTATTTATTTTTAATAATTTACATGTATTTTTAAATATTTCGCTTAGGAAATTTGTGCCTTGATCCGTTAAAATTTTTCCCGGGATGCCATGTTCGAGAACAATTTTTGTAACAAATTCTTTACTGACCGTAAAGTGTTCGCTTCTTGAATCGGTATCGCTTTACTGAATTTCGTTAAATTGTCTTGAAATGTTAATAGATATTTATTTCCGTTGGTCGTTATTGTTAACGGTCCTACGATATCTAACGCGCATTTTTCGAAAGGTTTAGACGGTGTATCCGTGATGGGAGCGTCCCGTTTGACCACGTTGATATTGACCATGGTCCCGATTGACCACGGTCCCGATTGACCACGGATCAATACATGTCGTTACTAGGGCATGTACTTTGCAAGTTGTAAAGCGAGGTCCATTGTGGCCGACTGGCGGAGGGGGTGCGGAAGGGGGGCCGAAGGCCCCCCTTGCACCCCCCCCGCATGTGTGTGTGTGTGTGTGTTACATGGTTTTTCAATCGGGACCGTGGTCAATATCAACGTGGTCAAACGGGACCGTGGTCAATCGGGACCGTGGTCAATCGGGACCGTGATCAATCGGGACCGTGGTCAATCGGGTCCGTGGTCAATCGGGACCGTGGTCAATCGGGACCGTGGTCAATCGGGTCCGTGGTCAATCGGGACCGTGGTCAATCGGAACCGTGGTCAATCGGGACCGTGGTCAATCGGGACAGTGGTCAATATCAACGTGGTCAATATCAACGTGGTCAATCGCAACGTGGTCAATCTCAACGTGGTCAATTGGGACTGTGGTCAATATTAACGTGGGTCAAACGGGTGCCACTCATCCGTGATTATTAACGGTACTTTATTTTTTCGCGATAATTTATTCTTTTGGCAAAATTCGCATTATGTTATGTATTTTTCGACGTCTTTTGTTAATCCGTGCAAATTATGATTTAGGCGGATTCTTTTTATGGTTCGCTCGATTCCTTGATGTCTTCCTGTGGGCATCGTGATATTCGTACAATATCTGTTTCTTCTCTTCCTCCGTATATTTTTTCTCTTCGTCTGAGTTCGTTTCTTCTTCTATTGCGAGGACTTCTCGCTCCTCTTCTGTTTCATGTGTGTCTCTTTTTACATTGCGGCTCAGTGCATCTGCGTTCGCATTCGCTCGTCTGGCTTTATGAATGATTTCATAATCATACTTCTCGAGCTTTAATCTCCATCGGATCAATTTCGATCCGGGATCGTTTACATTAAATAACCAGATTAATAGTTTATAATCGGTTACGATTTTGAATTTCGTACCGTATACGTATGGCCTAAAATGTTTTACAGCCCATACAATTGCTAATAGTTCTTTCTCTGTTGTATTATAATTCTGCTCCGCCCGCGATAAAACTCTGCTGGCGTAAGCAATTGGCCGGTCATTGCCTACTTTTCCTTGTGACAATACTGCTCCGATTGCATAGTCGGAGGCATCGGTGGTCACTATAAATTCTTGAGTAAAGTCTGGATATTTTAGCACCGACGTCGTCATTAATTTTTCTTCTAATATTTCAAAAGCATTTTGCTGTTCCATTGTCCACTCGAATTTTTCTGTTTTCTTCGTTAATTTAGTCAGTGGCTTGGCTATTCTTGAGAAGTCTTCTATGAATTTTCTGTAATATCTGGCTAGTCCTATGAAAGATTGTATATCCTTCACTTTCTTTGGCGTCGAAAATTCTTTTATTGCCGTTAATTTTGACGGATCCGGAGATATTCCATCCTCCGAAATAATGTGACCTAAATAAATCACTTCCTTGCGTAAAAATTCGCATTAATCCGGCTGCAATTTTAGATTATTTTCTCGAAGTCTCTGTAGTACTTCCTTGAGTCGTGTGTTGTGGTTTTCTAGGCTTGATCCATATATAATGATGTCATCCAGATAAACTAAACATTTTAGTCCTTGCATTCCTGTCAAAACGGAATTCATCAATCGCTGGAATGTTGCTGGCACATTCGTTAGTCCAAACGGCATTCTATTAAACTCGTAATGTCCGTAGGGCGTTGAAAATGCTGTTTTATTTTTATCTCGTTCGGTCATCGGTATCTGGTGATATCCTGATGCCAAATCTAAGGTAGTGAAATATTTGGCGTTTCCTAACTGGTCCAATATGTCGGTGATGTTGGGCAGTGGAAATGAGTCGCCTATCGTCAGATCATTTAGCTTCCGAAAATCGATTACTATTCGTAGCTTTGGTTTTCCAGATGCATCGGCCTTTTTCGGTACCACTAATAGGGGTGCGTTCCATTGACTCGCGCTTGTTCTAATTATGCCGTTTTTTAACATTTCTTGCACTTGTTTATTTACTTCCGTCTTATGCCTTTCCGGAAGGCGATACGGTCTCGTGTTTACCGGTGAGGTATCAGCGCGCGTGTTTATCTCGTGCTCTACCGTCGTGGTGCATGTCAGTGGTTCTCCATCCAACTGGAACGTATCGTAATATTCTTGCATATCCGTAAGAGTGCCTGTTTTTCTTCTGAATTTAGATGCTGTGTTCGTAGTAGTTGTCAAATTTGCGAGTATCGCGAGGAAGTAGATTTAGAATTTTTTCTCGTTTGTATAGTGTGTATTTCGGATTCTCGGTCGTATTCTACATCTTCGAGAACAACATGCGGCGTCTGTATTTCGACTTCTGTATCGGTCGTATTCATTACATTAACGGGACACGTGTAATCTTTTGGTTCTACTAAGCAATTTCCGATATAGATTCCTGGAGCTGTTTCTTCTGCTCGTACTATTCCTATCCGATTTTGATTGGTTGCTGCTTTTACAATGATTTCACTGCGCGGCTTTAGAATTATTTTATTAAATGAATGGAATTTTAGCACGGCAGTTCCTATTTTTAATTGGTTTTGTTTGTAGTTGCAGGATACCGAGTGTTGTCGGAGGAAATCAATCCCTAGAATCCCTTCGTATTCGATCGGAATGTCATCTTTTACTTCGTAAAATGCATGTTATATTTTATGTCCATCTACTTTAATTGTGGCGTACATTTCTCCTATTGTGTGTACTAGTAGTGATACTAAGAGAGTTCTAAGCCACGGTCCTCTGAGGGGGGGGGGGGCGAGGGGAAACCGTCGCGGGGGGTATGACGTCACACGGGGGGACCGCGGCAAAACCGGTAGGCGATTGGTCCGTGGAGAGGGGGGTGGGGGACCGCGTCCTAACCGATGGGCGAGGGGTCCGCAGAGAGGGGGAGGGGGACCGCGGCGAAACCGATAGGCAAGTGGTCCGCGGTGAGGGGGAAGGGGAACCGCGTCCTAACCGATGGGCGAGGGGTCCGCGGAGAGGTAGAGGGGGACCGCGCGAAATCGGTAAGCGAGAGACCCGCGGAGAAGAGGGAACGCACGCGAGTAGGTATGAGAGAGAGATAGCGCTATTGATATTCTATGGGTGTGGGAGAAGGATAGCGCGAGAAGGATAGGGCGAGAAGGATAGCGCGAGGCATGCACTTGGGAGAGAGAGAGAGAGAGAGAGATATCGCGAGGCATGCACGTGGATGATGTGAGATACGGCGTTCGTAAGGCGGTGCGAGAAGGATAGCGCGAGGCACGCACGTGTGTAGGAGAAGGATAGCGTCCGCATTGGCGTGGGAAAAGGATGATGTTCGCGGGAGAAAGAGAGAGAAAGAGAGATAGCGCGAGGCATGCACGAGTAGGAAAAGGAAAGAAGGAAGCACAGAAATAATCGACATTTTTTAAATATAATAATAATAATAATGATAATATTTATTCAATAATTGTGTATATAATACAAATGTGTGTATGTGTGTGTTTAAAAAATAATAATCAAAATAATAATGAGGATAATAATAATATAAAATATATAATAATAAGGTGGCGCTCCTTCTGAAACAGAAAAACATTTTATTAATATAAGAATTTAAATATTATAAAATTTTTAAAAATAGATACAATTAATTCTTCGAGTATTTCAATGCGGTTCATAACGAGACGTCAGCTGCGTTTTATATATCAAAATCCCATTCCTTGTACATCACTTGTTCATGATCTCTCAGACAATGAGCCAAATCTATTGTATGAGATTTCTTCAAGCCGATTTCTCGGCCTTGTACCATTTGTACAATTGAAGTAACAGGAGTGTGTCTTAAATTTTCAAGTCGCGCGATTCGGCCAAACAACGATTGAATTTCACGCCTCTGTTGTAACATCGCGAGTCGGTACTGTTCTTCCAACCACTCGAGACATTTAAGGCACGTTTTTTCCCATAACCCGCATGAACACGCCGAGTCCACCTCTATGTAAAACTCCCATAGATATTGTTCTAATCGCGCAAAACGTTTGGAGTCCTCCATATTTCCTATTCAAGTCTTTTCACAAAACAAGTTTTTGTCCAGCTTATACAATGCAAATTGGGCACATATTGCAGGGCATTATCTGATACAGCGGTTTTCTACACTCTGCGCAAGACGATCCCAGGATTAGTGCATAAATTGCACTTTCATGTTCTCGCACAACACGAATATTCGAAAATAAGTCTGAAATTCGCATAAAACAGCATGTGCAAAATTTTTCGTTGTCTTCACTTTTATAATAAAAGTATATACAGCACATTTTCACCGCACCTAAACTATTTATTTCAACTCGGTTTAAAGTACGTTGATTTATGTCCGTAATATCACTACTGCAGTCACTATTGTAATCGGAATCCTCCGAAAGTACGCGGTCTTCGTCTGATGAATCGTCCAACAAATTCTCAAATGCCATCAAGTTGTTATCTTCGAGAATGACATCCACGTCATCATCAATAACCATAACTTCTTCGTCAGCCATAACACATATTGTTAAGATCATCGTAAGGGCGTAGACGGTTGCGTACTATAACGATGCACACTTCTCTCGATTATATATATTTTAATTTCATATCTTTTGTCTCCCTCTAATTGGAGTATCACGTCTCATCACTTTTCTACATCTTAAGCAAAGTATGTCGAGAGAAAGATTTAAGTTTTTGCAAATTGTGCATATCTATTACACCGTTTTTATTCATACATAAAGGATGGGTTAAATAATTAAATTCACAGATAAATAATAAAATAACTTATTTATTACAAGCATCGTGAAGAATATCATTTACGGCACATGTCAATAACTCGCAATCTATGAGTGATTCGCTGTTAAATATATCACTTTCACGTATTGCTTTTGCAGTGTCGCATACATTAGCGATATTATTCTGTTGTAAAACAGTTACAAATTGTTTGAATTTTTCATTTACAATATGCGTATTTTCGTATAACCAGTAATACATACGATCTATGCATTTTTCAATATCGAATAAATAGAATAGAGTTGGCGGTTTCATATATAAAGAATTATTGGATAATCCTATTTTTATAATATTTGAATCAGATATTTTAACCACTTCGAATGTTAAATCTCGAATCCGCAATGGGGTTTCAGTCGATTGTAGAAGCCGTTCAATGTCCCCACGTTTCTGCATCAGCGATTTCCACGTTTCAAAAAACAATATTATTTGATTGCCCCGATTATCGCCGAGAACCAATTCCATGCAAGATACAGCTCCAACGTTTATTCCAATGTCCAAATATTTGTATGACGTCGGGGTTAAGGCGTATCGTCTTCCGAGTATACGAACCGCACGACGAGGCTCGGATGAAATGCTAGGGAGTAAAAAAATATTATTTATATAAATATTTAAAAGGTGTAAAAAATATTTAAAAAGTATAAAAAATTCTTTAAGTTAATTAAAACTTACTTGTTACATTTCTTCTTCTTACACGGTGAAGTTTCATCAGCATCTTGAATCGGAACGTAATAATTCATGAGGCTTCCTTCAGTAGGATACATTTTATATGAACCTTTCACACAAGTGGTCGATGTAATACTGAACGTATTAAACATATTTAAAATATGTATTAGCGTTGCAAAATTGCAATGTGGTGGGGATTATTGCCGACGCGATATTTTTTTTCAATTTTTCTATTCAAGCGCCGATGTACGGCTGCTTCGCGATGACATCACCTCCAGGTGTGAGATTTAGCCGAATGCACAAAAAAAATGCAGCATAATATAAAATTTTGAAGCGCTAATGTGTGGCTGCTTCGCGATGACATCACCCCAGATATCAGAATTCAAACGCGCGTGTCAAAACATGACAAAATCGTGAAATATAAGAATAATTATCAAGGTTAATTTGTGTTAATATACAAGTAATTTAAAACTTTTGCAATGCATCTGGGCTCAGATGACATCATCACCAGGTGTGAGATTTATCCGAATGCATAAAAAAATGCGATGAAATATAAAATTTTCAAGCGCCGATGTGCGGCTGCTTCGCGATGACAACACCCCTAGATATCAGAATTCAAACGCGCGTGTCAAAACATGACAAAATCGTGAAATATAAGGATAATCCTCATGAATAAATTGCACTAACATACTTGGACAGCAGGATGTAATTTGAAACTTTTGCGATGCACCTGGAATTTGACATCATCTCTAGACGACAAAAATGCAATAATCGACATTAGTCAAAATGTACGTGACAAACCGCGAAATAAAGATTTAGTTGATTCACATGATGGAAAAAGACATCAAAATAGAATATAAAGTCATGGTAAAGAGGCACACCCTGTCAGTATTTTCGCCAGGAGTTCCGAGACAAGAGTTATTAACAAGCGCAGCTTGTTAGCAAAAAATTTTTTGACATAAATTTGGAAATACGGCGGAAAGCAGTGCCGAATGAATTCTGCGCGAGCAATCTGCAAGGGTGAATTCGATAGAAGAGTACGTTGCGTGGGAGCAACGATGCGATGAATATATCGAATCTTTGGAAGAGCAAAGTCGAATCAAGCGTCCACGATTATCGATCGTGATTCGACAATCGCTGATTGCCCGAATCGCGCGATTCGAGGGATTGAAGAACTCGTTACGCAGGCGTTTTGTACACGCGGGTGCAGGATGCAGTATGCGACAATACGGATTGATTTGGCGAGAGATCGATACAGCGTTCGAGAGCCGCATATTGATTGGTGCGGTTATAAATCATAATCACATCGAGACTCGTCAATTTTTCGAGGATGCCAAAGACATTGTGCTCGAACACGTGCAAAATGTGATGAAAAAACACTTTAATGTGTAAATTAATACAGTGTTCAATGGTGAATTTGTGACGAGTGATAAACGCGCAAATAAAAGTATCAATACGAGAAACTATGAACTCTATCGCACATCCGATTTACGCGAATGGTACGAGAGGCGCGTTGTCGAGCCCACTCTAGCATCGCTCGAAGAATTTCATGAACACGATAGCGGGTGGGCAATGTCGCGAATACTCGATTTAACTGTAAATATAAATAAATATAATCCTTTGCGCGCGGGATGTCATATAAAATTACCGCGGGCGATAATAATGAAGAGAGCGGTGATCAACGTGCAATCTAATGACAATGCGTGTTTCGCGTGGTGTGTGGTCGCCGCTCTACATCCAGCTGAAAGTTATGTTTATCGAGTATCTTCGTATCCTCATTATACAACAGTGCTGAATCTCCAGGACATTGAGTTTCCAGTGACTGTGAACCAAATTAAAAAATTCGAACTTGCCAACGATATATCAATCAATGTATATAGTATCGAGGAAAAGAACATTGTCCCGATACGCCTTAGTGAACAAAAAAGAGACAAACACGTCAACTTGCTGTACGTGGAAGACAACAACGTTGGACATTTCGCGTGGATCAAGAATCTATCCAGACTCGTGAGCTCGCAATTGAGCAAACATAATGGCCAAATACATATCTGCGATCGGTACGTATATATTTAATGAAATACGTTGTACAAATAATTAAACAAAAAAAATAAAAAATAATTTCTTTTACAGATGTTTGCATTACTTTAGCTCGAACGACAAGTTACAGTCACATACGGTGGACTGTCGAGAGATGAACGAGTGCGCTATCCGATTACCGAGCAATAAGGACAAGTGGCTCATGTTCAACAACTATAATTGGAAAGAGCGGCTTCCTTTCGTCGTGTACGCCGGAGTGCGTTTTGGAGAAGACGGAGAAAGAAAGAAATTACCAACATCACAAAGTATTTAGTATTGCATATTATGTACACTGCTCGTACGACGAATCGTTATCCGCATATAATTCTCGTCGCAGTACCGATTGCATGTCATGGTTCGTCGAAGAACTTAAAAATTTAGCACAACGTGTAAAAAGTATTTTATCAGCTAATGTCCCCATGGTAAATTTAACATCTGATGAATGGGGAAAATTTCATAGCGCGACACAATGTCATATTTGCGAGAAACCATTCGTACAAGACGATACACGCGTACGCGATCATTGCCATCTGACGGGCGGTACAGAGGTTCCGCGCATTCAAATTGCAATTTAAATTATAAAGATTCTTTTTACATTCCAATAGTTTTTCATAATTTATCCGGTTACGATGCACATTTTATTATAAAGGAAATACCTATAGCGTTCGAAGGAGGAATCGAGTTACTTCCAATAACAAAAGAAAAATATATATCATTTACGGAAAATGTTAAACTTGCCGAAAAGAAATCGAAAAATCATATTAAATTGCGTTTTATCGATTCGTATAAATTTCTCACAGCCAGTCTCGATAAATTGGCATCATTCTTGAATAAAGACAAACTCAAAATTTTAAAATCCGAATTTCAAAATTTACCGAATGACAATTTCAATTTATTAACACGGAAGGGCGTCTTTCCGTACGAATATATTGACTGCGTCGACAGGTTGCAAGATACGTGTTTACCACCGCGCGAATCATTTTACAGTTCCTTGACCGGCGACACAATATCCGAGAGCGATTACGCGCACGCCGAGAACGTCTGGAAGCGGTTTTCTATTCGAACGCTGGGCGAATATAGCAACTTGTATCTCAAAATTGATGTCTTGTTATTAGCAGATATTTTTGAAAATTTCCGCGAGAGTTGTATTAAAAGTTATGGACTCGACCCCGCGTATTACTATACTCTTCCCGGATACACGTGGGACGCCATATTGAAGCATACGAATATTACATTCATAGACATAGTATATCTAGACCGAGTGTTGAAGAGTGGGGCCCGATGCCCACGTAGAAAAGGACATACTCTGTTTCGTGCCCCTTGCGTTCTCTCTCGCTCGCACGTAGCATTACGAAAGAGAGCGCTATGCTCTGTGCGAGCGAGAGAGAACGCAAGGGGCACGAAACAGAGTATGTCCTTTTCTACGTGGGCATCGGCCCCCACTCCTTAAATAAAGGCAAACGCTCGGTCTAGATATACTATGTCTATGATTACATTCAAATTGCTTACGGATATCGACATGGTTATGTTTATCGAACGCGGAATACGCGGTGGTTTGAGTCAATGTTCCAACAGATACGCACATGCTAATAACCAAGTATATGCAATCGTACGATCCATCGAAATCTTCAACGTATCTCACGTACTTTGATGTAAATAATTTGTACGGATGGGCAATGTGTCGACCCTTGCCCTATGCAGATTTTCGATGGGTCGACGACGTATCCGATTTTGTTACATCATCGATCGCGCTCGATTCGCCTATAGGCTACATCCTTGAAGTCGATCTCGAGTATCCGCAACGTGTTCACGATGCGCACACTGACCTACCGTTTTGCCCGACACGCGACAACCACCTGGTAAGCGGCAGGATAAGCTGCTCGCAACTTTATATGATAAGAAGCATTACGTAATACATTACCGCAACCTGCAGCAATGCACGCGACACGGACTTCGAGTTACAAAAATACATCGAATATTACAGTTTTCGCAATCTCCATGGCTTCGCAGTTATACCGAACTCAATACACAATTCCGAACACTCGCGAAAAATGATTTTGAAAAAAATTTATATAAATTAATGAATAATGCGGTATTTGGCAAAACGATGGAAAATGTGCGCAATCACG
Source organism: Formica selysi (assembly GCA_009859135.1). Classification (NCBI taxonomy): domain Eukaryota; kingdom Metazoa; phylum Arthropoda; class Insecta; order Hymenoptera; family Formicidae; genus Formica; species Formica selysi. The sequence continues at coordinate 450,003 of WHNR01000029.1, read as the reverse complement.
TTAATATTAAGCTCGTGACACATTGGGATGGAAGATATGGCGCAGAGGCGATAATCGCAAAACCAAATTTTCATAGTAGAAGCGTGTTTCCGGAGAATCTGATCGCCGTTGAATTTCGCAATCTCGAAATTAAATTTAATAAACCAATCTACGTGGGTATGTGTATACTCGACATATCCAAGACATGTTTGTACGAGTTTCACCATGATTACATGGTACCTATGTATCGAGAGAAATGTAAAGTCATGTACACCGACACCGACAGTCTCATATATCACATCGAGTGTGAAGATGTATATGAGAATATAAAGCGCAACGTCGACAGATTCGATACCAGCGATTAGTAGATGAGCATGGCCGGTTCTAACCCACCTTGCTTTGGAAACTCCCCGTAAGAGTGAGAGAGTGAACATGCGGATAAAGTGAGAAACTTAGATATCTGAGGGAGGCATGTCGGGCAGGGGGGAAGAAAAGGGGGAGTACGTATGGTGAGAGGAGAAGCGGGGTCGAGGGGGGTCGGGGAAGACACGGAGCTCGAGCGGGGCGAGAGGGGCGAGGGTTAGGGGGTGATGAAATCGGGTCGAGAGATCGCGTTATCGCGTCAGGTGCGTTAAAGACACGAGACGCGGTCGACGCTTTATCTCCGACCTTGGGAGTCGCGATGACCCGTGACACGTAAATACGATAAATCGAAGACGACGAGATGAGAGAATATCGCGGGCGGCGAACCTCGGCGCGATACGAGAAGCGCTTGTCATCGTTGTGCCTACCGATCGATTTTTCCCATCGACGCGTCGCGTTTGTCGCTTTATCTCTGACCCGAGGACCCGGGAAGTCGCGATGAACCGTAACATGTAAATACGGAAAATTGAAAATGATTAGATAATAAAATATCGCGGGCGAACCTCGGCGCGATACGAGACTCGTCGCGCGTAGATCTAGGAATAGATCGATGGATAGGTCGACATCGGGGTTATCGTTCGAATAGACGGAGGTCGAATAAAGAGAGGTTCTCGCATCGAAGGAGAGCGTTTTTATTTGTAACAGTACAGAGATACAAAGGCGCGCGTTATAATATAATATTAATAGATGTGTTGTATGGAGGGATGCGTTGTTTTAATATATTAGGAGATGCGGGCGTCGTTTTATCTCTATTCGATACTGTTCGGGAGTCGACCTCGACGAGATCGCCCGAATCTTGAGAAACGCTCAGAGATGAGCGAGAAGCGGTGTGTAACGCGAATCCGTAGATCCGCTGGAGGATAAGGAGAGTTCAGAAAATACTCGATTGCAGATTGTTTTCAATATTCGTTTAATTTTGAATAGGAGGAGCGAGCGACGGCACGTATTCCGCGACTCCGACGGAAATCTTCAAAATGTCCTGTTAATGACTGCCTTCGACGCGTTTCGGAAATCTTGCAGAGCTTCTTGCTAGAGGCTCTTGCGAGAACGGATATCTTGCACGCTGACGCCGGATGGAATTTAGCGCGAGGCAGAGGACATTCGCGATGCGGGTAACGAGCGTCGATTCTCGGACTCCAAACAATTAACAATCACAAACTTAATAAGTATAGAGCAGGTAGTAATACAGACAATGAGGCGTCTTTCGCACTGAGTTCGATGCTCGATCGTATACTAGAATGTCGGTTGAGAATTTACAACGAGAATGACGAAAGCGCATACGACACGAGCGAATTAAACGATAAGAAATGCGCGAGCGAACGACACAAGCGTAAATTACACGAGCGAAAGTAACAATAGCAGCGCGAATGGTCTATGAGTACCGCGACACGACATGAGCGAGAATACGACACGAGATAATATGATACGAGAAATTATGATCGATTGCTATCGACCAGCTCGAATCGTCGTCAGCGGCAGACTGAATAACGACGGAAAAGAATCGCGGTCGACCGATTTCCATAATAGGATATTTTCAGCACCGAACGTTCGAAAATCTAGGTGTTTGTCACACTTTTTCTTTGTTTTGATCACGCGATCACACGCCGATCGGCTGATCGCGACGATGTTTATTCTCGCTCGTGTTTTGATTGCGGCTCTTATCGTTCAGATTTGTCGATTGAATTTACAGTTTAAATTTATCGATTAAATTCAACGTTTCAATCTTGAACAGATACCCGACGCGCGGGGACGGGGGGGTTTGCGATTTGTCATCTTTGCTACTATAAAAGGATCGCGACGATTATAAAATATTAGTTTATTCTAAAATATTTTCGAAGCGACGTACGCAATGAAGCATACACCGAATACTTTAACGACACTAACCAGAAGAGTAGTGAATAGTTGTATTAACAATATCGGAGATATACGGGTATTAGAAATACCAAATTGTTATAAGAACGAATTGCGCGAATATTACATAAAGGATTGTTTATATTGTATAGAAAAAATCGATTTTTCCAAAGAACTCGTGCGAGAAACGAGCGTCGCGCCATTCGACGAACCCTTCGCGGACGTTGGAGCAGACCGCTATTTACTATACCGCAATTGGAAGTGGCGATACGGTGTTCCCAAATTTTCGTGGGAGGTTAATCACGTTATGCATTGCTTCGCTTCTACAAGTTTAGTTGCGAATTCGATAACGGATACTATCACGAGGAAGAAGAGAGATATTGCAGAGGTTGCGCGCGTGAACCGAGTTTTGCGAGAAGTATATCGACGCACGTAAAAAAAACGATGCTCAGCCAGATAGTGCGCGCGTGCGATCTCATCGACGAGATTTTCCAGGCGTCGAATCATTGGTGCAGCGGGTGCGATACGAGAGCCTTATTTTACATCGAGGGGTACGACGAGGAAGATACATGGCGTATTAGTAAAAAATCTTGGCGTCCATTGAAGAATTAGTAAAAGATCGAGAAACGATGGAAGAGCGCGATCTTCTCGAGAGCGCGCGAAACGTCGCGATGGCGGAAGCGCATCTCGCGTGGGCGCGACGATGCGACGAGCGTCTCGAATCTCTACGGGAGAGATGTCGAGGCGAGCGCCGGGGAATATCCACCGGAACCATCAATTCTCTGGTGGCTCGAATCGTTCGATTGACAGGCGCGAGAGACGATCTGCGTCGACGTTTCGAGCGCGTGGGCGGCGGCGTCGACAGACGCGAGGGATTTTCGTGGTTCGAGATCGAGACGGCTTTCGCTAGACGCGTGTTAACCGACGCGATTATTAATTTCGATTACATCGAACCTCTGCGATTTCTCGAGGATGCCGGGGACACCGTGCTCGATCGAGTACGCGATGTTATGGGGAGGTACAACAGCGTTAAGGTTAATACCGCTTTCAACGGCGAGCTCGTCTCGGGCGACAAGATCGCCGTTAAGACCGTCGCCACGAAGAATCATCCGCTTCTACCTACGTCCGATTTGCGAGAGTGGTACGGGAGGCGCGTGGTCGAAGCTATTCTAGCTTCGCTGAAGGAGTTTCAGGAGCGCGATAGCGGATGGGCGTTATCGCGGATACTAAATCTAATGGTGAACGTAAACAGGTATAATCCTATGCGCGCCGGATGTCACGTCGAGATACCGCGAGAGATCAAGTTGAAAAGAGCGGTGATTAATGTACGATCTACGAATAACGCGTGTTTCGCGTGGGCGATAGTCGCCGCTCTATATCCGGTCGAAAGACACGCGGAAAGAAGCTCGCGGTATCCTCACGATGTTGAATCTGGAGGGCATCGAGTTTCCCATGAGTTTGAACGGAATCACCAGGTTCGAGCGTTTTAACGATATATCTATCAATGTGTATACCGTTCTGGATAAGAAGAAGAAGAAAGGCGGCCGCGGTATCGCTCCTCTGCGACTCACTAACGACAAGAAGGAAAGACACGTCAATCTGTTGTATCTGAGCGATACGACGCGACGAGACAACGCGGCGCACTTCGCGTGTATCGGAGATCTGTCCCGTCTCGTCGGCTCGCAATTGAGCGCTCGGCAATATAAAGCGCACATATGCGATCGGTAAGCATGAAACTAATAAGAAAGAAGAAATTTATTACACATTTTAAATAATGTACGCGATGTAAAAAATAAGTGTTATGTTGTAGATGTATGTATTATTTTCGAACGAGCGAAAATTTATCGGCTCATAGCGCGGACTGCGGAAGAATGAACGAGTGTGCTATCGTTCTTCCTATCGAAGACGACAAGTGGCTAAATTTTCGCTCGTTCGAAAATAATGCATAATACCATAATAGAAAGGAGCGACTTCCGTTCGTGGTATACGCCGATCTGAAATGCGCGCTAGAGAAGAAGGAGGAGAAGAGAACATCGAACACGTCCATCGTTCAATATCATAAGGTCTATACCGCGGGATATTACGCGCGATGCGCGGTCGACGACGCTAAATCGGTGTACAGAGCTTATCGCGGTGAGAATTGCGTATCGTGGTTCGTTCGGGAACTGTATGATCTAGCCCTAAGCGCGAGAAATATTCTCGACGCCTATGTGCCTATGACGGATCTTACACCGGATGAATGGGAGAGATTCAAGAACGCGACGCATTGTCACGTGTGCGAGAGACCGTTCGAACCGGAAGATACTCGCGTACGCGATCACAGTCATCTGACCGGACGATACAGAGGTCCCGCGCATTCGAATTGTAATCTAAATTATAAGGAAGCGTACGTCATTCCTATATTCTTTCACAATTTATCGGGCTATGACGCGCATTTCATTATCAGAGATGTGGCTAACGCTTTTCCCGGTAGCGTCGAATTGTTACCGTTGACGAAAGAAACGTACATCTCCTTCACGAAGAACATCGAACACGCATCGAACGGGAGACGGGTCGGAAGACGCGTGAAATTGCGTTTCGTAGATTCCGTCAAGTTTCTAAGCGCGAGTCTCGAAAAATTAGCGTCGTATCTCGACAAGAGCGAGCTGACGATCACGCGTTCTGAATTTTCCTATCTCGACGACGCCGATTTCGAGCTCTTTACGCGAAAAGGTGTATTTCCGTACGAATACGTCGACAGCGTTGATAAGTTGCGGGAGACTCGTCTACCGCCGCGCGAGGCGTTCTACAGTTCGTTGACCGGTGATATCGTATCCGCTAGCGATTACGCGCGCGCGATAAGAGTTTGGGAGCGATTTCGCGTCGAGACGTTGGGTGACTATAGCGATCTGTATCTGAAAACCGATGTTCTTCTATTGGCCGACGTCTTCGAAAATTTTCGCGACGCGTGTGCAAAGAGTTATGATTTAGATCCCGCGCACTATTACACGTTACCCGGATACACGTGGGATGCTATGTTAAAGCATACGGGTGTTCGATTCGAGCTGTTAACCGACATCGATATGATAATGTTTGTGGAACGCGGAATACACGGCGGGCTAAGTCAATGTTTCAATAGATACGCGCGCGCTAATAACAAGTACGTACAATCGTACAATCCCTCGGAACCACCGTCATATCTTATGTATTTCGATGTAAATAATCTGTACGGATGGGCGATGTGTCAATCGTTGCCTTACGAAGATTTTCAATGGGTCGACGATGTTACGAGCATCAACCTAATGTCCATAACATCGAACTTGCCTATCGGTTATATTCTAGAAGTCGATCTTGCGTATCTGCTCGACCTTCATGACTCGCACGGTGACTTGCCGTTTTGCCCGACGCACGATAAGCCGCCCGGAAAACGACAGGATAAACTTTTCGCCACGCTGTACGATAAGCGCCATTACGTAATGTATTATCGTAATCTACAACAATGCGTTCGACACGGATTACGCGTTACGAAGATACATAAAATATTACGATTCGCGCAATCTCCATGGTTGCGCGGATACATCGAACTGAACACGCGACTGCGAACTAGCGCGAGAAACGAATTTGAGAAAAATCTATACAAATTGATGAATAACGCCGTGTTTGGTAAGATTATGGAGAATGTGCGCAATCATTCCGATGTCCGGCTCGTGACTCGATGGGACGGGCGATACGGCGCGGAGGCGATGATCGCGAAGTCGAACTTTCACAAGAAACTTACAGAAGCGTTTTCGCGGAAGATCTCGTAGCCGTGGAATTGCGCAAACTCGAGGTTAAGTTCAACAAACCGATTTACGTAGGAATGTGCATTCTCGATGTGTCCAAGAATTGTTTATACGAATTTCACTACGAATATATGTTACGTTGTATCGAGACAAGTGCAGGATAATGTACACCGACACGGATAGTCTCATCTATCGCGTCGAGTGCGAGGATATGTACGAGGATATGAAGCGCGACATCGATCGATTCGACACGAGCGATTACGCGGTGGATAATGCATACGGCATATCTCTCGCTAACAAAAAAGTGCCGGGTTTAATGAAGGACGAGAATAATGGCGCGATCATGATCACGGAATTCGTCGGGCTCAGAGCGAAGATGTACGCGCTGTAAATCGAAGGTAAACTCGACACGAAGAAGATCAAGGGCGTTAAAAGCGGCGTCGTCGCGAGAACGATAACATTCGACGATTACGCGCGCTGTCTGCGACGAGAGATCGAGATAACGCGCGAGCAGTCCTGCGTAAGATCCAAGTTACACGAGGTGTACACGGTGTCGGAATCGAAGATCGCGCTCAATCCGTACGACGACAAGCGATACATCGTACCCGGAACTACGGATACTTTACCATGGGGGCATTATAGAATACCGTTGTAAAGCAAAAAATATCACATATTGTATCGAAAATTCTAATAAACTTTATTTTTTAATCGATAAAACGTGTACAGCTTATTGTTACTATAAGTATAATATTGTCTATTTTATAAATAATAACAGCTTAGTTTATAAATAATAACAGTTTATATCTAATAAAATTTTACATTTTAAATAAAATACATTGTTATCATAATATAACTAATTTATCTATCCAAGAGTTGTGCGACTCGTCCATTCCCAGCCATTTTACGTAAATCTTGTCGCCCCTTCAACGCAGCACTTTCTCCACGAGATACACGTCGGGATCGGAAACGCGTGACAACTCGTGCTCGTAGAATCCTCCGGCGATTGGTTCGTCGCGCGAATCCTTCAATAGATACGTCGCGGGATTGGTTCGTTGTATCTTTGCTATTTGGAAGATCTCGGTGGTCCAGTTGGGTGTAAAACCTTTCTCGAAGATTGTTTTGAATTTGCTAACGCGTACCGGATCGTCTATTTTGAATCTCACCGGAGCCGCGATCTTTATGTTGCTGTATACAGTACTTAAAAGTTTATCAGCGATCGCGGAAGTTACGTCGATACGTCTCATACATATCGATAGTACGATGTTTTCGCGCATTGTACTCTTCGACGAGTCGAGGCAACGCGTCGATCCATTTGTACGTTCCGTTAAGCGTGAAGTACTTCCACATGGAGTTCTTGAGTGTGCGACTGAATCATTCGACGATCGACGCCTTCATCACCGAATACGTCGAATAATGATTCATTCCACGATTCTCCGTTACCTTCCGCACTTCGACGTTGTAGAATTCCGGGTGACACCCGTTTGGACACGGAACGATTGGACACCGCTCGATTGGACACGCAGTATTGGACACGGAACGATTGGACACAGAATTATTGGACACCGCACGATTGGACACCGCACAATTGGACACGCACACTGCACGATTGGACACCGCACGATTGGACACTGCACGATTGGACACCGCATTATTGGACACTGCACGATTGGACACCGCACGATTGGACACTGCACGATTGGACATCGCACGATTGGACACTGCACGATTGGACACCGCACGATTGGACGCGCACACTGCACGATTGGACACTGCACGATTGGACACCGTACGATTGGACACTGCACGATTGGACACCGCATCATTGGACACTGCACCATTGGACACCGCACGATTGGACACCGCATTATTGGACATTGCACGATTGGACACCGCACGATTGAACACTGCACGATTGGACACAGTGGGTTCGGCCCCCCCCTTCGGGGGGGGTGTCCACTATCAAGAAACTAGACACATAAGTTTGCGTTGAACCTCGCTTCGCGTGGAAAGTTGTAAACCTATGTGGAACCTTACTTCGCATTAAAAAAAATATGTGTGGAGGCTGTATGTTCCGCCCCCCCCCTACGGGGGGGCTCCACTATCAAAAAACTAGACACATAGGTTTGCGTTGAACCTCGCTTCGCGTGGAAAGTTGTAAACTTATGTAGAACCTTACTACGCATTAAAAAGTATATGCGTGGAGGCAGTATGTTCCGCCCCCCCCCCCCCCTACGGGGGCGCTCCACTATCAAAAAACTAGACACATAGGTTTGCGTTGAACCTCGCTTCGCGTGGAAAGTTGTAAACCTATGTAGAACCTTACTACGCATTAAAAAGTATATGCGTGGAGGCAGTATGTTCCGCCCCCCCTACGGGGGGGCTCCACTTCCGGAAGATATAACCTAACCCATACATATTTCTGATTTAAAACTAAAATTTATGCTTCTGCTTGTGCCCTCTTTATGCATAATTACCGGTGTCCAATCGTGCGGTGTCCAATCGTGCGGTGTCCAATCATGCAGTGTCCAATAATGCGGTGTCCAATCGTGCAGTGTCCAATCGTACGGTGTCCAATCGTGCAGTGTCCAATCGTGCAGTGTGCGTGTCCAATCGTGCGGTGTCCAATCGTGCAGTGTCCAATCGTGCGGTGTCCAATCGTGCGGTGTCCAATCGTGCGGTGTCCAATCGTGCAGTGTGCGTGTCCAATTGTGCGGTGTCCAATCGTGCGGTGTCCAATAATTCTGTGTCCAATCGTGCAGTGTCCAATCGTTCCGTGTCCAATACTACGTGTCCAATCGAGCGGTGTCCAATCGTTCCGTGTCCAAACGGGATACGCCCGTAGAATTCCTTCCCTTTGCCCGTTTGCAAATTTTTCGGACACCGCTTAGAGTCTCGCACTATCTTAGATAAGGCTCGGGCAACCTCGCTAGCGCTCTTGCTCTTGAGCGGTACGGCCCACGCGTATTTGCTTAACGCGTCGATAACAGTGAGTATGTAGTTGTGACCTTTGTTACGTCTCGCGTAAGGACGCATCACGACCAAATCCGCTTGCCACAAGTCGTCGTACCCGCGCATCGTGACGCGACGTCGCGGGAAGTTTCTTCTCGCGGGCGCGTGCAACTCCTCTACCAGTATTCGTTTTTCGACACTCATTCTAAAGCGTGATACCACGATTTTCTCCAAATCGCTTTGCGTCCCGTTCGGAATCTACAGCGATTTCTCGATCAATTCCCGTATCGCTGTACGATTATCCGCGCTCCGCGTAGTGCTATAGCGTATTTTTCGCAGCGTCGATCCGTTTATTTAGAGCGTTGGCGCTCGCTACGATTTTCGAAATGGAATTTTCCACAGCGTCTATTCGTTTACGCAGAACATTCTCGTTTGTTTCGATTTTTGAAACATTACTCTCCACAACGCTTATCTGTTTGCTCATAGCGTTATCGAGCTGAGTGAGTCTCGTGAACAGTAGGACAGTTGTCTGTCTCACCTCGTTCATATCTTTTCTCAATTGCGACGTGATTCTCTCGACGCTTTCGCGATATCCGATCTCGTCCTCTCTCGCGGCGCGTAACGCGAGTTCGACGTAACTCTTGCTCGTCGCGTCGGTGTCTTCCTCCGGCGAGGCCAGGCGTCTTATCTTGCGTTCTCTCGCGTCGTAGTCGATGGAGGAACCCAGACACAACGCGTTAACGCGCACGTAATTTCGCAAAGATTCGATAGCTGGGCGTAATCTTTCTCTCTTCGCGTCGTAGCCGTGTTTCTTCAGAGGTATACCGAATTTGCTCACAGACATCGCGTCGATATCGCGCGCATCTCGTGTACAACTGCGGCGACCGTCGACGTGACGATTAGATTTATACGATAGCGCCTGTTTCGCGAAGCTCATCGATTATCGATAGAATCTCGTTGTCGTGAGCATCGTTACCAGTTTGACGCGAAGCATCGAGTAATTGCAGGCGATCCACTAATTCATTTGGATCGTCCCAGTGAACGTAATCGACTCTTTCGCCCGTGACTCGCATGGTTGATGGCATGCGACCTGCGCCCGCCTTTTTCGCGCCGTCATTGTGGATAAGCGGAGCGATGACGTTTTTATATTTATATCCATTATTTCCTAAAACAGCTTTAGTAGCGTCATGGTTGCGTCTGTGAGCGTTTGTCGTTAACAATATACTCTTATATGTTAGTTTATCGGTTTCGGTATATATAAGATCGTCGGGAAGTCTCTTGAAGATTAATTTGTACAAACCGGGAGTACCGATATATCTGATTCCGTCTATGAGTATAGAGTCATCAGCGTCTACGTCGAATTGCTTGTCACCGAGCATCGCGCCGTCCTCGCCGATGTACACCCCGTAGACGTGATCGATCTTGTCTGATTTTTCCCCACCGAGAAGAGCACCAACGTACTCGCGTCCCAACGGTCCTAGCTGACCGTGCAGCATATCGCGACCTTGAGGAGTTCGCAGAGTTCGTCTAATAGATGTTTCGAGCGTCGAGGGCGATTCGAGATTCTCGGTTTCGAACGCCTCCTCCCTACCTCGCGCAAATGGATCTCTCTCAACCACTTCGCCGTGTTCGGCGAGAAACGCGTCTAACGGAGTACAGACAACGTCCAATCGTCGTCGCGCTCGTAGTCGTTTCACTTTAGGCTTTTCCCGCACAGGAGTCAGCTCTTCCTCCTCCCATTTTCTCTTGATACTCGTCATCGTAGGCGCGGCGTCGATTGTGTCTCGTTTAATCGTCTCCCGTTTGATCGCGTCTCGCTCGATCTCGTCTAGCTCGGCGCGTTCGGCGATGCGCCACAACGGTTCGACGATCGGCTTAAAACGGCTCTCCATAGCGATCTCGTTCTCCATTTTGCCGGTCCTCAATGCTCTGTGTTTTCTACGAATAGACGCTCGCGTCCGAGCGATCTCTCTCGCCGTCTTCTCTCGTTCGCCGATATCCGTCGTCGTAGTCATCACGATTAACGATCCTTCTCGCTCGGGCACGGAAGAGCGATCGATGTGTTCAACGTATCCGCGACGACTGATCACTCTACGGTACGGCGAAGTCGTTAAATCCTCGTCTGTATCTACTGTTACGGAGCGCGCTATCTTTATCTATCACTAGGAAACCGTACTTGCGCTGACAACACGCGCGACACAGAGCGTGAAAATTCTCGTACGACATGTCGGTATTCACGTGATCGTTGTACACGTGTCGCAAATTAGTACCGTTCTGTTTAAAGAGAATTAGCAGATTCGCGTTATCTCGTAGTAAATGTTTCGGTATTTTAGCATACGTTTGATACAGATAGAAACAATCGACGTTCGAGTGTCGACCCATAGCGAAGTATTCTCTGACGGTGTCTTGTTTGTTGCATGCTACATCGTCGAACATGATTATCGAATTCGGGAGCGCCTCGCTAGGAGGAATAACGTCAGAGTTGTTGGGAAATGTAAAAAAACCAATATCTTCCATTGGTGTCAAAAGATTTTCCAAATATTGATACTTAGGTTGTTGCAACGACTTCGAGTAGCCGTAAACGTTCTCGAAGCGTACGCCGTGCGGGCTCTCCAGCATACTTATCAACGCGTTCGTTTTACCACAATTAGAGGGACCGCAAACGACGCAGCGAATGGCGTTCGGCAGCAGGCGACCGTGTCTGCGCGTCCCAGCGTTATTCGGCGTTCGCGTTCTACCGTCGAGATTTGACACTCTTATCGCGAACGGTTGCCGTACGAAACGCATCTCTCTATCATCGCGCGCGTGCGCGACACACTTGCGCGAAACAGGTGCTACTTTTTATTTATATACGAATCGATCGTCGTCGATCGCGCAGTAGCGAATCGCGCGCGGTAGATCGAGATGTTTATCGCACTGCAAGACAGCGACGATATTCTCGACTTTTCCATCGAGCAGTTGCGGTTTATCCCGAAGATAGTTTTGCTAAAGCACTTCGGTCGCTACGTGGAAGAATTGTGGGAAAAATTGCCCGAACATATAAGAGCGGACTCGGAAGTGCAGCGCTACCGCCGATGCCTGGAACATTACAATCGTCCCTGGCAACGAACGCACATCGACGGCCCGGCACCGCTCATTAAAGATTGCGGCCAATGCAATTCGCGAAGCGGTGGAACGGTGTGACCGGCGATATCGGCGGCACTGGTTTATTAAACAGAGCGATAAACGTGCTTCCTTTCGAATTGCACATACCCGGCTATCAATTCTGCGGACCGGGCACCCATCTCACGAAACGACTCGCGCGAGGTGATCGAGGTATTAATCCGCTAGACGCGGCCTGTCGCGAGCACGACATCGCGTACTCGCGAAACGACGATCTCGCTAATCGACGCGTCGCCGATCGGGCGCTCGCCGATAAAGCGCGCGAGCGCGTCGCGGCGAAAGACTCGACTTTCGACGAGAGAGCCGCCGCGACGGCCGTATGGGTGGCCATGAAAGCGAAAACAAAACTTGGAATGGGTATGGCTGCGAAAACCAAAAGGAAAAAGAGCAAGAGGAAAGTAACGACCTCTACAAAAAAACGAACGCTTCCCGTAGCAAAACGCGGTGGTTTTTTGCCCCTACCACCGTTATTGGGAGCTCTTGGTTCTTTGGCTGGAGGAGCAGCGGGAATCGTAAAGGCTGTGAACGATCGCAAAGCCGCGCGACGACAGCTGGAGGAGCTGCAGCGCCATGATCGCGCGATGGAAGGTCGCGGTTTGTATCTCGCGCCGTACAAACGTGGAAGCGGCGCATATACGGCAAGGAGGAGAGGGAGAACTAAAAAAAAACTTCGTGGAAACAAACGCTAGGGATTCTCCCATCCGCCGGCGTAACGACGAACGAACAGTTGAATCGCGCGGCGATACTCTCGCGCGTGCCTCACTTCAGAGGCGTGTTTATGCGCGACGCGCTTCCGTCGCGAGTGCGTCGTAGAGAGAGCGGTATCGTAAATTTGGACGACACATCGGGGCCTGGTACTCATTGGGTGGCGCACGCGAGAAAAGACGACGACGCAATCTACTACGACGGTTTCGGCGATCTTCGTCCGCCGCGCGAACTTGAGCGTTATCTCGGGCGCGATACGAATATCCAGTACAATCGTCGTTCTCAGCAGACGCGCGATCAGAACAAATGCGGGCAATTGTGTCTGCGATTTCTTCGAAGTATTGATTGGAAAAATTTTCAACTATAACATCGATCGTTGTTCGTCGGTCGAGCGCAGTCGTCCGCGATTCGTTCGCTCGCATCGATCATGTCGCTGACTCTCACGCTATCCGGACGAAGCAGCGTTCTCGCGGCGAGCTACTTTCCGCCCTTGGATCTCAGCGATGGTGATTACGAACTAGGTCTTACTAATCTTGAAACTTACAACACGATACCGAATGTAAATTCTACAAATAATAAATTTTACTTCGATGATAACGACGATATTATCGTGATTCCCGTTGGATCTTACGAGTTAAGCGCCATAAGCGCGTACTTGAGAGCCGCGATTCATCGCAAACGACGAGCGAATGTCGCGCGAGAAGCGGAGCGAAAGAAAGGGAACGAAGAACGAAGGACGAGCGATGATGATGACGACGATTATATATACGATGTCGATGACTATTACGAGGACAATGAATACGAGGGTAAAGGCGAACGTTCCATAATCCTTCGCGGTAACCATGAGAAGCGAGATCAAGTGCGCGTATCGAGTTAATTTTACCAAACCCGATAACATCGGTTCGCTATTGGGTTTTTCATCGTCTCGTATACTACAACCGAGTAAATGGTACTCGTCCGACAAACTGGTAAATATTATGGCCGTTAATGTTATTCGTATACAGTGTAACGTCACGACGGAAGCGTACCACAACGACAAATCAGCGCATACGATACATGAATTCGCACCTAACGTTTCACCCGGATATAAAGTGTCGGAGATCCCGGCGCAAATCATTTATCTTCCGGTAATCGCGCGGACCATTACCGATATAAACGTGCGTATTGTGGATCAGAACGGACGATCGATCGATTTTCGCGGCGAGGAGATCACGGTTCGTTTACACGTGCGACGAAGACGATAGAGCGAAAGAGAGGCGCGCGTACTATGCTCGTCGTGAACGAGTCGAACGTGAAAAACGCGCCCGTCATCGCCGTCGCGTCGCCCCTCGACGCGAAGAGGAGAAAGAAGGGGAGCGGAAAATTGACCGTCGCCAACGCAGCTTTCCTGCGCTCCTTAGGTTTCGTTGTTCCGAAGACCGCGTATTTGTGAAAACAAAATGAGCGACATCTTAAGCATCGGTGGGGAACCAGTATTCGACGATTGCATCGTTAAGATCGAGACTCACACGTATAATCCTTATGCTAATACCATGTTTGGAAATAGCGACGAAATACGAATTCCTATACAACAACAAGATCTGTACACGTTACCGTGCGAGAGTTTTCTGTACATCGAGGGCAGACTCGAGTCGAAGAAATCGTCGAGCGCGGAGGAAGAAAGCGTTGACGACGAGATTGGTGAACAATTGCGTGGCGTTTATGTTCGAGGAGATTCGCTACGAACTCGATGGCGTAGAGATCGATCGAAATAGAAATGTCGGAATAACGAGTACGATCAAGAATTATGTGTCGCTGACGACCGAGAGAAGCAGTATATTACAAAACACTGGATGGGACTTCGCGACGACACTTCATTGGCCAATCGGTGATTTCAACTTTTGCGTACCACTCAACGTGTTGCTAGGTTTTTGCGAGGATTACAAACGCGTCGTGATCAACGCGTGACACGAACTCATTCTGATATGAGCGCGCAACGATAACAATTGCCTTATATTGCGCGAAACGTACGAATCTAAGATCATCTTATTGAAGATACAGTGGCGAATGCCACATATAGTGCTAAATGACGTTAATAAATTGGCACTATTACGCACGTTAGACAGCGGACGGTATCTAAGCATCGCTTTTCGTTTATGGGACCTCTACGAATTTCCGCTTCTGCAAAGCACGACCAAACACTCGTGGGCGGTCAAAGCGGCGACGCAGCTCGAGAAACCGCGATACGTTATCTTCGCGCTACAGTCCGGAAGGAAGAATGTTCTATCTCAGGAGATTTCTCAATTCGACAATTGTAAACTAACCAACGTCAAGCTATCTTAATTCCGATTTTTATCCCTATGACGATATGAATCTGGATTTCGAAAAGCATAAAGTTGCCGTGCTGTACGATATGTACTCGAAATTTCGGAGAACGTACTACGGATGCGATAACGATGAGACGCTCTTAAATCTAAACAAATTTCTAACCCACGGTCCGCTCGTGGTCATCGACTGTTCTCGACAGAACGAATCGATCAAGAGCGCCACTGTGGACGTTCGCGTAGAATTCGACTGTAAAGAGAACGTTCCTTCTAATACCACAACCTACTGTCTAATTATTCATGATCGAGTGGTGGAATACAATCCGCTTACCAACGTTGTACGCAGAATTGTATAGAGCAATACAGCGATATTTGAAAGACATAGGAGGGGATAAAGCGTTTTAAAAGAAAGGACAGATAAGCGAACATTCCAACTTCGACTAACGACGGCGATGGACGTGCCGATTTTCGCCGATCTACAAGGCTTTATTGTTAACGAGAGATTCGTCGCGAAAGAAGTAGCCGTGCTAAGAAATGGCGTGGAATTGACACATCACATCTTCCGCGCCCCGATATCGTGGAATCTGCTGACGAAGGCGGAGAAGTCGCAAGCGAGTTGGCTAACTTTGAATCATCATCAGCTAAATTGGACCGATGGACACGTAAATTATGAATTTATGAAAAAACTCGTTCGGGACGCCATATGCCGCAAATCAGATCGAGGTTCGACGGTGCGAGTCTACGTCAAAAGTTATGAGAAGAAAAAGTGGCTAGCAGAAATTCTGGGAAACGTCGCCGAGGATCTCGACGTCGCTATCGAGACCATCGACGCCGATTACGAGGACATCGGGCGCTTGGAGACTCTGAATTTCGCGCGAACGTTTCGGTGTGGGTATCACGCGAAGAACTGCGCGTTGGAGAACGTGCAGAAATTACATAACTGGTGGTCGGAGCGACGCGATCGTTTGCGCGATATATAAGATTAATTCTGTAAATTATTATATAATAATATTATATACTTTGTGACGTGACGTTTTTGGGACGTCCGTTACAAGGGTCGAATGACCCGATCGGGGGCGGTTTTTCGGGGGCCTGCGTCCTCTCTATTTAGGGAGAGAGCGGCCCAATCGTCAGATCGACGAGATCTGACTTTTGGTTAGTAATAGTTATCGCAAATGTAAGCTCGAGATGAGCCCGCGAGTTGGTTGTCGGCACGAGATCGAGCGGCGGGATCCCATCCGCCGGAAGGAAAGGAAGAGAGAAAAGCGACGGCCGAGAGCGGGAGTCCAGGACACCCGGGGAAACAGGAGACGTCAGGTCGTAGTTGTCTAATATTAAAAACATTTTATATGGCTGACAAACATCGCTGCCGGTAAATTTATATTTCTTATGGCAGGAAAGGAGCGCGGAGAGCCGGAATGATCCGGCAAAAGGGGCGGCCACTCCACCCGCACGAAGCGAGGGAGTCCCAAGGACGGGGCGGCGAGCGGACTCTCTATCCGGAACCTATCCAACCAGATAGGAAAGAGAGCCGATCGGGCGTAGCCGTAAGCCCGCACCTTTAAGCCAAAAAGCAGAAAATCTTGGGAACTCCGGGGCGATGAACCCACCAACACGGCCGTGATGACAACAAGGATCGCGAGGACCGCAGGACGGCCCTGCGTAACGCGAAAGCGCTATGGGTGGCACGATAGCGATTTATCGCGCCGGCGTGTCTCCTGCAGGACTCTCGCTCGGCACTGTTCGGCGAGCTTTTCGGAAGGACGCAGGTCTCTCAAAGCGTGCGAGCGATATTGTAAGACGAGAGGAAAAACCACAGGATTCCTGCCGGTGGGACGAGCGTCGTCGACCCGATTTTGTTGCCGTTTGTTTGTAGGTAATTAACTCGGATGATTCGCGCCCTTAATAGTTGTCGAGCCACGCGTTTTTGTGAATTAACTTGGTGAATCTTTTGTTAGATTAAGTCGCACGGCCGACGGGCACACGCCGCTCATCCGAATTATATAAATTAAGCTCTCTCTATTCATTTCGCCGCCGCCGACAGTCATTAATGTTAGTTTCGCGTCGGTAATTATTACGTGCTGTAAAATATCGGAATTTTCACGCTCGCGCGATCGAGATTCCGGATCGCGCAAAGTATTGTGTCATACGACTCGTACACCACAGTCGTTATCGATAGTTTCCGTATTATTTCTGTGTATTTTTAGCGCGTATCTTGTATGTATTGTAAGAAATTGGAGTCAGGAGAAAGCGAAATCCTAAAAATTCGTGCGAGAACTCTATTGGGTGTCTTTGAGCCCACTATTAGTTTCCGCGAGTTATTCGTGTTGTATCTTCGGCATTTCAACGTAAAGGCCATCGTCATTGTTATCGAGACATATATCGGCTTACCGCGAGCCGGACCAACTGGCCGATTCGAGTCGCACAATCTAGAATTTTCTACTATATCGAAGCAGATTCACGGGCGTGCATAAAGTAGTTACCGGCGCATTCGAGAGATTTCTTTAGTTGTCGCGGCCTAATTAAGTCTCGTACGGCGGAAATCCTCGCGGCCGAAAAGTCGAGTTAAAGTGCGTAAGGCGCCGGGTAATTTAATACTGTTGCGCACGGTCGTGCCGATCTCCGCGGAAATAATATATCTAATTCGCCTATAAAATAACTACTGTCATCAAAGGCTATTATTTATGTGAACGGCTCTATACTCTTGTTTCTTTTTAATATATTATTGTTATCTTTATTGTTAATTTATCGAATGCTCATTTTCGCTCCCGTGTTCTCGATTCTCAGAGCTCTCCCGTACCCCCGAACCACCCCCTCTACCATTTTGGGTAAATTGAGTAGCCGCGGAATTTTGCCGTCGCGTTAATTATCGGTCTCGCAATTGTCTCTTAGCGTTGTTATTATCGTGAATGGTGCGGCCTGCCGTACCTGGCGCCCAACTCGGTTTTTCTGTGATATACGGACTTTCGCGGGATATCGAGACCGATATTCGAGATACGCGCCGAAGGTGTGCCGTGGGCACCGAGAACCGCCCGCCGAACAAATAATTATTATTTAAATAATTAAAAAGAGAAATTACGGTTACAACTTATATTACATACTTCTATTATACTTATATTATATCATACCTACTTATATTATATCTATACCTACTTATATTATATATTATTAATATTTTTTATATGTATATGTCATTTAATTATATATTTTTATCTATTACGGATGTATGTATCACACTTATACCTCATATACGTTAAATATACATACTACACGAATGAGTTCTGTCTTCCTTTTATAGCGTATCCCTCCTATCGCATCTTCGTTTTTATCGCGATAGTTATACCGAACGCGACATTTCTCCTACTCTAATATGTTAATCGAGACAACGTTTATCCCCTTTTGTTCTCCATAAAGTATCCAGCAGTCCGTGAACAAAGTGCGCGTGAAAGAAATCGACGATGTGGACGATTACTTTAAATAAACACACATTTCGCGTGGTCTTTCCAAAACCGGTACGTAGCGTTTTATAGTATACATTTTATAAAAAATCGTGTGATATTATTTACATATACTTCGCATAATACTTTTTTCATAATAGTTTTTTACATAATATTTATAGACCAAATATGCAATGTTCGAGGGCGATATTCGTATAGACGGATTCATAAACATCGAGCACCGACGCTGGATATGATGGGTGCGACGGAACGCGCGAGAGACTCTCGCCGACTTATGGAGAAACAGCGCGTGTGTTCGCGAATACGATGCCGCCAACGGAGGAACGCGTCGAGACATTTTCTGCTTGAGAAAATTGTTCGATCTCGAGCCATACGACGGATGCGAAGAGCGGACGAGACGAGACCTCGCGAACTTACGGGAAGACGCTGCGCGGGCTCGCGAATGCGACGCCGACGACGAAGGAACGAACCGGAACATTTCGAGCAACATGGAACGGTGGGAAACGGATAGCGAAACGGGCGAACCGATACACGCGATCGTGCGAGAGGAATGGCGCGAAACGGATAGCGAAGCGGGGGAACCGATACACGCGATCGCGAGAGAAGGATAACGCGAGACGCGTATGATAAGAAAGAATAGTGCGAGATACAGCGCGATGGTATAGTGAAAAAGTGTAACGTTCGCGAAGGTGATAAATAAAAATTACTAATATTTAATATATTTGTATTTATTAAGTAAATATATGTATGTACATATGTGTATGCAATATGTATATAGATATGTGTATAACTATATGTATTTATATGTATCTACATATATAAGTATAGATATGTAGATATGCGTAGGTATATAAATATGTAAATCTGCATGTCCCTTCTCCTGAAACAAAAACGACTATTATTAGCGAACTAAATATACAGAAAGGAATTATAAATAAACGTATAAAGAAAATATTCACAATTATTTATATTAGTTGGCGGTGGCGGGAGCTCGGACGTTGACTGGAGTTCGTTCTGAAGTTCCCGTTCATTATTTTCACCTTCTTTTATTAGCCACATTTCGCGCAACGCCCTATGAACATCTCGCGCTTGCGTGTGCAAAACTTTGGTTCGAGCGGAAAGCTCGGCCAAAGCATGACGCGTGACTCTCACGCCTGTTGATATCCGTTTTCTAAAAAATATTAGAATATAAAAGATGAATCAGCCGCATTATCATCGTTAATAACGTACAAATACTTACAACAATTTTTCGACGTCTCCATCTATTTCAAAATCGATGCGAAATGAATTTGGGCTTTGGTGTATCACCCCACGAGCTTCGGTTCGCAAATCGGTTGCCATCATTGACACTGCCGCAGCCTTTCTCTCTATCTCGTCGACTAGTCCTCATCGCCCACGGGGAAGCAGGTTAGCAAATCGCCGATCCTGACGATTTCAAAGGGCAAAACAACCAAGCTGCGTCCGGAATTCCAAAGGTCGGACAGCGACAGTGATTGGGAGCATACGAGAAAAATAAAGGTTCTCAAAAAGTCAGTGCGCAAGTGAATGACGCGCAGAACAAAAACGATATTTTATATATATATATATATATATATATATATATATATATATATTTTATTTTTGTGTTTTCTGGTCAAGCGTGACATTTTATTTTTTATTATAGAGCGCGGTGATAGCGTAAAGCGCGAGATTTTAGTACCTGGAGGACTACACTTGAAGTGTAGTTCGCCTGCACTTTTCGAGTGTAGATGATAATTTTAAAAAATATATAATTTTAGCATGCATATAGTTTTAAGAAACTGTTAGACTATATTTAAGCCTAGTTGTGACATTTTAAGCAGATTTTATTCGTTACTTTTACCGATAAGATATATTTTAATTTAAATATTTATAATATAATGCCTAAAGTTTATAAACAATTTATTTAGCGATAGATTAAGCAAATAGAAGCGATAGTTAGCGTTAATAAGCGTTATTAGGAATTATTTAGAAATTATAAGACTGCGCATGCGCGAAAGCCGAGCCGCCGAGCGGCGGACAGGAGAAGGGATGGCTGTGAGTGGAAGAGTCCCGGAGTGGGAAACAGCTATAAGAGGCCGTGCAGAGCAAGATTCGAGACCTTTTTTCCCGAAACCGAGCATCCAAAGAAAAGAGATCTTGCGGGTTTTTTAAATAGTTAAAGAGGATAGTCGCGAAACAAAATCTCTTGTGCGTGGAAGAGATTCGTGATACTAATAATAATAAAGGCAGTTTTATTTTATTTGAGAAATAGAACACGATAGATCTCCGAGTTGTGGAGATTCGCGAGAGTTTGTACGAGAAGTTTTAAAAAAGCTTTATATTTTCGTTTAAATATATTTTATATATTTATATATTTAAACAAGTGTAACAGTTATTGATTTACCTCGAAGTCGCGAAATCCTTTTCCTGTGTCCGTGTGTCGATCCAGCGGGTAGTCCAGTAATCCATGGGCGTTGATCCGGTGAATCCAGCGACGACCTGAAGCAGAATAGAAAGGAATTAACAGCGAAAGAGGAATTTTGTCCAACCGTTTAGCAGCGGACAAATTGCGTCGTTCGACGTATCTTTCGAAGCGTCGATCCAGTGATAACCAGTGGGTAGTCCAGAAATCCATGGGCGTTGATCCGGTGAATCCAGCGGCGACCTGAAACAGAAAAGAAGAAAGGGATTAGGAAAAATTCCCGAGCAGCCAAGCAGATACGCAGTGGCGAGAATAGCAGCGCAATCCTGACGCTGAGCAACCTGTCCGATGGCAGACCTGACGGGGCGTCGTCCGAGGGCATTCCTTGTTTGTTGGATGGTCAAACAAACTGGCGACCGTTAAATAAGGTAGGAAAACCTGTATTCTGTGTAAGATTCTCCATCTCGACTAGTTTGTCCGGTCACAGTAATATTAACGCGATTAACGGAAAATAACCGGTGTCTTAACGAACTTGCTAGAGATATACGAAGTCCGATCGAGATAGCTTATCCGTGAGAGTGTTAACCGGTAAGTTCGGGATTTGCGAATCCAAAAATTTAAATTTTGATTGGCGACCGTGATAGGACGTTGCTATATTAAGTGTTGCGAGTCGTATTATTGTGAAACGCGGATAGTTACGTGTTATAGCGCGCGTGTATCCGGAAATAACGTTTCCAAGCGACGTAGTAACGCGGCGACGAAGACGATCGGTAGTGCCGGTTCTAAAAGAAATAAATATTCGCGATTTAAACAAAATATAGAAAAGATGGACAGACACGAGAACGAAACGGTAATCGGGAACGCGAATTTAGTTCGTAAACCCGAATAGGTATAGCCTAAATAATTTAAAATCTCCAGTATAACCGCGAGTGAAAAGAAAATTCCTGTGCGTGAGCGAAAGCGAGTACGGAAAATAAAATCGCGAAGCGCGAAGTAAAAAACGATATGTTTAAAGAAGTTAATGCCCGTACGAGAGCGGAAGCGAGTACGGAAGTTAGTATTGCGAAACGCGACGTAACAAGAAATATGTTTGAAGAAGTTAGTGCCCGTGCGCGAGCGGAAGTGAGTACGGAAGATAAAATCGCGGAACGCGACTTAGAATTTAAAATGCTTAAACAACGTAACGAAGAATCTCCCCGCGAGAACGGACAAGACGAGCGTGAAGCGACTCGCGAAAAAATGTCTTATGCCAGGGAGGATTCAGCGCGACCCGAGATTAAGATAGGAGGAAACACCATCGCGAAACGCGACGTAAAAACAAATAAGTTTAAAAGAGAGAATACCCGTGCGCGAGCGGAAGCAAGTACGGAGGAAAAATTAGCAAAAGGCGATGAGTTTAAAAAATCGCCGGCTAGAGCCCGTGATAACAAATTTACACGTTCGAGGGTTAGTTGGAGAGCAAGAGAGGAAATGGAGATAATAAGACGTAATGGCGAACGTTGGGACGAAATCTGTCAAAAATATGAATTGTTAAGGGAAAGACTTAATGAGATTGGGCAGCGTCGTAGAGCTAAAAAAACGGGAAAATCCGCGGAGGAATTAGCTTTAATATCTGAGGTATTAGCGGTATTAGAAGAAAGGGAGGATTATTGAATACTTGAAAGAGCAAGGAATTTTCCAAGTTGTTCTCCAGGCTTACGAGGACGAGGAAAATTCGCGCGAACGTAGAATCAATTCTGACGATCTCTTAAACTCACAGTCAGAAAATAATAACGACGGAGACGCAGGCTATTATGACTCGCCAATGGGCGAAGATGACGCACTCGTTTATTTCGTGAATGAAGTACGCGATGGGATTTTCATAACAAAATTATGGGAAGACTTTTTAGAAGACACGCTAGAACAACTTACTGCAAAGAACCGTAGAGAAATTTATAGACTTCTCGATAGTAGAATTTTGATTGACGAACAAATAAACGCAGTTCTAAATTTCTTAGATCATATCACGGGAAAAGATTACAAGTTTTCCTCATTGCGATATAATAAAGTCACTATGCAAATATACGATCCAAGACCGATCAAAGAAAAGGTAGATTTCAGTTACGCGGAAGAGGATTACGATTCAGACTCAGATTCGATAGATAGTGAATACAACCTGGATTATTTTTATCCTGGGACTAAGCTGTCGAAAACTGAGCTCGGATTTACGGAAGACGTAGATTCAGAAGTAGACGAAGCGCAGGATTTGTACAGACCGGGAAGCTTGATAGAAGATTCCGTGCAAACAGTGGCGGAAACGAACCGTGAAATGCAATTAGCGCGCGAACCGGCAATCGAAGATAGGTTTTCTGCGCAACAGGATGGCGATTCCGTATGGTCAGGGGAAGAAATAGGCCGTGTTAGTTCAGAAATTATCAATGGCCCGTCAAACTCAGAAAGGGAAGAATTAGCATTAATAAATAGAGTAAAAAATCCCGTGCGAACAGACGCGAAAGAAGGGAAAAATGAAGATAAACCCGCCGTAGAATTAAAGTTACTAAATAGTCGGGTCGAAAATAACAATTCCGTACCACTGTGCATGCAAAACAAGGAAATTAGATTTCCGCATGAAACATAACGGTTTTAAAGTAAATCTCGATATTCCGTATTGCGAAGAAGCATTCGTCGCACAAAATAATGCGAACGAAGAAACCGGTGACGTCGTTAACACGCAGTCAAGCGATACGATACCCGACAAAGGGATATCAAATTTCACAAACAACACCGCCAGTGCGCAGGCAAGCCGGACGATAGCGGCGAACGGCGCAGCAGCCGAGCGAGACAGCGCGAGCGAGGGAGCGAGAAAGATATTGGTGGCGCGCAGGCGAATCAGCTCGGGTGTGCGAGCGAGACAACCGATGGCGGCGCGCGACGAAGATAGCGCGAGCGTGAGGGAGAGACAGCCGATGGCGGCGCGCAACGAAGATGGCGCGAGCGCGCGACAAGGACAGACTATAGCGGCGAATAACGCAACGATACTAACCGACGATAAGGATAGCGCGAACATTGGACAGAGACAGCCAACGACGGCATGCGTCGTAGCTGAACCGAGTATCTCAAGCAATAATGCGAACTCGGAAAAAACGGCGGATATAATAGAAACTCATGACTACGCACAGGCGAGCATGAGTGAACCGGTGAAACAATACCGGGTGGCCGAAGATAAATTATTAAAGTTAAAAAACTTAGAAACGGTTAGGGACAAAGGGGAAATAAATAAATCGTTATGTAACGTACACGAGACTTTAGAAAAGGAGATTGTACCAATATACAAAGGCGCGTATAAACAAGCGTTTGAAAACCTTGTGGTGATTCAAGATTTCCCGTCTCGTAAAGATATAACGCGAATACAAAATAGCGTGATTAGAGATAAACCCATCGTTGACATACAAGTAGAATTAAAAGCGATAGAATTAATTCTCAAAAATTTAAATGTGAGTAGCTACGTCATGATAGGGAAAATACCACAGACAATTGAGAAACCCGATAATGTTTTAGAAACATTATCGAAGAATAAATATAGAATCTCGAAGAAAGCCAATAATACTAGAAACATATTAGCGGATGATATGAATACATTAGTGAAACGGGATGGAGATTCTACGCGAATAGTGCAGGTTTGTCCTAGGGTAGAGCCAATAACGTGCGTCGAAGCATCCAATCCCGAACGAGAAGATGTGGGACACCCAATCAAAGGCGCGAGCGCATATATAACGCTCGTAGAGAGAATAAAAGACTGCAAGAATAACCAGATTCAACTACCAATCAAGAGATGATGGATCTTCGATCCTGGTATTCAGAAATTATATCAGACCCGTAGCAGCCAAATAGATGCTACGGAAGTGCGCGAACAACGGTGCGCAACGATTTACGACAGTGCTAAACACTTTGTCGAGGTTATTAAAGCGAAGGTGAATATTCGCATAAATACAGTCAATTTGGAAACTGCGATTGTCGTGGGAAACATAATACTGGACAGCGGGAGATCCTGTTTTTTTCTCGAGATGCTGAAAAAGAAAAATGAGAGAGCTGCCATTATGACGACTTCAAGCGAGCAGCTGTCGCTCGAAACAAAAAGAGGAAAAAACAGAGAAGGACGAAAGCAACCGACGACCCAGACGTTGCAGCCCCATTCAACGAGTGAAAGTGCTAGCGCGATCTACAACTCAGAGATCGTGATTCTCTTCGAGAAATGCGTGAATCAGCTAAGAGAGATTAAAGCGAGCCCGAGAGATACAGAAACAGCCAATCAGCAGGCTGGACAAGTTTCGCACCCGACACGCGACGCGAGGGCGCGCACGAACATAGAAGATGGCGGCGACGACGCAGCACAGTCGAGTCGTGAATCCGAATCGATCAACAGCGAATCTGGAAGAAATAGAAAGCGCGAGTTGGAAACCGAAGCTGAGAGAAAGAAGAGATACGAGGAGGAAGACCAAATCGCACAAAATCTACTGACGCAAGCTAAAAAACAGGCGTTACAAATCGAGGTAAATATGATGAAAGCCTTGAAAGAATTGAAGAAAATTGAAATTGGAGAGATCCAAGAATTTATTATCGACATGCAACAAAAGTCGAATAATGTAAAGGAACAAGAGAGGAAAACAATACTTACCAGTAAAAGTCCAACGCAGAGGAGTCCTAATGATCCAGAGCCAAGCCAAGATGGAAGCGGGAAGAACCTGAAAAGAAAAAAGAAATCATTAATCAGCGAGAAAGGGAGAAGACATATTTCGAGATTGATTAATCTGATTTCTGGGAAGAAACCCATACCATTCTTCGCAGGAATAGCCGAGGGTCAAGAAATAAAAATTCACTTCGACCACAGAGGCGAATTTAATGTTATTTCCAGTACAATGGTTGAAAGCATTGAAACCAACGTACGCGAATTAGATCGCATTGTGGAATCTAAAAATATTCCAGTTTACTTAAAAAGAGAAAAGAAGGTAAACTTTAAAGCTGTTAGAGTGGAAATAGTCGTTTTCCAAATAACAGCCAACGTGGAAGCAATGATCTTGGACGTGGATGAACCCTGCATACTCTTGGGTAAATTCACGTGCCGAGAGATAGGTGAAAAAATCAAGGAAAGGGAAAAACAGATGGAATATCCATTAACCAGATGGAACGAGCATCTATCCTTGGAATCCAGAAAGAGAAAGATGCAAGAAAAGGAAGCCGAGACACAACCCACAACCCTGAAAAAGAGACAATGTGAAGAAGGTGTTAGTGAGGAAAAAATGTGCGAATCCGATGTTCAAATAATTGAGAAAAATCAGAATCGATCGGTAAAGTTTTTAGAAGTGCGCGAAAAAACAATTGTAACGGACACGAATAGTGCGTGCACAATTACGGGAAATACTACAAAATCTGTAGAAATAGATACGAAAGAGAAATTGTGTCAAAATAAAACTAAAAATGTAACAAGCGATAATATAATTAACTATAGAACAGAAAGTGTTGATTTACCACAAAATAACGATAAACGAAGTACGCGATTAGATTTAATATTAAAAGAAAAAAGAGACGCGAAAAGTGCGAAAAATGTCGTGAGTGCAGTTGCAATAAGCAACTTAACAAAATCTTTCGATCCGAAAGAATATAGTACACCGTTAAAACCGAGTGATAATAACATTCATAAAATAGACATTGATAGAGACATTAAGCTTAAAACTAAACAAGAAAGCCTGCGAGCAAACTTAGAAAATAAGGAAAATTTTATGAGACATCTAAGTTTAAGAACTATAAATAAAGAAGGAAACTCAGAATTTAAGAATACTCTCGAGGAAGAAGATGTTAATTCCTCGAGCGAAACAGTTATGACAGAACCTCGAGAAAAAGACGTAGTTAAGAGATTAGCGAATAAAAAATGTGAGAATATGGAAGAACAGTTAGAATCTAAGGAAACAAACACGCGAGATAATAATAATTCTTCAATGGATACAATAATAATAGATTCATCTAATAACGAAAGAATCAACACACAATTTGATAATTTAGAATCAAATTCGTGTATATTAGATAGTTTATTTAAAAATTTAAAAGGTTGGATAAATAAGATTAATGACTCAGCTAAAGTAGACTTAAATGAAAGTTTAGGAAATACCTTATATAATTTAAACAAATCGTATGAAAATTTTAATAAATTAGCCCTTGAGGAATTATCAGAAAAATGGAAAGATGATAGCGAAAGACTACAAAGTAATAATAAGAATAAAACTATAAGCGATACGCGAACCATACAATTTGAATCTAACAAAAATATCAATGCAAATTCAGAAATTAATAAATTAAACAATTTACATAACAAAAATAAAAATTGTAATAGTAATAAGCTTAAGAATAACAAATTTAAGAATGTATGTAACAAATATGTAGAAAATGAGAAAGATAAACTAAATGTAGAAGAATCCCTAGCGACCCAGGAAGATTCGGGAACAGCCAATCAGCTGGCTGGACAAACTACTCGTTCGGCGCACGACGCGAGGGCGCGCGCGAACATAGAGAGCGACTCTAAGACGACGATCCAAGATGGCGGATACAGTCGAGTTATCGAGTCTACGCGAACAGACCGTGCTAAACCAAGTAGAGTAGTACATGAAAAAATGAAATCGGAAAACGAGCGTAAGCAAAGACACCAAGAAGAAGACAAGTTAGTCTACGACTACCTAACCAACATCACGTTGCAAGCGGTGCAGAAGGAACGTGACGACCGACTAAAGATGCTGAAGAGGTTATGCGAAAAGCAAGCGAAAGAACCAAGACCAACGCGAAAAGAAGTCGAAGAGCTACTCAGGATAGAAAAACAAAGGACAGTCGAAATCACACGAGCGATATTCGTCAAATTACAAAATGAGAAGATGAACAGGACGATTTATGACGAGATTGTATTACCGGTCGAAAACGGCGATCCAGAATACGAGGTAACCTCTATAATCTCGATAAAAAAATTGAAGAAAGAAATAACAACCACGAAACCAATAAATCTCAACTTCACGATTGCCGAAAACGACGTGACAAGAACCGTTATGTACGTCGAAAAGAACGACATTGTCGTACCAGGCGATATATCCAGGATGCAAATAATTAATCCCAGCCAATCAGAAAGCGAAGATAAAGAAAACAAAAATGGCGATGCACCTATAAATAAAGACCAAAAATAATCAGCAACGTACAACTTAAGGCACTGCTGAAGGAAGCGGTAAACATACAAATGCCTAATTCAAAGAAGAAGAATTATAATAAGGACGACAGCAACCAACCGCGAAAGGAACTTCGCCGAGCGGCAAGCCCTCGACAAAGCCCCTTGGAGGGGGTAATGAAGCCGGGGGACAAGTTATCATCGCCCACGGGGAGGCAGGAGAGCAAATCGCCGATCCTGACGATTTCAAAGGGCAAAACAACCAAGCTGCGTCCGGAATTCCAAAGGTCGGACAGCGACAGTGATTGGGAGCCTACGAGAAAAAGAAAGGTTCTCAAAAAGTCAGTGCGCAAGTGAATGACGCGCAGAACAAAAACGATATTTTTTATATATATATAAAGCATCCAAAGAAAAAAGATCTTGCGGGTTTTTTAAGTAGTTAAAGAGGATAGTCGCGAAACAAAATCTCTTGTGCGTGGAAGAGATTCGTGATACTAATAATAATAAAGGCAGTTTTATTTTATTTGAGAAATAGAGCGCGATAGATCTCCGAGTTGTGGAGATTCGCGAGAGTTTGTACGAGAAGTTTTAAAAAAGCTTTATATTTTCGTTTAAATATATTTTATATATTTATATATTTAAACAAGTGTAACAGTTATTGATTTACCTCGAAGTCGCGAAATCCTTTTCCTGTGTCCGTGTGTCGATCCAGCGGGTAGTCCAGTAATCCATGGGCGTTGATCCGGTGAATCCAGCGACGACCTGAAGCAGAATAGAAAGGAATTAACAGCGAAAGAGGAATTTTGTCCAACCGTTTAGCAGCGGACAAATTGCGTCGTTCGACGTATCTTTCGAAGCGTCGATCCAGTGATAACCAGTGGGTAGTCCAGAAATCCATGGGCGTTCATCCGGTGAATCCAGTGGCGACCTGAAACAGAAAAGAAGAAGGGATTAGGAAAAATTCCCGAGCAGCCAAGCAGATACGCAGTGGCGAGAATAGAAGCGCAATCCTGACGCTGAGCAACCTGTCCGACGGCAGACCTGAGGGGGCGTCGTCCGAGGGCATTCCTTGTTTGTTGGATGGTCAAACAAATTGGCGACCGTTAAATAAGGTAGGAAAACCTGTATTCTGTGTAAGATTCTCCATCTCGACTAGTTTGTCCGGTCACAACCTAACCTAACTTGACCTTATTTCCCCCCTACCCCAAATTTGCGCGATAGAGACAAAAATAAGCGTTTCGTCGAACATTTCTTATTACGTCCGATATTTCTCGATCGATCGTTTCCCGCGTCCCTCTCGACCCGCGCGATGTCCACCGCGAAGAAGACGATGATTGTTCTCATCCTAGCGATAACGCTCGTCGCCGCGACGACCGCGACGCCCGTCGACTCCGTGAAGAGAGAGGCGCTCCGCTTCCTGCGCGCGTACGGTTTTCTGAAGGACGATGGAGGATCGTTGTCGTCCGACAACGCGACGTCTCTGCGTCACGCGCTGTCGCTGTTTCAGGAATACTATCAATTATCAGGAAATGGTGCGTTAAACCCTGATACGCTTCGTCTTATGCGCAAACCGCGATGCGGTCTCGCGGACATTCCCGGTCGCGCGTATAGCCCGATCGCGCGAAAATGGCCGAAAACGCGTCTCACGTGGAACTTTCAAGTGGCTAACAAAGAACTCTTAAGAACGGCCGAAGCGGCGTTCGCGTTATGGACGGTGAATTCATCGTTAACGTTCGCGCGCGACCCGCTACATCCCGATATACTGATATCGTATCGAACGGGCGCGCACACCTACGCGAATCGTCTGAGCGGCGACATTTGCCCGGCGGCCTTCGACGGTTCGGGTGGAGCCCTCGCTCACGCGGTCGACTTCGCGTCAGAGGTGCACATCGACGACGAGGAACCGTGGCACGTGTATCTGAACAAAAATCCTCCCGATACGTGTCATTTGCTACAAACGTTGACGCACGAGATCGGCCACACGCTAGGTCTACAGCACAGTATGCGCAACGACTCGGTAATGTTCCCGTATATACCCGACATCGAAAATCAATATCCGGTTAAGCTGAGCATAGAGGACGTCCTCGCTATACAGAATCTGTACGGATCTCACGACGATGGAAACTATCCAACGATTCCCACAACCACCATAGCACCCGCGACGACGACGAGCGTTGCGCCGATCGACCCCGCGCGCGCGGATCTCTGCGCGTTGCGGCGCATAGATGCGGCGTTAATAATGAATCGTCGCTTGTACATAGCTAATCGCCGCAACGTATGGTCGGTCGACATAACCGAGAGACGCTACGGTAGACCCATGAAGTTGACGGATTACGCGACGTTTCTTCCGGCGAATCTCACGCGCCTGTCCGCCGCGTATCGAAGACCCTCGGGCGATCTCGCGCTATTCGTTAACGATTCGATCTACGTCGCGGAATATCCCACTTTTAAGCTAAAACCTGGTTGGCCGAGATTTCTCCACGATATCGGACTTCCCCGAGACGCTAAGATCAACGCCGCGATAAACACACATACGGGACGAACCTACGCGATCTACGACGACGACAAAGTAGCGGAGATCGACGAATGTCGCATGATAGCCGTTACACACGCTCCGTTGAAAGATATATTTCCAGGAATACTGCCCGCGATAACATCGGCCTACCGACACATCGACGGTAACCTATATTTTTTTCGCAAAGCGTCAATTCTACGCGTTCAACGAATTCACGAATATCGTGACCTTGGCGGGTCCTTTCGACCTTCACGTACTCGGTATCGAGTGTTCTACGGACGGATTGTTGCGACAATTGCGCGATCTTCTGATTCGCGCTTATCATCTCGGCGACGTAACCGAGAACGACGAGATCGACGAAGAGGACGACTGATGAAGCGACTTCCGCCATCGCTCTAATGTAATTGTAAAAATAGAATATGATAAAAGGGAGCGAAAGACGCGCGCGGAAGGAGGAGCGATCTCTACGCGAGTATATAAAGATCGCCGAGTCATTAGACACTTCATAGTCGACGACGTACACTAAAGCATACGAGTGAAAAAAGATAGACAACCATGTACAAGGCAATGGGACAGCAGCATCCGGCCAACGATCGATCGACGCTCGCCGAGCGAAATCGAGAGAATGACGCGGTATCCGCGAAGAAAGCGAGGATGGACAGCGTGTAAGAATATTGAACAACATATTTCAAATTAATACTCTTTCGTCCCATTAGCAATGTTTTTCTCATCGTCCGCATTTATGTATCTTCAGACAAGGTTACAACTGGACGTCGAGACGCGACGTCGCGATCGGACGATCGCTTAGAATCTTGGGAAGATGCTAACCATTGACCAAAACGGCGTACAAACATCTCGAAGTCGGTGTTAACGTCAGCCGACCTTCTTACGTGGAAGTCCTCGGAAATTGTCACGGCAAAGAGATCTCGTTTGCGCCGGATGTGTGGAAGGAACTGCTCGATCTGCGATCCGTGCTTACCTCGTACTTTTAGCGCGACGAGCGAGAGGAGATGCGCCCTCCAGCCCCGATATATATCGGACAATTAACGTTGCGATTCGGCAAATTTAACAATCTCCGAATACTCCGTCTCGAAACACCTAAGGATCGTCTAGTCGTATCGAGGAGCACCGTGCTAAATATATTAAACTTGGAGCATTGCATCAACCGCATCATTACAACTTTGAGCGGTTTAACCGGATACATCGATAACAAGCTAACGCGCTTCCTCGATATCGCGGCCGACGTCCACGATCGGACGCTTATTCAGACGGCGATACGCGACAGCGAGAACTTCGACCGCAACGATATAATCGATTGCGAACTGCAGGCTCTGCTCTTCGGAGAATCCTAACGCGCTATTGTATCTCTGTACTGTTACAAATAAAAACGCTCTCCTTCGATGCGAGAACCTCTCTTTATTCGACCTCCTTCCATTAGATTTTATGGAAAAATTTTCGCTACCATCGCTAATCATGATTTGCATGATACATTCCTAAACTATAGAAAGTTTGCTGTTGCGCGTAATAAACGAGTATCACCGCTAATTGAGAGATGTTCGCTGTTTCACCTATGTAATAAATAAGTATCTCGGTTAACGATACGATGTTTGTTGTTCATATATTACGACTGAAATCTAATTATCATACGCAGTTTTTAGCTACGACAGCTAGTCTTTTTCCACGCTATATCCACGCTAGATCGCCGGAAAGCGAAAGACTCGGGTTCGATTCCCGATTCAGCCACTCGTACCTCGCATATTTTTGCAGACCCGCAAATGTTGTTTTCTAACAATTATTTGTCGGGCTGAGGAAGTGTGTAAACGCCCTACACAGACACGACAGTGCCGCTGCCACGGAAGAGATGGATGCTTGGTTCGTGCCTCCTCCCGCCTTAAATCCCCCCCTCGCTTCACTCCGCGGTGTACATCTGTGCCAGTGTAAGGGCTGGTAATCTGTCCACTAGATCCACCATGTTGGTGACGGTGGAAGATCGTATTATTAATTGGGAGCAGAAGAGGGGGCTGCTTAGGCGTAGTGGTTTAGGATGGACTACTCGAGGAGGCTTCCATTCATACTGGTGATGAGTCAAGACTCATCGCTGAGCGGCTACGGGTGCCAATTTTCAATCGTTTGATATGATTGGACCGCTCTGGAGACGTGCTGGGGATGTCGTCTCTCCGTGGCAATCGGCACTGCATCCATTGAGCGACATTCCAACATCGCTCTGGAGTCGTATGTACTGTGTTAGAGTGACGTAAAGGTGCGAGGTCTGAATAGCTCAGTGGTAAGAGCAGTTGCCCGGAAAGCGAAAGACTCGGGTTCGATTCCCGATTCAGCCACTCGTACCTCGCATATTTTTTCAGATCCGCAAATGTTGTTTTCTAACAATTATTTGTCGGGCTGAGGAAGTGTGTAAACGCCCTACACAGACACGACAGTGCCGCTGCCACGGAAGAGATGGATGCTTGGTTCGTGCCTCCTCCCGCCTTAAATCCCCCCCTCGCTTCACTCTCGGACCCTATCCATCGATCTATTTCTAGATCTACGCGGTACGCGCGACGAGTCTCGTATTGCGCCGAGGCTCGCCCGCGATATCTAATCATTTTCAATTCTCCGTATTTACATGTTACGGTTCATCGCGACTCCCCGGATCCTCGGGTCAGAGATAAAGCAACAACCGCGACGCGTCGATCGGAAAAATCGATCGGTAGGCACAACGATGACAAGCACTTCTCGTATCGCGCCGAGGTTCGCCGTCAGCGATATTCTCTCATCTCGTCGTCTTCGATTTATCGTATTTACGTGTCACGGGTCATTGCGACTCCCAAGGTCGGAGATAAAGCGTCGACCGCGTCTCGCGTCTTTAACGCACCTGACGCGATAACGCGATCTCTCGACCCGATTTCATCACCCCCTAACCCTCGCCCCTCTCGCCCCGCTCGAGCTCCGTGGCTTCCCCGACCCCCCTCAACCCCGCTTCCCCTCTCACCATACCCTCTTTTCTTCCCCCCTGCCCGACATGGCTCCCTCAGATATCTTAGTTTCTCACTTTATCCGCATGTTCACACTCTCACTCTTACGGGGAGTTTCCAAAGCAAGGTGGGTTAGAACCGGCCATACTCATCTACTGCGATTATGCGGTGGACAATGTGTACGGTATACCGCTCGCGAATAAAAAGATACCGGGTGTAATGAAGGATGAAAATAATGGCGCCATCATGACTGAATTCGTCGGGCTTAGGGCAAAAATGTACGCGTTGCGAGTAGATGGTAAGAAAGACACGAAAAAAGTAAAAGGCGTCAAGAGTAACGTCGTCGCGAGAACGATAACATTCGACGATTACACGCGGTGTTTGAACGAAGAGATTAAAATGACGTGTCAGCAGTCGTGTATAAGATCTAAATTACACGAAGTATACACTATTCGCGAGACAA
The DNA here is from genome assembly GCA_009859135.1 of Formica selysi. NCBI lineage: Eukaryota > Metazoa > Arthropoda > Insecta > Hymenoptera > Formicidae > Formica > Formica selysi. The sequence goes on along the minus strand of WHNR01000029.1, from coordinate 415,863 downwards.
AAATTGCTCTAAGTCCGTACGATGACAAGCGGTATATCGTACCCGAAATCACCGACACGCTACCGTACTGGATCGTCTACTTTGAATCTTGCTGATGCAGTAATCTTTACGTTGCTGTATATCGTATTTAAAAGTTTATCGGCGATCGCGGGGGTAACATCGATAGGCCTCATACCGATAGTGCGATGTTTTCGTACATTGTATTCATCAACGAGCCAGGACAACGCTCTGATCCACTTGTAATTTCCATTAAGCGTAAACATTTTCCACATATTGTTCTTTAACGTTCGGTTGAATCTTTCCACGACCGAGGCTTCATGATAGAGTACGTCGAATAATGATTAATGTTGTATGTCTTCATGAGTTTCTGTACATTTGCGTTGTAAAATTCTTTTCCTCTGTCGGTTTAAAAATTTTTCGGACATCTTCCATCGGCTTGAAATATCTTTGTGATAGCGTCAGCCGTCTCGCTTCCGTTTTTACTCTTGAGCGGTACAGTCCACGCATACTTGCTCAACACATCGATAACTGTGAATATGTAGTTGTAGCCTTTGTTGAATCGTGTATATGCACGCATCTCGACCACGTCCGCCTGCCACAGATCGTCGTATCCGCGTACTATGATATGTCTATGTGGGGAATTTTTTCTCGCTGGAGCATGCGATTCTTCCACGAGCAGCTGCTTTTCAGAGGTCTTTTGCGACATATTTAATCGAGGCATAATTTGCAATAATGAGATAATTCCTCCACGTATATTCTTTATATATCTTTCTTCTACTGCGCTGAATTAGATGTAGTCTGCGCGTGAGTTGCATACCGAAGCATTTTCTGCATCTCATCCATCATTATTTGCAGCATCTGCATATTCGTCTCGAGCGTGATTATTTTTTTCTCAAGTTCTTTCAGTCTATCCTCCAAAAGCTTGACACGTATTTCCACGTACTGTTTGTTTGCGGCATCTGTATCATCTTCCGGTTGCGCTACGCGTCGTATCTAGCGCGACCTTGCGTCAAAGCCGAAGGCTGTCTGACACAAAGCGTTATCGCGCATGTAATTTCTTAGTAATCCATTCCATTGATAGTATGAGTTGTTCGGTGTTCCCAACGATAATCCAAATTTATTAATCGACATTTCGATACAAACAATAATGACAGACTGACTCGTTTCGTCGACCCATAGATTAATTTATGATAAGACCAGCTTCGCAAAGTTCCTCGATAATTGATAATATTTCATTATCGCCGGCTTGACGCGAAGCTTCCAGCAATCGCAAGCGATCTATCAACTCATTGGGATCATTCCAATGCACCTAATCGATCTTATTATCGTTTAACGTCATAGCGCGCGGTATGTTTATACCTCTTCCAGCTTTTTTTCTAGATTAATAGAGATTAATGGCGCTATTATATTTTTATACTTGTATCCCTTGTTACTTAATACTGGATCTTATCCACATCAAAAATTTTATCACCAAGTATCATTCCTTCGTTGCAAAATTTAACACCGTAAACATAATCCATACTGTTATTTTTATCTTGACTTAAAATAGCTTCCACATATTTTTGCCCTAGTAGACCCAAGTGTGCGCGCAATGCACTTTGACCCTCGGATGTTTGTAATAGATGTTGAACCGATGTAGCAAGCGTTTTAGGCGTGGTTTCGAAAATTTCTTCCACAGGTAGGGACGGTCTTTCGTGCAATATTTGACTTGATTGTACATCTTTTATCGGAGTAGAAGTAACCACATTCGATAATTGTTTCATTCGCTTACGTTTTGATTGATTTGGAGTAGAAGTTATTAGCGAATCGTTTAATGATATATTTGACCTTGTTCGCTTTGTTCCATACTTTGACTCTTTTTTCAGATGCTTGTCTTCGAGCATACTCGATGATTCGATTTTCGCTTCATTAGATTCCACATTGATTATATTTTCGACAAGTTGTTTTAGAGGTTCGATAATTGGTTTGAAGTGCCTCTCCAATGCGACGTCTTCCTCCATTTGACCAGTTTTTAAAGAACGATATTTTTTGCGGATTGATTCGGTCGTTTTTACAATCTCTTTCGCAATCTTCTTACAATCGTCATTGTCAATCGTCGTCGTCATGTTGCGCCCGGACAAAAATTTTTAGACGTTGCTCGATCGATGTATCAATAGCGACTAACCACTTTACGGTATTGCAAAATCGTTAAATCCTTTTCGATATCGTCCATTAGTCTGTAAACTGTCTTTATCAATCACTACAAATCCATACTCGTGTTGCCAACATTTCTGACAGAATGCGCGAAAATCGTCGTAAGACATGTCAGTATTTACATGATCGTTGAATACGCTAAAAAGTGAAATCAAATGTGACTTTAGAATAAATTTTAGTAAACCAGACAACGTTGGATCGTTGTTGGGATTCTCGTCGAATCGTATATTACAACCTCGGAAATGGCACGATCGGATGTACCGATAAATATTATTAGCGTAAATATTATTCGTATAGAATGCAGCGTAACCACTGGCGCGTATAGCAATGACAAGCGCGTACACACGATACATGAATTTTCACCGAGCGTGCCGCCAGGATATAAGATATCGGAAACGCCAGCACAGATCATTTATCTACCGATCGTCGCACGGAGCACTACTGATTTAACGATACGCATTGTTGATCAAGAACGACATTTGCTCGATTTTCGAGGAGAGGAAATTACCGTAAGATTGCATATACGGCGGCGGCAAAAATAAAGCGTTTGACAAATGAAATGCTTGTGTTGATCGAAAGCACGGAGCACGCGAGAGACAATATTTTTGCGAGGGACAATATTTTTGCGAGAAGGCGAGTGACTGCAGTATCGGGTGACAATAATCAGATATCAGGTTACGCTAAAAAGAAGCTCAGCGCGTTGAATCCCGTGTTTTTAAAATCATTGGGATTCGTCGTACGAAATACTTGAACAATATGATTGACATCTTGAATATCGGAGGCGAGCCGATTTTTGACTTTTTGACCGATCTTTGATTTTTTCGTATCGTCAAGATTGAGACTCATACGTACAATCCATACGCCAACACAACGCTTGGATATAGCGATGAGATACAGATACCGATACAACATCAAGATTTGTACACGTTACCATGTGAAAGTTTTCTATACGTCGAGGGAAAGTTGATGGTGCGTAAAGTAGCTGAAGGGGGAAGAGTGATATTGGAAAACAATTGTGTCGCGTTTATGTTTGATGAACTTCGATATGAATTCAACGGTGTGGAGATTGATTGCAACAGAAACGTTGGAATAACTTCCACGATTAAAAAGTATGTCTCTCTAACAGCCGAGAGGGGTAAAATCTTGGAGAATGCTGCATGGAATATATCGCATAATGCTGCTGAAGCTTACTTCAATTTATGCATGCCGCTAAATATACTACTGGGTTTTCGCGAAGATTATAAGTTGTGATTAAGAGTTGTGATTAAGGGGATCCTCAAAGGTCTGTTTTACCGATAAAAACGCGAAGAATGAGTTTAAGTACTAATCTTTTTATTGGCTATACAGAATGAAAAATCCTTTACTAGAATTAAAGTACTCATAATAACGATGTGCGGACGCTATATAATTTAATGTAAAAACCCCAAAAAGTTAAATAATTACAGTTTTCTTATCGGCCTCTTGCATCAGGTCGTAACAATACTTATTTAATATAAAAATTCTGCAGTTTGTTCGTGCAAAAGATATAGCGCCCGCATTCAGGATAACATGAAAGAATAATACTAGACTGATAGAAATGAGCTTGGAAGCCTGTGTAAAAAGATTAGTATATGAACTGATTTAGTGTACATGTGTGTGTGCGGAATCGATATCGAGGAGTAAAACAGAGCAATAGATTAGTTGCCGGGTAGCGTGATAGATGAAGCTGCAATCTGTTGAACTGACAAGGACAGACATAATCGTACTATCTTTGTCTCTTTCATGTGTGGAGAGTAATATACATATAGGCACTAACATTATTGCAGAATCTTTTCAATCTCGATCATACGCTCTGTCTCTTTCTAATCGCTCACTCGCTATGTACTACGTATCGCTTAGCTTCATGCTCCTCGCATATTCACTTACGCGTTCACTCGCGCTTCTCTCTCTCTCTCTTTCTCTTTCTCTCTCTCTCTCTCTCTCTCTCTGCATGTTTATTATTATATTTTTTTATTCGCACTCTTATCTTTTATCCTTTCTGCTTTCATCTCACTACATGGAAATAAATAAATTTTTTATGATTATACATTTTTATACATATAAAATATGCAATAAATTACTTTCTTCTTCTATTTTACTATTCTGAATACATGTACATATATTTTTTAACATTTGCAATAAAAATATTCTTTATAACAATTGATTATTACTTACAGCAATATTTATTTCTGAATAAAAAAAGAAAGTTTGATATATTTTATCTGTTTATGTTGTCAAACATGCATATATAGTGGCATACAAATAATAGTATTATTTCAGTGTATAATATGCACATGATTTTGTTATATGATAAACGTGTATATTTATAAGCTTATGTGTGAATGTATATATTTATAAGCATTATATTTATAAAAAACTAAACTTTCTTTTAAAATAAAAATTATAAATGTGGAAGTAATTATGTTTGGCTAACATTTGATAATATAAACTATAAAATATGTACCAAAAATTTATTTTGTTTCGTAAATTAATAAATAATTTAACAGAATATAAAATAATAATAATAATAAAACAGAAATAATAATAATAAAACAGAAAAATAATATAAATAATAATAATATAAATAATAATAAAACAGAAAAAAGTGATTGTATATTACATATTCACTCTATATTAAAAAAATATTTATGTATTACTAAATTAAATTTATGAACTATTATTAATTAAATTACTATTTTTATTTTATAAGGAAGAATAGAATGTGGATATGGGAATAAAAAATAAGATGAAATAAAAAATGTAATTAAAATAATTTTATTTCTATTTTTTATGTGTGCTGTGTGTGTGTGTGTGTGTGTGTGTGTGTGTGTGTGTGTGTGCGTGTGCGCGCGTGCGTGTGTGTGCATGTGTGTGTGTGTGTCCGCGTTACAGTTTATACATATAATTGTGTGTGTGTGGGTGTGTGTGTGTGTATACAATTATATTTATTTTTATGTTTCTTTTTTTTTATTTCATAAATGTATAATTTGAGGGCGGTATGGGCACGTATGTTGATGGTCCAGCCGCAGGCATGTATCCAGTTGGTGCTGGATGCATGGGCACGTAACCGGATGGTACGGGCCCGTATCCGGATGGTGCGGGCCCGTATCCGAATAGTACGGACATATAACTAGATGCGGGCGGTATACATCCGGATGGCATCGCAGGCATCGAAGTGATATATCCAGATGGTGTAGATACCGGCATGTAGACGGGTGGTGCGGATGGTGCGGGCATATAATTAGAGGCGGGCGGCACGTATGCAGGTGCCGATATGGGCATGGCTGTGTGCACGTATCCTGGTGCTACGGATACGTATCCTGTGCACGCTGCCGGTGTGTACGTCTCTGGTACGTATTGCTGTGTATGATGCATACCGGGAACGTATTTTTGCTGTTGTTTTTTGGCCTTCCTCTTTTCTTTATTGACGGCATGTCGCACCGCATCATTTATACGCTAAAAAAATAAAAACATTATTAGTAATTTTAATTAATAATTTATAACATATATATATATATATATATATATATATATATATATTATTTATTATGTTCATACTATCATTAGCAATTTATACAATTTTATTCGTAAAAAAATGCATTCATACATACATACATACATATACATAGATAATTAATCCAATCATAATATTGTACATCTTATTTCTTACAATTTATTATATATATATATATATAATAAATTATAAGAAATAAGATATACAATATAATAATTAGATAATTTATCTGTGTATATGTATACATATATGTATCGTGCGCGACGGTGATAAAAACGCTACAAATTTATCCGATCACAATGCTGTATATTTTGATTTTCTTTCTTTTCGATATAAATATAAATATACATATTATAATCTAAATTTTCGGCGTTTTTAGCACTGTCGCGACACATATATGCATATATACATATAGATTATTTATCCAATCATAATATATATATATTTCTATTTCTTATAATTTATTGAAATATGTATAATTAAATAAAACTAATCTTTTTTACGTTGTACCCCATTCTCGGGCCCAGTCCCATCGCCCTTCTTGCACCCGGCGCCGTCGCCGTGGCCTCCCTCGCCGTCGGCGCCGTCGCCGTGGCCTCCCTTGCCGTCGGTGTCGTCGTCGTCAATTTCGTCGCCGACGTCGCCGTGGCCTCCTTCGCCGTCGGCATCTTCGCCGGTGTCGTCGTCGTTGACTTCGTCGACGTCGTCGTCGTCGTCGACTTCATCGCCGTCGTTGCCACCGGTATCTTCGTCGGTACCGCCGTCGTCGCCTGCGTTGCCGTCGCTGTCGTCTTTCGTCCTACTTTTGCAGGCAGACTGCCTTCGCTTCGTGCTGCAAATATATGTATAATATAATGAAAATTATTGTGGAGTGAGAGAGAGAGAGAGAGAGAAAGAGGGAAGAGAAAGATATTGAGGAAGAGAAAGATATGCATTTGAATAACATTATACATTATTATCATTTATACAAGCGTTACATGATTCATAAATTGTAATAATATATTGTTATTATATATTGATAATATATTCTTTTTCTCTAAATAAATAAATATACATAGGATAAAGTACTTACATCTTGGCATATTGTTATTCGTCTTCAACTTCTTTGCTCTGCTCTGCTCTCTGCTTCGACTCAAAGACAAATGACAATTTTCTGGCCGATTCCGAGCACATACACTGTTGCCACATACGTGGTAAGTTGGTTGGTCACAATAATTGAACGTCTTTTTTCATAAATAAAAATCTCAACACTCAATACTCCATGTGTAACGATGCATTCCCCCCATCGTTACTAAACCGTACCCGGCCGCCGATCCGCCGGAAGTCCGCCGCCCGACGAACACCGGTCGGGTAAATGCGGAGGCGCTGAGCGCCCATTTTTAAATAACAACAGAAACGCGTAAACATCTAACCGCCGTTAGGCGCGCGAAAACATCGAGAACCGACGACGCGCTCGGGTAACCGCCCGACCGTTACCGAAAATACCCGAGTCGCGCGCGCCGGTTCAACGATAAACCAGATTAGAACAATAGGCGAATTACGCAGACGCGTGCGCCGAAAACCGGTATAAATAGAGCGCGTTTCTGAATATCGTGACCAGATCTTTCGCACCGCCAGAGTCTGTAAGACGCCTGGAAACCGCCTAGATCCTTAACCGCGCAAAGAGAGAGAAAACGGGGTTGGGTGTACTCAGCCTCTGCCGAGAGTTTGCGGCATCTCCGAGAGCGATCCTTCCGAAACCGATTACAACAAGGCAAACGCGAAGGGGGGACTCGTCTCGTGTCGAGAGTGCTCGACACCTCGCATAAATCCGACCACCTGCGTGCAACGGCGATCTTCTAGTGGTGGGGAGTTCCCTGCCATCGACGGGTGTTCTCGTCAACCGTTGCACTCCCGAATTACACGGGGAAAGACCATCCCGAATTACTACCGAACGCACTAGACGCGCTTAGCTAATACGGCCCGACCGCCATTACGACATCCGGACTCGCCATTGATACGGCGCGCTAAGTCCCGCGCCGGGGGATGATCCACATCCCTACCGCGACACCGATCGACATACGCGATCAATATCGACGCGTCGAAGGACCGCCCACCGGGCCGATCGAAATTACCGCCCGATAGCTAACGTCATCTGCCGAAATCGCTGTCCGCGAGCCATAATCAATATTCGATCGATCCGCCGAAAACTCGAACCGCGCCACGCATCCGTGAGTTGCATTGGATGCACCGCGCCCGATACGACCGTACCGCCGTACATCCAGCATCGTACACGCATTTACATTATATCTATATTCAATCGATTATAATCATTTATACATCGCACACCGCCGTATCGCCGTACAGGCGACCGCTTCACGCACACAGCGATATACCGACACGCACTCACACGCTTGTATCATTCGCTCATACATAACGATCTTACATTCGATATTCTGCGCCCAACTAATTATTGTTATACATTTGCGCGCTCACTCAATCGTCACTCGTCTCGCACGCACACCAATACACTCGCACACCTATATACACTCACGCACATAAACACACACGCTGTACATATACACCACAACACGCAATAAATTATATTTTACCTAATATCACTTTCGTTCGTCTCTCGATACCCTTTCACGAGCCCCGGATCCCGACCGAGTTATCCGTCACCGCCTCGCGAAAGCGGTTTATTACACATGTATTATCGTCGAAATAATTTTAATGAATTAATTAGATGTTTCCAATTAAAATGACACGAAACACGACATAAATAGGATAATTTTTAATTAAATATGTAATTAAAATTTTGATTATTTATTTAATCAAAAAATATCCTATTTATATCATGTTTGGTATCATTTTAATCGCAAAAATCTCATTATTTGATTACAAATATTTGCAAACGGATAAAATATAAAAGGAAAATTTTAGTTTTTATTTTATAAGATGTTTATATGTTGCAGATAAGAAAAAATCCCGATGCTGGAGAGTCACCGAAAGCGAGAGTGAGAACGAATGAGGAGCAAGCGAGATGACTAACATCAAAGAGTTCCGAAGTCTCTCGCGAGGTTCCCTTTATCTATAATCTTTCACGTATTATATGTCATCTTACAATAGAAAATAAAACTTTATATGTATAAAAATATTAGCAGCTGCATAATTAACAACTCTGTTTTAACAAATTTAAAAAATCGTGCAAATTAGAAATTTGCACATTGCTTGCTCATTATCTCTCATCAATCACAAAATTCCTCTATGAGCAAGAAGATTTTTTAAATTTTGGCTTCCTCATAGAGGAAGCTTTGCGATTGATGGAAGATAATGATAATGATAATGATAATGATAATGATAATGATAATGATTTGTGTTAGAACATACTTCCTATGATACTCTATTTCTGTGCAAAATTTCAGCCCGGTATCTAAAAAATTGTAGAAGTAGATGCGTGAACAAAAAATCCGTACATACCCACATACACACACACACACATACATGTGTGTGTGTGTATGCATCACCGCGGCGAAAAAGTTAGATAAAACAAAATGGGGCAAGTGGGGGCAGCTATCTTTCTTTAATTATTAATGAAGAACGATTGAAAAGACGGGAAAATTTGTTTAAGAGTGGGGTCTCGTGGGTCTTTTGACTTCTATATATTTTAATTTTTGCGATTTACACTGGAAACGATAATAAAACGATATTTTAAATGCTCCTATAATTCACTAACAATCAAATTTTATTTACATGGTTGAAATCTACTTACTTTTAGTTGTTGACTCCATTTGACGAAATTAAAATAACTAAACACACAAGGAAATGGAGCGTGATTGAAAATTACGTTTACTTGCGTTCGGAGCGAGCTCCCGATATGACGCACTCGACGCTCAGATTAAAATAGATTTCGAGAGCCAGGTATGTGGATATGACCCTCAAAAACGGTCGTTTCTAACGGTAAAGATACCAAAAACTAACTATTTAGGGCCTTAAAAGTCCCCAAATTGAAACTTCGATTTAGGGGGTTTTGGCCACGTTTTTGGGATTTGGGACCACTGTGCGACGCTTCGTCGATTTCTTATATCGCGTCTCGTTCGCCCGTATGTTGTTTCAAACGCATCGTTATCGTTTTCCCTGCGAGTATCTGTATGACGGGGTAATTGTGCGTCCGCGCTTTCTAGTCGCGTCACTCGTATGTTTAACGATTTGATTTCCGCGCGTATTTCATTTAAAATGTGGATGACCTGTGTATAATCTCCTATTTCTTCGCGGTTTCTCTCGGGGGGCGGCGTACGGTTGCCCTCCGCTATATTTCGGTCCATCTGGCGAATGGATTGTCGCATGTTTTCTATTTCTTCGTCTACCGCGCCTCGCGGTATATTTGCGGGAGTACCTTCGTGCGGATTTCGCGATTCGGCCATATTATTTTCTTGTTGGCGGTAAATTTCTTCCGGGTCGAACAGATCACTCTCGTAGGAGGTTAGTGAAAATTCGCGTCGTAGAGATACTCTACTTGGAGTTCTGCTAATATACGGTCGCGTACGTCTAGTCTCGCGTTGAATGTGGTCAGTGAAGTCAGTCGTATCACACGGAAATAGGCTTTCGTCGAAATTATTGAACGGAAATTCGCGTTCGTTGATAACGTTCTCCGGTAACTCGGGCTCGCTTTCGCTCGAGTATTGAGTTTCTAAATTTCTTGGCGCGTTATTAAAATTTTTTCGCGGTGTTAGACTTAAGCTAGTCGCTCGTCGCGCTGGTTCGCTTAATAACCACGAACGGTTCGCTATCGGTTTCGGTACGTTAGAACCTTCCGACATTCACGCAATTACAAATATATTACGGACTTACAGTAATAAAACGGCTCGCATGTTCGCTCACTGAGTCAGTAGGTTGCTGATGCTGCAATCTCTCGCTCGGCGGCTGATAAGGCTGATGGCCTGATGCTCGTCGTGTGGCGCTCGTTGCCCGGCGGCGATGTGTCGTCCTTAGAGATGTCGTAGGTCGGCGTTGGTCCTTGGACACTGGCGTTCCTACTCGGGTCTCAGCTGCTTGGCCGTGATTCTCGTACTGCTTGTGTCGTCCGTATATGTTGGTTCTGCTTGTGTCCGTCGGCTTTACTTGTTTGCTGACGTGCCTGTTATTCACTCTATTGGTTTTCTACAGGTCTTTATTCGGCGAGTTGGCTAGCTATCCTTAGGCACATCCCACCGCTGCCACCAATTTTGTTGTGCCCCTCGGTAGAGGCACGGGGTTTGTTCTGGGATCGTTGACCACTAGGAGCTAGGGAGCTCAGGATCGAGCAGGATCGTCTCGCCGTGTCAACAATTATGTATTCTTAGTAGAAATAAAGTCATTTATTCTTATACATCGGCTTTAAATCTTCTTGTCTTTCTCGCACTTCAACTCGGCTTATCGTGGTATAGAATTGCTTCGCGTGCCTGATATCGCGGCTGCCGTCGCAAGATCAGCTGGGACGTTCTTTATTAATAAAACGATTACAATTGTCCGTCTCGTGGTTACTTTTATTAAGTTCGACGGTACGGTATAATTTTATAATTTTATCTGCTTTGTGTGATTTTATGATTAGGACTGCCTCGCGCTCGTTTGAGGTGGGTAGTTTTATCACCTCCTGTTCGATTAGTTTTCGAAAGGGGATAGCTTAGCGACAGGACCATAGGTGGTCGTGTCGCTCGATTTCGGATGGAAAAAACCCGGGTGCAAGCTACGTATATTCTTTGCTTGCATTTCCGGCGCGTCGTTCTTCAAGTCTCGCGATCGCGTGACCTCCGCGTGGCTGGCTTTGTCAGCAATTGCGCTCGTAACTTTATATGTCTTCCTCGGCTTCGAGTTATAGTCGGAAGAAGTTAATATTTAATAATTAATAATTATACTAATTTGGTTATAGCCGTTTTAGGCTATAACAATACGATCACGTGCTTCACATCGCTTATGTTCGCCAAAAATATGACTAGGAATGTTCAATATATCGTTTTGTAATTCCATAGCCTGGTAATGTTGAGGTTGCCTTTCTTCACTTCGTAGAGCGGCTGCCTCTATTACTTCCTTTCGAATTTTTAAAATGTTGTTTTGTACAACATTTCGCATCTCTACAAAGCCACGCTGTCTATGCATTTTTGGCTGAGTCATCTCAGCCACAGCTTTTAGTTTCTTGCATAGATTGCGAAGCAAATGATTGGTGCATTCTATCTTTTTACTGTCACCATATGGTCACGGTATGATCTATTATCAACAATGGCCTGATAAACGCTACTGTCACCATCGGCAACAACTGTTTTATAAATCAGACCATGCATTTCGAGGCTACATTTAAAACTTTCTGCGATGGCATCGCTCTCCATGCTTGAGGAGCTTGCGTTCCGATCAAAATTTTTATAGCATTTGTGAGCTCTAGGTTGAATACCTTTCCGCTCTGCCACATCATACAGCATACAAAATTTATTGCGGACACCGACGAAGAGAATCTTTCCTGTACGATAACCGATTATGGCTCCAATACCAAAGAGAATCGTAGGCCTTGCCGTACGATCTCTTCATCCAACTACCATCTGCTACAACTGTTATATATGGAATACCGTTTATAACTTCGTTTTTATCAAGAGCGAGTTGTTTTTCAACTTCGCCAGCTATTTTCATATTTTCCATGGCTGTGTTTTAAAAATCATCGACTAAATTGTCTCTATATTTGATATAAGTTGGGTCGGACATACAAGGAACATTCATGGCTGCACACAACTCTTCGAGCTGGGCATAACCAATTCCCACTGTAACAATTCCTGCTACAGCGGCCGTATTAATCCAATGTTTCCGGCTCTGTGGGTTCTGACCAGATGTTTGCTTCATAATTGCACATTTGGCACTTGAAGAACAACTGCGTCTTTAACCTACGGCGACGAAAATTAATGAGTTTCCGATCTTTAAAGTGGCACTCTATTCTTTGCGCATGGTTATCAAATGTTCTGTGGATTTCATTCCACAGAAAAGAAATGTCGACAATGCGACGGCCTTCAGGCATGCTTTCCTGGATACGATTTGTATCCAGAAGGCCATTTTCGATAACAAAATTATTGTTATCTTCGCAAAGTTCAACATTTTCATTACACATACCTGTATTTGAAATTGACTCCAGGCACTGTGTTCAAGATTGAAACGTTGAATTTAATCGATAAATTTAAACTGTAAATTCAACCGACAAATCTGAACGGTAAGAGCCGCGATCAAAACCCGAGCGAGAATAAACATCGTCGCGATCAGCCGATCGGCGCGTGATCGCGTGATCATAACAAAGAAAAAGTGTGACAAACACCTATATTCTCGAACGTTCGGCGCCGAAAATATCCTATTATGGAAATCGGTCGACCGCGACTCTTCTCCGTCGTTATTCAGTCTGCCGCTGACAACGATTCGAGCTGGTCGATAGCAATCGATCACAGTTTCTAGTATCATCATTTCTCGTATGATATTCTCTCGTGTCGTATTCTCGCTCGTGTCGTGTCGCGCTATTCATTGTCAACTTCGCGTTCTATTCAATTTCAAACCGAAGTGTCTCGCTCACGATCGCATCATATTATCGTGGCAATCAGTTCTTTATGGTTAAATCGTTAAATCGTTTCGTTTGTTAGTGAAGATTGTTAAATTGTAAGTGGGGAGTTCGAGAGCCTCCGATCGTTCACCGCATCGCGTATGTGCTCTGCCTCGCGCTAAAAACCATCCGGCGTCCGCGCGCAAAATTTCCGTTCTCGCGAGGGCTTCTAGCAAGAAGTCCTTCAAGATTTCCGAAACGCGGAGAAGGGCAGGTCATCGAAGGACATTCAGAAGATTTCCGATCTTAGTCGCGGGACACGTGTCGAGGCTCGCTCCCGGTGTTTTCTAATAAACGTTCTTAAAACTACGCTCACGCAAGTAATCTTTCAACTCCTATTCCTCCAGCGAATCTTTGGATTCGCGCTACACATTGCTTCTCGCTCATCTCTGAGCGTTTCTATCAAGATTCGGGCGATCTCGTCGAGGTCGACTCCCGAACATATTGGTCCTTCGAGCCGGATAGAAGCGTGTGTGGAGGATAAGTTCGCGAGTGAGTGATAGTTCATCCAACCACAATGTCGGAACACGTCGCACATCAGCAGCAGCTGCAGCGAACGATTGAACGCGCTCTCGAGAACTTCATAAAAATCGGTAGGAGCAATCTCACACCAGCTAAAGTGCGGTCCAGGATCTCAACAATCAAGGAATACTGGAATCAATTCTCCAATGGACACGCAGAGGTGTCGCGGAAAGTCCCGGAAGCAATCCGGTCGTCTTTCAGTTACTTCAAAGACAATCATTACGACGCGACTCAATCAACATACGAAGACACTCTGGACCACATGGCGGACATCCTGGAGGAAATGGAGCCGGTCGTGAGTCCAAATCCGTCTCTTTCCTCGACGAGGCTGCACGCGGACGCATCCGCGTTTTCGTTATCGCATCTTCCGCCCATTAAATTACCTCCGTTCGACGGTAAATATGACGAATGGGAGCAATTTCGCGATCGATTTACGACGCTAATTCGAAACAACACCGAGTTAATTGACTTTGCGCGCATGCATTTTTTATCATCGTGTCTGAAAGGTCGTGCGTTAGAATGTATAGCGAATATTTCTGTAACCGCCGCTAATTTTGAAATCGCATGGAAGGCTTTGACCTCGCGGTACGAAAGCAAACGACGGTCGATAAACACACATCTTTCGACATTGCTTAACTTATCACCGATAACAGGCGAGTCGGCTTCCGAGTTGCAAACATTATGTGACAAAGTGAATATCGCGGTAGCGTCGTTGAAAAATCTGAATCGAAAGCCGGAGGAACTCTGGAACGATATTCTCGTTTACCTTATTGTGCAAAAATTAGATCCGGTAACGCGAAAAGCATGGAACGTGAAAGCAAGTGACACCGACGCTCCGCCGGCGTACGAAGATTTTCTTCGTTTTCTTCAATCTCGTACTCGCGCGCTCGAAGAATATGCGACAATCGCAAGTTCCAAGAACACTCCCAAACCCGTCGCAGCCTCGCGCGTACATTCCGCCACCGCATGCGCTAGTACCCAGACTCTGTGTCCGGTGTGCAAAGCTCGACATTTTCTTAATGTGTGCCCTTCGTTCGTGAGTAAGAATGCGAGTCAACGGCGAGAGCTCGTTAAGCAGCATAAACGTTGCTTCAATTGTTTAAGCGCAAAGCATTGCGCACAGGAATGTCGGAGTAAATATTCATGTCGGGTTTGCCACAAAAAGCATCATTCGATGCTACACGTTGACTTGGATTCTGGCTCAAATTCCTCGAGAACTATTACGCTTGATTGCTCGTCGCCTCAATCGTCCGGTTCGACACCGGAAGTAAATTCTCTGATCGCCTCAACGAGAAAGCGATCACCCGTCTTATTAGCGACGGCTTGGGTAACGCTGTCCGTCCGGTCGTACCGCTGTCGTTCGAGCGCTCCTCGATCAGGGCTCGGAAATGACTTTCATTTCGGAAAGTTTAGCGCAACTCTTCCGCGTGAAACGCATTCGCATGCCGATCTCCGTTTCCGCCGTCGGCGGGATTCACGCGGGGACATTTCAACACGCGACTCACATATTCATTTCTCCTCGCAATTCTCTCGTTCCGTCGCTTTCGACCACCGCGCTCATTATGAAATCGTTAACTTCTTATACTCCGAAACAGAACGTGGACATTTCGTCACTCTCTTATCTTTCTGATTTGCCGCGAGCAGACGCGGATCCGACGAGTCCCGATCCTATCAATATCATTATCGGAGCGGACCTCTACAACGATATAATTCTCGACGGTGTTCGCAAAGGAGGCGTCGGACAACCCATCGCTCAGAATTCCGTCCTCGGATGGATAATTTCGGGACCTATCACGTCATCAACGACGAATAATTCCTCGTCGCCGACAATTCTCTCCGGAAACTGCGCTCTCAGTCGCGTTTCGACTCATCATATTGTCGGCTCTCCTTCCCTCGAAGAGGAACTTCGTCGCTTTTGGGAGGTCGAAGAACTCCCCCGACAAACTCATCTCACACCGCAAGAAAAGCAGTGTGAAGAGCATTTTCGTTCAACTCATTCTCGCGACTCAAACGGACGGTACATCGTGCGGCTATCGTTCAAAAAGGGTCCTCCGATTGACATCGGAAATTCAAAACTGCGAGCGGAGAAGATGCTAAATTCGTCACTCCGCAGACTTCTTGATAAATCGGAGCTCGCGACAGAATATCGCGAATTCATGTTTGATTATCAGCGGCTGGGGCATATGCGGCCCGCGCCGATCGCTCAAACTCACATCAACCAACAGGTCTATCTCCCGCATCATGGAGTGATCCGGGAAAGTAGCTCTACTACGCGTCTTCGCGTTGTTTTTAACGCATCGAGCGTTACTTCTAACAGCACATCGTTAAATGATCATTTAATCGCCGGGCCGAAATTACAAACCGATCTCATGTCGGTCATCCTACAATGGCGTAGATACAAATACGTCTATTCATCCGATATCGCGAAAATGTATCGCCCGATTCACGTCGATGCGCGGGATATAGATTATCAACGGATCTTGTGGAAGTCGTCGCTATCGGAACCGCTCATCGATTATCAACCTCTAACGATGACGTATGGAATGGCCTGTGCGCCATTTCTTGCCCTTCGGGTATTAAAACAATTAGTAAGAGATGAAGGTCAGCATTTTCCGCTCGCGGTGTCTATCCTGAGCGATAATATTTATGTCGACGATCTACTTTTCGGAGCTGACGATACAACTCAGATCCGACTAGCACGCGATCAACTAAATTCGATATTACACCGCGGCGGCTTCTTATTACGGAAATGGGCGAGCAATTCGCCCTCTCTCCTCGAGGATATTGACATAGCGGATCACGGTTTAGCTACGAAAAAACCTCTTGCTGAGGATGAACAAATTAAAATCCTCGGAATCGGGTGGAATCCGGCAAACGATATTTTCGAGTTTCGCGTGTCGCTGGCTGATAACGCCCCGGAAACAAAGCGTACGATCTTGTCCGCGATCGCCAGATTCTACGATCCGCTCGGATGGGTCACTCCGGTTACGATTACCGCGAAAATCTTCATGCAACAACTTTGGCGACTAAAAATCGATTGGGATGATGTTATTTCCGAGCCACACATAGCCAAATGAAGAGAAATTTACTCTCGGCTCTCGCATCTCAGTAATTCGCGAATCACGCGCTGGGTCGGTCTCGGATCGGACGCAAATCACGCCGAAATACACGAATTTGCTGACGCGTCTACACATGCGTATGCCGCGTGCGTTTATCTTAAAATCATTTCGTCAGCAGGCAACATCACGACAACGCTGCTCGTCGGAAAATCAAAGGTCGCGCCGTTAAAACCTCTAAGTATATCACGTTTGGAATTATCCGCAGCCGTGTTACTCTCGCGACTTGTCGAGTTTGTTCGCGGATCGAACGGTTACAAAGATCTTCCGTGTTATTGCTGGACAGATTCCACCATCGTGCTCGCGTGGGTAAGTCAAGCTCCATCACGATGGAAGTCTTTTGTCGCAAATCGCGTGAACGACATTCAGAATCGTCTCCCAGACGTCGAATGGCGGCACGTGCCAACGGAGGAGAATCCCGCGGATTGCGCTTCGCGCGGGATATACGGCGATGAAATTCTCAATCGTGAGCTTTGGTGGCAAGGCCCTCCATGGTTACACTCCGCTTCCGATCAATGGCCGCGTGATAAGCCGCACCTTCCAACGGAAGCTCCTCTCGAAGAAAAAATTAACTCGTTGCAATGCAATGAACATCGCGACACAGGGGATCTAGAATCAAAATATTCGTCGTGGCCAAAATTAATTCGCGTCACCGCGTATATCAATCTATTCATAAATAAATGTCGTCGTAACCGCTCTTGTCGTGACATAAGCTCAGTGTCACTTTCGCCTTTGTCGTCTCATCATCTGGCATCACAAATTATTGCGCTTTCTGCATCCGACTGCAACACTGCCAGAACTTTCTGGATCAAGAAAATTCAAGCCACATTATTTCCGTCGGAAATAAACACCCTCTCTAAAAATAAGAGCCTCTCGTCGAGAAGCTCAATTCTATCTCTTCGACCGTTCCTAGATCAGGACGGAATTCTGCGCGTGGGTGGACGGCTTAACAAAGCTCCGTTGCCAATGCCGGTTCGACATCCTATCCTTCTTTCCTCTCATCCTCTCGTCATATTGATCGTGCATCATGCTCATTTACGAGCTTTGCATGCTGGACCGCAACTCACGTTAAATACTTTGCGTCGCGACTTCTGGATAATTCGCGCTCGCAATATCGTAAAATCTGTCATTCATAAATGTATTGTGTGTACTCGCGAACGAGCCGCGATTCCCACACAAATCATGGGAGATCTTCCCGAACCTCGCGTCACAGTGACAGTACGCTGTTTTTCACATTGCGGCCTGGATTACGTCCCTCGCAAAAATATTGTCTCTCGCGTGCTCCGTGCTTTCGTTCAACACAAGCATTTCATTTGTCAAACGCTTTATTTTTGCCGCCGCCGTATATGCAATCTTACGGTAATTTCCTCTCCTCGAAAATCGAGCAAATGTCCTTCTTGATCAACAATGCGTATCGTTAAATCAGTAATGCTCCGTGCGACGATCGGTAGATAAATGATCTGTGCTGGCGTTTCCGATATCTTATATCCTGGCGGCACGTTCGGTGAAAATTCATGTATCGTGTATACGCGCTTGTCATTGCTGTACACGCCAGTGGTTACGCTGCATTCTATACGAATAATATTTACGCTAATAATATTTATCGGTAAATCCGATTCGTGCCATTTCCGAGGCTGTAATATACGATTCGATGAGAATCTCAACAACGATCCAACGTTGCCCGGTTTACTAAAATTTATTCCAAAGACACATTTGATTTCACTCTTTAGCGTATTATGATTAGCGCGAAGCATTATTGGATATTCATCGTGTTCTTCGTCATCAACAATATCGTTGGAATCAACTACGCGTCGATGTCGTAAAATTGCACGTCGGAGATATTCGTTTATTGCGTGTAATTCGTACGATCCCTCGGGAATCGTAATTTCTTATCGTCGTTATCTAAATAAAATTTATTATTCCAAGAATTCACGTTCGATATCGTATAATAAGTTTCAAAGTCCGTTAAACCAAGCTCGTAATCGCCATCGTTTAAATCTATAGCCGGAAAGTAGCTTACAGCAAGAACGCTACTCTTGCCAGTCAACGTAAGCGTGAGTGACATGCTGGAAAACTGTCGAATGAATACTGAGTCGCGACGGTGAATTGTTAGGCTTTAAATTCATATCGATCATCGACCGTTTGAAGAAATCGAAGACACAATTATCCACAAATACTTTGATTATAATTTTGATAGGCCGTGTGATTATATTCTATATTTGCAACATTCTGTCCAAAATATCGCACTAATTCCTTGGGCGGTCGAAGATTTCCAAAACTATCGAAATATACTACACGATCTCCCCTCTTTGCATACGCAACCCAATGAGTACCGAAACCATCGACGTCATCCAAATTGACGATACCGCTCTCATTTCGCCGTATACCGTTTATCGGTAAATTATTGCGCATGAAAACGCCTCTAAAAAATTGTATACGCATACGTCTTGCAAGTTGTTCCAATTGTACATTAGTTGTTACACCGGCAGGCATTTTTATTTTGACGTTTTTTTTTCTTGGCCGCTGTTGAGAACCCTCGTCCGCGCTTGTTTGGAGCGAGATAAAGTCCGTGACCTTCCATGGCGCGATTATGACGTTGCATTTCTTCGAGCTGACGTTGCGCCGCTTTGCTATCGTTCACCGCCTTCGCGAATCCCGCTGCTCCGCCAGCCAACGAACCGAGAACTCCCAATAATGGTAAAATGGATAAGATACCACCGCGCTTCGCTATAGGTAGTATTCGTTTTTTCGCAGTCTTTTTCTTCGTCGATGATTTTTTTGTTTTCATCCCCATACCGAATTTGGTCTTTGCTTTCATAGCCGCCCAAACAGCTGTAGCGGCTACTCTTTCGCCAAGAGTCGAATATCTCTGGCGGTAATACGTGTTCGCGCTTTCGTGGCGAGTATATTATCCGAAATGTGTCGTTGACCGAGATCGTTGCTTCGGGAATAAGCTATGTCGTGCTCGCGACACGCGGCATCCAATGGATTGATACCTCGATCGCCTCTAGCCAATCGCGTTTCTAAATGAGTTCCCGGTCCGCAAAACTGATAGCCTGGAATATGTAATTCGATAGGAAGTGCGTTTATCGCACGATTTAACAAACCACCACCTCTTATAATTCTTGCTGGCATTTGCCACAACCTTTTATTAACGGTGTTGGACCGTCGAAATATGTTTGTTGCCACGGCAAATTATAATGTCGCGTGCATCGACGATACTGTTGAACCTCTGAGTCAGCTTTTATATGTTCGGGAAGCTTGTCCCACAATTGTTCCACGTAGCTACCAAAGTCTCGCAGTAAAACAATCTTGGGGATAATCTGTAACTGCTCGGTGGTAAGCTCGAGAATATCGCTGTCAACCGATAGAAGAAGCAACATTTTTGAGACTGAGCGGTTTCGATTCGGTGCGTCTCTATAAATAGGGCCCCGATGACTCATTTTCCAAAATCTGATTTGAGATTCGCGAGAGCAAACATGCGGTTCGCGCGACAAGCGACGATAATCAAAGTGATAAATTTTGACGATAAAACACGAGTATTGTCCGAGAAAGAAATACGCAAGCATGGAAACATGCTGCCGACTACTATACGCGGTATCATTTGCGGTCCTTCGAATTGCGGTAAGACTAACGTGTTGATATGTTTGATAGAAAGTCCACACGGTGTACATTTCGAGAATGTGTACGTATACTCGAAATCACTTCAACAACCGAAATATCGATACTTGGAAAATTTGCTATTATCGATCGATGAAATTGGTTATTTTACATTCTCCAATAATAGTGACGTTATTCCACCGAGCGAGGCGCTTCCGAATTCCATTTTTATCTTTGACGACGTGGCATGCGATAAGCAAGATACGATAAGAGAGTACTTTGCAATGGGTCGACACTCGAGCGTCGACTGTTTCTATCTTTGTCAAACGTATGCCAAGATACCCAAGCATCTTATACGGGACAATGCAAATTTATTGATTTTATTTAAACAAGATGGTACAAACTTGAAACATGTATACAACGATCATGTAAATACTGACATGTCTTACGGCGATTTTCGCGCATTCTGTCAGAAATGTTGGCAACACGAGTATGGATTTGTAGTGATTGATAAAGACAGTTTACAGACTAATGGACGATATCGAAAAGGATTTAATGATTTTGCAATACCGTAAAGTGGTTAGTCGCTATCGATACATCGATCGAGCAACGTCTAAAAATTTTCATCCAAGCGCAACATGACGACGACGATTGACAGTGACGATCGTGAGAAGATTGCGAGAGAGATTGTAAAAACGAGCGAATCAATCCGCAAAAAATATCGTTCTTTAAAAACCGGTCAAATGGAGGAAGACGTCGCATTGGAGAGTCACTTTAAACCAATTATCGAACCTCTAAAACAACTTGTTGAAAATACAATCAATGTGGAATCTAATGAAGCGAAAATCGAACCATCGAGTATGCCCGAAGACAAGCATCTGAAAAAAGAGTCTGGAACAAAGCGAACAAGGTCAAATATATCATTGAACGATTCGCTAATAACTTCTACTCCAAATCAATCAAAACGTAAGCGAATGAAACAATTATCGAATGTGGTTACTTCTACTCCGATAAAAGATGTATAATTGAGTCAAATATTGTACGAAAGATCGTCTCCGTATGTGGAAGAAATTTTCGAAACCACGCCTGAAACGCTTGTGACGTCGGTTCAACATGAATTACGAACGTCCGAGGGTCAAAATACATTGCGCACACATCTGGGTCCACTAGGACAAAAATATTTGGGAGCTATTTTGAGTCAAGATAAAAATAACCATATGGATTATGTTTACGGTGTTAAATTTTGCAACGAAGGAATGATGCTTGGTGATAAAATTTTTGATGTGGATAAAGATGACAATATAATTATCGGTGGAATAAGATACGTGGGAACACCAGGTCTCTACGAGTTGATTTTCAAGAGGATACCCGACGGTGACGTATACAATGACGATGATAAAATTAAATACAAAAATATATTACTGGCGACAAATGCGCATAGACCTGGCAATGATATGCGTAATCCATTGTTACGTAACAAGGAATACAAGTATAAAAATATAATAGCGCCATTAATCTCTATTAAAAATATAATAGCGCCTGGAAAAAAAGCTGAAAGAGGTATAAACATACCGCACGCTATGACGTTAAACGATAATAAGATCGATTACGTGCATTGGAATGATCCCAACGAGTTGGTAGGTCGCTTGCGATTGCTGGAAGCTTCGCGTCAAGCCGGCAACAATGCCCACGACAATGAAATATTATCAATTATCAAGGAACTTTACGAAGCTGGCCTTATTATAAATTAATCTATGCGTCGGCGAAACGAGTCAGTCTGTCATTATTGTTTGTATCGAAATGTCGATTAATAAATTTGGATTATCGTTGGGAACACCGAACAACTCATACTATCAATGGAATGGATTACTAAGAAATTACGTGCGCGATAACGCTCTGTGTCAGACAGCCTCCGGCTTTGACGCAAGGTCGCGCAAGATACGACGCGTAGCGCAACCGGAAGATGATACTGATGCCGCAAACAAACAGTACGTGGAAATACGTGTCAAGCTTTTGGAGGACAGACAGGAAGAACTTGAGAAAAAAATAATCACGCTCGAGACGAATGTGCAAACGCTGCAAATAATGATGGATGAGATGCAGAAAATGCTTCGGTTTGCAACTCACGCGCAGACTACATCTAATTCAGCGCAGGAGAAGAAAGATATATAAAGAATATACGTCGAGGAATTATCTCATTATTGCAAATTATGCCTCGATCAAATATGTCGCAAAAGATCTCTGAAAAACAGCTGCTCGTGGAAGAATTGCATGCTCCAGCGAGAAAAAATTTCCCACGTAGACGTGTCATAGTACGCGGATACGACGATCTGTGGCAGGCTGACGTGGTCGAGATGCGTCCATATGCACGATTTAACAAAGGCTACAACTACATACTCACAGTTATCGATGTGTTGAGCAAGTATGCGTGGGCTGTACCGCTCAAGAGTAAGAGTGGAAACGAGATGTCGGATACGATCGCAAAGATAATTCGAGACGATGGAAGATGCCCGAAAAATTTTCAAACCGACAGAGGAAAAGAATTTTACAACGCAAATGTACAGAAACTCGTGAAGAAACACAGCATTAATCATTATTCGACGTACTCTGTCATGAAAGCCTCGGTCGTGGAAAGATTCAACCGAACGTTAAAGAACAATATGTGGAAAATGTTTACGCTTAATGGAAGTTACAAGTGGATCGACGCGTTGTCCCGGCTCGTTGGAGAGTACAATGCGCGAAAACATCGCACTATCGGTATGAGACCTATCGATGTTACCCCCGCGATCGCCGATAAACTTTTAAATACGGTATACAGCAACGTAAAGATTGCGGCACCTGCAAGATTCAAAGTAGGCGATCCGGTACGCGTGAGTAAAGTCAAGACCATCTTTAAGAAAGATTACACGCCAAATTGGTCGACCGAAGTGTTTAAGATCGTTAAAGTGCAGAAAACTAATCCCGTGACCTATGTACTCAAAGATTTGCGCGGAAATCCCGTCGCCGGCGGATTTTACGAATACGAGTTACAACGCGTTGCTAATCCCGATGTACATCTCGTGGAAAAGGTGATACGCAAAAAGGGCGACGAGGTTTATGTGAAATGGCTGGGATTTGATGCAACGCACAATTCTTGGATACATAAAAATAATATATTATAAATATGTTAACAATAATACATAATAATATTTTACAAATATAAACAAAATTGTAAACTTTATAAAATATACATATAATTTACAACAAATATACATATAATCTTAATTTACAATAAATATGCGTAATTTTTTATTTACAATAAATATACATGCTTTTTATTTACAACGGTATTTTATAATATCCCCACGGTAGCGTGCCGGTGGTTTCGGGTACGATATACCGCTTGTCATCGTACGGACTTAGAGCAATTTTTGTCTCGCGGATGGTGTATACTTCGTGTAATTTAGATCTTGTACAAGACTGCTAACGCGTCATTTCAATCTCTTCGTTCAAACACCGCGTGTAATCGTCGAATGTTATCGTTCTCGCGACGACGTTATTCTTGACGCCTTTTATCTTTCCTATCCTTCTTACCATCTACTCGCAACGCGTACATTTTTGCTCTAAGCCCGACGAATTCGGTCATGATGGCGCCATTGTTCTCGTCCTTCATTAAACCCGGTATCTTTTTATTCGCGAGCGGTATACCGTACACATTGTCCACCGCATAATCGCTGGTATCGAATCTGTCGACGTTGCGCTTTATATTCTCATATACATCGTCACACTCTATGTGATATATGAGACTGTCGGTGTCGGTGTACATGACTTTACATTTCTCTCGATACATAGGTACCATATAATCGTGGTGAAACTCGTACAAACATGTCTTGGATATGTCGAGTATACATATACCCACGTAGATTGGTTTATTAAATTTAACTTCGAGATTGCGCAATTCAACAGCGATCAGATTCTCCGAAAACACGCTTCTACTATGAAAATTTGGTTTTGCGATCATCGCCTCTGCGCCATATCTTCCATCCCAATGTGTCACGAGCTTAATATTAACGTGATTGCGCAAATTTTCCATCGTTTTGCCAAATACCGCATTATTCATTAATTTATATAAATTTTTTCAAAATCATTTTTCGCGAGTGTTCGGAATTGTGTATTGAGTTCGATATAACTGCGAAGCCATGGAGATTGCGAAAACTGTAATATTCGATGTATTTTTGTAACTCGAAGTCCGTGTCGCGTGCATTGCTGCAGGTTGCGGTAATGTATTACGTAACGCTTCTTATCATATAAAGTTGCGAGCAGCTTATCCTGCCGCTTACCAGGTGGTTTGTCGCGTGTTGGGCAAAACGGTAGGTCAGTGTGCGCATCGTGAACACGTTGCGGATACTCGAGATCGACTTCAAGGATGTAGCCTATAGGCGAATCGAGCGCGATCGATGATGTATCAAAATCGGATACGTCGTCGACCCATCGAAAATCTGCATAGGGCAAGGGTTGACACATTGCCCATCCGTACAAATTATTTACATCAAAATACGTGAGATACGTTGAAGGTTTCGATGGATCGTACGATTGCATATACTTTTTATTAGCATGTGCGTATCTGTTGGAACATTGACTCAAACCACCGCGTATTCCGCGTTCGATAAATAAAACCATGTCGATATCCGTAAGCAATTCAAATGTAATATTCGTATGCTTCAACATGGCGTCCCACGTGTATCCGGGAAGAGTATAGTAATACGCGGGGTCGAGCACATAACTTTTAATACAACTCTCGCGGGAATTTTCAAAAATATCTGCTAATAACATTACATCAATTTTGAGATACAAGTCGCTATATTCGCCCAGCGTTCGAATGGAGAACCGCTCCCACACGTTCTCGGCGTGCGCGTAATCGCTCTCGGATATTGTGTCACCGGTCAAGGAACTGTAAAATGATTCGCGCGGTGGTAAACACGTATCTTGCAACCTGTCGGCGCAGTCAATATATTCGTACGGAAAGACGCCCTTCCGTGTTAATAAATTGAAATAGTCATTCGGTAAATTTTGAAATTCAGATTTTAAAATTTTGAGTTTGTCTTTATTCAAGAATGATGCCAATTTATCGAGGCTAGCTGTGAGAAATATATACGAATCGATAAAACGCAATTTAATATGATTTTTTGATTTCTCTTTGGTAAGTTTAACATCTTTCGTAAACGATATATATTTTTCTTTTGTTGTCGGAAGTATTTCAATTCCCCCTTCGAACGCTGTAGCTATTTCCTTGATAATAAAATGTGCATCGTAACCGGATAAATTATAAAAAACTATTGAAATGCAAAAAGAATCTTTATTATTTAAATTGCAATTTGAATGCGCGGGACCTCTGTATCGCCCCGTCAGATGGCAATGATCGCGTACGCGTGTATCGTCTTGTACGAATGGTTTCTCGCACATGTGGCATTGTGTCGCGTTGTGAAATTTTTCACATTCATCAGATGTTAAATTTACCATGGGGACATTAGCTGATAAAATACTTTTTACACGCTGCGCTAAATTTTTTAGTTCTTCGACGAACCATGATATGCAATCGATATCGCGACGAGAATGATACGCGGATAACGAATCGTCGTACGAGCAATGTACATAATAAGCAATACTGAATACTTTATGATGTTGGTAATTCCTCTCTTCCTCCGTCTTCTCCAAAACACACTCCAGATCGGCGTATACGACGAAAGGAAGCCGCTCCTTCCACTTGTCCTTATCGCTCGGTAATCGGATAGCGCACTCGTTCATCTCTCGACAGTCCACCGTATGTGACTGTAATTTGTCATTCGAATCAAAGTAGTGCAAACATCTGTAAAAAGAAATACTTTTTTATTTTTTGTTGCATTATTTCTACAATGTGATTTATTAAATATATACGTACCGATCGCAGATATATTTTTGACCATTACGTTTGCTCAATTGCGAGCTCACGAGCCTGGATAGATTCTTGATCCACGCGAAATGTCCAACGTTGTTTTCTTCCACGTACAGCAAGTTGACGTGTTTGTCTCTTTTTTGTTCACTAAGGCGTATCGGGACAATGTTCTTTTCCTCGATACTATATACATTGATTGATATATCGTTGGCAAGTTCGAATTTTTTAATTTGGTTCACAGTCACTGGAAACTCAATGTCCTGGAGATTCAGTACTGTCGTATAATGTGGATACGAAGATACTCGATAAACATAACTTTCAGCTGGATGTAGAGCGGCGACCGTAGACCACGCGAAACACGCATTGTCATTAGATTGCACATTGATTACCGCTCTCTTCATTATTATCGCCCGCGGTAATTTTATGTGACATCCCGCGCGCATAGGATTATATTTATTTATATTTACGATTAAATCGAGTATTCGCGATAATGCCCACCCACTATCACGTTCCTGAAATTCTTCCAGCGATGCTAGAGTGGGCTCGACAACGCGCCGCTCGTACCATTCGCGTAAATCGGTTGTGCGAAAGAGTTCATAGTTTCTCGTATTGATACTTTTATTTGCGCGTTTATCACCCGTCACAAATTCACCATTGAACACTGTATTAATTTTCACATTAAAGTGTTTTTTCAGCACGGTTTGCACGTGTTCGAGCACAATGTCTTTGGCATCCTCGAAAAATTGGCGAGGCTCGATGTGATTATGATTTATAACCGCACCTGTCAATATGCGGCTCTCGAACGCCGTATCGATCTCTCGCCAAATCAATCCGTGTTGCCGCGTGCTGCATCCTGTACCCACATGTACAAAACGCGTGCGTAACGAGTTCTTCAATCTCTCGAGTCGCGCGATTCGGGCAATCAGCGATTGTCGAATCCCGATCGATAATCGTGGACGTTTGATTCGACTTTGCTGTTCCAACGATTCGATATATTCGTCGCATCGTTGCTCCCACGCAACGTACTCCTCTATCGAATTCACCCTTGCAGATCGGTCGCGCAGAATTCGTTCGGCACTGTTTTCCGCCATATTTCTAAATTTATGCCAAAAATTTTGCTAACAAGATGCGCTTATTAGTAGCTCTCGTCTCGGAACTCTTGGCGAAAATACTGACAGGGTGTGCCTCTTTACCATAATTTTATATTCTATCTCGATGTCTCTTTCTATCATGTGTATCAACTAAATCTTTATTTCGCGGTTTGTCACGTACATTTTGACTAATGTTGATTATTGCATTTTTTTGTCATCTAGAGATGTTGTCAAATTTCAGGTGCATCGCGAAAATTTCAAATTACATGCTGCTGTCCAAGTATGTTAGTGCAATTTAACCATGAGGATTATTCTTATATTTCACGATTTTGTCATGTTTTGACACGCGCGTTTGAATTCTGATATCTGGGGTGATGTCTTCGCGAAGCAGCCGCACATCGGCGCTTGAAAATTTTATATTACGTTGCATTTTTGTGCATTCCGCTAAATCTCACACCTGGTGATGATGTCATCTCAGCCAAGATGCATCGCGAAAGTTTTAAATTACTTATATATTAGCACAATTTAATCTTGATAATTATTCTTATATTTCACGATTTTGTCATGTTTTGACACGCGCATTTGGATTCTGATATCTGGGGTGATGTCATCGCGAAGCAGCCGCACATCGGCGCTTGAAAATTTTATATTACGTTGCATTTTTGTGCATTCGGCTAAATCTCACACCTGGTGATGATGTCATCTCAACCAAATGCATCGCAAAAGTTTTAGATTACTTATATATTAGCACAAATTAACCTTGATACTTGTTCTTATATTTCACGATTTTGTCATGTTTTGACACGCGCGTTTGAATTCTGATATCTGGGGTGATGTCATCGCGAAACAGTAGCACATCGGCGCTTGAAAATTTCATATTACGTTGCATTTTTGTGCATTCGGCTAAATCTCACACCTGGGGGTGATGTCATCGCGAAGCAGCCGTACATCGGCGCTTGAATGGAAAAATTGAAAAAAATATCGCGTCGGCAATAATCCCCACCACATTGCAATTTTGCAACGCTAATACATATTTTAAATATGTTTAATACGTTCAGTATTGCATCGGCCACTTGTGTGAAAGGTTCATATAAAATGTATCCTACTGAAGGAAGCCTCATGAATTATTACGTTCCGATTCAAGAAGCTGATGAAACTTCACCGTGTAAGAAGAAGAAATGTAACAAGTAAGTTTTAATTAACTTAAAGAATTTTTATTCTTTTTAAATATTTTTATATTTTTTAAATATTTATATAAATAATATTTTTTTACTCCCCAGCATTTCATCCGAGCCTCGTCGTGCGGTTCGTATACTCGGAAGACGATACGCCTTAACCCCGACGTCATACAAATATTTGGACATTGGAATAAACGTTGGAGCCGTATCCTGCGTGGAATTGATTCTCGGCGATAATCGGGGCAATCAAATAATATTGCCTTTTGAAACGTGGAAATCGCTCATGCAGAAACGTGGGGACATTGAACGGTTTCTACAATCGACTGAAATCTCATTGCGGATCCGAGATTTGACATTCGAAGTGGTTAAAATATCTAATTCGAATATTATAAAAATCGGATTATCCAATAATTCTTTATACATGAAACCGCCAACTCTATTATATTTATTCGATTTTGAAAAATGCATAGATCATATGTATTACTGGCTATGCGAAAATACTCATATTGTTAATGAAAAATTCAAACAATTTGTAACTGTTTTACAACAGAATAATATCGCTAATGTATGCGACGCTACAAAAGCGATACATGAAAGTGATATGTTTAACGGCGAATCACTCATAGATTGCGAGTTATTGACATGTGCTGTAAATGATATTCTTCACGATGCTTGTAATAAATAAGTTATTTTACTATTTATCTGTGAATTTAATTATTTATTCCATCCTTTATGTATGAATAAAAACAATGTAATAGATATGCACAGTCTGCAAACTTAGCATGCGGACGCTATCCTTCTCCTACACATTGCGGACGCCTCGCGCTATCTCCCTCATACCCATCGTCTTACGAACGCTATCTCTCTCTCTCTTCCAAGTGCATGCTTCGCGCTATCCTTCTCGCACCGCCTTACGAACGTCGTATCATCCACGTGCATGCTTCGCGCTATCTCCCAAGTGCATGCGAACGTCATCCTTTTCCTACACGCGAACGCCTCGCGCCTTTCTTTTCCAACGTGCATGCAAACGCTATCCTTGTCTTATGCTCATATGGACGCCTCGCGCTATCCTTCTCCCACGCCCATAGAATATCATTAGCGCTATCCTTCTCTTACACATTGCGGACGCCTCGCGCTATCCTTCTCTCACGCCTCCTCGCGGCATCGCGTTCCCTCTTCCCCGCGGGTCCCTCGCCTATCGGTTTCGCCGCGGTCCCCCTCTTCCCCGCGGATCCCTCATCTATCGGTTTCGTCGCGGGTCTCCCTCCCCCTCTCCGCGGACCCCTCGCCTACCGGTTAGGTTAGCGGGTCCCTGAGGTTAGGTTAGGTTAGGACGCGGTCCCCCTCCCCCCCCTCTCCGCGGACCCCTCGCCCATCGGTTAGGACGCGGTCCCCTTCCACCTTCTCCGCGGACCCCTCGCCTACCGGTTAGGACGCGATTCCCCCGCGTGACGTCATACCCCCCGCGCTGATTTCCCCTCGCCCCCCCCCCCCCTCAGAGGACCATGGCTTAGAACTCTCATTGATATACTACTTACAACTAATATCCTTTTTTTTCTTACTTTTCAGCATTTAGTTGCATTCAACGCAAACGCATCAATTAATGTTGCGTTGCGACAGTTATACAGATGTTTGGTCACTGATTTCTACTACATTTATGCCCATATACTCTCTTTTTGTTTTTGCCTATCCTTGTCTGTCTATACATATATCTGTTTGTTACTATATGTGTTATATGTGCATCATTATAATCTGTATGAGTATGTGTGTCTGTATGTATAGCGACAATAATTTATGTATTTACATATTTCTATGTTACATTTATGAAACACAAACTTCTTTATAAATGTATATAAATAATATATATAAAAATAATCACTTTTGGGTAAATATGCATATTAGGTTACACCTCACCGATGACTTTGACCTTGACATATGTTGTCAAGGACATAACCCTGAGTAACTTTTCCTTATAACTTAACCGGCGGTCTCTTATAGTTTCTAAGATAGTTAAAGTTAACATTTGGGTAATAATATAGAGACAGAGAGACAGTCTGCCCCACAATTGTTACATGGATGAGAAAGTATATGCGTGGACGCAGTGGGTTCCGCCCCACCCTACGAGGGGGCTCCACTTCCGGAAGATATAACCTAACCCAAACCTATTTCTGATTTAAAACTAAAATTTGGTTTGGATTGTGGGGTGAACTTTATAGTACATAATTATCTAATTTTCGGTAATTTTGGGGGTTTTTCGTTTTTTGGGGGTTGGGGGTGATGGGGGACGGGCTTCCCCGACTGATTATCACTGTTGGAGTCACAACAAAAAGTTTTACCGAGAGATCCGATCATATTTGTCAAAATTCAGAAAAGACCTTATTCAAAATAATTACCCTTTTTTGGTCTATAACTTTTTTTGGAGCCTCCCCCAACTAAAAATTGATTATTTATATTTCTTTCTAAACATAAGAAGTCCATAAAAGAATTTGCAGCCCATTTGCAGGTGGAGTCGTGATTCTGAATAATTACCTTTAATTGGAACATATAATCACGTGTAATTTTAAAACACTTAAAGAATTTATTGCGAAAAATATCCCAATCAAGGTTCGAACCTGGACCTCCCTATATTTCGGGACGGGCATCTTTATCAATTCGATTTTAAAATATATAGAAATTTGTATTGCCATTCTTGTGTTACGTCCAGACTCGGGGAAGGATGAGTCGACGGAAGGGCGCAACAACTATTCTTTATTTTCCCGAAATTAAACGTCTCGTGGCGTTTGGAATCGGGTCGAACGAACTGACAGGTCTGAAAAGCAGGTAAACGACTGAGTCGCTGTTACGCTGGTTATTCAGACGTTCGTTCGGTGGTCCCTTTTTGGTAAGAGAATTTAATCTCTTTTACGCGGGATGGGACCAAGTGCGATCTTTCGACTAGAGGAATGAGTGGGGGGTTTAATAAAGAGTTATTTTGATTTTAAATTAACAAAATGTAAATTTATTCATTTTAAAGTAAATGGTGGATATACATGATTATATAAGAAAAATTAAAATAAAATATTGTTGATTATAATTTCTCGGTGAGTGTACATGTGTATGTGTGTTTTTTAATTCGCGGATGTTACATCAATACGGAGGACATCAGTCAGAAATGCAATGGACTGATTTTACTGTTAAATTTAGAATCTGACTGGGTGATACAATATAAAAATATATTTGATTAAAGGATAAAAACATAAAATCAAAATCAATATGTATAAGTAAATAAGTGTATATGTTAAAAACGGTCAGAAATATAAAATTGGTCGCTCGCATATGTGTTAGATTAAGATCAGGATTTAAAATTTTCTAAGACTTATTACCGAAACGGGTTGATGATTTAAAAGAATGAAACATTCTTCGGAAAGTTTTGATTTAAATAAGAAACAAGACAAAAAGGAGGAAAAGAAAAAATTATTCAATTAAACTTCCTTTTTTCAATAGTAATTCAGAGGTGGAGGGGTGGCGAATTTGTACGGTGTTTCGCCCTGTGTCTCATGTCGGCAGCCCGATGTTCGATTCGTGGTTGCTCTGGAGATGATGCCAAGTGAGGACACTGGTGGCACAAGTGCCTAACTCGCGAATTACGGTGCGAAAGCACAGAGTAAGACTGCGTGAAGCTGAAGACCGGAGAATAAGTGCGTAAGTGAGAGATCGTATGTCCCTTCGAGTCCTCTTTTTATATCTCTCTTTTCGGGGTGTATTCTAATTTCTAAGAGTGGGAATCTTCCAAAACTTTAACGAATTAAAAGTTGTGCCAGTGTCCTCATTAGGCGGGGTGTTTCTCCTACTTTTCAAATTTTCACTCATGACGATCGTCGATTGGTGATCAGTTCAGAGTCCCTTGAGCTCTAAGTTTCCCTTACGCCCGTGATTTGATTCAGACAAAGTCCAAATGTGACGTCACAGAAGTTTCGTCATTATTGATTTAGTTGTATTCATCGGGTATTTTGTGAGAATTTTATTATCTTTTCGTTATCAGCTTTTTTATTCCGTTGGAGAATTCCACTGCGAGGGTATCTACTGGTTTTTATTTGTTTTTAGGCGACCGGCGCGGCTTCGTCGCGTCTTTCTCACGGTTACTCGTAGATATAGATATTGATAAGTGACTAAATGTTTAAGGAATGTGTGACGCAGGATGCTCTATCTACCGAACGACTCATTTCTATCACCGATCGATTGTCATTGCCGCAACTTTGTGGAAGGAAGGAATCGTGGAGTCACCAGGACGTAACACTTGCGCCCCTTCAAATTTTTTACATGAGGCACGTGCCTCGTTCGCCACACTGTAGCCTCGGCTCTAATTGTATGTCTACGTGTGAGTTGGCTTACTCCGCGATACATGATACCGCGTAAATATAAAAAACTGACGCGCATCTTTTAATAAACATAATAACTCGAAATATTCTATAACCGAATAAAAAAATTGGAAAAAATTTATGAGAAATAAATGTATCAATTATATTAATCTGAAACTGTATATCTTTAAAAATTTGCAAATTTAAAATGTCTAATGGAACAATTCTCAAAATTTTAAATAATAAGTATTTCTATGATTTTTTATTTCAAGCAGTATTTTTTAAAATATAAGAACTAGCCAATAACAAATAACAATTTTGATGATCGCCTCTCCGTGAATTGTGCGTACGATAATATTATCAATTATAACCGAGCACTTGAAGTTTCACTGAACCTTAAAAACAAAATTATGTTTGTGTTCTCCGCATATTACAGTGTGAGATATTATAATTCCTATCAAATTATTCAAAGTAACGATATTAAAAATAAGCGTACCAAATGGAATATATTTGTAAATCAAATAAAATTTATATTCCAAAATTATATATTGGATATTGCAGGAAGAGAGAGAGGGAGAGGGAGAGGGAGAGAGAGGGAGAGAGAGAGAGAAAGAGAGAGAGAGTGAGTGAGTGAGTGAGTGAGAGAGAGAGAGGGAGAGGGGGAGGGGAGGAAGAGGGGGAGAGGGAGAGGGAAGGAGAGAAGGAGGGTGCGAGGGGAGAGGGAGAGAGGAAGAGAGAGGGGGAGTGAGAGAGGGGGAGGGTGATAGGGGAGAGAAGGGAGGGGGAGGGAGGGAGAAAGAACCCCGCACTAATCATATGGAAAATCTGTCCCGGTCAAATCAATTGGTTTTTACATATGTTGTAGCTTATGACCTACTGAACAAAAGATGTAATGGGCACAAAGCTCAATAATGGACAGTTATCGAGTTATAACCAGTCAAACATGAAAAATTCGGGCTGCCGAATAGTCAAATCTCGGAAGGTATTGATTTTTTTGAAAAATGTTTGAAACAAACATAGTAGGGTTTTACAAAATCTGTTAGTTGGTGACATTATTTGTGAATTTTGAATGACCTTGAAAAGCTCCGTGAACAAAAATCTTCCACAAAAATGCCTATTTTTTATTATATTCGTGTAGCTAAATTCGAGACGTTTTCAAAATAGTTTTGATGAACCTTTTTTCTACTAAAACTTCTTGAGAACTAATATACACGATTTACCATCTCTGGTTATGAGCGTAGAGTTATGTGTAGAGCGCTCGATTCGTACAGCTAGAGACGTCAGGCGACTCATCCCCACTGCTACACTGCGGGCGATATACTGTATACTCTATCTGCAATCTGTGAGAAATCATATTGGTTGATATTGCTAGCGCAGGCATTGTCATCACTAAGCGTATCTATTCTAGCGTTATTGCTGCCGAATGCTATTACTTTCTGGCATTACTACGTCCGATATTGATATTATTGATATCAGTGTATTCTGTTCATTTTGGTCTCAGGAATTATTTCACCAGAAAAGTTTTTAATATCTAATCAATCTGATATTGCTACGCAATTCGATAATAAAGTATTATCATGGCTTACAGACATGGAATCCATTGTTATGTTTGCGATCGTGCTTTTCAAGCACGACAAATGGTACGAATCAATGGCGATAATGATGCAATTAAAAAACAAATCGCTGTTTTTAGGCGAACTGGGCTGGGTAAGGAGCCCATTGATATAGACAATGAAAGCCGATTATGTTTTAATTGCAATGTATCTATTGTACATGAAATAGAACAGATAGAACTTGATCCGACTTGCCTACGACTCAACGTTATTACCCAAACCCGAAATAATTCTTGTTTATTTTGCAATGCTATTGTAAATATTAGACCACTGTCGTTAGAATCCAGGATAAATGTCTTTGTTCTGAAAAATATTTATATTCCTGAACACGTTTATTGTTGTGACCAACATTTGGATGATCGCGGATTTATTTTACAGTTACTCCTGCCAGGTTTGCGATTTATTTATAGACCATATGTAATAAAAGGTCAGCAACTGCAAGTTTTCTTAGAAGCTCTTCGTAATATAGCAAATAATAATAATTGTTATGAAAACGAAAATAGTTTTACAGAGGATGAATTTAAATGTATAGCACCCATTACAAAACAACAGTTTCAAGAATTGTATACATATTGCGATCCTATATTCCAAGAACGTGGTATCAGAAACGTTACTAAAAAAGATCTTTTAATTTTTTTATGCAAGCTGCGACTAGGACTGTCTGACGAATTTCTTAAAGTACTGTTTCAGTATTCCTCTAGACAAGCAGTGAGTTTAGCGATTTCCAAAGTTCGGCAGTCTTTAGTAAACAGATTTGTCCCTGATAATATTGGTTTTCAAGCTATAACTCGAGAAGAGTATATAATGAGACATGTAACACCTTTTGCAAACGAATTATATAATTCTGAGCTAGCTATTCCATAAGTAATTGCTTATATTGACGGGACTTATTCTTATACTCATAAAAGTAGCAACTTTCGTGTTTTACGACAAACATACTCAATGCAAAAAGGTCGACATCTGATAAAACCTTCTCTTATAGTTGCTCCAGATGGGTATATACGGTTATTCAGGGTCCTTACTTTTCTGATTCTCGTAACAATGATGCTCGAATATTAAATAATGAATTTCAACGTGATGCGGACAATATGAGAGGATGGTTTCATGATGGTGACATTTTTATATTAGATCGTGGATATCGAGATGCTCAGCCATTACTTCGTGAATTAGGCATTGAGTATAAAATGCCAGCTTTTCTTGGACCTCAACAGAAACAATTATTCACTGAAGAAGCTAATGAGTCTCGATTGGTGACAAAAACAAGGTGGATAATTGAAACTAGAAATGGACATATCAAGTCTATGTTCAAGTTTTTTGATCATACAATTATAATGCCTCATCTTCATCACTTGGGCGAGTTTTATAACATTGCAG
Organism: Formica selysi; assembly: GCA_009859135.1. Lineage (NCBI taxonomy): Eukaryota > Metazoa > Arthropoda > Insecta > Hymenoptera > Formicidae > Formica > Formica selysi. The sequence continues at coordinate 379,814 of WHNR01000029.1, read as the reverse complement.
GTGCTATAATTAATAGATATCATCCTTTAGTTTTAATGGAAGAAGCTAATGCAGGATTAGCAAGAGAACTTCTTGATAAATCTAGAGAGATTAATATTGTTCAAGCGCGAGTTGAAGTAGAAAGGATGTGCTATAGAAATGCACAATGGATACATTTACATGAAGGACAGTTACGTGACTTTCCACGCCTAACATTAGAATATTTACGAGATTTGACTATTGGTACATTTCAGGTTCGTCTAGCAAGATCTTATATTCAAGATAAGATGCAGCGTGATGCACAAGAAGAATTTCAATTGGATTCGTTGTTTGATGAACAAGGTTTCATAAGGGTGCGAGTGTTTTCACGATTCCGTAATGCTACAAAACATCAAATATTTATAGCTTACAACATAAGAGATGCAGATAATATAGATGATGAGAGGGAGGCGATTTTTGGTTATTACTGCACCTGTAAGTCAGGCGCACGGACTGTGGGTACATGTGCACATGTAACCAGCGTATTGTGGTATTTAGGATATGCACGACACCAGCCCAATGTTCGTTATCCCTCTTCATCATTATTGAACACAATATTAGATGCCGCTCAGAGACCACCACAGCAGGATCCAAATAATGAGTAATATACAATAAGATCATTTATTTTATTACCCCACACATACACACACACACATACACACACAGCAGAGAGGGTTTGGAGTCAAAAAATACTACGGGAGTGACGAACCGTGGGGTCCTTATCTCTGCTGTGACACATAAAGATTTTTGTTCACGGAGCTTTTCAAGCTCATTCAAAATTCACAAATAATGTCACCAACTAACAGATTTTGTAAAACCCTACTATGTTTGTTTCCAACATTTTTCAAAAAAATCAATACCTTCCGAGATTTGACTATTCGGCAGCCCGAATTTTTCATGTTTGACTGGTTATAACTCGATAACTGTCCATTATTGAGCTTTGTGCCCATTACATCTTTTGTTCAGTAGGTCATAAGCTACAACATATGTAAAAACCAATTGATTTGACCGGGACAGATTTTCCATATGATTAGTGCGGGGTTCTTTGATTGATTGATATTTATTAGCTTTCTCAGCTATTTGTAATACAAATCTAGTTTACATTAATTACAATATACTCCTTTAACATTCGCTTAAACGGCACAATTCTTTCATTCCGATTTATTTCAGCTGGCAATGCGTTATACATTTTCACTCCTTCGTAAAACATACTCTTTTGCGCACTCCTTGTTCTGCGATATTTTATTGCAATGTCCCCAGCTTGTCGTGTTTGTCTTTCACTCTCATTTCCCACTATTCCTAATCTATTTCTTAATTGCTCCGGTAACATGTTCCTCAAAATCTTAAAAATAAATATACACACATTATAGTATAGCCTCTATTTTATGGACATAAACTACAGCGCTTGCAGCATACGCTCCATTTTGGTATGTCTATCACATTGCAATATGATCCTCTCGGCCAGGTTCTGTGCTTTTTGCAATTTACTCAGTTGCGTTTCTCACATATCAATTAACAGCGTCACACAATACTCAAAGTAAGGCGCTATGATTGTCTTATATACAATACATCTGGTGTATACCGATATGTAATTACCTATTCTATTAAAAACACGTTTTTTCCCCTATTTTCTTTAGCATATAATCACAATGGTCCTTAAATCGTAGTCTGTCGTCAATAATTATGCCTAGATATTTCATTATTTCCACACGTTCTATCTCAGTTCCATCCAAACATTTCAATGTAATATTACCTCGCAGTTCTTTTCTTATACTTCTGACTATCATATATTTCGTTTTCCCTGCATTCATTTTTAATTTATTTATATTCATCCACTCTTCTATTATAGTAAATGCCATATTCATTTTGCCCTCTAATTCCGCGCTGCTTTCTCCAGTTACATATATTAACGTATCATCTGCAAACATTTTTATACTACATCTTTCTGGACAGATTTTGATTATATCATTTATATATACTATAAATAACAAAGGTCTTAATACAGATCCTTATGGTACTCCATATTCTGTGGCCATTAATTTAGACCATTTATTATTAAATTGAACCTGCTGTGCTCTATCCTTTAAATATGATCTTAACCATTCTATAACCATTCCTCTAATTCCATATTGATATAATTTCTCCAATAATCTTTCTCTATCTATTGTTTCAAAGACTCGCTTAAGATCCATGAAAATTACTCCTACCATTTTTGCTTCACTAACTGTTATGTTTTAAGGGATATCCAGGATAGCGGATTGAACGTAATTTTGTAATGAGATGAGGTGTTTCCAAAGTATATATACAGGGTGTTTCATTTTAATTTCCCCAGGCAAATATTTCGGAAAATAAGGAAATTCGACGAAATGTTTCAGACAAAAATTGTATAGTTTCTAGGGGACATAAGATGGTGCCATTAGTTTGACCTTAAAGAGTCACATGAAGGTCACGTAAAGGTCATTTTGAATTTCTTAAATAGAACACCCTATATATTTTTGCATATTCTTGTAGCTTATCTCGAGAGCTTTTCAAAATACTATAATAAAGTATTTTTTCATTAAGTACTTTTTGAGTTATTTTATATTTTATTCTGACATATTTTGATATAAAAAATAAAATATCTCGTAAAATATTCAGTTTTTGATAATCTTACCGTAATACTTTTATGTACAGAATAATGAGACAAATCAATTATTAATGATAATAATTATAAAAATGTACATAATTATAATAATTATAATAATGATAAAAATATACTAATTGATTTGTCTCATTATTCTGTACATAAAAGTATTACGGTAAGATTATCGAAAACTAAATATTTTACGAGATATTTTATTTTTTATATCAAAATATGTCAGATTAAGATATAAAATAACTCAAAAAGCACTTAATAAAAACATACTTTATTATAGTGTTTTGAAAAGCTCTCGAGATAAGCTACAAGAATATGCAATAAAAAAAGGGGGTTTCCATTTAAGAAAACAAAGTTGACCTTCAAATGACCTTGAATATGACCTTTAATGTCAAATCCAAGGTCACTATTAGATAGCCCCCTTTGTTCCCTACAACTTTTATCCGAGTCGTTTTCCTTCAAATGTTGATCCTGAAAAGTTATGAGGGTGGAACTTTTAAAATGGGACACCCTGTATATACAGGGTATACACCCTGTATATCCTACCAAAAGTGGCCACCCCCTTTTATCTTTTAAACTAAAAGAGATAGATCATAACAAATATATACCAATTTAAATGGCTCAAACTGAACTTTTTTGTGAGCATAGTGGTTGCTTACAAAAGCTATCTGTGTTAACGAACGGAGAGGTATGTATAACTTTTATATAATAATGTAGATATTTCGATATAATAAAAGTTGTAGCGCTATTTGAAACGAATACAACGATGTATGATTTAATGTAAATATTTTACATATTATACGAGTTTTATCGCCTTGAAATATCGCGGGCGACGTCTACCTTTTCACTTTCGGTCCTGTGATATGGCCAACTTCTGACCAATGCATTAGAGATTGACGTATGTCATGTTGTCATTTGATCATAATACTCAGTGTACAATAAATATAAATAGAAAGCCTATGAATCAATGAAGTTATGGAACATTTAACAAATTTCAACATTTTATGACATGTGGCATAAATACATCGCATATCATGTTACTTGCGACGCGGTTTGTTTACTTTATTATTTATCGTGTTACTTGCAACTGCTGGCTACCAAACGTAAACTTTAATAAATAATAAAATGTAGTTTTTAAAAATTGCAGAATATTTTCTAATGATAATAATTCAATTAAAATGTTAATTATTATTATTAATTAAATTATTATTTATGCATTATTGTGTTATTTATACAACTACTAATTTATCAAATGTAAACTTTGATAAATTATAAAACCAATAATTTTTAAAAAATGTGTGCGTCTAATACTTCCTAATGGTTAATAATTTTGTTAAATTATTAAATTTAATAAAACGCATATTATTTATTTTTATTTCATAATTTTGATTTTTCATACTTATTTAAACAAAATCATTTTTTTTAATAAATTGCACAAAGTTTACTATTTTATTATTCATTTATTTTTTAAACAATAAACAAATAACATCAAAATAAAAACAAGTGAGCAACTGAAATAACAACTCAAAAGTAAAATCATTGATTATTTAGCATTTCAACGAATTATTAAAATGGATGCGGAAGATAAATTTAGTAGAATGCGAAGAATTTTGATACATGCTAATTTTAATCGTACAGCTGCGGTACGAATATATCGAGAAATATATATCCTGATGATATACCAGCACCATCTAAAAAAATCATTTCGGAGATAATAAATCACTTTATGAAAAAATAAGATTTGACTAAAAGCAAATGCACATTTAAAAGATTATAAATATTTTGTATAATTAGCTCGATATTTTACACGTAGATTGGCTGAAAGATTAGAACACGAGGGTAACGCCGCAGGGCGTCAACACAATGTAAAACATCGTGGCATCAATGAATTGGTAGAGCCTGTTATGTTGCTCATTCAAGAAAATTGTTTCCTCATTATTTGAGTGTACAAAAAATAGCTCGACAAATAGGTAAATTAAACGAGTAATATTCCAAAAGATCTCTCTCTCTCTCTCTCCCCCCCCCCTCTCTCCCCATGGCGATGGGAATAACGAAGCTAAAAAAAGGAAGCAAGGGAACAGTGATCATTGGTTTTGAAACTGGAGAAGAAATGAAAAAGTTGAAAGCCACAGTGCAGGATAAACTGGGAGAAAATTTCAAAGTTACGGAATCACCGCAGATGAAGCCCAAAATAAAAATTATCAATGTCAGCGAAGAAGAAATGAAGTTGGATGATGATGACTTAATAACTACAATCAAGAAGCAGAATAGAATTGATGCAATAAATGATAGATTCCAAATACGAATAGTAAAGAAAACAATGAAACAAAGGAGAAATGATAAAAATCAACTTAGAAGAAGAGAAAAAGAAGAAGGTTCAATAATAATTGAAGTAGATGAATGTTGAAAAAAGAAAAACTAAATGTAGGATGGAGAAAATGTCCTATATTGCCTTTATTATTTCATACTCGGGGTATGTGATTAGCGGAATCTTTATAATCGTAAATATATTTGTATTATCGTGAGATAGGGAGTAAGGGAAAATAAAGGGAGATTACGAGAGATGAGAAAACGTGGCAGTTAAGTCAAAGAGTATAGAGCATACAGAGAGTGGAGACTAGGCAGGTGACAGCGACAGGAGTTGGTAGAGTATAGAGGGTGCGGTAGAGAATAAGATGGCGCAGTCAGCCGCGAAAGAGGCGAAGGAGAGAAGAGGTAGTTACGGGAACATAGAGGAGATGCTAAAAAGGAAAAGGGGGGATCAAGGGGAAGGGAAAGAGGAAGAGGAGACTTTCAGAAGCGTTAAGAAGACGACAGGAGTACTAAAGGATCCGGTGTTAGGAAGGTTAGGAGGAGAGGGGGAGATGCAGGAAATAATAAAAAGTTGGAGGAATGAAATGGAGGATTTAGTGAGGGAGATGAGAAGTATGAAGGGATGGAAGGAGGAAATAAGAAATATGAAAGAGGAAGTTAAAGAAGGAATTAAAGAACAGGGGAAAATGATGAGAGAGGAGGTGGAAGAATTGAGAAGGGAATTCGGCGAGAGGGAAAAAAGATGGTTGGAGGAAAGGGAGGAACTGAGGTGGAGTATCAAAATGATGGAGAGGAAAATAGAGAAATTAGAAAAGCGCGGTATAGGGGAAGTAGAAGGGAGTAAGGCATTCAGACGGGAGGGAGATGGAGAGATGGGGAATAAGGTAAAGGAAATAGAGAGAAGAATGGAAAGAAGGGAGAGGGAGGAAAGAAAGAGAAATGTTCTGATTAAAGAGGTAGAGGTGAAGGAGGGGAGAAGAAGGATAGCGATATAGGGGTATTTGCTAGTATAGGGATGAAAGTGGAGATAGAGGGAGTAAAAAAGAGGGGGGGAGTTTTGGAGGGAGGGAGGGAGATGATTTTAGTAAGGCTGAAGGATGAAGAACAAAAAAAGGAAATTTGGGATAAGAAGAAAATGTTGAGAGGCAGGAAGGAGAGAATTATGGAGGACTGGACATGGAAAGAAAGAAGAATGAGATGGAGGTTAGAGGAGATGGCCAAGGAAGAAGAAGGGAAAGGGAGGAAAGTGCGGATAAGTTATGGAAAAATCAGAATAGATGAGAAATGGTGGAGATGGGACGAGGAAAAAGAAGTTTTGAAGGACGGGAATGGAAATATAAAAAAGGAAGAAAGGCTAAAAGATAAGGAAGGAGAGGTAGTGAGCGAGCAGGGGAGAGAGGAACGGGGGAGAGGGGAAGGGAGGAGCAAGAAGGAGTATGGAAGGTAGCGTTTTGGAATGTAGCAGGAGTGGGAAATAAGGATAGGGAGTTTTGGCAAAGGATCAAGGGATGGGATGTAATAGTGATGTCGGAGACATGGTTAGAGGAGAAGGGATGGGGAAAGTTAAAAGATAGATTACCGAAGGAGTTTACATCGAAAGAGCAGACAGCAAAGAGAAGTAATAGAAAGGGAAGAGCGAGGGGAGGTATGCTGCTAGGAGTGAAGAAGAATATAAGGGTAGAAGAAGAAGGGGAGGAGGAAGAGGAGGGAAGAATGATCTGCAGGTTAAGCATGGGGGGAGAGAGCTGGAGAATAGTGGGTATATACGTAAACGGGGATGTGGAAAGAAAGATGGAAGGTGTAAAGAGTTGGATGGAAGAAGGGGAAGAGGAGATTAAGACATTAATAGGGGGGGGGGAGGACTTTAACGCGAGGACAGGAGAGAAGGGAGGGTGGACGAGCGAAGAGGAACTAAGGAAAAGGGAAAAGGGAAGGAGATCGAAGGATAGGAAAATGAATAAGGATGGAAGAAAAATGATAGACTGGATAGAGAAAAGGGGATGGACAATACTGAATGGAAGCATAAAGGGGGACGAGGAGGGAGAGTTCACATACACCGGGGGAAGGGGAGAGACAGTTATTGACTATATTATAGGTGACGAGAAGGTAAGAGAAAAAATAGAGAGGCTAGAAATAGAAGAGGAGGTGGACTCAGATCATTACCCGGTGATAGCATGGGTTAAGGGGAGCACGAGCAGGGGGGTGAAGAAACAAGGCAACGTCAGGAAAGGAAAAAGGGGGGTATGGGACGAGAAAGGGAAAGAGATGTTTAGGGAAGAAATGGGAAGTGTGAGGAGAGGAGAGGTTAAGATACAGGAGGAAATAGAGGAAATGGGAAAGAGATTAAGGGAGACATTAGAGAGATGCGAGGAGAAGAGGGGAAAAGGAAAAAGCTCTAGAAGGGGATGGTGGGATGAGGAGTGTAGAGAGAGAAAAAGAGAAGTTAGAAGGGAGTTGAGAAGATGGAGAACAGAGGGAGGGGGAGGAGATAGGTATAGAGAAAGAAAAAAAGAATATAAGGATCTATGTGAAGAGAAGAAAAGAGAGGAAAGGGACAGGATGATGAGAGAAGTAGGGGAAGCAAACACAGAGGGAAAAGTATGGGAGTTAGTAAGAAAAGAAAGGAAGGGAAGGAAAAGGGTGAATGAGGATATAGCGATGGGAGAATGGAAGGAATATTTTATGGATCTGTTAGGGGGAGTGGAAGGAAAAGTGATAAGAGGAGGAAGGGAAAGGAGAGAGGATGGGGGAGATGCAGAGGTAGGGTTAGAATGGGAAGAAGTTAAGAAGGTGATAGGGGGGCTGAAAGGGGGGAAAGCGATAGGAATGGATGGGATACCGAACGAAGTCTGGAAGTACGCGGGGGAAGAGCTGGAAAAATGGGTGTGGGAGGCATGCGGGAGGGTATGGAAGGGAGAGGGGTGGCCAGAGGAATGGAAAGAGGGCATCATTGTACCGATAGTGAAAAAGGGGAGGGGAGTAGAAACAAAAGATTATAGAGGAGTGACGCTAATGCCGTCAATTTATAAGATATACGCGGCGGCATTAGGGAAAAGATTGAAAGAAGAGATGGAGATAAAGGAGGTGCTGTCGGAGAGCCAAGCGGGATTTAGAAAAGGAATGGGAACAGTAGACCAGATATACGCGCTAAACTACCTAATTAACAGACAGATAGGTAAGAAAGGAGGAAAAATGACGGCGGTATTTATAGATCTGAAGGCGGCATTTGATTCGGTGGACAGAAAGATTCTAATAAGGGTAATGAGGGAAAGGGGTATAAGAGAAGGATTGGTGAAAAGGATAGAAGAAATAGTAAGGGAAACAAAGAGTAGGGTGAAAGTAGGAGATAGGACGGAAGAGGAATTTTGGACAGCGAGAGGGTTAAGGCAGGGATGTCCATTGAGTCCGATGTTATTCAATGTTATCCTGGCGGACTTAGAAGAGGACATGACAAGAGGCGGATGGGGAGGAATACGATTAGAAGAAGAAAAGTTATATACACTGGCGTACGCGGATGACGTGGTGTTAATGGCGGAAGAAGAACAAGATATGAGAGCTATGCTGAGTAGATTAGAGAGATATCTGGACAAAAAAGGCCTGGAATTGAACGCGGAAAAGACGAAAATAATGAGATTTAGAAAGGGAGGAGGGAGGACAATGAAGATAGATTGGAGATGGAAGGGGAAGAAATTACAAGAAGTGAAGTAGTTCAAATATCTGGGGTACACCATACAAAGAAATGGAGGGCAGGAGGCACATGTAAAAGAGAGGAGAAGAAGGGCGGCCATATTGATGAGGGAAGTTTGGGAAATCGGGAAAAGGTTATGGGGAAAAGACTGGGAAAGGAGAATATGACTGTATGACACATTGGTGTGGATGGTAATGGGGTATGGAGCAGAGATATGGGGATGGAAAGAGAGAAAAGAGATAGAGGGCATACACGATAGGTACTTGAAATGGACAATGGGAGTAGACTGAAAAACGCCAGGGTATATGATTAGGGAAGAGACAGGGAGAGGGTTGATGAGAGGAAGAGCGGGAAGAAGGGCGAGGAATTTCGAAAAAAGACTAGAGGAAGGGAAGGGAGGAAAAATATCTAGAAGATGTTGGTTAGAGTTGAGGGAGAGATGGAAAAAAGGGAGGAGGATAGGGGCATGGGAGCAGGAAAAAGAGGAGTTTCTTAGAGAAAGAGGGGTACAAGGCGAGAAGGAAGAGGAAAGGGATTATGGGGAGTTAGAAGAGAGAGATAGGAGAAAGCAGAAGGAAGAAAGGGAAAAGAAAATAGGAGAATCGAGGTACAATAAGTGGTACAGAAGAGTGAGGGGCGAGGGCACCCCAGAGTATTTGAAAAAGGGATGGGCGGAAAGTAGATGGAGAAGAGTATTAAGATTTAGAATGGGAAACGAAATAAGAGAAAGGTTATACTGGGAGAGAGAGGAGAAGAGGACATGTAGAGTGTGTGGAGGAGTGGAAGAGACTTGGGAACATGTATGGGAAGGGTGTACGGGAGAGGGGAGAGGGAGGGAGGAGAGCTGGCAGGATGCTGTGGAAAGGATGCTGGGAGGAGATGGAGGAGGAGAAGAATGGATGAAAGAGATAGAAAGAGCGAGAGGGGGAGAGAGCAGGGAAGGGGGAAAAGGGGGAAGAAGGGAGGAGAGGGGAAAGGTGGCAGTAAAAGGGGTGAACGTATGAAGGTGGGGGGAGAGAGTGAAGGGAGAGGGAAGGGAAGGAGAACGGGGGAAAGGAGGAGTGTGAGAGAGAGAAAGAGAGAGAGGGTGGAGGCTGAAAGAAGAATGAAAGAGGAAAGAGGGGCGGAAAAATTATAAGGAAGAACAGCGGAAGCGGGGGTCCAGTAGAGATAAGGGTTAGTGTAAGATAGACGTAAGTAGTATGTAAGTTAGAGATAAGGCAAGTAGGAGAATAAAGCGGAGAGAGAGAGAGAGAATGATGGAAAGGGCGATGATGAAGCGAAGCATGTACAAAATATAATAGATTAAGGTAATAGGTTAAGGTGAATGTAAAGATTGTAACCCCATTGGGGAACAATAAACTTCTACATACATACAATATATTTGTATTATCGTAATATGCGCTAATTGTTAAGAACTTTTCGATTGTTCTCCAATTTTCTGCGGATATTTGAAATGGGAAGTGCGTTCCCTGCGGTATTTGTGACGCTGTTTCCTTGAGGTTATCTAGGATGCTTTCTATGAGTAATAATCTTATGTCGATTACCCCTCTTTTCGCGTTAGTCAGATGCGCGATAATATCCATAAGATCGTTCGTTAGATCTTTTATTATGGCATTTAATATTATAAAGTGTTCGTCGAGATCTTCTCATTGTCCATATCCGACTTCTGTTTGTATCCAGGCTTGTCGCATCTTCTCTGTTATATTTAAGAATTATTCTTCATTTTCTTGCAGAACTTTTTCAACATTATCCACATGTGCAATTGTTGCGTTTAATATTTTAATCTGATTTTTCATCGCGTGCTGCAGCGTTTGCTGATTTCTTTGCATGAGATTTAATTGCTCCTTTATAATTTTTTCGTCGTCTGCGTCCATTGTGCCGAAGAGTGTTTTGGCTATCGTTCCTAGACCGTCGATTAGCCCTCGTTTTGTCTTCTTGGGTGCTTGGTATGCAATTTTCAGACGTTTTAGCAATTTTTCTGCTTGTTCTCTGTCCTTTTCTGCTATTTGTAGCAGGTTGTGGCAGGTTTCTTTCATTTTTATTTGCAATGGTTTATCGTAACATAAGACTCTCGTTTGTGCCATGTAGTTTTCTAGTTGTTTCTGTCGATGGTTCATTGCGGCGATATCTAGTTTTATCACCATTTTCCATGTGGATTCGATTTGGTTTATCTTGCCCATTTTTTCGAAGTAGATACCCGGTTCATATTTAAATTCTTTTATTTCGACTTGGGTATCAGGTTCGGTTTCCTTACAGGTGCTCCATGCAATAAGATTCTTGTAATAGAAAACTTTGTATTATATTATAATATTTTCTTAGAATCATTTGCGGTGCATTCTCTTTTTCTCTGGATGCATATACAGCTATTTTTTGCTTTTATCTAGCCCTTTCCAGGCTTTTTATTCGCTCTTCTATTCAGTCTGTCTTCTGACGTCGTCTTGTATTGAGCGTTTCTTTTTTATTTTCTCTCGCGCTGTTTTATTATCGATTTGTGTTGTCGATTGGTGTTTTCATGGCTCCGAATTCGAATGAGTTTCGTTTCGCTGCGGGACAAGGTTCGGTGCACGATAATGGGCGTCGCGCGGGGCAAAATCCGGAGGAGCACGACCATTTTGCTCGCTCCTTTCGGGATCAAATCTCGGCGCCCGCGCTTGTTCGCGAGGTCGATCTACTAGGTCTTCCGGATCTAGTGATTGACCGTGCCGTTGTTTTTGTGCCTGAAGTTCCTGTTGACGCGCCGCCGCACAGTGGGGCCACAAGACATGCGTTGTTTCAAAAAAGTCTAGAGCGCTTGGTTTTTAAGCAATCCTGACGTTTTTTTTTTAAATGATCGTCTTGAAATTTGCAAAAGATCCCTCGTGGCCGATTTAAAAAAAAATTGTTACTAATTAGTAAAACATAAACACAAGAATCTTTTCCTGAAAATAGACTGTAACTGCCGAACAATTGCATACAACTTATTTACATATTCTTGTAGCTTATCTCGAGAGCTTTTCAAAACACTATAATAAAGTATTTTTTCATTAAGTACTTTTTGAGATATTTTATATTTTAATCTGACATATTTTGATATAAAAATTAAAATATCTCGTAAAATATTTAGTTTTCGATAATCTTACCGTAATACTTTTATGTTCAGAATAATGGGACAAATCAATTAGTACAAAAAAATAATTGTTTTTAAGAAAAAGTATGTAATTATTTACAATGTATTTTTTAAACAATTATTTGTTTTTCTCTTTACCCTAATTGATTTGTCTCATTATTCTGAACATAAAAGTATTACAATAAGATTATCGAAAACTAAATATTTTACGAGATATTTTAATTTTTATATCAAAATATGTCAGATTAAAATATAAAAGAACTCAAAAAGTACTTAATGAAAAAATACTTTATTATAGTGTTTTGAAAAGCTCTCGAGATAAGCTACAAGAATATGTAAATAAGTTGTATGCAATTGTTCGGCAGTTACAGTCTATTTTCAGGAAAAGGTTCTTGTGTTTATGTTTTACTAATTAGTAACAATTTTTTTTTAAATCGGCCACGAGGGATCTTTTGCAAATTTCAAGACGATCATTAAAAAAAAAAAAACGTCAAGATTGCTTAAAAACCAAGAGCTCTAGACTTTTTTGAAACAACGCATGTCTTGTGGCCCCACTGTGCGCCGCCCCATATCAATCGGGGTCGCGGGCTTGAGTTTCGTTGGGATCCGGTGCCTCGTTTTGTGGGTCGTGGTCGCTTTCTCAACCCTGAGCCTCGTCCTGTGGGTCGTGGTCGTGTTCTTCTTCAGGCTATGCGGGAGTGGAACCTGGGTCGCGGTGCTGGACGTGGAAGTGGAGGACGTTAAGGTATGAATTTTCTTTATTTTTTGTTTTTCGTTTTCCTTATTATCTATTCTATTTTTATTTTATTCGTGCGTTTTTCTTCTCTTTTTCCTTCTTTTTCTTACTCTTTAATTTTCGATAAATAGTTTCAATCGATTTATGTGGACGCGTATAGTTTTCCTTCCCCTTTTTATTGTGTACTTCACTTCCGAATTCTTTTCGATTATCGTGTAGGGTCCGGTCCATAGGGAGTCCAGTTTCTTCGATCGTCCTCGGCGAACTGTTTCGTCGTACAAGAGGACTTTTTCTTCTACCTTGAGTTTGATTTCTTTAGTCATTTTATCGTAATTTTCTTTAGTTTTTATTTTTTCGTTCTTCAGATGCTCCTTTGCAACTTGCTGTGAGGCGCGTAATTTTTCTTTTAATTCTTGAGCGTAATCATCGTATGTATACGTGGGCTTAGGCGGTTGCGACAATGTCGTCGGTAATGTTGCTCGGTGCCCATAAATTAATTCGAAGGGTGTGAACCCTGTCGCCGTGTGCGGTGTCGTATTATACGTAAACATCGCATAGGGAATCCATTCGTCCCAATCCGTTTGATCAGCGTTTATATAATATCGGAGATATTCGGTTAGAGTCCGGTGAGATCGTTCTAGCGCTCCGTTGCTTTCCGAATGATACGCGGTTGTTTGGATCTTTTCGATTTTTAATAGTTTGCAAGTGTTTTAAATATTTCGCTTAAAAAATTTGTTCCTTGATCCGTTAATATTTTTTCTGGGATATCGTGTTCGAAAATTATTTTCGTCGCGAATTCTTTTGCAATTGTCGCGGCTCCTTGATTCGGTATCGGAATTGCTTTACTAAATTTTGTTATCTTGGAACGTTAAAATATATTTATTTCCATTATTAGTAATCGTTAGTGGACCTACGATGTCTAAAGCAGATTTTTCAAAAGGTTTATTCGTAATTATTAGCGGGTAAAACGAGGGGGGGATTTAAGGCGGCAGGAGGCACGAACCAAGCATCCATCTCTCCCGTGGCAGCGGCACTGTCGTGTCTGTGTAGGGCGTTTACACACTTCCTCAGCCCGACAAATAATTGTTAGAAAACAACATTTGCGGGTCTGAAAAAATATGCGAGGTACGAGTGGCTGAATCGGGAATCGAACCCGAGTCTTTCGCTTTCCGGGCAACTGCTCTTACCACTGAGCTATTCAAACCTCACACCTTACGCCACTTTAACACAGTACATACGACTCCAGAGCGATGTTGAAATCTCGCTCCATGGATGCAGTGCCGATTGCCACGGAGAGACGACATCCCCAGCACGTCTCCAGAGCGGTCCAATCATATTAAACGATTGAAAATTGGCGCTCGTAGCCGCTCAGGGATGAGTCTTGACTCGTCACCAGTATGAATGGAAGCCTCCTCGAGTAGTCCATCCTAAACCACTACGCCTAAGCAGCTCCCTCTTCTGCTCCCAATTAATAATACGATCTTCCACCGTCACCACGTGGTGGATCTAGTGGACAGATTACCAGCACTTACGCTGGCACAGATGTACACCGCAGAGTGAAGCGAGGGGGGGATTAGGCAGTATCCGTTATTATTAGCGGTGCTTTAATTTTTCGCCATAGTTTGTTTTTCTGACAAAATTCGCATTTTGTTATATAATCTTCGACATCTTTTGTCAATCCTCGCCAATTGTGCATTAGGCGAATTCGATTAATCGTGCGCTCTTTTTCTTGATGCCCTCCCACAGGTGCATCGTGATATGCGTATAGAATATGTCGCTTCTCGTCTTCCGTGTATTCTCACGTTATCTTCGTATCGGTGCTCTCATCCTCCTCGACGCTGTTGATATCCGCCACGTGTCGACTTAGCGCGTCAGCGTTTCTGTTTGCTGTCCCGGCCTTGTGTATGATCTCGTAATCATATTCTTCTAATTTTAATCTCCATCTAATTAATCGAGATCCAGGATCGGTTAATTAAATAACTATACGAGCGACCCGAGTGGAAATAATAATATGGCCCCGATTAGGAACTGATCAGGCAAGCCTTAGTTAGTGATCGGGTCCTGGTGAATACACCCGATCAGGACCTGAGATGTTTGGTAACGCAATGCCCCTATCGGGAACTGATCTGAAGGCCTTATCAGGAATCGATCGTGCTGCACTATTACAACCCTAATAGCGCCTTCTATTAGGAAAAACTCGCAGCACTGAATGTTTGAAGCGTATATCTTTGATAATATTAATGAGCATATGTTCTGAATGCTGCACATTTCATTGGGAGTGCAAACTACTCCCAGTGCGCACTGAGAGTAGTTTGCACTCCCAATGAAATGTGCAGCATTAAGAACATATGCTTATTAATATTATCAATGATATACGCTTCAAGCATTCAGTGCTGCGAGTTTTTCCCAATGGAAGATGCTATAACTTATTTAATTGGGGTTCTTATCGGGTGATTATGAGGTATAAGTTTATTAATTATATTACGCAAAAAGAATGTAATACAAATAATTTCGATAATGTTTATATCTATATTTATAATTTAGCATATTGATATATTATATTTAATATGTTGTGCCTCCGTGGAGGTACAGAGATTTTTGGGGATCGTTGGCCAAATTAGAACTGGGAAGTTCGGGATCGTTCAGGGTCTTCTCTCCGTTTGTACCAAACTTGTAGTCGTATTTGAATAAAATCTTTTTATTTGAAGATATCAGCTTTAACTCTTCCTTTCTTTCTCGCTCTACAACTGTTTGGCTTATCGCGGTATAGAGTTGCTTCACGTGCCTGATATCGCGGCTGCCGTCGCGAGATCAGCTGGAACGTTCTCTATTATGAAAACGATTACAATTGTCAGTCTCGTGGTTGCTTTTGTTAAGTTCGACTGTACTATATAGTTGTATGATTATCACTGCTTCGTGTGATTTTATGATTAGGACTGCCTAGCGCTCGTTCGAGGTGGGTAGTTTTATCACCTCCTGTTCGATTAGTTTTTTGGAGGGGATCGCTTAGCGACAGGACCATAGGTGGTCGTGTCGCTCGATTTTGGGTGGAAAAACCCCGGATGCAAGCTACGTATATTCTTTGCTTGCATTTCCGGCGTATCGGTCTTCGAGTCTCGCGAACGCGTGGCCTCCGCGCGTGGCTTGCTTTGTCAGCGATTGCGCTCGTAACTTTATACGTCTTCCTCGACTTCGAGTTATAGTCGGAAGACGTTAAATAATATTTAATAATTAATAATTATACTATTATAATTTGGTTATAGCCGTTTTGGGCTATAACATCCCTCCCCCGTTGAAAAAAGAAAAACGGGGGTACAACGTTTTTCTTTAGTTATACCCTTTCTTATTCTAACGAATACATTATTTTTCCCGTATATAATATTTGATATAATCGTTTCTTACTATCTAAAATCGCGTACTTAGACTACGCTTTAGTATCGGTCTTGGAAGTCCGTAAGCTATACGTGGTTCTTCATCGTATATCCTGACTGATGGTCGTTTTATTTTCCTCTTTTTATTTTTTATAATTATGTATGTTACAATGGCTATTATAATTATTGTTATGATTCCGCTTGTAGCCATTGGATAAACAATTTGTTTTTGAACAAAGAAGTTCTGTTCGTTGTCTTTTAGATTATTATTTAATTCTTCTAGTTTATTTTTTAATTTTATTAATTCTGTTCGGTGTAGCGTTACGTTTTCTAGTGTGTCGTTATCGTGTGTCTTGTATATCTGTAGAAGCGTGATATTTATTTCTGGTAAGTAGGTTTCTACACTTGTTTCGTATACTGTTTTTATTGACTGTAACGTCATATCTGTTGTCGTTAATTTACATTTTCCTTTTAATGTAATTTTTCCTGTATTTTTAATTATTCTTTTTTGTTCGTGTCGATTATCGCATTGTATCGTTATCTGTTGGTCGGTCGCGGTCGCATATAACCAAGTGTGCGGTTGTCGTAGTGTTGTCCAGATCGCATTTTTCGAGCTTATCAATTGTGTGTTACAATTGTGTTGTCGTGACAATGTATATGTTTGTATTTCGCACGGTGCATTTTGATTCATGCGATATATCGGTATCGTATTTTCACACGTATATTGGGAATTTATTTCTATACAATTTTTTAAATCGCTTTCCGTTATTCTAAGATAAGTTAATTTTTCCTTATCTATTGCAATTATTTTATTATTTATTTCGGTTACGGTAAATATGTTATTATTCATCGGTACGGGAAATGTAATTACATTTATAATATCGTAACTCGGTTGTGTAATTAATGGGAATCGCAATATGGTATAAACATTTCTTTTATCGTAGAACGCGCTTATTTTGGTATATTCTTCTATCGCTAGCCAATCTTCCGCGTGAACTTTGAACGGGAAATACATTCCTTGTTGTAATTGTTGCGTTGCTTCTTTTAAATGTGTAATAATCGTTTCTATCGGCATTAATTTCGGATGCATTGCTCCTTTGCGTATATATGTTAAATATTCGATTGTATTTTCCGCGTCGCGTATTAACTCTGTTATAACCGCGGTGATTATTATAAAATGTTCATTTATTTCGGCGCGTTCAGTATATACCATTACCCGTTTTTGTAAAAGTTTCTCATTTCGATCTATTATTAGGTGTACAAATAAGTTTCCGCCGTTTGACAAAAGTTGGCGCCATCAGTAAGTTATGGTTAAAATTGTCAGATGTAAAACGTCCTTATCGTAAGATTGGACATCAGTCAATAACATAACCTTAAAATATTAGTGATTTTTTATTAGTATAATATATTTTTTTGTGTGCGAAAATGTCGAGTTTTGAGCCGAATAAGCCTCATTTGCGGGAACTTTTGATTTACTTCTTCAATTTGAAGAAATCTGCAGCTGAGGCGTATCGATTGCTTGTAGAAGCATATGGTGAGGCTGCCTTAAGTGAGAGAAGTTGTCGTGAGTGGTTTCAAAAGTTTAAGAACGGAGAATTTGACATCGAAGACAAAGAACGTAGCGGAAGGCCGAAAGTGTATGAAGACGCGGAATTGGAAGCATTATTGGATCAAGATTCGTGCCAAACGCAAGAAGAACTTGCACTTACATTGGGAGTGACTCAACAAGCCAAACTGACGCCGAGAAACGTTGAACGCCGATTGTTCACATGTGAAATGCTGTTTGCCAGGCATAAACGAAAGGGTTTTCTGCACCGTATAGTCACTGGTGATGAAAAATGAATCCACTATGATAATCCAAAAAGGAAGAAATCATGGGGACCACCTGGCCATGCTTCAACATCTACAGCTAAGCCAAATATTCATGGAAAAAAACTCTTGTTATGCATTTGGTGGGATCAGCTTGGTGTCGTGTATTATGAGTTGCTCAAACCGAACGAAACCATTACTGGGGCTGTCTACCGAACACAATTGATGAGATTGAGTCGAGCACTCAGGGAAAAGCGCGCCCACTACTCCAGACACGACAAAGTTATTCTCCTGCATGATAATGCTCGTCCACATATTGCGGCGCCGGTCAAAACCTATTTGGAAACACTCAATTGGGAAGTTTTACCCCACCCGCCGTATTCACCAGACATTGCTCCTTCTGATTTCCACGTGTTTAGATCGATGGCGCATGGCCTGTCTGAGCAACACTTCACATCATATGAAGATACCAAAAATTGGGTCGAGTCGTGGATAGCCTCAAAAGATGAAGCATTCTTCCGACGCGGTATCCATATGCTGCCAGAAAGATGGGAAAAAGTAGTGGCAAGCGATGGACAATACTTCAAATAAAACATTAGATTCCGTTCTTTCACAATAAATGCCCAATTTTTGATAAAAAACGGCGGAAACTTATTTGTACACCTAATATATTTTCTAATTTTTCAATGTGCGCTATAGTATTATTTACTACTTTTATTTGAGTTCGAACCACGTGTTGTAGCGTTTGTTGTTTATTTTCTAATAAATTTAATTGTTCGTTAATATGCTTTTCATCGTTCGCGTCCATTGTTCCGAACAATGTTTTCGCTATCGAGCCTATTCCGTCTATCAGTCCTCTGCGTCTGTTAGTCGGTGGTTTATATATTGTTTGAATTTGTGTCATTACGTTTTTTAGATATTTTGCTTCTCGTTTCGCTATAATATCAAGATTATTGCAAGCGTCTCGATAGTAGTGATTCTGTAGTCTCATTGTGTCGCACATCGTTTCTGTTTGTTGCAAATACTTCAATATTTGTTCGTATCTGTCGTTTAATATTGTTAGATCTAATTGGATTACTAATTTCCATGTCCCCTTGGCGTAGTATAGCTGTCCAATTTTTTCAAAGTATAGGCCCGGGTTATATTCAAATTCTTGAATTTCATATGATGAGTCCGTTTCATATAACTCCGTGAGACCCGCGGTCCGTCGGCTGTTCCAGCTGACGAGTATCCTGTAATATTATATACTTTAGTTTTATTTCTCGCGATGATATCCCGCGAGTGTCATTGTTATCGGTTAGTATCTTTTTCTGAGATGATTTTTCTGCGATTCTTCTGCAGTCTCTTCTGCGGACCGTCGCGTTTTCGTTCAGTCTCCTACCGATTTTTATACGGTCGACAGCGTACGATAGTTTGTTAATATTTTACATTATGTCGGCTGACAATGAGTCCGGTGATTATCGTCGAGTCCCGGTTTGCGGACCGGAGTTGCCCCTCGATCCTTTCGAGCGAGCTTGTGCGGCCGTGTACCGTAGTTTGGAGCCATATTCGCTCCGTATTACTATCGATACTGTAAGTGGTGATCGTATAGTGGAGGAGATGGTGCCATATCCGCGCAGTGATTTGCGTTTTTTGGGGATTGAGTTGGGCATTGCTCGCCTTTATGATGGTCGTCGGTTCGAGGATCTTCGTTTACCTGCGGTCTTTATTCCTCGAGGTCGTGGGCTACTGGGTCCACTAGTTGGTAGAAGCCACTTCCGGCGGGGAAATTTTCCTGGAGGTCGCGGCTGTGGAGGACGGGATCACGCCTCTGTGGAGGACTTGCGTCGTTTTTTTGAGCGGATGAGGTGTCCCGGTCGTTCCCGCAACGAATAAGGTAAGTTTATTTTAATTTTCGATAAATTGCGTCAGCTTATTTATGTGCATGCGGATTGCTTTTCTCCCCTTTTTTATCGTATAATTTACGTCTGAATTCTTTTCAATTATCGTGTACGGTCCGATCCATAAAGATTCGAGTTTTTTAGATTGTCCGCGTCGGAGTGTCTCGTCGTACACTAATACTTTGTCACCGACTTTAAATTTTATTTCTCTAGTATTTTTATCGTACTGTTGTTTAGCTTTAATTTTTTCTTCTTTAACATGCTCTTTTGCGAGCTGATTTGTTGCCCGTAGTCTTTCTTTTAATTCTTGCGCGTAATCGTCATAATTATATGTCGGCTTAGGCGGTCTCGTCAGTGCCGTAGATAGATCGGCTTGGTGCCCGTAGACTAGTTCAAAGGGTGTATATCCCATAGCTGTGTGTGGCGTCGTATTATACGTGAACATTGCGAAGGGTATCCATTCGTCCCAGTCTGTCTGGTCGTCATTTATATAATGTCTTAAATATTCGGCTAATGTTCGATGCGATCGTTCTAACGCGCCATTACTTTCCGGATGATAGGCAGTTGTTTGTATTTTATTTATTTTTAATAATTTGCATGTATTTTTAAATATTTCGCTTAAGAAATTTGTGCCTTGATCCGTTAAAATTTTTTCCGGAATTCCATGTTCGAGAACAATTTTTGTAACGAATTCTTTACTGACCGTGTTCGCTTCTTGATTTGGAATCGGTATCGCTTTACTGAATTTCGTTAAATTGTCTTGAAATGTTAATAGATATTTATTTCCGTTGGTCGTTATTGTTAACGGTCCTACGATATCTAACGCGCATTTTTCGAAAGGTTTTGTCGGTGTATCCGTGATTATTAATGGTACTTTATTTTTCCGCGATAATTTATTTTTTTGTCAAAATTCGCATTTTGATATGTATTTTTCGACGTCTTTTGTTAATCCGTGCCAATTATGATTTAGGCGGATTCTTTTTATTGTTCGCTCGATTCCTTGATGTCCTCCTGTGGGTGCACCGTGATATTCGTATAATATCTGTTTCTTCTCTTCCTCCGTATATTTTTTCTCTTCGTCGGAGTTCGTTTCTTCTTCTATTGCGAGGACTTCTCGCTCCTCTTCTGTTTCATGTGCGTCTCTTTTTACATTGCGGCTCAGTGCATCGGCGTTCGCATTCGCTCGTCCGGCTTTATGAATGATTTCATAATCATACTCTTCGAGCTTTAATCTCCATCGGATCAATCTTGATCCGGGATCGTTTACATTAAATAACCAGATTAATGGTTTATGATCGGTTACGATTTTGAATTTCGTACCGTATACGTATGGCCTAAAATGTTTTACGGCCCATACAATTGCTAATAATTCTTTCTCTGTTGTATTATAATTCTGCTCCGCCCGCGATAAAATTCTGCTGGCGTAAGCAATTGGCCGGTCATTGCCTATCTTTCCTTGTGACAATACTGCTCCGATTGCATAGTCGGAGGCATCGGTGGTCACTATAAATTCTTGAGTAAAGTCTGGATATTTTAGCACTGGCGTCGTCATTAATTTTTCTTTTAATATTTCAAAAGCATTTTGCTGTTCCATTGTCCACTCGAATTTTTCTGTTTCTTTGTTAATTTAGTCAGTGGCTTGGCTATTCTTGAGAAGTCTTCTATGAATTTTCTGTAATATCCGGCTAGTCCTATGAAAGATTGTATATCCTTCACTTTCTTTGGCGTCGGAAATTCTTTTATTGCTGTTAATTTTGACGGATCCGGAGATATCCCATCTTTCGAAATAATGTGACCTAGATAAATCACTTCCTTGCGTAAAAATTCGCATTTATCCGGCTGCAATTTTAAATTATTTTCTCGAAGTCTCTGTAGTACTTCCTTGAGTCGTTTGTTGTGGTCTTCTAGGCTTGATCCATATATAACGATGTCGTCCAGATAAACTAAACATTTTAGTCCTTGCATTCCTGTCAGAACTGAATTCATCAATCCCTGGAATGTTGCTGGCGCATTCTTTAGTCCAAACGGCATTCTATTAAACTCGTAATGTCCGTAGGGCGTTGAAAATGCTGTTTTATTTTTATCTCGTTCGGTCATCGGTATCTGGTGATATCCTGATGCCAAATCTAAGGTAGTGAAATATTTGGCGTTTCCTAACTGGTCCAATATATCGGTGATGTTGGGCAGTGGAAATGAGTCGCCTATCGTCAGATCATTTAGCTTCCGAAAATCGACTACTATTCGGAGCTTTGGTTTTCCAGATGCATCGGCTTTTTTCGGTACCACTAATAGGGGTGCGTTCCATTGACTCGCGCTTGTTCGGATTATGCCGTTTTTTAACATTTCTTGCACTTGTTTATTTACTTCCGTTTTATGCCTTTCCGGAAGGCGATACGGTCTCGTGTTTACCGGTGAGGTATCGGCGCGCGTGTTTATCTCGTGCTCTACCGTCGCGGTGCACGTCAGTGGTTCTCCGCCCAACTGAAATGTATCGTAATATTCTTCGCATATCCGTAAGAGTGCCTGTTTTTCTTCTGAATTTAAATGCCGTGTTCGTAGTAGTTTTCAAATTTGCGAGTATCGTGAGGAAGTAGATTTAGAATTTTTTCTCGTTTGTATAGTGTGTACTTCGGATCCTCGATCGTATTCTACATCTTCGATAACAACATGTGGCGTTTGTATCTCGACTTCTGTATCGGTCGTATTCATTACACTAACGGGGCATGCGTGGTCTTTAGGTTCTACTAGACAATTTCCGATATAGACTCCTGGGGCTGTTTCTTCTGCTCGTACTATTCCTATCCGATTTTGATTTGTTGTCGCTTTTACGATGGTTTCGCTGCGCGGTTTTAGAATGGTTTTATTAAATGAATGGAATTTGAGCACGGCGTCTCCTATTTTTAGTTGATTTTGTTTGTAGTCGCAGGATACTGAGTGTTGTCGGAGGAAATCGATCCCTAGAATTCCTTCATATTCGATCGGAATGTCGTCTCTTACAACGTAAAATGCATGTTTTATTTTATGTCCATCTACTTTAATTGTAGCGTACATTTTTCCGATGGTGTGTACCTTATGCCCGGTTATGCCTGTGAGCGCGATTTTATCCTCATATATGAGGGTATCGCCCTTTAATTGTTTTAATTTTATTAACGAGATGGTTGATCCGGAATCGCACAACATCCGTAATTTTTCATCCTTTGCTTGTTGCATGGGTAGTGTTACTAACAATAAATCCGTCTTCTTCTTTGTGCTCGGCGTATCTTTAATATGCGTAACGTGATATTCGGACGCAGGTCGCGGTTGTTTCTTTTTAGATTCGCTCTTATCATCTTCGCTACTGTTACCGTCGGACTCGGAATCTCGCTTTTGTTGTCGCGGATTCTTTCGGTCGTGTGTATTTTCTTCGCGTTTTTTCTGGTTACCGTTCAAACTCCAGCATTCGTCGCGGGTGTGTCCGGATTTCTTACAATGTTTGCAATATTTATTTATTGCATTTATCCGCGAGGATTTTTCCGGTTTAGGAAGCGCATATCGATTACTTCAACAATCGCGTCCGTAATGTCCGTTTTTTCCACATTTAAAACATTGCGTAGTCGAATTTCGAATCTGTCGCGAATTGCTTGATTCGTATTTATTTTTATTCGGGAAGTTGCTTATTCTTGCCGTTGGTCCGATAAGTTTTTCTTCAGCGCTCGCGCCCGTTATCGTTTCTTGGAGCGTCGTATATCGTTGCGCGCGTACGAGTACCTTTAATTCGTCGCGTAATCCAATTTGAAAATTTATTAACGCCTGTTTTTTAATCGTGTGTTGAATCGTGCGTTTTGATAGTGAGAAGTCCTCTTCTCCTTCAATCATAGCATCGTACAACTTCATTGCTAGTAACTCAACGCGTTGTCCGAAAGCATACGCGGTTTCATTCGATTTTTGTCTTAATGAATTGAACTCGACTTGTAAGTGCGTAGTACTTTGTTTAGATTGGTAACAAGTTTCAAGTTGATATTTTAATTCGTCGAACGTTTGTATATCTCGCATCTCAAAATCCTGCATCGCTTTCCCTTTTAATTTTGTAAATAAGATTGCTTGAATTAATGATTCTTTATCCGCGGGATTTATGTTCTGAACGGCGTATTTACACGCGTTTAAAAATTCTTGCAATTTATGTCGCGAGGTTCCGTCGAACTCGGGGATCATTATTCTTGCTTCCTTTAACGACAGATAATTCGGGGCGACGCTTCGTCGATTTCTGATATCGCGTCTCGTTCGCCCATATGTTGTTTCAAACGCATCGTTATCGTTTTCCCTGCGAGTATCTGTATGACGGGGTAATTGTGCGTCCGCGCTTTCTAGTCGAGTTACTCGTATGTTTAACGAATTAATATCCGCGCGTATTTCATTTAAAATGTGGATGATCTGTGTATAATCTCCTCTTTCTTCGCAGTTTCTTTCGGGAGGCGGCGTGCGGTCGGCATCCGCTATATTTTGGTCCATCTGGCGGATGGATCGTCGCATATTGTCTATTTCTTCGTCTACCGCGCCTCGCGGCAGATTTGCGGGAGTACGTTCGTGCGGATTTCGCGATTCGGCCATATTATTTTCTTGTTGGCGGTAAATTTCTTCTGGGTCAAACAGATCGCTCTCGTAGGAGGTTAGTGAAAATTCGCGTCGTAAAGATACTCTACTTGGAGTTCTACTAATATACGGTCGCGTACGACTAGTCTCGCGTTGAGTGTGGTCAGTGAGGTCAGTCGTATCACACGGAAATAGGCTTTCGTCGAAACTATTGAACGGAAATTCGCGTTCCTTGATGACGTTCTCCGGTAACTCGGGCTCGCTTTCGCTCGAGTATTGAGTTTCTAAATTTCTTCGCGTGTTATCAAAATTTTTTCGCGGTGTTAGACTTAAGCTAATCGCTTGTCGCGCTGGTTCGCTTAATAACCACGATCGGTTCGCTATCGGTTTCGGTACGTTTGAACCTTCCGACATTCACGCAATTACAAATATATTACGGACTTACAGTAATAAGACGGCTCGCATGTTCGCTCACTGGGTCAGTAGGTTGCTGATGCTGCAATCTCTCGCTCGGCGGCTGATAAGGCTGGCGGCCTGATGCTCGTCGTACGGCGGTCGTTGCCCGGCGGCGATGCGTCGTCCTTAGAGATGTCGTAGGTCGGCGTTGGTCCTTGGACGCTGGCGTTCCTACTCGGGTTTCAGCTGCTTGGCCGTGATTCTCGTACTGCTTGTGTCGTCCGTATGTGTTGCTTCTGCTTGTGTCCGTCGGCTTTAACTTGTTTGCTGACGTGCCTGTTTTTTACTCTTTTGGTTTTTTACAGGTCTTTATTCGGCGAGTTGGCTGGCGATCCTTTGGCAAATCCCACCGCTGCCACCAATTTTGTTGTGCCTCCGTGGAGGTACAGAGATTTTTGGGGATCGTTGGCCAAATTAGAACTGGGAAGTTCGGGATCGTTCAGGGTCTTCTCTCCGTTTGTACCAAACTTGTAGTCGTATTTGAATAAAATCTTTTTATTTGAAGATATCAGCTTTAACTCTTCCTTTCTTTCTCGCTCTACAACTGTTTGGCTTATCGCGGTATAGAGTTGCTTCACGTGCCTGATATCGCGGCTGCCGTCGCGAGATCAGCTGGAACGTTCTCTATTATGAAAACGATTACAATTGTCCGACTCGTGGTTGCTTTTGTTAAGTTCGACTGTACTATATAGTTGTATGATTATCACTGCTTCGTGTGATTTTATGATTAGGACTGCCTAGCGCTCGTTCGAGGTGGGTAGTTTTATCA
The DNA here is from genome assembly GCA_009859135.1 of Formica selysi. Taxonomy (NCBI): domain Eukaryota; kingdom Metazoa; phylum Arthropoda; class Insecta; order Hymenoptera; family Formicidae; genus Formica; species Formica selysi. The sequence goes on along the minus strand of WHNR01000029.1, from coordinate 354,461 downwards.
CCTCCTGTTCGATTAGTTTTTTGGAGGGGATCGCTTAGCGACAGGACCATAGGTGGTCGTGTCGCTCGATTTTGGGTGGAAAAACCCCGGATGCAAGCTACGTATATTCTTTGCTTGCATTTCCGGCGTATCGGTCTTCGAGTCTCGCGAACGCGTGGCCTCCGCGCGTGGCTTGCTTTGTCAGCGATTGCGCTCGTAACTTTATACGTCTTCCCCGACTTCGAGTTATAGTCGGAAGACGTTAAATAATATTTAATAATTAATAATTATACTATTATAATTTGGTTATAGCCGTTTTGGGCTATAACAAATAAATGTAACAAAACGAACATAAACAAAGTACATATTGAAGAATATTATACTCTATGTATAAGGATATTATACTTTATGTCGTATTGCGACGTTTTTGGCGCGCACCGTTCCAATCCTTCACATTATTGTATATTGCTTGTACAGAGTCCTGAATTTGTTTTTTTGAGGGTAGTATATTATCTTTTTTAAAAGATTGCGAGATAACATCTGAAATACCATAAAAATATTATAAAAAAGAAATATTAAAAAAAAGAAACATGAAGAAAACATACCTTCGATACAACTATATAAAGTTGTATTTTTAAATACTTTTTTTCCTGGTACTAACTTCACTGTAGTGAATCCTTTAGCTACCTCTTGACACAAAAATTTTCGTATTATTTCCCCAATATTTCGGGTCATCGACTTTTTGCAATCCACAGATCGAAATAAATTAAATTTCTAAAAAATAATAGATCATCAGATTACATGATATCCTTATGTTTAATAAATGAATAAAACTAAATGATTTTTAGTCATTAGTAAGCAAAGTCTTGATAATGTGGTATCTTTTAGATTTACTACTTACTGTTTTTTGCCGATATTCTTTATTATTTGTTAGCTTCTCCTCCAAGTTGTCGAACATTTCACGTGTAGAACACGGCAAAACAAAATCATCATTATCTATTTCAGATTCTGCTTCAAACAATTGTCCTGTCGATGAGCAGTATTTAAGCAATTTTGTATTTGATTGAGTTCAGTTTTTTGTTGAACTAATTGCTTTTGAATTATATTAATTTCAGTTTTTAAGCTCCGGTAGACTTTTTTTACAAGGCTAAGGACGCAATCTACAATATGAAAATGAAATAAATGAAAATTATATTGTTCATTAGTTGAGATTTGTTACTATTATTCGTGCAAGAAATATATTTATTTTGCCTTCATTTTCAATGTCCATATCAGTGGTAGATAGAGACTTTGACGTCTGCTTTTTCGAAGCTTGATGACAGTTAAATGATTCATTTTCCGTATAATTTGCAGTAAAATTATTAGAAGAATGATCACTTATTGCTGAATGAGAAATAGTTAATGGTTCTTCAGATAAAGCTGTTTATGTAGATAAAATTTATAGATTATAAGCAATCATTGTGAAAAATTTTAAAAAATTTAAAAAACAAAGAAATTATAAGAAATAAAGGAAGAAAAACCAGACATACGTGTTGTGATTCTATTCTCTGGTTTTTGTTTATCAAAGCTAGGTTCTCCGATTGTTATAGATTTTGTTGATTTTTTGGGATTCAATTTTAGCACTTTTTTTACTGGAGTGGATATTTCTGATTCGTCTGAATCTTGTAATGAATCTTCTGATGAAGCTATTCGAACAAATAAATAATAGAAAATAAATTTTCTGAATTTGGTAATTATAACAATCTCACAGTTTTTATATGTTCCTCAAGCAATAAATGCATAACAAATAAACTTACATGTAATTTTATGATATAATTTCAGTTTACATTTTTCCTTGTTTTTGTTTAAATTTTGGAAAGCGGAATCTAATTCTTTTCTTAAAGATGATGTTTCTTTAGATTTTATTTTATAAGTTTCAGTGTCCATAACAGATTGCGATCGACCATCAACTTCACTTTCCTCGGTGAATGCATACTCTTGTTCTTTTAATATTTCTAAACGGGCCTCAGCTTCCGAATATGTTCCTGTGATAATAATTATAATTTTAATATTTGCATGCAAGAAATATTTCATTAAGTTGTAAGTTGCATTACTTGCTCTGCCTCGTGTTTCCACGCGAAATATTGGCCATGTTTTAATTGGAGGTTCACCTGCTTCAATTAAATTTTGCAATTTTATTTTTTTGGCAGCCGTATATGGGGGAGACATAAATTTGCTGACGAGGGAATTTCGCATCTCATCCCAAGAAACCCATGATGACGGTACAATATCAATATTATTAGGTGTACAAATAAGTTTCCGGCGTTTGACAAAAGTTGGCGCCACCAGTAAGTTATGGTTAAAATTGTCAGATGTAAAACGTCCTTATCGTAAGATTGGACATCAGTCAATAACATAGCCTTAAAATATTAGTGATTTTTTATCAGTATAATACATTCTTTTGTGTGCGAAAATGTCGAGTTTTGAGCCGAATAAGCGTCATTTGCGGGAACTTTTGATTTACTTCTTCAATTTGAAGAAATCTGCAGCTGAGGCGTATCGATTGCTTGTAGAAGCATATGGTGAGGCTGCCTTAAGTGAGAGAAGTTGTCGTGAGTGGTTTCAAAAGTTTAAGAACGGTGAATTTGACATCGAAGACAAAGAACGTAGCGGAAGGCCGAAAGTGTATGAAGACGCGGAATTGGAAGCATTATTGGATCAAGATTCGTGCCAAACGCAAGAAGAACTTGCACTTACATTGGGAGTGACTCAACAAGCAATTTCACATCGGTTGAAATCATTGGGATTGATTCAAAAACAAGGAAATTGGGTTCCATATGAACTGACGCCGAGAAACATTGAACGCCGATTGTTCACATGTGAAATACTGCTTGCCAGGCATAAACGAAAGGGTTTTCTGCACCGTATAGTCACTGGTGATGAAAAATGGATCCACTATGATAATCCAAAAAGGAAGAAATCATGGGGACCACCTGGCCATGCTTCAACATCTACAGCTAAGCCAAATATTCATGGAAAAAAACTCTTGTTATGCATTTGGTGGGATCAGCTTGGTGTCGTGTATTATGAGTTGCTCAAACCGAACGAAACCATTACTGGGGCTGTCTACCGAACACAATTGATGAGATTGAGTCGAGCACTCAAGGAAAAGCGCGCCCACTATTCCAGACACGACAAAGTTATTCTCCTGCATGATAATGCTCGTCCACATGTTGCGGCGCCGGTCAAAACCTATTTGGAAACACTCAATTGGGAAGTTTTACCCCACCCGCCGTATTCACCAGACATTGCTCCTTCTGATTTCCACATGTTTAGATCGATGGCGCATGGCCTGTCTGAGCAACACTTCACATCATATGAAGATGCCAAAAATTGGGTCGATTCGTGGATAGCCTCAAAAGATGAAGCATTCTTCCGACGCGGTATCCGTATGCTGCCAGAAAGATGGGAAAAAGTAGTGGCAAGCGATGGACAATACTTCAAATAAAACATTAGGTTCCGTTCTTTCACAATAAATGCCCAATTTTTGATAAAAAACGGCGGAAACTTATTTGTACACGTAATAGAAACCGAAGATTTGTCATCTAAGAAGACGACTAGTTTATATAAATATTCCATCTGAAAATAAATAATGACAAAGTATTCCATATAAAATACTTACTGATTAGAAAATTGGCAGAACTATACGTCCAGTGATAATAAAGAAAAATATGTAAAGAATATGGAGGAAAATTTTACCAACCTTTACGACGCTGTTATTGTATTACATTTAGCTCAAGTAAAAGTCCACTCGATAAATCATAATAATTAATCACTTTGTTGAGATTCACAATATCATTCACTGTAGGTCAAGTAGCGGTAAGAAGAGTACTTGGTACTACTTGAATAAACCGATTTGCTGCCGGATTCACAACAGTGATGCTAGAATTGAAACGCGAGCAATATGCTTACGTAGTGGACGGGATACGCACACAAGAGCGCTCTGCGCATTACATGTACACGGTTTATGCTTGTGTGCGTATCCCCTCCACTATGGAGGCATATTGCTCGCGTTTCAATTCTGGCGGAGGTCATATTTGTTTTGATTAGGTTTTCGAAAAGAATGTTGCCTTGCCCGAGGAGAACTCCCGAATAATAAAACAACGAAAGTCGAGCATTCGATGTATCACTTGACACAAACGATATAGGTTTTTTTACTTTATCGCTTACAGTACTTTTATGAAATTTCCCTTTAAATGTTTTTCTCATAAAATAACACTTTAATATCCTTTTTTGTAAATTGTGGGAGGTCATAATACATTAAGAAAATGCTTTAATTAGAGCAAAGAAATGTTTTTATTGCCTTTATCGTCTCTAATCGTCAGATTCATTCCTTTCTCGTTGCGTAACAACGTATAAACAAAAAGCAAACAATTACGCAATTGTACAATCTTACTTCTTTTCAGGTAATATATAAACAAATGTTACATGTGAAGAAGTGGCATCACATATATCCTTCCTTTAATTTCACTACTAATATCCAAAACCACCATTTTAGAACGAACACAATTTAGTTTACATGTTAAAAGATTATTTCTTTTTTTTTGTCACTGCCCACATTTTCAGAATGTTTGAATTGCACGGATAAGTGAACATTGAATGTTTTTTCTTTAAAACAGTACCATGTATTTGGATGCATTGGTTATCGATATTTGCTGGAGCGTAAATCTTGTTAATTTGTAATATTTTATTATTATATAATAATACTGTATTATTGAGTGATTTAGTAGTTAAAATTGATTCTTTGTATTTTATTGGTTTTATTAACATTTCCAAAAGCGTCTTCCTTTAATTTCCGCAATGAATTGTAGGTGGTACAGTTGCCTTTTCTGTGTTAATGAAAAAAGTCTCGTGTAAACGTCGACATATTTGCGCCAAGGGTTTATTTCCGCTTCGAATCATATTTTTTAATTTTCCTAAAGTATTTTCGAAAGGAAATGCTGATATTTTAGATAAAGGACATCCCATATAGGCAACATCATCTGGGAGATGAACTAAATTATGAAAGGTGCCTGTAAGACATGACTCTCCATAAATTAAAGGTGCCAATCGAACAAAATCTCTCATGAATGACTTTGTACTATCAAGATATATAACAGCTTGATCCTTCGAATTTAATAAACGGCAAGATACATGAAGTAACAAAAAATGGTCATAAACATCTTCAGCTAATACTTTTTTGAAGATTACCGGTCCAGCATATAATAATAAAAATTGAAGCTCAGTGGCTTTAAATTTCTCTATTTGAGCCATAGATCTGGTAGTGCGTTGAAATTCCTTGGGAATTTAAGATTGTAATTTTATCATGAGAAGAGAAAGTTGATTTTTAATATTTTGGCTCAATCGACAAGTTGAATTTCCAACTAGCCAATAATCTAAGAGTTGTTTCATTACACCCGAATACAAGATGCATAGAGTCAAGAACAAAATCTTGCACCATATCGATGAATGGATAGATGTTTATTAAAGGCGTAGTTCTCCGATGATGCTCTGAATTACTTTGTTGTCGGAATGAATAATTATTTCTTTCTTCACCCTCATTAAGGGGATAAATAGTTCGACCGTCAACTCTTCTGCCCTTTATGGTACACCGTTCACGTCCCCAGTATGCTCCATGGCCTTTTATGCACTTTAAAAAAGCCCGAGCTGGCCTGTCGCATATAAAAGCTTTTATTCTAATACAAAATAATTGGTCATCGATACAAATTCCGTTTTGTTGCAATTGATTTAACTCACTGATAAAACGTTTCAAATAATTTTCTAAATTATCAGGCTTCTCATTACCTGAGTAAATAGCTATAGGAAATGGTTTATAAATGTCACGATGATGAAAAACTTTACCTAAGATTGGCCAAAATTGTTTTGAGCTTGATCGATATAATGGAATTCCATGAGTGGTATCCGTTTGACCACGTTAATATTGACCACGGTCCCGATTGACCACATTGAAATTGACCACGTTGCGATTGACCACATTGATATTGACCACGTTGAAATTGACCACGGTCCCGATTGACCACTGTCCTGATTGACCACAGTCCCGATTGACCACGTTGATATTTACCACAGTTCCGATTGACCACGGTCCCGATTGACCACGATCCCGATTGACCACGGTCCCGATTGACCACATTGATATTGACCACGGTCCCGATTGACCACGTTAATATTGACCACGTTAATATTGACCACGTTGATATTGACCACGGTCCCGATTGACCACATTGATATTGATCACGGTCCCAATAGACCACGTTGATATTGGGCACGGTCCCGATTGATCACGTTAATATTGACCACGTTAATATTGACCACGGTCCCGATTAATCACGTTTATATTGACAACGGTCCCGATTGAAAAATCATGTAACACACACACACACACACATGCGGGGGGGTGCAAGGGAGGCCTTCGGCCCCCCTCCCGCATTCCCTCCGCCAGTCAGGCTCAATGGACCTCGCTTTACAACTTGCAAAGTACATGCCCTAGTAACGACATGTATTGATCCGTGGTCAATATTAACGTGGTCAATATTAACGTGGTCAATATCAACGTGGTCAATCGGGACCGTGGTCAATATTAACGTGGTCAATCGGGACCGTGGTCAATATTAACGTGGTCAATATTAACGTGGTCAATATTAACGTGGTCAATATTAACGTGGTCAATCGGGACCGTGGTCAATATTAACGTGGTCAATCGGGACCGTGGTCAATATTAACGTGGTCAATATTAACGTGGTCAATCGGGACCGTGGTCAATATCAACGTGGTCAATCGGGTCCGTGGTCAATTTGAACCGTGGTCAATCGGGACCATGGTCGATCGGAACCGTGGTAAATATCAACGTGGTCAATCGGGACTGTGGTCAATCGGGACTGTGGTCAATATCAACGTGGTCAATCGCAACGTGGTCAATCGCAACGTGGTCAATCTCAACGTGGTCAATCGGGACCGTGGTCAATATCAACGTGGTCAAACGGGACGCTCCCGAATTCCATCAATATTGAATATTAAATCAATTATATTGTCTTTGTGCACATTCACATTAATAATTTGTCGAAGGTACTTCTCAATGCCAAAATACACAAATTCACTATTTATACCGAAACGTTCAATTTCATGATTCGCTATCTCAGTTTGTAGGAATGTTTTTGAAGTCTTAGGTAAATCAGGAAATAAACGCCGTCGTAAAATTTGTAAAAGCCCATCTAAGCGAATATGGGGATAGCTGGAGTTAACAAAGCCCATTGTCTGATTTCTTCAATTTCATCAAATTCATTTTCATTATCGTTAATTATTAATTCTTCTTCCGATCCATTGTCCTTTTTATTATCTGACTCTACTCCTTCAGTATCTGTGTCATCATTCAGTCCATTATTGTTTTCAGATGATCTAGACATTATGTTCATGTTATTTTCTGCTTCTGAAACAATATTTCCAGAAGCATTTTCAACGAATAATGGTGCTTCCCGTTCAGTTACTAACATATCTGCAAATCGATTGTCACATTGTTGAGAATTTCTACGAGCTGCTCGAAGTCTCTGAACTCGTAAACGAGTGAGTTCACGAATCCTCAACACTCGTAGATTAAAAGTGTCCATGATTACATTTATTTATTACACCAATAGAACTTTGATATGTACCACTGATCTACCAAAGTCGAGAACTAATTGTAAGAGATTAAGAATTTCTGTATGTTTGCAAATATACAGAAGCGCCATCGTGCGGCTAAAATATGTATGTACTGAAATTTATTTTTAATAAAAGGCCCTGATCAGGAAAAGATCAGGCCTCATTTACATTAGTGATCAGATCCTGACAAGGATATGTACGATCGTCGCCTCATTGAACATTTTATATTCACATTAAGGCATTCCTGAGAGGGTCCTTGTCATATCCTGATCAAAATGACCTCGTTAATTAGTAATAAAAAAAAACTTTATTCGGTCTCGTTCATGCCCTATTCGGGCCAACCCTACTAGGATAGACCCGAAGAAAACCTTATCAGGGCCTTATCATCAGGGCATTATGAGGGTACATCGGGTATACTTCTACTCGGGGATTTATGGTCTGTGACTATCGTAAATTTTGTCCTGTATAAGTACGGTCGAAAATGTTTAACGGCCCATACTATTGCTAATAGTTCCTTTTCGGTCGTATTATAATTTTGTTCGGCTTTCGAGAGTATTCGACTGGCATATGCTATCGGTTTATCTTGGCCTATTTGTCCTTGTGATAATATCGCTCCGATTGCATAGTCTGATGCATCGGTCGTAACGATGAGTTCCTTTTCAAAATCTGGATATTTTAATAAAGGTGCCGTCGTTAATTTTTCTTGAGCAAATGCTTGTTGTTGTTCCTGCGTCCACTCAAATTTATTTTCCTTTTTCGTTAGCTTTGTTAGTGGTTTCGCGATTTTAGAGAAATTTTCAATAAATTTTCTATAGTATCCGGCTAATCCTATAAAAGCTTGAATATCTTTCACTTTCCTAGGCGTCGGAAAATTTCTTACGGCTTCCAATTTGGATGGATCCGGCGATATTCCGTTTTCTGTAATTATATGACCTAAGTATGTCACTTCTTTTCGTAGGAATTCGCATTTGTCCAGCTGTAATTTCAGATTATTTTCTCGTAATCTTCGTAGGACTTCGATGAGTCTCTTGTTATGATCTTGTAAGCTGGCTCCGTAGATTACGATATCATCTAAATATACTAAGCATTTTATTCCTTGTATGCCTATCAGTATTGAATTCATTCAAATCAGCCTATGAAATGTGGCTGGCGCATTTTTTAATCCGAAGGGCATTCTATTGTATTCGTAATGCCCGTGAGGTGTGGAAAAAGCAGTTTTGCATTTGTCGCCTTCTTCCATCGGAATTTGGTGTTATCCGGATGCTAATCCAGGGTTGTAAAGTATTTAGCGTTTCCAAGCCGATCTAATATATCCGTTATATTCGGTAAGGGAAATGAATCTCCTATTGTTAGATCATTTAATTTTCTGAAATCTACGACTACTTGTAATTTCGGTTTTCCTGATGCATCGGCTTTCTTAGGGACTACCAATAACGGTGCGTTCCATTGGCTCGTGCTTGGTCGGATTATTTTATTTTTTAACATTTCTCGGACTTGTCGATTTATTTCCTCTTTATGCTTCTCCGGCAGGCGGTAAGGACGTACGTTGACCGGTGAGCTATCTGCTTGCGTTGCAATCTTATGCGCGATTGTGTTGGTGCAAGTCAGTGGTTCTCCTTCGATGTGGAATATATCGCTAAAATTTTTGCAGATTTCCATTATCATTTTCTTTTCTTCTTTGTTTAAATGTTGTGTACGTAATAATCGTAATATTTTTTCACTACGCGGGATTACTTCCTCTTTATTTGGCGTTCGTATTACGTTAATTTCTTCTGTTTCACTTCGTTCGATTTCCTCTATACTTACTTGCGGCATTAACATTTCGATTATGTTATCCGTTGTATTTAGAATGCTTGCTGCACATAGGTAATTCGTAAGTTTTACTAGGCAATTACTTATAAATATTCCTGGTATTGTTTCTTCTGCCTTTATCACGCCTATCGTGTTCTTATCAGTAGCGACCTGTATTATTGTTTCGCTACGTGGTTTCAAAGTCATTTTTAGATAGGGGTAAAGCTTTAAGGTATGCTGTCCTACCTTTAATTGTTTTATAATTGCAAGTAGCTTGATGTTTTCGTAGGAAATCATCTCCTAGTATTCCGTTATATTCTATCGGAAATTCATCCTTAACAACGTACATAGTGTGCTTGATTCGGCGCTCTTCCATAGTTATTGTCGCCTTAAATTTTCCAATTGTACATATCTTATGTCCCGTTACGCCGGTGAGCGTTATCTCTTCTTCTTTTATTAACGTTTCGCCTTTTAAATGTTTCACTTTAATTAGTGATATTGCGGCTCCTGTATCGAATAGCAAATTTATTTTTACGCGTTTCGCTTCTTGCATTGGTAATGTGACAAGGTCCAATCCTGTCTGTATATGCGGCGTATTTTTAAAGTGTGATACTTGATATTCAATTGCAGGTCGGTGCGGCTTTCTTTCGTTCCTTTCCTCCTCATCGCTACTTTGCCCGGAGTTAAATTTCTTTTTTCCTTACTCGCTATTCTTGCGGTTTTTATTTTCCGGTCGCGAATTGTATTGTTTGGTTCGGCTCGATTGATCTCTATTGGGTCGTCCGTGTAATAGCCAACATTCTTCGCGATCGTGTCCGGATTTTTTGCAATAATTGCAATATTTATTTACCGTATTTACGCGGGGTTGTCTATCGGGTTTCGGCAATGAAAATCGGTTCGCATATCGGCTAGTTCGGCAATCTCGGCTGTAATGCCCGGTTTTTCCGCATTTTTGACATTTCACATTTATTTGATTTTCCTGTTTGTAGATCGGTGTAAAATTGATTTTGCTTTGCGTGCCGGTCGCGGACGGTCCTTTAACCTTTTCTTCCGCGCTGGCCGCTGCTATTGCTTCTTGTAACATAGCATATCCGCGCGATCGAACAATTGTTTTAATTTTCTTGCAATCCTATTTGGAAATTTTCTAAGGCTTGTTGCTGTATTATTTCCATGATTGCGCGTTTATTATCTACTGTATGATGACGTCGTGCTCTTTTTACTTGCGTAACAGACCTCTAATTCTCGTTTCAACTGTGCGAAATCTCGAATTTTACGCGTTTGAAAGTCTAGCATCGCTCTGCCTTTTAATTTCGTGCATAATACTGCTCCTAATAGCGTTACTTCATTTAACGGATCGATATGTTCTACTGCATATGTAGTCGCGCTCAAAAATTCGTGCAATTTATTTGACGATCCGTCGAATTCCGGAATCATTCCGCGACCCTCTTTTAATAAAAATCCGCGTCCTCTTCGATATCGTACATCTTCGGGTATGGACTCGTACGCGGTCTCGGTTCTTTCTCCCGGCGGAGTTCTATGCTCATTGTTTTGTCGGGGTTGCGGCCCTCTAATTCTTAAATCGTATATCTCGGCATGCATACTTCTAATTTCCCTTCTCATTTCCTCTCTCATTTCCCGCAATATTTCCCTAAGATCGTCAGCTGCTTCGTCCGTTTCTTTCTGCGGTTTGTATTGAGCTTGCGCGTTTGATTGTGTCGCGTTTCTATTTGCTTCTTCTTGTAATCGCTTAATTCCCTCATCGATATCTTCCGATGTGATGAGTTGCGATGCGGAAGCGTTTGAGTTATATATGTCTCGAGTACGATAAATTTCGCCGGGGTCAAAGATACTCGAATCGTATGACGTTAGTGAGAATTCGCGGCGGTGTGTTAGTCTACTAGACGCGCTTATTGATAATTCGACCTCAACATCTAGTTCTATATTATTCGCTATTAAACTGTTGTCTAATTCGCCGAATGAAAATTCGCGTTCGATTACAACGTTTGCTCCGAGTTCTGGTTCGGACAAATTCTAGCTTGAATTTATTGCGTTTAGATTTCTTCGTACGTTATCGCGTATATCCCGGAGTGCTTCTACTGCTACTCTTATAGGGCTTACTGTGCTATTTCTAATGGCTCTATTCGCTGGTTCGCTAAATAGCCACGATTTATTCACTACGCTTTTTTGTTGCGCGTTTCGGTTTTCCGACATTCACGCGTTTACAAATTTTTAATTGTTCGACTTACAATAATACGATGAGCAGCATTGTCTCTCGTTCGATGTCGGCTGTCAGGCATCGATCGTCGCGTGCCGTTGAGATAGATCGGTGCGCCTTCTCAGATTCCGCTTATCGTTGTCGCCTCGATGTACCGGGTGACTCGAAGTTCCTGATGGACTTCCTTTTCTCTCGGTTGTAATTGTTGACCGTTTGACGGAGTTTCCTTTGCTGTCTCTCGTTCTGTCGATTCCACGGAAATTTTTCTTCCTCGTGGTTGTGGACCTTTGCCGGTGTCGATCTTGTTAGAGCTGGCGTATCCCACCGCTGCCACCAATTAATGTTGTGCCTCTAGCCGCTAAGGAAGAGGTCTTTAGGGATTTATACGCCCAAAGGATTAGGATTCACGCTCGAAATAAGACACTCCCGGACATTAGGTAGAAATTGATATATTTCACAGGTTTTTGCACACTTTCACTTATTCGCGATTATAATAGTCGGGCGCGATACGTACGGTATATCGATACTGTTAATATGAGCGAGCGCGTAGCGAGCCATGTTAATGAGCTATGTTACTGAGCTAGGGTCGGTACATCTCGCGCTCAATATATATTAATTAATTAGGTCGTTGATTGGGGAGGAGTGTGGTGTCCCTGACCGGAGCATTTCTCGTGCTCCGCTCGTCAGCTGTCTCGTCAGCTGCTTACTCAGCTTCCGAGAACTTGACCGTGACTTCCTTCTCTTTAGTCACGTATCTTACTTTTATTTTATTAATAATCTTTTATTACTTTACTCTTTCTTAATTATCTTTCCTTGATCTCTTTTCTGATTTTAATGCTTTGCTTTACTCAGCTCTTTCTTAATCTTTTCTGTTTTACTTTATTGTTTTATCTTTTAATATATTGAGGAATTGGTTGGGTTACGGCACAATTTAAAATTGAAAGAAATACAGTAGTTAAATTAATTAGAACAAAGAAGAAAGAATATTATGAAAATATGATAGATCTTAATAAAGAAAATCCTACATTTATGTGGAAAACACTAAAAGAAATAATGATAGGCGAACCAGGAGGTAAGAGGGAAGTAGAGGATATAGATTTTGAAATATTAGACAGCACTGAAGGATGCAATATAGCAGATAAATTTAATTTATATTATATACAAAGTATTAATAGTATAGTAAAATCTATAAATGGGAGTAAACCTGGGAGTGCGTATAAAAGAATTATTTATGTTATTGAAAACGAGGGAATTATGGAAAATTATGAAATGATTAGTGTAGAGCATTTACAAGAAATTGTTATGGGACTACCGAAAAAGAAAGGAATAGAGGAAGGAATAACTAGCGATATATTAAAGGCAGTATTTTGTAATAAAAGAGGAATTTGTTGATATAATAAATAATTCTTTAAAGAAAGGTTGCTGTCCAGAAGATTGGAAAACGTCTACGATAATACCGATTCCAAAAATAGAGAAAGCTAGAAAAGCAAGTGTATTTAAGCCTATAAATATGTTACCAATATTTGAAAAAGTGTTAGAATTAGTAGTTAAAAAGCAAATTGAAACGTATTTGGAAGATAATTGTATTATAGAAGAACATCAGTCGGGCTTTAGAAAACAGTATTCGTATGAAACAGCGATTCAAACAGTCATTGATGAATGGAAATTGATAGTTAGTGAGGCAAAAATGGTAGGGGTAATTTTCATGGATCTTAAGCGAGCTTTCGAAACAATAGATAGAGAAAGATTATTAGAAAAATTATATCAATATGGAATTAGAGGAATGGTTATAGAATGGTTAAGATCATATTTAAAGGATAGAGCACAGCAGGTTCAATTTAATAATAAATGGTCTAAATTAATGGCCACAGAATATGGAGTACCATAAGGATCTGTATTAGGACCTTTGTTATTTATAGTATATATAAATGATATAATAAAAATCTGTCCAGAAGGATGTAGTATAAAAATGTTTGCAGATGATACGTTAATATATGTAACTGAAGAAAGCAGCGCGGAATTGGAAGGCAAAATGAATATGGCATTTACTATAATAGAAGAGTGGATGAATATAAATATTAATTATGTGTATTTTTGTATGTACATGTCTTGTATTTAATTATAGTTAAATAGAAAAAGAAAATAACTTATTGTTGTGTATCCCATTTATGCTTTAAAAAATATAAATAAATAAATAAATTTATTTATTTTCATGTAGGAAGACGAGAATAGAAAGAATAAAAGTTGAGCAAATAAAAGAATATAATAATGGGAATAAAAGAATACAATAATGAACGAGCAGAGAAAGAGAGAAAAAGAACGAATGAGGAGCAAGCGAGATAGCTAACATGAAAGACTTCCGAAGTTTCGCTCGCGAGTCTCGCTTTATCTATAATTTCTAGCGTTATATATCGTTACTGTAAAATTTTTGTTTTTCGCGCTTATTGATCCGAAAATAATTACAATGAATTAATGATATTTTACCGATTAAAAACCAAACACGATATAAATCGGGTAATTTTTAATCAATTATGTAATTAAAATTATGATTACTTATTTCATTAAAAATAATCCGATTTATGTCATATTTAGTGTCATTTTAATCGCAAAAATGTAATTAATCCATTACAATTATTTTCAAATATATAAAATGCGAAATACAGAGATTTTATTTCCTATAATAAGATGACATATACACGTCAAAGGGGTGATTACGATAACTTTGGCCCCCTATTTGAAAGGTCGTTTTTGAAGACATTTTTGACGAGGAACACGGGAAAAATAGTAAAAAAAATTTCCGACTGATAGTTTTCGAGTTATATCACTTTAAAATATTGGACATGATAATAAAACTTTATAAAAACGGACCCAACGATGTTGACCTTTATATGTGTTGTCAAGATCATGATCCTGAGTAACTTTTCCTTATAACTTAATCGGCGGTCTCCTATAATTTTTGAGATATTTAAAGTTAAAGTTTAATTCGAAACGAAAATTTGGTTTGGGTTATATAACGTAACCCAAACCAAATTTTAGTTTTAAATCAGAAATAGGTTTGGGTTAGGTTATATCTTTCGGAAGTGGAGCCCCCCCGTAGGGGGGGCGGAACCCACTGCGTCCACGCATATACTTTACAATGCGAAGCGAGGAAATTAAAATAAATAAAAAAATTAAACAAATTTTAACAAAAAAATGTCTATATTTTGAAAAAATATTGAATAAAAAATAAATCAAAAATTATATTCATGGATAGAAGCTTGAATCATTGTCAGAATTGTCGTCGCTGCCAAAATCAAAGTCTTCCTCGAGCGACATCTCACGACGACGAGTCAGTGGTGGCAACAGATCAGTTTTATTATCATGTCCAATACTTTAAAGTGATACATCTCGAAAACTATCGGTCCGAAATTTTTTTTACTATTTTTCCCGTGTTCCTCGTCAAAAATGTCTTCAGAAACGACCTTTCAAATAGGGGGCCAAAGTTATTGTAATCGTGCCACGTCAAAGATTACAGATAAAGAGAGCCTGACGAGCGAGACTTCGGAACTCTTTGATGTTTGTCATCTCGCGTGTTCCTTCATTCTTTCTTGCTCTCGCTTTTATCGATTCTTCAGCATCGGGGATCTTTCCTTATGTACAAAATATAAACATTTTATAAAATAAAAACTGAAACTTACATTTTGGATTTTATTAGTATGAATATAAATATAATGGATTAATGAGATTCTTGCGATTAAAATGATACCAAACATGACATAAATTGGATTATTTTTAATCAATTATGTATTATGTAATTATGATTACTTATTTCATTAAAAATTATACGATTTATGTTGTGTTTAGTATCATTTTTATCGCAAGAATCTCATTAATCCATTATAATTATATTCATACTAATAACATCCAAAATGTAAGTTTCAGTTTTTATTTTATAAAATGTTTATATTTTGTACATAAGGAAAGATCCCCGATGCTGAAGAATCGACAAAAGCAAGAGCAAGAAAGAATGAAGGAGCAAGCGAGATGACGAACATCAAAGAGTTCCGAAGTCTCGCTCGCCAGGCTCCCTTTATCTGTAATCTTTGACATGTATATGTCACCTTACTATAGAAAATAAAAGTTATATATTTCGCATTTTATATATCTGAAAATAATTGTAATGGATTAATTACATTTTTGCGATTAAAATGACACTAAATATGACATAAATCGGATTATTTTTAATGAAATAAGTAATCATAATTTTAATTACATAATTGATTAAAAATTATCCGATTTCGTGTTTGGTATCATTTTAATTGGTAAAATATCATTAATTCAATTGTAATTATTGTAATTATTGTAATTATTTTCGGATCAATAAGCGCAAAAAACAAAAATTTTACAGTAACGATATATAACGCGAGAGATTATAGATGATGCAAGCCTCGCGAGCGAGACTTCGGAAGTCTTTCATGTTAGATATCTCGTTTGCTCCTCATTCGTTCTCTCTCTCTCTTTTTCTGCTTGTTCTTTATTGTATTCTTTCATTCCCATTATTATAATCTTTCATTTGTTCGACTTTTATTCTTTCTATTCTTGTTTTCCTACATGATAATAAATTAATTTATTCATCTTTATTTTATAAAGCATAAATAAGATATTGTATATTCTATAAATAAAAAAAGTATTATGTATGTGTGCGTGTGCGTGTGTATTTTTGTATGTATATGTGTTATATTTAATAGTGAAACGTAATTATGTATTGTATTAACTATAGTGAAATAAAAAAAGAAAATAACTTGTGTTGTACATCTCATTTATGCTGTATAAAATAAAAATAAATAAATAAATTTATTTATTTTCATGTAGGGAGACGAGAATAGAAAGAATAAAAGTTGAGCAAATAAAAGAATATAATAATGTGAATAAAAGAATACAATAATGAACGAGCAGAAAGAAAGAGAGAGAGAGAGAGAGAGAGAGAGAGAGGGAGAGAGAGAGAGAGAGAGAAGCGCGAGTGAACGCGTAAGTGAAGATGCGAGGAGCATGAAGTTAAGCGATACGTAATACATAGCGAGCGAGCGATTAGAAAGAAACAGAGCGTATGATCGAGAGAGAAAAGATACTGCAATAATGTTAGTGCGTACATGTATATTACTCTCACACGCATGAAAGAGACAAAGATAGTACGATTATGTCTGTCCTTGTCATGTAAGATTGCAGCTCCGTCTATCGCGACATCACGCAACTAATCTACTGCTCTGTTTTACTCTTGAGCCTCGATCTCGCACACACACATATGCACGAAAGTGTTGCATCGTAAAATCTTTTTTATAAAGCTTCTAGACTCACTTCTCTAAGTTGACTTATACTCTTTGATGAAATGTCGAGTGCGGGGTTTACTCATTAGGCACGTGCAGATTACAAATTTGTTATATTAAGTAAATGTTGACGGAAGAAG
Organism: Formica selysi; assembly: GCA_009859135.1. NCBI lineage: Eukaryota > Metazoa > Arthropoda > Insecta > Hymenoptera > Formicidae > Formica > Formica selysi. The sequence goes on along the minus strand of WHNR01000029.1, from coordinate 337,359 downwards.
CCGATAACAAAACTGTAATTTTCTCATTTTTTTTTACTTTTCATATGAAATGTTAAACTCCGCACTCCGTTATTATGTGTACCTTAATTGTGGAAAAGGATTTGTTGATATCTTTAATCAACAAAAAAATTTTGCAATCCTACTAATATTCACATTCTGTCGGTAATCCGGCATCCTCTTAAGGGCAAATCCTGTATAGATGTCAGTGAGCAGAAGAGATTGTCATGGCAGGATTTTCTTTTTCTGAAGCCGAATTGTCTTGATGGAAGTAACTTATTTTTTTCTATCCACCATTCGAGGCGAGAGTGGATAAGTAAGTTTAAGAAGGCAGGAAGTGAGGGAAATTGGTCTGAATTTACCCGGTGAATTTTTTGGAATACAATGGAGTGTTGTCAAGACTCAGGGAAAGCTCCCTCTTCAAATACATTATTAAGAATGTCTAACAGAATAGGTAAATATTGATCGGGCAAAAGGGAGATCATTTTATAATCAATTCGAACCATTCCTGGTGAGGATTTTGTTTTGAGGTTTTTAATGAGTTCGGAAATAGTAAAAGGATTATCGAACATACTACAGGGTACAGAGTTAAGAAAGTCTGTGGGAGAAAAGTATTGTTTGCAAAGGGCGGTGGGAGGACAGAGAGATGAAATTAATGTTTTTATTCCTTCGGGAATCTCGAAGTTAAAAGAGTTTTGAAAGGAAGGCAGGCCCAGATGCATAGATTTGAACCTTTTTATCATTTTCCATAAGTGTTGTAAAGGAGTGTGTTCGTTTAAAGTACTACAAAAATTTCTCCATCCCCTTCTCTTTGCTGATCGCAAAGTGCGTTTAGCTATTGCTTCCAATTTTTTTAAGTTTAGGTAATTGGGGAAGGAGGGGTTTTTCTATATAAATTAAGGGCATCTTTACGGTTAGAAGAGGCCGTTTCGCATTCGTCGTCCCACCATGGGGCAGGGAATGTGGAGCGCTTGGGAAGAGGTTTTTGATGGTTGGAGTGTTGGGGGGCGGGAATGATGAGGAACTTGCGTCATGATATGTGAAACGAAATTTTCGTATGTTTCTATGGAGGAGGAAGAGTTGTAGATAGCATCTAGTAGAGAGGAATAGTTTTGAATGAGATTCGATACGAATTGTATTTGATCTGCCTTTTTCATCTTGATTTTGTGGGAGAAGAAGGTGCGTCTTTTGACTGCACAATTTACTGAAATAGAAATGGGGAAATGATCACTGAAGTAAAGGTTAGAGAGGACTTTCGTTTCGCACAAACAGTATAGTGCAGGAGAAGCGAAGGATAAGTCGATGACGGACTTGGACTGATTAGGTCGAGATAGGTAGGTGGGGGAGCTGTCGTTGAGGCAGATGAAGGAATGGTCTAATGCTGAGGACAGCAGGGCTGCGCCCGAGGTGTCAATGCGGTTAGAACCCCATTCCGTATGGTGGCTGTTATAATCACCAATTAGGAGGGAGATAGGGTAGGAATTGCCGAAGTTAAACAAATCATTCCATTCTGTAGCACGAAGGGGAGATTGGGGAAATCTGTAAATAGAAGAGATTTGAAAGAATTGGTTTCCGACTGGGATGATTATGGATTGACATTCGAGTTTGTTGGGAATTTGAAAACAGTCGTTTAAAATTTTGTAGGGAATATTATGTTTGACAGCTAGGGCAAGCCCTTCTGAGTTGCGTGAAAGACTGTCTTTTCTAATGTTACGTCCTGGCGACTCCACGATTCCTTTCTTCCGCGACGTTGCGGTAACGATCGTCAGTTGGTGATAAGAACGAACCGTTCAATAAACAAAGCATCTTGTGCCATACGTTTCTTTTAAACACTGTCATTTGTCAGTAACTACATCCACGAGTATCCGTGGGAAAGACGCAAGGAAATCGGTGATGGAAACCATACCGGTCTCGAAATAAATAAAAAATAATATCTACCCCTTGCAGTAGAATTTCCGGCGGAAGAACAACGAGATAACAAGAACTTTTAACGAAATGTTTAATAAACTCAGCTGCATTAATACTGATAATAATTTTCTAACGGACAAGTAATAAACATAGCTGCATCAACGTTGACAAAAATAATTATAAGGAAGTAAGACCCTTTTCTAATCAGATCATGTGCGCGAGGGTCCCCCGGAAAGGCTAATGTTTAAGGAACTTTTGAAATAATAACGAACTCACCAACCGACGATCAGCACGGGTAAAAATACGAAAATAGGAGACACCCCCTGCCGAATGAGGACACTGGCACGATTATAATTCGTTAAAATCTTGAAGAATCCCTACTTTTGCATAATTTTAATTCGTTAAAGTTTTTGAAAGATCCCACTCTTAAAATTAGAAGACGCCCTCAAAAAGGTTTTATAAAAGAAAGAACTCGTAAGACTAGAGAATTCAATTGATTCATTCAGTCATTTCTGTCAACTTCAATCAGTGCCGGGCAATTAATTTCGTGTGCGCGCATTAAGAGCGAAAATTCATAATTAGAAAAAAGAGTGACCAGTTCAATATCAGTGTCCTCGTCTTGGCGTCGTCTCCAGCGCAACCCGGCACCCGCACAGCGTTACATCTTAGCGAAGGACGACAAGTTCTGTCAATCTACTCAACCTACCAATTAAAAGTCAGCAACGAAAGTAAGTCTCTAATAATTCAGTTTAATTATATTTTTATTCCCGCAATAAATAACGTTGTTACCGGTTCCATAGTGAGAACCAGGTCGGGAAAAGATTACGAATTCCAACTCGCTACCGCAAAGCTCCGTTCCGCGAGTCAGAAGACGCGAACTTATGTAGACTTAAAATCAAACATAGCTAGTAGTAGTAGTAATTATTCAATCACCGCATACTCAGAAACAATCATTGACTTCCCCCCTAGTTACTCCCCAATATATCTTTCGGAACCACCTTCTCCCGAACTGCCGCTTTCCCCCCGATCGTTCTCCTCGTTGTCAACGATCATCCTTGATGATTTATCCCCTCCTTCTCCTCCTTCTCCTTCTTCAGAATTAGACGAGTTCGAGAAGGCAGTGCAGGATTTCTGCAACGAACTCCCTAATTTGGAGGACGAATCCTGCTATCAATCTCCAATTCCTCCTTTTTCCCCTCTTGAATCCGACGAATTCGAGAGAGCACTGGAAGAGTTCTGCAATGAATTCCCAGATCTCGATGACGAATCCTTATACCAATCCTAGAATTATGAAATCAACCTCCTAATATTCCTACACACTCTCACTCACACAAATTGTTTTATTTTCTTTTTCTAACAGATATTTTGTAATAACCAGTCAGAAATTCAATATTAATAATAGAATCTTGCCTCATTATTCTGACTGATGTCCTCCGTACAATTGTAAGAACCGCGAACAACCACACACACATACACACACCCATACGCATATTAAAATAACTATTGATATAATGTATACCAAAGTAGTTTAATTTATTATGAATAAATTTATATGCTAATTTAAATCCAATCTTTATTAACCCCTCTCATGCTCCAGTCAAAAGATCGCACCTGGTCCCATCCCGCGTAATAGAGATTAAATTCTCTTACCAAAAAGGGACCGCCGAGCGAACTTCTGAAAACCAGAGTAATAGCGACCCTAACGGTCGTTTACCTGATTTTCGGAGCGTCAAGTTCGTTCGACCCGATTCTAACGCTTCGAGACGTTTAACTTCGGGATCATAAAGATAGTGGTTGCGCCCTTCCACTGACTCATCCTTCCTCGAGTCTGGACGTAACATATCATTGAATCAAGTTTTAAACAAAAAAAAAATATCTTGGATATAAAGCCAATTGATTACCAAGAAATATACTATGAACACGAAGATTATCTGTGTGCAATATTAGACAATTTACCAGAGATAACACTTCAAGAGAACAGATCTATTAAATCAACTACGTCGAAGATTGCTTGTATCGACAGCTCGAAAACTTGATTGTAATAAAGTATTTGTAGCAGATTCTGCCAAGGATATTGCCACAAAAATGCTGGGAAATATATGTTTACGACAAAATGTGCAGCTTTCTATACTCACAAACGTCTGTGATACTCCGGTGTGTCGACATCAAGACGCTCAAACCGTAAATAAAATAAAATTAAAATTTCTTTCTATTTGAACTAAAAATGTTGTTAAACTATATTTAAAATGTTATTAAATTATATTTTGTGTGTGTGAGCGTTTCTTCATATATTAGTCATACTAATTACCTCTCTCAATATTGTATAATTCTGTTAAATACAACATTTATCTTATCACTAAACGAGGTATTAAAAATAGGTAATCCTATGTGAGCTGATAATTAGAAAAATCCCTAATTTATATAGAAATAAGGAGATATGCATGATTATTTGTATAACTGTAATAATAAAAAAATGTATAACTATATATAACTGTAATAATAAAAAAACATGAAAATATACCATGCATTTTTTAAATAAATATGTTTATTTCATTTTTCATATCAGCGTAATAAAAATATATAAAAATATACACTCATGTAATAATGACTTATGAATGTAATATATACTTATTACATTCATAGGTTTGGTTCATTCGTAAATGTCAAATAGGAAAGGTATAGCAGAATACCAAAAAGTAAATCGTATATGAATTGTATATATATGTATATACAATTCAAAATTTTGAGATCTTAATTTGTAAAAAAAAATTATTAGGTAAGTAAACTGATTTGTTATAACATTTAATGATTTACGATTCGCAGAATTAATTAATTTTGATAAATTTAAGATCCTGTTTGTATATGATAAATCATTATGTAATTTATTACATGCATAGATATATATAAAACTTAAAAAAAAGTAGACATATTTCATTCAATTGAATCCTTTACACGATATTTTTAATTAACACGGCACATTGTACATTTATATCAAGCAATAGCGTCGCGACGCTAAGTATATTTAAATATTTTTTACATACAGAAATTTAAATTCAATATTTTAAATAATTTCTGCAAAAAACAGTGATATCCCTCTAAAAAAAATCTTAAAAGTAAGAAATATACACCAAGTACATAAAAAATATTCTAACTTCTACGCAGCAAAAAGTTTGAAAAAGTCGCATAAACGACCTTCAGACCGAAGTAAGATATGAAAACTTGGCATGCCCGGGTCATGTTCAAATATATTTCATAAACAAATATATATTTTGAATAAAATATAAAATCTTACACAATATGTAAAAATGAATATTTTGTCTATAAGCAATTTTATTAGATTGATTTATGATAAATATCTTTTTTGTTACTCTTACGTTTTTCCTATAAAACTTTATAAATATGTACTTTATTGATAGTTATGATGCTTTGAGAAATTCTTTATATCTGACAATATATTTTATAGATATGCATAGCTATTGTAGACTGTGTATACATATCACAGACAGCTCATATTAAAAAAAATACATATACAACTGCTTAAATGTAAAATACATAATCATTATATGTTATTAGATAATATAATTCAATATAAAAATTTTTAATTTTAAAACATAGTATAATAAAAGAATTAAATTTTATTATGTGCATTTTGTTCTCAATTTTCGCAATTTTCTAATATTATTTTCTTTACTGTATGTAAAATAGAAATTTAATTATGAAATGAATATTTTTACACATAAAAATATATATAAATTAATTACTTGTAAGAATATCGTATATAAGAGAAAATATATATATGAATTGTACGATGTCATATCATTTAACTGATATATACTCGACTTCGTGCGAAAGTTTACTTTGAGCTTATGTTATCACTTTATATAACACAAGATGTATTGTCTTGTGTACACACTTACCGCACGAATAAAGTTAATAAGCATTCAATATACTCACAAGTAACACTAGGGAAGTGTCATACGGCGATTTTCCTGAAACTTGGCATACAAGTAGTACATGGAAAACTATTAGACACGTATATTGTTATATCGGCCCGAAAGCCGTTTGAAGGGTAGAAATCACCCTTATCTATTTTGGGGGTAGGTTCGACTATTTTACGAATTATTTTTACGATTGTTGTGAAATCAGGTAACTAAGGGTCGCTGATAACGAATCTGAAGTCCGTTTTTAAGAATTCAAAATGGCGGATCCAATATAGCGGTCGCATTTTTTCAAAAGTTTTACACCCTGTCAAAAAGTGCGAAAATTGCAAAAAAGTAAGAAATGAGCATAACTTTGAGGCGAATTTGTAGCAAAAAGGTCCTAATCGAGAACTACCCCTAACAGTAACGAAACATCAAAAAACAAAAGAGGAAGCAGATAAAACCAAAACAATCAATTTATCTACAAATTTTAATTTGATCTTCTAGGACCTAGAAGATCAAATTAAAATATATTACATATATAATATGTGAATAATAAAAATTTTGATATTAATTAATTATGAAAATAAAAATTATCTATTAGCAAAATTTTAATGGCGATTTGGCGGAAGGTACGATCCCAGCATATTTTTGATATAGAGACGCTCCTGTGTGAGGCACAGCGTTACCCGCGCGATTGGCGGCTCGGCTGTCGAGGCTCGAACGGTAGTGGGGGGACCCTCACTACCTGCTTCAGAAATCCGACCGAAAAGGGCAACTAATTCCGAGCACTGATTTAAAGTACCTGTAAAGATAATGTCGATGAATCCAAGAAACATTGTTCTTTTATTACAAAAAAGTTTTAATTCTCCTGAATATGATGTGTATTCAGTTATTACAGACGAGGAAAAATCTTTTACAGCTAATTTGGAGAATTTAATTAATGATGCTATAGATGCACATATATTTGTCGAAAGCATTGATACTTTAAGCTTTAATGAAGAAAGTGTATATCCTGAAGCAATTCCTGTTGATGAGGTTTCTCAAAGTGATTTCGAAGAATCAATAAAGGATTGCAAGAAAACTATAATTGATATTGATATCAAATATAAAACAAAGGCTGTACAATTTTGGCGTTCCGGAAAGACAAAAGCTTTGCCTTTAAAGTCAGTTCAGCACAGATTTAAGAAAGTTTCTGGTTTGAGGTCATTATATAGGTGGGAGGCACAAATTAAAGAAGGTGGCACGAGAAATGAAAAATTATTACAAATTTCGAAGTATGTTTTGGATCAATTCAAAATTTCCTCTGAAAGATCGCTTTCTATTCATGACATTGATATAAAAAGATGGGCTTTACGGGCTAGAGAAGAAATCAATTTGTCACCGACATTATTCACTGCTTCCACATTTTGGGTACATAATTTTAAAGTGAATCATGGAATTGTATCGAGAAAGATAAATAAATTTGTGACTAAAAAACAAATATCGTCAAAGGAAAAATTATTACAAGCATCAAGCGAATTTGTTTCTAAAATAAAATCAGAGATCATGTTGGTAGGTGAAGACAATGTCTATAATTCCGATCAATCGGGGTTCAATTTAGAAACGCATGCAGGTCGCACGCTTGCTTTAAAAGGATCATTGAAAGTCGAGTGTTTAGCGCCATCTTTGAATTCTTTGACGCACAGCTACACTATTCAGCCAATCGTTTCTGCCAACGGAGATTTAAAGTCCCCTTTATTAATAGTCCTGCAAGAGACTAGTGGTAAATTTGGACCAATCGTTGAGAAAACTTTGTACAAAGCAGACAATATTGTCGTATTTGCATCAAAATCAGGCAAATTAACATCCGATCTTGCCATTAATTGGTTCACAAATGTTTTTTTACCAAACACCGGGGAAAATGTTCTTTTGTTAGATTCTTGGATTGGCCAGACTGAAAGAAAGTTTGACAATATTGATAAAGACAATAAAAACGTCCAAATTTTTACGATTCCCGCTGGAACCACTGGTTTAATTCAACCGCTGGACGTTTACACTTTTAGACCTTGGAAGAAATTTTTAAGACAATTTTCTGATATTGTCATGCTGTATAACTGTGATGTAAATTTACATTTAAGGAATAACATCCTCAAAATACAGTCTTTAATACATAACCAGTTTTCCTCGATTTAATCGATAAAATTCGATTAAAAACAATAATTTCGCGTTGTCGCGTATTTATCTACAATCCTCTAATTTTACCTCAGGAGGATTTTAACTCACTCTTTTTTCTTAATTTCATGTCCTACAATTTTTATTTTATAATACTTTTTGATAAATCTAATAACTTAGTGTTGTTTTAAGTTTTTTGGTGAAAATTATTTGTTTCATTTTTTGCGGTTTTCTTCAAAACGAAGCAAAAACGAGCAAATCTCTAAAGGACTTTTTGTCTTAGTTTATCGGTCCCCTACACGCTCCTAAAGTTTTGACATTTAAATTGGGGACACTCTGTATATTTATATTCGTTCGCTCTTTAAATTGGTTTAAACCTAGTACCGGTCACATTGCGTCCACTGTGCACGTGTTACACATAGTTTCGGTCTTTTATGTTTTATCTTTAAATTTGTACACATGCGTTTTATTATTTATTAATTTTAAATGTTTGACAATTGTGACAATGCGACATTCAGCAATGTTTCGGATTAATCTATCTCTATGTAAGTCTTTACTTTTAAATGTCTCTGTTAGACGTGTGTCTCTATTTAAAATTTTTTTATTGTTCAGATATGCATGATCCTTTTCACGACATACGTTATGGAGATAGTGTCTTGACTGATTATGGTCCGGACTTGCATCTCTACTGTTTGTGAGCAATGGAGAGACAGCTTGCGGATGATGTATACTCAGTTTAATTCTCATCTTTTTGATTTCCGTTTAATTTTAACATAATTGACATGCCCTGCGTTTTACTGCATGTTTACACTTATTTAAAGCGTTTCCGTGCGTTATAGACCGTCATGATAGTTAGACCGTTTTGATAGTTCTTATTTATTTATATTTTCGCGCTGAGAAGGGTCCAAAAAAGAGACCGAAACGTTCGCGAATGTTTTTGTAAAATTAATAAACAAATTTTGCACTTTTTTACCGTGCTGGTTCCTTTGCCTATTTTGTCTTTAATTATATTTTCCATTTGGAACCTTTATTATTTATATTATTTCAGTTATATAAGACAAAAATTAATTACAATATTTTAAAAATACCTTAAATCATATACATTTTAAAAATATAAACAAACGTATATTTGTGTTAATGTATATCTGCATATACCTACACTTTTATAGTAGAATAATTATGTGTGTGCGTGCGTATGTGTTCGTGCGCACGCGCGAGTATATGCATCGTGTATATACATGTGTGTCCGTATGCGCATCACAAATTCTATTTTTACACAAGTTGCAAACATTTTATTATTTATTTAATTGAAGCATAAGAGATACGTATATTAAATTTTTGTATATATTAAGTTTTGCAATCAAGACTCGAAAGTTATCATTTCTTAATGCTGACTTCTTTAAATTATGTATTTATTAATAGCTGAGCCTAGTAGATGCTATGCTATTACTGGCTGCAGTACTCTCGTAGTAATACTACTATTCGATTGCTTTCTTTCACTATTCGGTTCTCGACTACTGATAATTATTGATGCAATAATTACATTTAATATTGGACTTCCGTTTCCGGTGGGTTAGAGTGCGTGTGACAGAAAGCGTGGTTAGTGAAAGGAGAGAGGAAGAGAGGAAACGGAGGATAGAGAGAGAAAGTGGAAGGTGCGAGTGAAGAGAGCGGAGTGAGGTGTGTGTGGAGAAGTAAAGGTGGAGGAGGTGGTGAAAAGAGATAGAAGTAGGAAGGAGAAGAAAAGGCAGACGAGTTAGAGGTTAGGGGCAGAGAGAGAGAGAAGGAAGGAAAATCACGTGGTAGGCGACGGAAGGGAACAAGGAGTATAGAATAGGTAGAGCGGCGAGCGAACAGATAGGAACGGAGAGTAGGAGAGGAATAGGAAAACAGATAGAGAGGAGACTCGATAGGTAGAAATGGAAAGTAAGAAAAGAATAGGAATAGATAGAGAGACGGTAGAACAGGAAAAGGAAAGAACGGATAAAGGGATATTAGAGGAAAAGGAAAGGGGCATGAAAACGGGGAAAGAGGGAAGTAAGAGGGCGGAGAGGCGGGGAAGTACGGGAAATATAAAGGAAATGTGGAAAAGGAAAAGGGAATTGATAGGACTAGGAGGGGGAAAGGAGGAAGAAAAAATGGGGGTAATTAAGAAAGGGAAAAAAGAACAGAAATTACAACAGATAGGATTGGAAGAGAGGGAGGGAGGAGAGGTGAATTGGTGGAAGGAAATGAAAGAAGAATGGAAAAAGGAAATGAAGGAAGGGATCCAGGAAGTGAAGGAGATGCTGAAGGAAGAGCTTAGGAGATATATATGGGAAATGAGAGAGGAGGTGGGAAAGATGATAAAGAGGCAGATGGAAGAAAGGGAAGAGAAGTGGAGGGAAGAGAGGGAGAAAATAAGAAAAAAGATGGAGGAACTAGAGGAAGGACTGAGAGGAATGAAACTAAGGGAGGAGGAGAAAGGGATAAGGGGAGGGGAAAAAATGGATGGGAGAATGAAAGACATCACAAATTTTAATAATCGCGGGCTAGTAAGAGCCAGAACGCGGATGGCAGTGCGTCAGTTTCATAGAAAAATAAGTTTTCTATGAAACTGAATATGTGCACAGGGCACGAAATTTACTTGGTGTTTTTTTATTTTACCAAGATTTTAAAATTAATCTCAATTCGAGATTTACAATAATCCCTCTTTACCCCCCTGGAGAGACGAAGGCGAGAAAAATATCGGGGCGAAGTCGCTGAATCGGGAATCGAACCCAAGTCTTTCGCTTGCCGGGCGACTGCTCTTACCTCTGAGCTATTCAGACCCCACACCACCGATACTTCTCATTTGCCTTATAATATCTATTACTATTAACGCCATCTTTCAGCCGGCGTGAACTAACAAATTTAAGAAATTAGGCTCTCGAATGACATCACAAATTTTAATAATCGCGGGCTAGTAAGAAATGAAAGAGATGGAAAAGTGAAGGGAAATGAAAGAAAGGGAGGAGAGAAGGAGGAATATGGTGATAAGAGGAGTGAAAGGAGGGGAGAAAGATGTAGAGAAGAGAATAAGGGAAATAATAAGAGAATTAGGGGTGGAAGGGAAAGTAGAGGAAGTGAGAAATATAGGAGGGAGGAAAGAGGGGGAGAAGGGGATGACGATAATAACGGTAAGTAAAATACAGGAGAAGATAGAAATAATGAAAAGGAGGAGAGAAGTAAAGGATAAGGAAGTAGAAGGATAGAAGATGATTTAACTTGAAAGGAGCGAAGAATGAGGTGGAAGCTAGAGGACATAGCGAGGAGAGAAAGAGAGGAAGAAGAGGAAGAAAGTATGGGTGGGATATGGGAAGATACACATAGAGGGAAAATGGTGGAGATGGGATGGACAAGAGGAGAATTTAAAGGATGGAGAGGGAAGAATATGGATAGAAAGGAGAGAAAGACAGGAGATGATGGGAAGGGAAGAAGGGTAAAGAGAGGGAGAAGGGAAAGGGAAGCACCGGGGGGAAGATGGAAAATAGCGTTTTGGAATGTAACGGGGATAGGGAATAAGGACAGGGATTTTTGGCAGAGGATAAAGGAGTGGGAGATTGTGATATTAATGGAAACGTGGGTGGAGGAGAAATACTGGCGAAGGATAAAGGAGAGGCTACCAAAGGAGTTTAAATGGAAGATACAGATGGCGAAAAGAAGAAATAGGAAGGGAAGAACAAGGGGGGAATGTTAATAGGGGTGAAGAAGGATATAAGGATAGAGGAAGGGGAGGAGGGAGAGGAGGAAGAAGGAAGAATAGTATGTAGGATAAGAATGGGAGGGAAGAAATGGAGAATAGTAGGAATATATGTGAATGGGGACATGGAAAGGAAGTTAGAAGAGTTAAAGGGATGGATAGAAGAAAAGGAAGAGGGGATAAAGACGGTAATAGGGGGAGACTTCAATGCAAGGACGGGAGAAGAAGGGGGGTGGATAAGAGAAGAGGGATAGAAGGGGGCAGAAAGAGGAAGAAGGTCAAAGGACAAGAAAGTGAATGGGGAAGGAAGGAGGCTAGTGGAATGCATAGAAAGGAGGGGATAGTCGATCTTGAATGGAAGTGTGAGAGGAAACGAAGAGGGAGAGCATACATTCACAGGAGGAAAAGGGGAAACAGTCATAGATTATGTAATAGGGGATGAGGAGGTAAGAGAGAACGTGGAGAAATTACAAATAGGGGAGGAGGTAGACTCGGACCACCATCCGGTGATTGTGTGGGTGGGATGGGAGGGGAGATGAAAGAAGGGGAGGGAGAGACAGAAAGGAGGAAAGATAATGAGAAGAGGGGTATGGGATGAAGAAGGAAGAGAGGATTTTTAAAAAAAGTTAGGGAGAGTGGGGGAGGGAGAAAGAGGGGTACAAGAGGAAATGAAGGAGACGACGGAGAGGATAAGGAAAACATTAAATGAATGTGAGAAGAAAGAGGGAAAAGAAAGGGGAAATAGAAAGGGCTGGTGGGATGAGGAGTGCAGGGAAAAGGAAAAAGGAGTAAGAAGGGAACTAAAAAGATGGAGAAGGGCGGGAGGGAAAGGAGAGAAATATAGAGAAAGAAAAAGGGAATACAAAGAAAGGTGTGAGGAAAAGAAGAGGGAGGAAAGAGAGAAAATGGAAAGGGAGGCAGGGGAAGCGAAGACAGAGGGAAAAGTATAGGAGTTGGTGAGAAAGGAAAGGAGAAGAAGAAAGAGGGTTAAGAGGATGCCGGAGCGACGGGCGAACTCCGACGGGTTAGCGCCCTCATCTAAACGTAACTAAAAGTGTCGGTAAATATACTGGTAATAACCAACGCTTTATAGTTACATTACCGATATCATTATGTAGAGTAATTGTCAAAAATATGTGCATACTTTGGAAAAAGCAATAAAATACAAGCTTTTCGCATTGTGTTAAATATGTAGAGACAGAAAATATGTTGGATTTCTATTCTATTTCTGTTCTATCGTCTCGTAGAAGCAACGACTTTACACAGATATCTGTTTGTGTCGCGTACATATTTTGAATACAAATCTATAATATTGCTCATATTATCTCTTTTGATTTTATCATAATGTAGATATATACATATATACATCATATAGATGTAACATATATATATATATATATATATATATATATATATATATATATATATATATATGTTACATCTATGTTATATGGCATATATATATATATATTGTTACGTCCATACTCAATTGAAGGGAGAGTCAGCGGGAGGGCGTAACTTACTTATCTCTAGGCAAACGCTAGACGATGCGTGTCCTAGAGTCGAACGAACGATACAGGGCCTTAGACAGGTCAACGACCGGAAGGGTCGCTCTTACTCTGTCCACGGGCCGTTCGGTCGGCGGTCCCTTTTTTGTTAAAGGAACTGAATCCTTATTACCTAGGACGGGACCCTGTGCGATTTCGTGTAACGGGAAGGAAGTCGGGTTAATAAATTGCTCGAATTTTAAAATCTAACTTTACATTTATTTAAAGAATAAAACGAATAATTTTAAAAGATACAATTTAATAATGAATCATCTGATTCATTTTAATAGACTGTTATTGTAAAATAACTTGCTTAAGATCTAATATGTTTGTGTGTAAATGTGTGTGTGGATGAAATTTGTGTTCTCGCGGGTGTTACAATGAATACGGAGGACGTCAACCGGAATTAAGCGGGGAAACTAAAATTTAAACTCCGGTTGGTAATTTACAATAATATGTTTAGAAAAATTATTTACAATAAATGTGTGAGGGTTGGACGATAGAGGGAGAGAAGAGAGGAAAAAAAGAAAAAGGGGGGAAGGATTATTAAAGGTCTTGGAATTGCACGGTGCAGGGGGAAGGGAACTTCATCCAAAAAACCTCGATGGGGACGGCTAATGGAAAAGGGCAACCCGGGCCAAAAAATGGGATTATGGAACCGGGCGAACTGGTATGGAAGATATGGTAGAATTGATCGAGGTCCACTATATCTGGACCGACACAGTAATCCTCGTCTGTAAGAGGGACAAGATAAGGGGGTAATTGATTTAGGAGATACCTGTACCAGGCTTCCCTGTCCTGGTCTTCGAAAAAGGACTCCGACTCTCCTTCGGGATCGGAAGGTTCCGGTTTAAAATCTTCCGGTTCCGTTTTGAGATCGGGAAACTCTTCTACGAAGTCCCGAAGGACTTCTTCGAAAATGCGCGACTCTTCTGAGAGATCGGGCGATTCGAGGGGTAAGGAGGAGGGAGGAGTGGGAATTCTCGAGGGTTGAGGTTCGAGTGATGGCGAGTAGTCGAAGGGGGGAGGGGGAGTAGGATTTCTCGGCTGTTGCTGGAAATCAGCGAAAACGGGCGAATATCCGGAAGGAGAAGGGGGACCAGGGTTTTCCAGATGTTGCGGAGATTCGGGGAAGGTAGGTGGATGTTCAGGGGGAGAGGGAGGAGTAAGATTTGCTGACTGTTGAGGGGATACAGGGAAGGTAGGCGACGGGGAACGCTCGGGGGAAGAGACGGGTGAATAAGAGGGGGGAAAATAATGAGGAGAGGAAGGTGGAGGACAAGGTGGTAGGTTGTGTATTTTATGTGTACGTTTTTGTTTATTGTATATTTTAATTAATCGATGAGCCTTTTGGTTAAAGGAGTCCTTATCTAAGTTAAATTTCTTATAGTCTACTGTGGAGTGGTACCCGTTTGACCACGTTAATATTGACCACGGTCCCGATTGACCACGTTGAGATTGACCACGTTGCGATTGACCACGTTGATATTGACTACGTTGATATTGACCACGGTCCCGATTGACCACGATCCCGATTGACCACGGTCCCGATTGACCACGGTCCCGATTGACCACGATCCCGATTGACCACGGTCCCGATTGACCACGGTCCCGATTGACCACGGTCCCGATTGACCACGGTCCCGATTGACCACGGTCCCGATTGACCACGGTCCCGATTGACCACGGTCCCGATTGACCACGGTCCCGATTGACCACGTTGATATTGACCACGGTCCCGATTGACCACGGTCCCGATTGACCACGGTCCCGATTGACCACGGTCCCGATTGACCACGGTCCCGATTGACCACGGTCCCGATTGACCACGGTCCCGATTGACCACGGTCCCGATTGACCACGGTCCCGATTGACCACGGTCCCGATTGACCACGGTCCCGATTGACCACGGTCCCGATTGACCACGTTGATATTGACCACGGTCCCGATTGAAAAACCATGTAACACACACACACACATGCGGGGGGGTGCAAGGGGGGCCTTCGGCCCCCCTCCCGCACCCCCTCCGCCAGTCGGACACAATGAACCTCGCTTTACAACTTGCAAAGTACATGCCCTAGTAACGACATGTATTGATCCGTGGTCAATATTAACGTGGTCAATCGAGACCGTGGTCAATCGGGACCGTGGTCAATATCAACGTGGTCAATCGGGACCGTGGTCAATCGGGACCGTGGTCAATCGGGACCGTGGTCAATCGGGACCGTGGTCAATCGGGACCGTGGTCAATCGGGACCGTGGTCATTCGGGACCGTGGTCAATCGGGACCGTGGTCAATCTGGACCGTTGTCAATATCAACGTGGTCAATCGCAACGTGGTCAATCTCAACGTGGTCAATCGGGACTGTGGTCAATATCAACGTGGTCAAACGGGACGCTCCCGTCTACTGTGTAGTTAGGGTCCGCAGCCGCCCGAGCCAATTCTTTTCTTAGTTGCCTATTCTGTCGGTTTCGCGACGCTTTGATGGTCGCGCGCGTAAGTTGATTTAATATTTCCACTAAGGAAAGGGGGCCGTGATGAGTAATGATAATAATAAAATCGATAGTGAATAGATTCTTAATTCACGAAATAATTCTTGGAAGTTTTTCTTTAATTAATTGGATAATTCTAGTTTTCAAGTCCGGATAATAAAGAACGTGTAATTTTTATATTTCTATATGAAAGTTTTTGGACGACCTGGGAGTATATATATATATATATATATATATATATATATATATATATATATATATATATATATATATATATACAGGGTGTCCCAGATCATTGGGGACAAAACTCGTGTGCAGATAGAGCGGACCAAACTGAGTCGAAAAGTCCTCTATCATTTTGCAATTTTCGCAATAGATAACGAATTATTAATTATTAAAAATCGCCGTATTAGCTCGGCCTACCGCCAAATCCACGCGCGCGGCGAGATGCGGCCGCCCAGAGATCGAAGTTGCTAGGCGCGCGGGGAGTTGTTTATTACAAGCGGCAATGGCTACGCACGAGCGGCGCGTAACGCTGGACCCCCGTTCTGAGTTATGATAGTTCCTCGCCTTTTTTTAATGAAAATGAAATTTTCTAACGGCATATAAAAATTGTTTGTACGTATGTGTGTACATGTACATGCATATATGCATGTACATAGAAAAATATAAATTCTATTGCTTAAAAAAGCGATTACTCAATTTCCTTTTTTTCTTTTAGTAAGTAACGGTTATCTTCAACAAAGAATATCTTCTTGATAATAATCTTAAAATGTACTCATCATAAATTTTAGAAAAAGTCATTATCATCATAAATTTTAGAAAAAGTCATTATCACTCGAAAAAAGAATTTATACTCCTTCAAGGAACATTATAAAATTTTATCGAAGAAAAGTCAAAATAATAAGCAAATCAAATTTTTGTTTAAATTTTATATTCTTAATTGAAGAATTAAATAACTAGGATTCAGAATATATTTTGAATAGATTTAATGCTTGTGATGAACTTATGATAGATTTGTGGATATGAACTTATTAAATATTTGAAATAAGTAATATTTATTTAATTCAAGTAATTTATAGTATGTAATTTGTATGTGTATGTACATATAGAAAAATGTTAAGTAAATATTATCTGTTTTAAGTAAAGTGATAAGTTTATTTTAAGATTATTATCAAGAAAATATTCTTTGTAAAGATAACCGTTACTTAAAAGAAGAAAACTAAAATTGAATAATTGGCAATCGGCGTGAATAGCAATCGCGATATAAGATCACGAGCCAAAGAATAATTATTTATCCTTTCTGTGGCAAGAAAATGATAGAGTGCTATCATTTCCACACCACCTTGCGGTAGATAGCATGGCGCATTTTTTTTTAAGTGGTATCCCCAGTAGGTCTAATCCACTCTCATTTTTTAATGCAAAAGCTGTTCAAAGTGGCTCCCTCGTTCTTGAACGCATAGTTCCGCTCTTCGAACAATATTGCGCGTCGCACGATGCGCCATTTCAGGCGTGATAGTATTGAAGGCCGCTAGGATTGCTTGGCGTACTTCATCTTCCGTATCATTACGCCGGTGCTCAATTATGCTCTTAACATAGCCCCATACAAAAAAGTCCAGCACATTAAGGTCTGGCGACCGTGCTGGCCAAGAAATAGGGCCCCCTCAACCCATCCATCTATGCGGATATCGCGCGTTTAAAATATTTCTTGCCTGTCGCGAAAAATGCGCAGGAGCCCCGTCTTGTTGGAAAATGAGCTCCTCCCGTTCGCGAAGGGGAACGTCTTCGAGAAGGCCGGGCAACTCGTTTTCCAAAAAGTGTGCTTAGATTTCCCCATTTAAGCGTGGCGGGAAGATATAAGGACCGATCTGAAAATTACCGAAAGAGCGTGATTTGAAAAAACTGCGAGAGAGACAGAGACAGAATTTCTTAACTTATAAACTTACTACTTACAATTCGGTTCGCTTTTATTCCTGCCCAAACATTTATCGCCCAGCGATATTGGAATGCGCCTTGGCGAACGGCGTGCGGATTTTCGTCTCCCCATAATAAAAAGTTATGGGAATTAAACACGCCGTTCGGTGTGAAAGTCGCTTCGTCCGTCCACAGGATGCGGTCGGGGAAAAGGGCGTTCCGCCGACACTGCGCGAGGAATCCTGTGTATTTCGCCGATAATTAATACTTGTTAAAAGCAGCGTAAACATTAAATAAAGATAATAAATATACCTTCACAATAATAGAAGCGCTGCTCTTCATCTCCCGCAATAAGTTGCTGCACCCGCTGATAATGAAACGGGTGCAATCCGTTCTGGCGTAAAACGCAATGCACGTTGCTTCGGGAGAGACCTAGCGTACGAGCGACACGGCGGACGCTGTTCCCGGGGTTCTCCTCGAATGCTTGCAGGATTCTCTCTTCGTCGATTACGCGACGTTGCAATGGTATACCACCATGTCGCCAATGTGGTAAAAGAGATCCTGTCTCTCTGGCGCGTCGGATACATCTCAAAATTACGTTATATCCGGGATGTCGTTCACGCTCGGGGAATCGTTCCGCGTAAAGTCGGACGGCGGCACGGACGTTTTCTCCAGTCATTCCGTACATAATCAACATATCGGTATACTCTTGAGCGGTATACATCTCCCTATAATTTTTTGCAATATTCTCAAGAATGCACGCACGTCGGACGCTGGGCACGTATAAACGTTTGCAATCAACAACGTTCATTTGTTATCGAATTCAATCTTTTCTATTTCATTGTTTGTCGCTCTACGACAATACGTGCCCAGCGTCCGACGTGCGTGCATTCTTGAGAATATTGCAAAAAATTATAGGGAGATGTATACCGCTCAAGAGTATACCGATATGTTGATTACGTACGGAATGACTGGAGAAAACGTCCGTGCCGCCGTCCGACTTTACGCGGAACGATTCCCCGAGCGTGAACGACATCCCGGATATAACGTAATTTTGAGATGTATCCGACGCGCCAGAGAGACAGGATCTCTTTTACCACATTGGCGACATGGTGGTATACCATTGCAACGTCGCGTAATCGACGAAGAGAGAATCCTGCAAGCATTCGAGGAGAACCCCGGGAACAGCGTCCGCCGTGTCGCTCGTACGCTAGGTCTCTCCCGAAGCAACGTGCATCGCGTTTTACGCCAGAACGGATTGCACCCGTTTCATTATCAGCGGGTGCAGCAACTTATTGCGGGAGATGAAGAGCAGCGCTTCTATTATTGTGAAGGTATATTTATTATCTTTATTTAATGTTTACGCTGCTTTTAACAAGTATTAATTATCGGCGAAATACACAGGATTCCTCGCGCAGTGTCGGCGGAACGCCCTTTTCCCCGACCGCATCCTGTGGACGGACGAAGCGACTTTCACACCGAACGGCGTGTTTAATTCCCATAACTTTTTATTATGGGGAGACGAAAATCCGCACGCCGTTCGCCAAGGCGCATTCCAATATCGCTGGGCGATAAATGTTTGGGCAGGAATAAAAGCGAACCGAATTGTAAGTAGTAAGTTTATAAGTTAAGAAATTCTGTCTCTGTCTCTCTCGCAGTTTTTTCAAATCACGCTCTTTCGGTAATTTTCAGATCGGTCCTCATATCTTCCCGCCACGCTTAAATGGGGAAATCTACGCACACTTTTTGGAAAACGAGTTGCCCGGCCTTCTCGAAGACGTTCCCCTTCGCGAACGGGAGGAGCTCATTTTCCAACAAGACGGGGCTCCTGCGCATTTTTCGCGACAGGCAAGAAATATTTTAAACGCGCGATATCCGCATAGATGGATGGGTCGAGGGGGCCCTATTTCTTGGCCAGCACGGTCGCCAGACCTTAATATGCTGGACTTTTTTGTATGGGGCTATGTTAAGAGCATAATTGAGCACCGGCGTAATGATACGGAAGATGAAGTACGCCAAGCAATCCTAGCGGCCTTCAATACTATCACGCCTGAAATGGCGCATCGTGCGACGCGCAATATTGTTCGAAGAGCGGAACTATGCGTTCAAGAACGAGGGAGCCACTTTGAACAGCTTTTGCATTAAAAAATGAGAGTGGATTAGACCTACTGGGGATACCACTTAAAAAAAATGCGCCATGCTATCTACCGCAAGGTGGTGTGGAAATGATAGCACTCTATCATTTTCTTGCCACAGAAAGGATAAATAATTATTCTTTGGCTCGTGATCTTATATCGCGATTGCTATTCACGCCGATTGCCAATTATTCAATTTTAGTTTTCTTCTTTTAAGTAACGGTTATCTTTACAAAGAATATTTTCTTGATAATAATCTTAAAATAAACTCATCACTTTACTTAAAACAAATAATATTTACTTAACATTTTCCTATATGTACATACACATACAAATTACATACTATAAATTACTTGAATTAAATAAATATTACTTATTTCAAATATTTAATAAGTTCATATCCACAAATCTATCATAAGTTCATCACAAGCATTAAATCTATTCAAAATATATTCTGAATCCTAGTTATTTAATTCTTCAATTAAGAATATAAAATTTAAACAAAAATTTGATTTACTTATTATTTTGACTTTTCTTCGATAAAATTTTATAATGTTCCTTGAAGGAGTATAAATTCTTTTTTCGAGTGATAATGACTTTTTCTAAAATTTATGATGATAATGACTTTTTCTAAAATTTATGATGAATACATTTTAAGATTATTATCAAGAAGATATTCTTTGTTGAAGATAACCGTTACTTACTAAAAGAAAAAAAGGAAATTGAGTAATCGCTTTTTTAAGCAATAGAATTTATATTTTTCTATGTACATGCATATATGCATGTACATGTACACACATACGTACAAACAATTTTTATATGCCGTTAGAAAATTTCATTTTCATTAAAAAAAGGCGAGGAACTATCATAACTCAGAACGGGGGTCCAGCGTTACGCGCCGCTCGTGCGTAGCCATTGCCGCTTGTAATAAACAACTCCCCGCGCGCCTAGCAACTTCGATCTCTGGGCGGCCGCATCTCGCCGCGCGCGTGGATTTGGCGGTAGGCCGAGCTAATACGGCGATTTTTAATAATTAATAATTCGTTATCTATTGCGAAAATTGCAAAATGATAGAGGACTTTTCGACTCAGTTTGGTCCGCTCTATCTGCACACGAGTTTTGTCCCCAATGATCTGGGACACCCTGTATATATATATATATATATATATATATATATATATATATATATATATATATATATATATATAAAGGTGACAAATGTAATCGGGAGTCACTCCGCGAAATACAGGTAACTCTCGATGACGGACTAGGAGTCAGGAGTCGCTTTGTAAAATTCAGGTAACTCGTAACGACCGTCAGCAAGTCAAGAGTTACTCTGTGAAATACAGGTAACTCGTGACGATTGGTGGCAAGTCGGGAGTCACGCTGTAAAATACAGGTAACTCGTGGTGTCTGGTAGGGAATCGGGAGTCGCGCAGTAAAATTCAGGTAACTCGTAACGACCGTCAGCAAGTCAAGAGTTACTCTGTGAAATACAGGTAACTCGTGACGATTGGTGGCAAGTCGGGAGTCACGCTGTAAAATACAGGTAACTCGTGGTGTCTGGTAGGGAGTCGGGAATCGCGCAGTAAATTCAGGTAACTCGTGACGACCGTCAGCAAGTCAAGAGTTACTCTGTGAAATACAGGTAACTCGTGACGATTGGTGGCAAGTCGGGAGTCACACTGTAAAATACAGGTAACTCGTGATGGCTAAGGTGAAGTAGAAAAAGGAGATTCGAGGTAATATTTCAAGGGAGGAAGAATGAGGATTAACGAAGAGAAAATTACACAAAGAGACAATCGAGATCTAAGTAGGAGCATCGAAATGAGATACTGATTGATCCAAGAATTATTTCAGAATGCAAGACGTAAAATAATAATAATAATAATAATAATAATAATAATAATAATAATAATAATAAAGGGGGAAAGATAAAATTGAAATTGTTCAACCCACTTACTACTTGAGAATGCGTTGATACTTGTAGTTCGGTTACTAAGTGTGGTTCGGTTCCAGCTGTCGTGGCTGATCAGAATGGGCTCGGCAATGATGGCTCGGGAACCCGGTCTATTGTGTCGCTGGTTTAAACACCTCGGCTTGCTGGCACTTAACACTTATCACTAAGTCTTTCACTTTTATTTGAACTCGGTCTCTGCACAACTTAAAGTCGCGGAAAAACTTGACCTCCGAGCTGACTACTAGCTGAGTAGTGAGACGGTTGAAGAACGAAAACGGAATGAATTTTCGAGCGAGGATTTCGCGTATCCTCGAGTCTTAGCGTCTCCCCACGTACCCTCTCCATTAGGCAATCAGAATTCTTTTTTAACAAATCAAATCTTTACTATTTACCCCTCTCATGAGTAGGAGGTGCTACCCTTCCAGAAGAAGGTCCAGAAATTGCGCCTATTGGTGTAGGCTTTTGTTTTTAGAAGTTAAGTCCAGCCTATTGGAGAGTCCGTTATGATCGGCTAAGTTGACATTTTTATTATTCCCGCTGAAATTTATCTCAAACAGATAACACAAGAGGGTGGTCTGGCAGGCGAGCGCGCGGTGTCAAGTATCGCGAGTTCTGCTTACGGATTTTGGTTTCATCTGTAAACCATCGTCCGTGTCCCTCTCCTTGTTCTTTGTTTTAAACCCTTAAGCCCGTCGCGCGGACCTTAGAGTTGAATATTTCATTCATCTGTTTGTTTTCCGTACGCACATGGTCTAGATTTCTAGTGTTCGAGGGTCTCTTATCTTTGTTTAAAATTTTCGAATCTTTGACGTAGGTTTTAGTCCCGGAATATTTATTGATCCGTCTCGAATTTTCAAACCTTTGACGTGGGTCTAAGTCCCGGAATATTTATTGATCCGTCTCATAGTTAAAAAATTGTATCGTTCTAAAAGATTAGTCTCGCCTGCTAGATACCTCCTTGTTTATTATTTACGTCGTGTGCAGAAAGGTTTCAGAGCGTAATTTTTTAAATCAGTGAAAGAGTTCTATGAAAGAAAAGAATCGTGAAGTCCACCGGATGTAACAATATATATGATACCATATACCCAGCAAACATCGAATATATCTGCTATATAACATAGATGTAACATGTGCACTTATTATGTACATGTTATATGTGTATAACAATCATATCTTAGTTTGCTGGGTTACAATTTATGTAGTACAGTTCGAGAAAATTGAACTAAAATATATTATACAGGGTGGTCCTCGTAACGGTCGCCACGATTATTAAGGCACTTACAATAATCTGACATAAAAAAGTCATAAACAGAAATTTATCAGTTTTTAACCGGCTATAAATTGCAATAATAAAAATTGACCAAACATTTTTTTTTCCATAAAAAAGCAAGGTCACCTTCAATTTTTTAAATGGAACTGCCTACTTTTTATTGCATATTCTTGTAGCTTATCTCGAGAGCTTTTCAAAACACTATAATAAAGTATTTTTTCATTAGGTACTTTTTGAGTTATTTTATATTTTATTCTGACATATTTTGATATAAAAAATAAAATATCTCGTAAAATATTTAGTTTTCGATAATCTTACCGTAATACTTTTATGTACAGAATAATAAGACAAATCAATTAGTAAAAAAAAATAATTGTTTTTAAGAAAAAGTATGTAATTATTTATAATGTATTTTTTTAAACAATTATTCGTTTTTTTTTAAACTAATTGATTTGTCTCATTATTCTGTACATAAAAGTGTTACGGTAGGATTATCGAAAACTAAATATTTTACGAGATATTTTAATTTATATATCAAAATATGTCAGATTAAAATATAAAATAACTCAAAAAGTACTTAACGAAAAAATACTTTATTATAGTGTTTTGAAAAACTCTCGAGATAAGCTACAAGAATATGCAATAAAAAGTAGGCAGTTCCATTTAAAAAATTGAAGGTGACCTTGCTTTTTTATGGAAAAAAAATGTTTGGTCAATTTTTATTATTGCAATTTGTTGCCGGTTAGAAACTGATACATTTCTGTTTATGACTTTTGTAACGGTTCACCTTTCCCGTACGCCGCGGATCAAGGCTCGCCAGTGCCAGGATTCGGGAGAAGGAGGAAACTCCAACTTACTTTACCTTCGTATAATCGGTTTAAACAAGTCCGTTTATTCATGCGGTCAATATAAAAGATCTTTAACACTGATAGCGATGCGAAGCAACATGCGGGAACGGTGCGTACAGAGTTTCGCGCGGTGTTGATGCGCGGGGAGCTCGGGAAGCGAGCGTGGCTCAAGCGGCCGTATTCTGCAAGCGCGGTGTTCGCATGCAAATAAGCTATGATAATTCTTTGTGGTACAGTGCAGGTCTTAAACACTACGGGGTGTCGCGGGGCCTTCAATGTAATTCCAACTGCCTGACTGCCTTATCCTTAAAAGGACGGGGCGTCGGCGTTCTCGGCGTTCTATCCTTAAAAGGACTGACGCTCCGTAGTAGTTTGAAGGCCGTGTGTGAAGATAGAAACGGCGCGACACTGGCGGGAATCCTAATGTCTAATTAACTCTTCAGTTAAAAGTCGCGGTATGTACAATGCGGTCTTATAATACGAACAGGTCGCGGTATATATACAACGGTGCTAGAATCTATCAGGGCGCGGAGGCCGGAGCGGTCTTACTGGTTACGGTATATGTACAACGGTATTACAATGTATCAGGTCGCGGTATATGTACAAAGCGGTACTAGAAGCTATTAGAGCGCGGAGACCAAAGCGGTCTTATGATACAAACGGGTCGCGGTATATATACAAAACGGTCTTACGGTATAACGCGGTGCGAACTTATCAACTAGTAGGATGCGCCGTCCCAGCAACCGGGAAGCCCGGCCTAACTACGGGAAGCCCGTAGCCTGGTGTAACGCGAGGTGTCAGGATGCGCCGTCCCAGCAACCGGGAAGCCCGGCCTAACTACGGGAAGCCCGTAGCCTGGTATAACGCGAGGTATCAGGATGCGCCGTCCCAGCAACCGGGAAGCCCGGCCTAACTACGGGAAGCCCGTAGCCTGGTGTAACGCGGGGTATCAGGATGCGCCGTCCCGGCAACCGGGAAGTCCGGCCTAACTACGGGAAGCCCGTAGCCCGGTGTAACGCGAGGTATCAGGGTGCGCCGTCCCAGCAACCGGGAAGCCCGGCCTAACTACGGGAAGCCCGTAGCCTGGTGTAACGCGAGAGGTGGTTCAGGATCCGGAGAGTTGTACGTGACAGGAATCGGGATCGGGAACTGGTCACGCTACGCTCGCCGGAGCGCCTTATATACCGGCGGCCGGCCTCCCACTCGCGCGATTCAACGTGTGGTGGGGTGGTCCCTACGGTGGGGCCGCGACACGGGTGTGGGAGCTTAGGGACGCCATAAGCGCCGAGCCTCGAAAAGCGCGCGGTGCATCGGCCCGCTAGGCCGTTAGTAACGGTATCGTTACACTTTTTTATGTCAGATTGTAAGTGCCTTAAAAATCGTGGCGACCGTTACGAGGACCACCCTGTATATGGATGTAAATATATTATACATATAATTTTGAATACGATGATAAATCTTTATCATCGACAGTATATCGGTATAATCGATATGATTGAGGACTAATGAGTAATATATAAACTTCTTCACTATAAATGTGAATGTTTATGTATTCTTATGACATAAGTATGCACATATTAAAATTTACATTTATATAAATATTAATATAAATATTTATAAATGTAAACACATAAATTCTCTGTCCGCAAAACATTGCAACAAAATTTTATGATTGTTACAATATTTTGGATATTTATAATATAGAAAGGGCTCCTCCATCGCCCATTTTCGTGAGAACGCAATCAAAATATTTTATTTATTATTTTCATATCTGCGATTATAATTTGCAAGCGAAATTGAGGCATCTTTTTTCTGGCCAATATTGTTACGAGTATCAGGATAGATTTTTTTTAAATCATAATTTCTTATCATTTTAAAAAAGGCAGCAGTTTATTGCTTGCTATAATATTACAAGACCGTTTCCTCATACTCTTTACATCCTTGGAGTATTTTTTCTCATAAGGATTGCCTCTTAATAACGAAGATGTGTATATTTTTTCTCTTTAGCTATCAACTTGTATATACACAGCCTGATAGACTATTATATACGCGAAATTTGGTGCCATCAAAAAAAGAAAAAATACATCGCCAGTAATCACAATAATAATTCCTTCCAATAATTTGTAAGCTTTTGTTACTATATATGATTGGTTGCAATTATATGAAGGAATACCAGATATTGCACACTTAGTCTTTCAAAAACGGAAGTTTCTTTAAATTTCTTCTGGAATAACTGTTTTTTAATAACCAGAATATTCATCCACAAACCTCATATGATATGAAATATTTTTTAAAGCAACCAGCACACGAATAAAAACCGCCTCTGGGATAAAATATTTTTTTAATAACCAGAGCGCACATGCAAACCGCTTCTGGAATAAAATATTTTTTAAAACAACCAGCACACGAATAAAAATCGCCTCTGGGATAAAATATTTTTTTAATAACCAGAGCGCACATGCAAACCGCTTCTGGAATAAAATATTTTTTAAAACAACCAGCACACGGATAAAAATCGCCTCTGGGATAAAATATTTTTTTAATAACCAGAGCGCACATGCAAACCGCTTCTGGAATAAAACGCATTTGGTGGGAAATATTTCTTTCGACAACCAATTCACGAATTTATCGCTTCTGGGATACATTCTTCAACCAAAGCGTACATGCAAAACGTTTTTGGTTGGGAATATTTTGTTCGACAACCAGTTCACGAATTGATCGCTTCTGGGATATATTCTTCAACCAAAGCGCACATGCAAAACGCATTTGGTGGGAAATATTTCTTTCAACAACCAATTCACGAATTGATCGCTTCTGGGATACATTCTTCAACCAAAGCGTACATGCAAAACGTTTTTGGTGGGAAATATTTCGTTCGACAACCAGTTCACGAATTGATCACTTCTGGGATATATTCTTCAACCAAAGCGCACATGCAAAACGCATTTGGTGGGAAATATTGCTTTCAACGACCACCTCACGAATTGATCGCCTCTGGCTAACTATAACTACTGTGACACAACTACTATTGCAAAATAAATATAATCAATTTTCAGTGAAATATACAAATAAGCAAGAGATTAATGATATTTTAATAAATTTACAGTTACTATTACATATACACAAACATATATACATACAAATAATATATAACACACATATAGTATGCTCGGATAAGAAAGAGATGGACAGAGAAGAATGGGCAAAGAGAGAAAGAAGATATGATTGTAACTGAGCAAGTGTGTACAAGTGCCAAAAGTAAGAAAAAAAAGGAAATAGTTATATCTTTCCCCGTAGCAATACTTTATGCTCACTAATGTTTAGTGACTGATGTGAATTATCAATCGATATATCGTTTTACAGCCATTCCCTCGCTTACTCATTCCTATTCTCTCTCTCTCTCTCTCTCTCTCTCTCTCTCTCTCTTCCTCTTTCTTTTTTTGCCCATATCTGTCCATTTATTTATAACAAATATACTATATGAGTATTAAATACTATGTGCATCATATATAATGTGTATGTTTATGTGTATAGAGTAGTCATTCTAAATTCTATTTGAAGATCAATTTTATGTTATAATTTTTTATACAAGAGTCTTTATGTTGTTTTCTATTTAGGAATTGTTTTAAAGATATAATTAAAAAAAAAAAATTTGGAATATTATATTTTTATATAATATTACATTATCATATTTATATTTTTGTGTAGACTGCACGGAAATAAAATTAAATAATATCTAGCAACATATTAGTATATAGTATACATTAAAACAATTCCTTCTAAAATTATGGTATATAAATATACTAATCTTTTGACCCTTATTCTTTTTAAAGAAAGTCTGCGGGCAAAGAGGGGCAAGCATCTCTCGAAAATTTTCGAATATTTTTGTCCCATTATGTGGACACGCTATTAAAACCACACTACAAAAACACAACACTCGTTTTTTAAATTCAACGCGTTATAACGCGTTATAACAGTTGAGCGTACTTTTGCGGTAATCTCTTGTTACGCGTATGTACACAACACGCGCGACTGAAACTGAGTATCTGCCGCGCACTGATATGATCGCGTATGCCTGCCTGCATGTGTGTGTGCATGGTACAGTCGACTTATTCCCCGATACATACATATATATTTACATACATGCATGCTACAATTATCGCGTAATAATAAAAACAAATGCGCATCTTTATAAACAAATATTCTCTAACCAAATAAAAAAATTATTTTCATATTGATTAAAATTAATTCGATACATAAAACCATTATTTATAAATATTTTACGACGAAAATTAAATTTCTAAATTTTTGCTTTGGAAAAAGTTTATTTTCTATAAATATAGGCAAGCTTATATAAATATGCAAATGTTTGGTAACATAAGAGGATAAAATATATCAAATTTTCTTTTCTCATTTATTATAAATTACTAAGTATAACAATAAATAATAATAAATTGTCATAAAGATTATATGTATATATATATATATATATATATATATATATATATATATATATATATATATATCATGCTCCTCTCATATTCGTTTACACGTTCATTAACGCTGCTCTCTCTCTCTCTCTCTCTCTCTCTCTCTCTCTCTCTCTCTCTCTTTCTCTCTTTCTCTTTTTCTGTTCGTTCTTTATTGTATTCTTTCTTTCCCATTATTATATTCTCTTATTTATTCGACTTTTATTCTTTTTATTCTCGTCTTCCTACATAATAATAATTATTAATTTAATCATTAATTTATTCATCTTTATTTTATAGAGTATAAATGAGATATTGTGTATCTTATAAATAGAAAAAGTATTTAATTATGTGTTTTTTTGTATGTACATGTGTTGTATTTAATTATAGTTAAATAGAAAAAGAAAATAACTTATTGTTGTGTATCTCATTTATGCTTTATAAAATATAAATAAGTAAATAAATTTATTTATTTTCATGTAGGGAGACGAGAATAGAAAGAATAAAAGTTGAGCAATTAAAAGAATATAATAATGAGAATAAAAGAAGACAATAATGAACGAGCAGAGAAAGAGAGAGAGAGAGAACGAATGAGGAGCAAGCGAGATAGCTAACATGAAAGACTTCCGAAGTTTCGCTCGCGAGGCTCGCTTTATCTATAATCTCTCGCGTTATATATCGTTACTGTAAAATTTTTGTTTTTCGTGCTTATTGATCCAAAAATAATTACAATGAATTAATGATATTTTACCCAGTAAAATGATACCATACACGATATAAATCGGATAATTTTTAATTAATTATGTAATTAAAATTATGATTACTTATTTCATTAAAAATAATCCGATTTATGTCATATTTAGTGTCATTTTAATCGCAAAAATGTTATTAATCCATTACAATTATTTTCAGATATATAAAATGCGAAATACTGAGATTTTATTTTCTATAATAAGATGACATATATACGTCAAAGATTACAGATAAAGGGAGCCTGGCGAGCGAGATTTCGGAACTCTTTGATGTTTGTCATCTCGCTTGCTCCTTCATTCTTTCTTGCTCTCACTTTTGTCGATTCTTCAGCATCGGGGATCTTTCCTTATGTACAAAATATAAACATTTTATAAAATAAAAACTGAAACTTACATTTTGGATTTTATTAGTATGAATATAAATATAATGGATTAATAAGATTCTTGCGATTAAAATGATACCAAACATGACATAAATTGAATTATTTTTAATCAATTATGTAATTATGATTACTTATTTCATTAAAAATTATATGATTTATGTCGTGTTTAATATCATTTTTATCGCAAGAATCTCATTAATCCATTATAATTATATTCATACCAGGGTTGGCATGTTTTAAACAATGTGTTTAAAACTGCTTGATTAAAACTTGTTTAAAACAGTGGACACCGTTTTAAACATTTTTGTTTTAAAAATTTTTAAACTGCTGTTTAAAACTGTTTAAAATATCGCAATTAAAATATATGATTATTTGAAAAAGAAATTGTAAAAAAACAAAAACAAACAAAAACTAATAGATATGTATGTTGCAAAAAAGTTGTTGTTTCAGTTTTTTAGTTTTTTATCAATATTTATGTAACATATAAATATAAAAATGTAAATAATGAAATAAAAATGATAAGATGGGTATTATTTTAGCAGAATATTTATTTTTGGATATTAAATAACAATCAATACAATAAAGATTACTTAATAGATATTGACTGACTTTACATTTTAACATTTTAAATTAATAGCACATAACTCATAGCAGGTCAGTAGTTCTAGTTAATAATATTTAATATATAATACTTTGGTTCCTTTCCTTTTCTTATGAAGTAATCTTATGCTTAACTCTCAACATAAATTATAAATAAAACAAAAATAAAAAAACTTCAATTCTTCTTTTTTATCTAAAAACAACAAACTATAAAAAAATAAACCATAACACATTGCATTTTAGCATCCATTGCAAATAATAAATAAAATAACATCAATCCTTTAATTAAAAAAAAAGTAAACATTTAGGTACAAAAAAATGAATGGTAACGATAACATATTGCAATTGCATTGCAGTCATTGCATATTACGTATATTTTTTTAATACCTATTTTTAAATTTAATAACTTAAAATAAAATAAAGAATATAGTTTTATATATATTAATAAAGAATAGTAGTTTTTTCTACTACTCAACTAAAAAAAACTCTTTTAAAAGATCAGATTATACAGACTCAGTCTCAATCTCATGTTCAGTTTGATCGACTTCACCTTTTTTGTTGAGTGCCTTCAGAATTGTTACTAATTTCGAAGCTTTTTCTACGCCTAATCTGTTTCTCAGTTTTGTGTGCACTAAACCAAAAGCAGAGAACAGCCTTTCTATGCCAGCAGAAGAAGCAATTGCTGTATGGAGTTGTATTACCAAGTCGAACGTTACAGGACTGACATTCATTTTTAGCGCAAGCCACCATGTTATCGGCTTAACATTTTTAATGGATTCCCCCCAAAAAAGATAATTTTTGAACGGAGAAGTTTTTGCTCGATAAGACATTATGTCAGACATGGCTGCAGGGTGATACAAATTGACATATTCCATTGCTTCATCTAATTGTTCTTGGCTTAATTGAAGTCCTCTAAATCGATGATCTAGCAAATTTGCTAAATAATGTGCAGGCGTCATTACCATTTTGAAACGTTGCAGAACACAATTAAGATCAGACTCCAAAAAATTGTTCTGTTGAAGTTTAAAATGGTTTATTATTTCGATCCAAATTTCTGTGGCCTCACCAATTGTACAGCAATCTCGTTGAATTTTGTCTAAAGCGACTGAAATTACTTTTAGTTTTTCCAAATAATCCGTTGCTTTGATTTTTAAATTCATATCGTTAACTTTGGATGAAATATCCGAGCTAATTGCTACCCGATTATCAGTGCAAACTTTAGACAAAATATGCCAGTTACTAATGTATGATTCCAGACAATTGGCCAAAGTATTCCATCGAACATCTTGTGGCATCACTAAAGCTTTTCCACCTGCTTCTTTATACTTAGCAGCGGCAAAATGTATGTTTCGAAAGTATTTCATAATTTTTTAAATGTGTCCTTTGATTCCTGGAATTTCAATGTCATGCGCAAGAAGATTTAAAATATGTGCGGAGCATCTATAAGTAATAATGTCAGACATGCCAAGTTCTTCACACATTGCCAATTGTTCTCTCATTTTACGCATGTTTGCTGCATTATCAGTCACAAAGCTTCTAACTCTGCAACCATGTTTTTGACAACTTTTGATTGAAGTCACTGCCAAATTTAGCAAGTACTCCGCGGTATGGCTATTACCTTCGGTATCAATAGTATCGCATAAATGCACAGTTTCGTCAATGATATCTGTCACTGATATACACACTATAGAATCATTGTGAATGTTACTCCATCCATCCTGAGCCATACATACATTCTTCCCATTTAAACAGTCTTTTATTTTTAGTAATTCTGAGTCAAATACTTCATTTAATAGTTCATTTGCGATTTGACGTCTTAAAGGCGGTTTATAGCCAGGATGCAACAAGTTTATTAATTTTATAAACTCTGGGTGTTCCACGTGTTTGAAGGCCGAGTTTGTGGCGTAAATAAATTTAGCTATCTGTATGTCAAATTTTTTCTTGTTTGCAATTGATGTTCTAACAATAAATGGTTCCATATCCATTGACCTCAATTTGGACTGTGTTAACATGGATATTGTAGATTTTGATGTTGATGGTAAAGTATGTGTGACTGTATCTGTCGCTGTTGCTGTAAAGAAAATATTCAAAACTGTCAGTCAAAAGAAAAGTCAAAAGTTACGCGAAAATTACTGTATAGGTAATCAATGTTCAATGCTTTAATGATACCAAATAGGAAATAGAATATGTTATGTATACTATATTGTGTATGTACTATGTACTAACTTATGCAAGACGGGGATCGAGAACGGATGCTGCTGCTATCAGAAGCGCTATCTTCATTAACATTAACTAATGTGGAGTTACACTTCTTCACATGTGTCTTCATTCTAGTGACCAATCCTACCATAATTATATCGCATTTTTTACATCTTGCTTTGACAGATCTGTTTTCTTTAATTTCAATGAAATTACACCATATTGGATCTTTCTTTCTTCCCGTCATTTTGTATTTGTTAAGAACTGAAAGAATGTGATCGAGAATGTAAGTAAAATATTGAAAATAATCAAATAGTACTTTAAATTATAGTACAACTGAAAACCTAACCTAACAATAACAACACTGCCTTTGCATTATCGCCACTTACACTTACCTATTTCGTGTTGAGTTGTAGCATGTAGTATGTACTCTATGTAGACTGGTAACTAATAAATTTAAGACCAAACAGTAAAAACGATACGGTAGACTCCAAATTGAAACTCCGAATCAACCAAAAAACATGTGTGCATTTGCCCACATCTTGCACGTTCACGCCTGCATTTGTTTCGAAGCGGTTAAAGCCGGCCACACACACTTTCCGTAATCGTAAAGCCTATCGCACAATGCTATAGCAATAGCGATAAGCTTAACCGTAATCGTAACGTAAGGATTCGACCAATCGCGTTGCTTGATTCAGCAGTCTATCATATACGCCGAATTAAGCGACGCGATTGGTCGAATTCTTACGTTACGATTACGGTTACGATTACGGAAAGTGTATGTTTAGGCCATAAATAGCGTTGTCAATTTTGGCAACGTTATTTACAGTTTAACGCTAGCGAAAAATTTAAATATTTACACAGATCAAAGCTATCAAGTGTTTCTTTGCTCGTTTAAAACATGTTTTTTTGGTTTAAAACATGTTTTTTTTTACTTTAATTAAAAACACAAATAAAACAAAAAACATTGTTTTAAACAAAAAAAACTATGTTTTTTGTTTAAAATGAAAAAAACAAGTTTTTTGCCAACCCTGATTCATACTAATAACATCCAAAATGTAAGTTTCAGTTTTTATTTTATAAAATGTTTATATTTTGTACATAAGGAAAGATCCCCGATGCTGAAGAATCGACAAAAGCGAGAGCAAGAAAGAATGAAGGAGCAAGCGAGATGACAAACATCAAAGAGTTCCGAAGTCTCGCTCGCCAGGCTCCCTTTATCTTTGACGTATATATGTCATCTTATTATATAAAATAAAATCTCTGTATTTCGCATTTTATATATTTGAAAATAATTGTAATGGATTAATAACATTTTTGCGATTAAAATGACACTAAATATGACATAAATAGGATTATTTTTAATGAAATAAGTAATCATAATTTTAATTACATAATTGATTAAAAATTATCCGATTTATATCGTGTTTGGTATCATTTTAATCGGTAAAATATCATTAATTCATTGTAATTATTTTCGGATCAATAAGCGCGGAAAACAAAAATTTTACAGTAACGATATATAACGCGAGAGATTATAGATAAAGCGAGCCTCGCGAGCGAAACTTCGGAAATCTTTCATGTTAGCTATCTCGCTTGCTCCTCATTCGTTCTCTCTCTCTCTCTCTCTTTCTCTGCTCGTTCATTATTGTATTCTTTTATTCTCATTATTATATTCTTTTATTTGTTCAACTTTTATTCTTTCTATTCTCGTCTCCCTACATGAAAATAAATAAATTTATTTACTTATTTATATTTTATAAAGCATAAATGAGATACACAACAATAAGTTATTTTCTTTTTCTATTTAACTATAATTAAATACAACACATGTACATACAAAAATACACATAATTAAATACTTTTTCTATTTATAAGATACACAATATCTCATTTATACTCTATAAAATAAAGATGAATAAATTAATGATTAAATTAATAATTATTATTATGTAGGAAGACGAGAATAAAAAGAATAAAAGTCGAATAAATAAGAGAATATAATAATGGGAAAGAAAGAATACAATAAAGAACGAACAGTGAAAGAGAAAGAGAGAGAGAGAGAGAGAGAGAGAAAAGCGCGAGTGAACGCGTAAGTGAATATGCGAGGAGCATGAAGCTAAGCGATACGTAGCACATAGCGAGCGAGCGATTAGAAAGAGACAGAGCGTATGATCGAGAGAGAAAAGATACTGCAATAATGTTAGTGCGTACATGTATATTACTCTCACACGCATGAAAGAGACAAAGGTAGTACGATTATGTCTGTCCTTGTCATATAAGATTGCAGCTCCGTCTATCGCGACATCACGCAACTAATCTACTGCTCTGTTTTACTCTTGAGCCTCGATCTCGCACACACACATATGCACGAAAGTGTAGGATCGTAAAATCTTTTTTCTAAAGCTTCTAAACTCACTTCTCTAAGTTCACTTATACTCTTTGATGAAATGCCGAGTGCGGGGTTTACTGATTAGGCACGTACAGATTACAAATTTGTTATATTAAGTAAATGTGACGGCAGAAGCTGATAACAAAACTGTAATTTTCTCATTTTTTTTAACTTTTCATATGAAATGTTAAATTCCGCACTCCGTTATTATGTGTACCTTAATTGTGGAAAAGGATTTGTTGATATCTTTAATCAACAAAAAGATTTTGCAATCCTACTAATATTCGCATTCTGTCGGTAATCCGGCATCCTCTTAAGTTTAAAATAAAGGTAATAAAATGGAATGCATATTGTTTAATTCTTCTTGGAAAAAACGGATGCCATTTTTACAAGTAGATCTATTAGTCTGAGTAGAAAAGGAAAATGGAGAAGTTGAGGAAATGAAAGAGACAAGCACAAGATACACTTTACAATATCTAAGCAAGAAGAAGGAATATCTAATATAATATATCACAATTTTTGCTTTCTCTACACATTCTATATTTTTAAAAAGATAATCCGTTTATTCCAAGAAAAATTCAACAATGCAGTCTATTTTATTACCTTTATTGTTAATTTTTAGTTCTGGCATTGTATTAAGCGGATTCGTTTTGGATCGGATTTCCGTTCTCTGCTTGATTCCAAAAAATGGGTGCACGTTGCTCCCGTTCATTTGGTTTGCGGATGCTCATCCGATATCGCTGTTTGGCAGAACGTAATGCTTCTCTCATATTAGCTTGAAATTCTGCTTTAGTCGGTTTATTAAAATATTGATTGTTGCAAATAGCATCTAAATAAAGTAAAATATGTATATAAAGTTATTAGCAACTTATAGTTGCTAATATATAATATTAGCAAATATTATAATAAAATATAATTTATAAATATATTATTACAAATAATGTTACGCCCTGCGCACAATAGAGAAAATAATAGGAATAAATATTAAATATTAGGATTAGGAATTATTTTAAAATAATAAAATTGAAAAGACTGATATACAAATACAAATTCAGGTAGCTTTTATACTCTTATACATTTATTAAGTCCTTTATACCCGAATTTGTATTTGTATATCAGTCTTTTCGATTTTATTATTTTAAAATAATTCCTATTCCTAATATTTTCTCTATTATGTGCAGAGCCTTATGTTTCAATTAAAACATCATACTATATATTGCCATTATTATGCGCTTATTATGTAGAGGTTGTAAATTTTCTTCTCGACCAAGCCATGTAAATGACGCTGTAGCATTATCTTTAATACCTTCCTTGAAAGAAAGATTGATAGCTTCTTTTACGGTAAATCCGCCCACACTTTGAAAATAATTCACCTATGAGGGATTCTTTTACAAATCGAATGGATTTCGTAGAAAATATGGGGTCACCTTTTTGATTTGCCTCAACATTTTTTTACGGATTTCTTATACAAAATAAGCCGACACCTATTTCGGCATTTTTTTTTTCGTCAATGGTTTCGAAAATACAGGCGGTTAAAGTTTTGAAAACTCGCCAGTTATGCACTTTTTTAAATCGCAATAACTCCGTTTCTATTCATCCTACAGAGTTCAGCTTGGGCTCATTTTCAAGGTAAAAGAATGATCTTCATTTTAGTATCGATTATTATTATATTTGTTGTTACCTTGTAATTATTATAAACAATTGAAATATTTAAAATCATTTTACTACTCGAGGCCATCACTTTAAAAATTAAAAAAAAATCCCATCGTGTTCCTCGTTAAATTTTCTATAAAAATCATATTTTTTTAGAATGGTCATTTCATCCCAGCTGTATGAAATAAATTATTTTGTACGGCAGAACGCGCTCCGCGTCGCGCGGCGGCGGGCGCCTGGCCCGCGGCGTCGTACTGTACCTGTTAGTAAGGGTGCGAAAAATTAAATGAAAGCTAAAAAATATAACAACCGACTATTATTTATTAATCAAACGTCATTTACTTATTATGTATTACATTTAAGTAGGTAATCTAGGCCGTATCTAACCCACGGCCCCTTGAGTGCGAGAGAGAGGTACCCAAAGGAGAAAAAGAGACAGCTGCAGTTTGTAGGCATCTGCGGGGGGGAGCGCGGCGGGGGGGGGGGATAGGACGGGGGGGGGTACGTAGGGAGGGGGGAAGCGTGTCGCCTAGAGTGCTCAAGAGATGGCGCTCTGCTCGATCGAGGCTACGCTTCCTCCTCACCCAACGTACCCCCTGATCCTCCCCCCCGGCTCCTCCCTGCCCGAACTCCCCCCGCGATTGCTAACAAACTGCAGCTGTCCCTCGTTCTCCATGGGTACCTCTCTCTCGCACTCAAGGGGCCGTGAGTTAGATACAGCCTACACAATCACTATCACTCGCGAGGAAGAGCGACCGACGCGCTCGGCGTATCCACGATGACTGACCGTTTTACGGCGCGGCTAAGTTATTAAACCCTCTCCAATATTTTCCCGCGCGAAGCGTTTTTCCCGCGCGAAGCGTTTCTCCCGCCGCGATTCGACCTTGACGCGACTCGTTCCTAAGAGGGGGCGACGACGATATCTCGCGCTGCTTTTAGCGCGTGATCCGTTATCACGATTCTTAAGGGTAGCGCGTTGCTTCCAGCGCGCGATCCGCGAGCGGATGCCGGGTATCCGGTGCCGAGGGAGACGGAGGATTATCGGGGGGCAGTCGAAAGGAGAGAGGAACAGTTAGCGGTGATACGAGCGCGCTTATCGCGTATCGGAGCGAGTTTTTCCTCGTTTTTCGGCGATACGAGCGCGCTTATCGCGTTTCGGGGTGAGTTGTTTTTCGTTTCTTGGCGATGACGCGCTTCCGGTGACGAGACGCGTCCGAGAGCGAATATCCAGCTTAGTTAATCGGAGCGCGTTATCACCATTTTTTTCGTTATAAAAGGATGGCGCGACGATCTCGAGATATTAGTACGTTCGAGAATATTCGCGGCGTGATGAAGCGCGCACCGAGCGCCTTATCGAGACTAGCTGGAAAAGTGGTGAATATTCGAATTAGAAGTATCGAGGATATACAGAATTTGGAAATACCTAATTGTTTGAAGAAGGAACTAAGCGAATGTTATATAGAGGACTGTCTGTACTGTAAAGAAAAGATCAGCTTCGCGGAAGAGTTCGTGCGAGAGGCGAGCGAGGCGCGATTCGACGAGCCTTTCTCGAATGTCGGAGCCGATGGCTATTTGCTTTATCGCAATTGGAAACGGCGATACGGAGTTCCAAAATTTTCGTGGGAGGTGAATCACGTCGTGCATTGCTTCTATACATTCGGTTGCCAATTTGAGAACGGAAATTATTTCGAGGAGGATGTGAGATATTGCGTGGAATGCGCGCATAGATCGAGCTTCTTGAGAAGCGTATCGACGCATATGAAAAAATCGGTGTATAGCGAGAGAGTGTCCGCCTGCGATCTTATCGACGAAGTCTTCGACGTGTCGAATAATTGGTGCGACGGCTGCGCGACGAGAGCTTTGTTCTATATCGAGGGTTACGACGAGGAAGAGACGTGGTTTATTAATAAAAGATCTTGGCTTTCGTTAAACGACGAGTGATGAATCGAGAAACGATAGAGGAGCGCGATCTTCTTAATAGCGCGCGGGATGTCTCAACGGTGGACGCGTATCGCGCGTGGGCGAGACGGTGCGACGAGTGTCTCGAGTTTCTGCGGGAGGGGTCTCGCGGCGAGCGCCGGGGGAGATCTACTGGAGCGATCAATTCTCTAATCGCTCGAACCGTTCGATTGACGGGCGCGAGAGACGATCTGCGTCAACGTTTCGAACGCGTGGGAGGCGGCGTAGAGAGGCGCGAAGGATTCTCGTGGTTTGAGATGGAGACAGCTTTCTCTAGACGCATTTTAACCGGCGCGGTTATCAACTTCGATTATATCGAACCTTCGCGATTTCTCGAAGATGCTAGAGATACCGTGCTCGATAGAGTACGCGATGCTATAGATGAACATAACAGTGTTAAGGTCAATACCGCGTTTATCGGTGAGTTCGTCTCAGGTGACAAGATTGATATTAAGACTATCGCTACGAAGAATTATCCGCTTCTACCTCTTTCCGATTTGCAAGAGTGGTATGGGAAGCGTGTGGTCGACGCTACTTTAGCTTCGCTGGAGGAGTTTCAAGAGTGCGATAGCGGATGGGCGTTATCGCGAATTCTAAATTTAACGGTGAATGTGAATAAATATAATCCTATGCACGCTGGATGCTACGTCCAGATACCGCGAGAGATCGCGTTGAA
Organism: Formica selysi; assembly: GCA_009859135.1. Classification (NCBI taxonomy): domain Eukaryota; kingdom Metazoa; phylum Arthropoda; class Insecta; order Hymenoptera; family Formicidae; genus Formica; species Formica selysi. The sequence continues at coordinate 298,409 of WHNR01000029.1, read as the reverse complement.
GAAAGCGGTGATTAACGTGCGATCTACGGATAACGCGTGTTTCGCGTGGGCGGTAGTCGCCGCTTTATATCCAGTCGAGAAACATACGGAGAGAAGCTCGCGGTATCCTCACTACTCGACGGTGCTGAATCTGGAGGGTATCGAGTTTCCCATGAGTTTAAATGGAATTACTAGATTCGAGCGTATTAACGACTTATCTATTAATGTGTATACCGTTCGAGATAAGAAGGAGGGGAAAAGTAGCTGCCGCATCGTTCCTCTGCGTCTCACTTGTAATAAGAAGGACAGACACATTAATCTGTTATATCTGAGCGATACGACGCAACGAGATAATACGGCGCATTTCGTATGGATTAAGAATTTGTCTCGACCCATCGGATCGCAACTGAGCAATAGGCAACATAAAGCGCATATATGCGATCGGTGAGTACGAATTAAAAAATTTGTCGCGTAGTGTGGATAATATACACGATTTAAAAAATTTTTATGTCGCAGCTGCATGCATTATTTTCGAACGAGCGATAAATTATTGGCTCACAGCGCGGACTGTGGAAGGATGAACGAGTGCGCTATAGTTCTTCCTACTGAAGATGACAAATGGTTAGAGTTTCACAATTACTGTAGAAAGGAGAGACTTCCATTCGTGGTGTACGCCGATCTCGAATGCGTGCTGGAGAAGAAAGAGGAGAAGAGAACACCGAATACATCTATCATTCAGCATCACAAAGTCTATAGCGCTGGATATTACGCGCGATGCGCGTTCGATGATGCCGGCTCGACATACAAAGCCTATCGCGGCGAGAATTGCGTATCGTGGTTTGTTAAAGAATTGTACGATTTAGCGCTTCGCGCGAAGACTATTTTCAACACTGATGCGCCTATGGCGGATCTTACACCGGACGAATGTGAGAGATTCATGAGCGCGACGCACTGTCGCGTATGCGAGAAACCGTTCGAATCGGAAGACGCTCGCGTGCGCGATCACTGTCATCTAACCGGACGGTATAGAGGCCCGGCGCATTCGAATTGTAATTTAAATTATAAGGAGACTTACGTAATTCCAATATTCTTTCACAATTTATCGGGTTACGATGCGCATTTCATTATTAAAGATGTGGCTAATGCTTTTCCCGGCAGCGTCGAGTTATTGCCGCTAACGAAGGAAATGTATATCTCTTTCACGAAGAACATTGAGAATGCGTCAAACGAGGGATGCTTTGGGAAACGCCTGAAATTGCGCTTCGTGGATTCTTTCAAATTTTTAAGCGCGGGTCTCGACAAATTGGCGTCGTATCTTGACAAGAGCGAGCTAAAGATCGCGCGCTCGGAATTTTCCGATCTTGACGACGCTGATTTCGAGCTACTCGCGCGAAAAGGTGTGTTTCCTTATGAGTACATCGACGACGTCGATAAATTACTGGAGACTCGTCTACCACCGCGCGAGGCTTTCCATAGTTCGCTAACCGGTAACGCGATATCCGAGAGCGATTATGCGCGAGCGATAAGAGTCTGGGAGCGATTTCGCGTCGAAACGTTGGGCGACTATAGCGATTTGTATTTAAAAACCGACGTTCTTTTATTAGCCGATGTCTTCGAAAATTTTCGCGACGCGTGTATGAAAAGTTATAATTTAGATCCCGCATACTATTACACGTTACCTGGATATACGTGGGATGCTATGTTAAAGCACACGAATATTCGATTCGAGTTATTAACCGATATCGATATGGTGATGTTCGTGGAACGCGGGATACGCGGCGGGCTAAGTCAATGCTCCAATAGATACGCGTGCGCTAATAACAAGTATTTGCAGACTTACGATCCTTCGGAACCGTCTTCTTATCTCATGTATTTCGATATAAATAATTTATACGGATGGGCGATGTGTCAATCTTTACCTTACGAAGATTTTCGATGGGTTGACGATGTCACGAGTATCAACTTAATGTCTGTGAGACCGAACTCGCCTATCGGTTACATTCTAGAGGTCGACCTTGCATATCCGCCCAACCTTCACGATTCTCACGCGGACTTGCCATTCTGCCCGACGCGCGATAAGCCGCCCGGAAAGCGTGACGAGAAGCTTCTCGCCACGCTGTGCGATAAGAGTCGTTACGTAATATATTATCGCAATTTGCAGCAATGCATTCGGCACGGATTACGCGTTACGAGGATACACAGAATATTACAATTCGCGCAATCTCCATGGCTGCGCGGATATATCGAATTAAACACGCGACTACGAATTAACGCGAAAAACGAGTTTGAGAAAAATCTTTACAAATTGATGAATAACGCCGTGTTCGGTAAGACTATGGAGAATGTGCGCAATCACTCGGATGTCCGGCTGGTGACTCGATGGGACGGGCGATACGGCGCGGAGGCGATGATCGCGAAGCCGAACTTTCATAGCAGAAGCGTCTTCTCGGAGAATCTCGTAGCCGTGGAATTGCGCAAACTCGAGATTAAGTTTAACAAACCGGTTTACGTGGGTATGTGTATTCTCGATGTGTCTAAGATTCGTTTATACGAATTTCATTATGAGTATATGCTACCGTTATATCGAGATAAATGTAAAATAATGTATACCGACACGGATAGCCTCATTTATCGCATCGAGTGCGAGGATGTGTATGAAGATATGAAGCGGGACATTGATAGATTTGATACGAGCGATTACGCGGTGGACAACGCGTATGGTATGCCTCTAGCTAATAAGAAAATACCTGGTGTTATGAAGGACGAGAATGCCGGCGCGATTATGACGGAATTTGTCGGGCTTAGAGCGAAGATGTACGCGCTACGAGTCGAAGGTAGAGACGATACGAAAAAAATTAAGGGTGTTAAGAGCGGCGTCGTCGCGAGAACGATAACGTTCGAAGATTACGCGCGCTGTCTTCGAGAAAGAATCGAGATGAGGCGCGAACAATCTTGCATAAGATCTAAGTTACACGAGGTGTATACGGTGTCGGAATTGAAAGTTGCGCTTAGCCCGCATGATGATAAACGATACATCGTATCAGGAACTACGGATACTTTACCGTGGGGGCATTATAAAATACCGCGATAAGGAGCGAGGGAAACGTTATATATCGAGAATGTAATAAATAATATTTGCGTTTAATATAGTTTATTTTAATATAGTTTATTTTAATATAAATATCAAGTTGAAAGTTTGAACATTTTAAGAAGCATCTCCGGGAGCGTCGTAAATAGAATGGCGAACGCGCGTCTCGCGAAATTACAAAACGCTCGAGAAAAAACGCGATCTCGCGAGTTCGATCCTCGCGTTCGTTTATAAATATTCTCACGATTTTCGCGAGGCATGCGCTCGTTATTCTCTTATATCGCGCTCTCGGAGATGCTTCTTAAAATGTTCAAACTTTCAACTTATTGTTAATATAAATGTAACACAGTTTAGTGTTAGCATAAACACAGTTTATTTTATAAATAATAAATAATATTTTATAAATAATATATAATTAATAAAATATTCCGAGAGAGAAAATAGTAAAAATGGGATACGCGAAGGTACGAAATATTCGCGAAGAGACGCGCGAATTTTTTCGAGTATTTTTACATCGTAAAAAATTGTAGTAGTTTCCTACCTGTTTTATTTCTAATAAATCTCGAGCTAGTTTTGACAAGTTGCTCCAACCAAAGATTTATAGAGAGCAAATAAATCTTGATGAGAGCAACTTGCCAAATCTGCATCGAGATTTATTAGAAATAAAACAGATTGGAAACTTCTACAATCTATTTATTATGTTTTCGGAAGCATTATATATATCGAGTAACGCGAAAAAGGTTAATGCGAGATACGACGTCCGCGTAATGGTGTGATAAAAGCATTTATATAGAGCGTGAGAAAGAGTCCGTATAAAGCGCGAAAGAGAAAACGTAGGACGCGGCGGCCGCGTAGCGGCGCGAGAAAGAATCTGTATGTAGCGCGAGAGAGACGGACTCGCGCGTGTTTTTTCGAGTATTTCCACAAAATAAAAAATCATGGAAATTGCCGCTCTGTCCAATTCGTGGTGAATCCTAATCTAAGTCAGGATTTTCCACAAGTTAGATAGAGCGATAATTTCCGTGATTTCTTTATTACGTTCTCGGAAGCATTATATATCGTGCAACGCGAAAAAAAGGTAACCGCGAGATACGACGTTCGCTTAACGACGCGATGAAGAATTCATATAAAGCGTGAGAAAGAGTCCGTATAAAGCGCGAAAGAGAAAACGCAGGACGCGGCGGCCGCGTAGCGGCGGGAGAGAGAACCCGTATGGAATGCGAGAAAAACGGACTCGCGCGTGTTTTTTCGAGTATTTCCACGATATAAAAAGAATGGAAACCATCGCTCTGTCTAACTTGCTACGAATCTTGACTCAGATTATGCGAGCTATTCCAAATCGTGACTGGAGTAACTTACTAAATCTAAGGCAGGATTTGCGGCAAGTTAGACAGAGAGAAAACTTCCACCTTCTCTTTATTATGTTCTCGGAAGCATTATATATCGAGCAACGGGAAGAAGGTAACCGCGAGATACGACGTTCGCTTAACGACGCGATGAAGAATACATATAGAGCGGGAGAAAGAGTCCGTATAAAGCGCGAAAGAGAAAACGCAGGACGCGGCGGCCGCGTAGCGGCGCGAGAAAGAATCCGTATGGAGCGCGAGAGAGAACCCGTATGGAGCGCGAGAGAGAACCCGTATGGAACGCGATAATTTCGTGATATTATAATTTTTATTTTTCTAACGAATAATTTTATTTAGTATATATAGTTGTGTTTAATATACTATTATATAATATATATATTTAAATAACCTAATGGTGTGATAAAAGCATTTATATAGAGCGTGAGAAAGAGTCCGTATAAAGCGCGAAAGAGAAAACGCAGGACGCGGCGGCCGCGTAGCGGCGCGAGAAAGAATCTGTATGTAGCGCGAGAGAGAACCCGTATGGAGCGCGAGAGAGACGGACTCGCGCGTGTTTTTTCGAGTATTTCCACAAAATAAAAAATCATGGAAATTGCCGCTCTGTCCAATTCGTGGTGAATCCTAATCTAAGTCAGGATTTTCCACAAGTTAGATAGAGCGATAATTTCCGTGATTTCTTTATTACGTTCTCGGAAGCATTATATATCGTGCAACGCGAAAAAAAGGTAACCGCGAGATACGACGTTCGCTTAACGACGCGATGAAGAATTCATATAAAGCGTGAGAAAGAGTCCGTATAAAATAGATTTATATTATAAAATAAATTTATATTTATATATAACGAATACTATTTTTATCGCGAGCGCGTACCCTTCCGCGATAAGAGAGCGCCAACGCTTACTACGAAAGAAAGATAGCGCGAGAGCGAGAGGATATCGAAGAAGGAAAGAGAAGCGAAAAGAATCAACGCTTCGTTTAATATATAGTATTTATTCATAAAGAATCACATTTATTCATAAAGAATCACATTTTACAAATGCGTAATACACGAAATATATAAGTATAAAAAAATCAAATTTTATTAACGCGTGAAGTTACAGCTCGAAGAACGGTTGTGATTCGGGCTCGTAACCCTCTAATTGTACATTCGCTGGCGATTCATTCTCGTCGCCTGTCGACGGTTCGGCCTCGTTCTCCATCGGCTGCGATTCGGGCTCCTCGTCGATTAATTGCGATTCAGGATTCTCGTCGATCGGTCGCGATTCAGACTCTTCGTCGATTGGCCGCGATTCGGGCTCCTCGCTGATTGGCTGTGATTCGGGCTCCTCGCTGATTGACCGCGATTCGGGCTCTTCGTCGATCGGTGACGCGATAACTCGCCTATTCTCGTGTTCGTGAAGCCTGTCGATTAATTCAGGGATGGCGAAGTCGCGATCGCGAAACTCAAATTGCTCGGGGGCTAGCGCGACGTCGCGTCGGCGAGCGTCGCGCAACGCGCTGTGAACATTTTGCGCCTGCGCGAGCATAGTCCTCGTCTTCGTAAATAAATCATAGAGCGATTCTCGAGCCGTTCTTATACAATCTTCTATCTGTTGTCTAAAGTAAAAAAGTAGAAGGATTATTACAAATTATAATTTATTATAAAAAGTATTATAAAAATTTTAATCGAATACTTACATTGAACGCGCGATATCGATGTCTCCATCCAGCTGAAAGTTCAGTCTGAGCAAATCCGGACTGTTCTCGATAATGCCTCGCGCCTCCTCGCGCAAATCCGAGGCGAGATCTCCCAAAACGTAAGCCTTTATTGCAATTAAATCACCGTTCACATTAATATAATCGGCCGCGTTAATTATCTGCTCGATTCGTTCCATATCGAGTAGTTCGCGACTGATTTTAATTCTCGTTATTTCACACCTCGCCACTTTGCTCTTATACCGTTTCGCGGTTCGTCGACTAGTCACTTTACTATTTCGCGAGCGAGAATACTTTGACGCTTCTCGAAACGATCTCGCGTTTATAAAGATCGACGCGCGGATGCCGCGGTGCGAGCGGAGATAAACAAGTAATAAAAATAGATTATAGAAAAAAATTAACAAAAATAATATGATAAGAGGGACTCGAGCGCCCTCTAAATAACGCGCATCCCGGATACGCGATGAATGTTTATCGTCGCCGCAAAGAGTATGTTTCTCTAATCACTCGTCAAGTGTTCTTCTTAGAAGATAAACGAATAATAAAAATAGAAATGATAAAAATAGAAATAATAAAAAAGTAAAACCGCGAGAGGAACTCGAGCGTCCGCTAGATAACGCGCATCCCAGTTCGCTCACCGTCGAAAGGTCGCGTCCCTCTAATCGGGGCGAACTGCGACTCTTTTTCGAACGAATCGCATTTCCTCTTCCCCCACCCGCGCCGAATTCGTCAACGATAAAAATAGGCATCTCGCCGAACGCGCGAATCAATCGCGCCCGGCGTCTCTCGATAGTTTCCCGCGTCTTTCCCCGCTCCGCGCGATGACTAACGCGAAGACGGTTCTTCTCGTCTTAGCGACGACGCTCGTCGTCGCGACGGCCGCCGCGCCCGTTAATTCGGAAAAGGCCGAGGCGCTTCGCTTCCTGCGCGCGTACGGTTTTCTAAAGGACAACGGAGAATCGTTATCATCCGATAACGCGACATCTCTGCGTCGCGCTTTGTCGCTGTTTCAAGAATATTATCAATTATCAGGAAACGGCGAGTTAGACGCAGTTACGCTTAGCCTTATGCGCAAATCGCGATGCGGTCTCGCGGATATTCCCGATCGCGCGTATAGCCCGATCGCGCGAAAATGGCCGAAAACGCGCCTCACGTGGAATTTTCAGGTAGCTAGCGAGGAACTCTCGCGAACGGCCGAAGCGGCGTTCGCGTTATGGGCGGTGAATTCGTCGCTAACCTTCGCGCGCGACCCGCTGCGACCCGATATATTGATATCGTATCGAACGGGCGCGCACACTTACGCGAATCGCAGGAATATAGGCATTTGTCCGGCGACCTTCGACGGTCCCGGGGGAGCCCTAGCTCACGCGTTCTTTCCCTCTGGAATGACCGATTTCGCGTCAGAGGTAGACGTTGACGATTCAGAACCGTGGCACGTGTATCTAAATAAAAATCCTCCCAACACGCATCATTTGTTGCAAACGCTGACGCATGAGATTGGCCACGCTTTGGGTCTACAACACAGCATGCGCAACGACTCGATAATGTTTCCATATATACCCGATATCGAGAATCAATTTCCGGTTAAGCTGAGCATAGAGGATATTCTGGCTATACAGAATATGTACGGGTCTCACGACGACGGAAACTATCCAACGGCGACTCCCGCGACTACCGCGGCGCCCGCTACGACTAGTGTCTCGCCAATTGACCCCGCGCGCGCGGATCTCTGCGCTTTACGGCGCGTGGACGCCGCGCTGATAATGAATCACCGATTATATATAGCTAATCGCCGTAATGTGTGGTCAATCGATATAATCGAGAAACGCTACGGTAGGCCCATGACGCTCACGGATTACGCGGCGTTTCTCCCAGCGAATTTCACGCGCCTATCCGCCGCGTATCGAAGACCCTCGGGTGATCTCGCGCTATTCGCGGACGATTCGATCTACCTCGCGGAATATCCTAGCCTTAAGCTAAAATCGGGTTGGCCAAGATATCTCCACGATATCGGACTTCCTCGAAATGTTAAGATTAACGCTGCGATAAACACACACACGGGACGAACCTACGCGATCTACGACGACGACAAGGTAGCGGAGATTGACGAGTGCCGCATGATAGTTATTAGACACGCTCCATTAAAAGATATATTTCCTGGAATACCGCCCGCGATAACGTCAGCCTTTCGATATATCGATGGCAATCTATATTTTTTCGCCAAACGTCAATTTTACGCCTTTAACGAATTTACGAATATCGTAACTTCGGCGGGTCCTTTCGATCTACACGCACTCGGTATCGAGTGTCCTACGGATGGGTTGCTAAAGCAATTGCGCGATCTCCTAAGTCGCGTTTATCGTCTTAGCGACGCGACCGAGAGAGAGAGAATCGACGAGGAGAACGACTAGAGCGACTCTGCCGTCATTTAAAAAAAATAGAATATAAGAGAGGACGCGCGCGAAAGAGGAAGAAGATATCTCTACGCGAGTATATAAAGACCATCCATCGGTTAAGCGCTTCATTGTCGACGGAGAACGCCGAAGCCTACGAACGAAAAAAACGAGCGATAATGTACGCGACAATGGGTGGGCCACCGCAACAGCAGCACTCATTTGACAATCGATCGAGGCTAACCGAGCGAGACCGCGAGGATAGCGCGGGATACGCTAAAAGAGCTAAACAGGACAATGGGTAAGACTATTAAATGTTTATTCGAATTAATAATCCGCTAGCGTCGTTTCTCTTATCACCCGCATCCATTTTCAGACGAGATCGCGACCGAACGCCTAGATGTGACGCGGATGTTTCGATTGTGCGGCCGCTCAGAATCTTAGGAAGACGCTATCCATTGACCAAAACTGCGTACAAACATCTCGAAATCAGCGTTAATGTTAGTCGACCCTCTTTTGTGGAAATCATCCTTGGAGATTGCCACGGCAAGGAGATCTCGCTAACGCTAGATATGTGGAAGGAATTGCTCGATCTACGATCTACGCTTCTATCATATTTTCGCTCCGACGAGCGCGATGAGGCGCGTCCTCCAGCACCGATATATATCGAACAGTTAACGCTGCGATTCGGTAAACTCAACAATCTCCGAATACTCCGTCTCGAAACACCCAAAGTTCGTCTGGTCATATCGAAGAGCACCGTTCTAACTATATTAAATTTAGAACTTTGTGTTAACCGCATCGTTACATCTTTAAGCAGTTTAACCGCGCATGTGGATAACAAGCTGACTCGTTTTCTCGATATCGCGGCAGGCGCTCATGATTCAGCGCTTATTCCCACGATGATACGCGATAACGAGAACTTCGACCGCAACGATATCGTCGATTGCGAGCTGCAGGCTCTGCTCTTCGGAGAATCGTGATACGCTTATTCGCATACTCGTATTATCGCATTATTAATATATTAAAAATATTGTAAAAGAAAAACAATAAAAACGCTCCTCCTCTCGCGCAAAAACACAATCTCTCTTTATTCCACAACCTTTCAACGATTCGCTATCTCGCTCGAGCGATAAGCGCGCTCGTATCGTCGCTAACCTTTCCTCTATCCATCTCCCTCAGCGCCATATATCAGCGTCCGCTCGCGGATCGCGCGCTAGAAGCGACGCGCGTCCCTTAAGAATCGCGATAACGGATCACGCGCTAAGAGCAGCGCGAGAGATCGCCGTCACCTTCTTAAGGAACGAGTCGCGTCAAGGTCGAGTCGCGCCAAGGTCAAATCGCGCCGGGAGAAATCGCGACCTCAATCGAGTCGAGCGTCATCTCCCGGGCGATCTCGTTGATTTTGTTGGGCGTCTAGATAGGCCGGTGCTAACCCACTTTCATGAGAGTGAGAGAGATGGATAGAGAGATAGAAAAGGATGGAGATATGGATTAGAACAGTTTGTAGACGACCGAGGGGGACGCGTGGACAGGGGGAGAGGAGGGGTGTACGTAGGGCGAGTCGGTAAGCGCGACCCCCGATCGAGCCGAGCGCCATCTCACGGGCAATCTTAGCGATTCATACCCGCTCCCTCCCGTGACGTCACGCGCTCCCCCGACCCCCCTCGCCCCGCTTCCCCTCTCGCCCAACGTACCCCCCCTCCTCTTCCCCCCTGACCACGCTTCCCCTCTCGGTCGTCTACAAACTGTTCTAATCCATATCTCCATCCTTTTCTATCTCTCTATCCATCTCTCTCGCTCTCATGGGTGAAGTGGGTTAGCAGCGGCCTATCTCACCTACTCATTTACTTTTTCATAATATCAGCACTTGTAGATATTTCGTGTAATGAAAATTGTTTTCCTTGTAATTTATTTTTGCTTAGTGGTATTATACAGTGAAACCCTAAAGTACCTTTAATCATTTTAGCCTTCTTAAAACGTGTTTCTAACATTTTCTCTTCCTCGTCATACTCTTTGTTTGTAACAAAGCGACAGGCAATATTTGGCAATGATTCATATGCCCAAGTAAACAGATCTTGTGGAGTTTGAATCGGATTGTTAACGCGTTGAAGACTAGTCCTAGCAGCTAATCTTTTTAAAGTTCCGCCCAAACCATCACACGGTCCTTTACCATGCGATGTCGGAAAGAAGTGCCATTCTGCTGTTATGCCGAAGTCTTCTTCGTGGTGACATAAATTGATTAAATTTTTTTTATTTTTATACTGTGCACTTGTCCCATCAGAAAAATAAATAATTTTTGTTATGTTTATCAAATTAGTATTTATAAACTGAATTAAATGTCTTTGAAATACGTGAAATGCAATGGTATCATGGTGCAAACATTCGGAAATAATTACCAAGCTTTTTATTTTTACTTCGTTATCATTATAATCTCGATAATAAATTGCAAATGGATGCACTGTTGCTTGATTGTTATTCCAGTGTATACCCTGAATGGAATTTTAGACCACAAAGGAGTAGTTTTCAGAAAAATCGCAGATAACGATGCATTCGTTCCGCGGCAGACTCTGTTTTTGATTATTTAAAAATTCATTTTGTTTTTCAACAAGAAATGAATGCAATAATAATTTGGACAAACCGTTTTTTAGCATTTCTAAATAATCATCTACAGAAGATATTAAGGTCTGCAACATCGTCCTGTCAACAGTACTCCATTGCTTGTATGTTATAGAATCAATCAGATTATCGTCAAAAGATTTTTCTATTTGTTCTATAACATTTGTGATACCGGGACATGTGCCACATTTTCCTAAATAACATTTTGTTGAAGGAGAACTACAAATCATACGACTTAAGCAATCTTTGTAATATTTTAGTGGCTGCACTGAATCGCTTGTTAATTTTCCAATATTTGCACCATCAATTAATAGCCTTACATTTTCATGGATGGCGCAAACGCAAACAGAATGGGTACCACTTGCTCCCGCTAATACGCAATGCTTTGGTCGCAAAGATGCAAATTTTGAAAAACTACACTTCACGCCTGGATTCGCTGTTTTAAATTCTTCGAATAGTTCTTTTAAATTATTCAAAATCAATCTTTTTTGCATCTGAACTCTATGCCTATCGATTTTTACGGAAATTGTATCATTTTGTCCGGGCAATATTCGGCTCTGCGTATCCGATTCATAAAACGCAATTATTGATTCTATTACACTTCTTTCCAACGTCGGATGGGTTTTAGGATTTGGAGTAGATAAAATTCCCTTCTCTGCGGCAGTTTTTTTTGCAACGATAATCATTTGATTTGTAGCTTCAAAATGTTGTTTAATTTTTCGGAAAGACCAATGGTTGAAAATTGTCAGAATTCGTATCCGTATGGTTCTATCTTCAGTTGTATTGTACTGTTCTTTGAGTGTTTGTAAAATACTGGTCTCATCATCTTCATCTTCGTCCTAATTACTTTCTGTATCGTCATGTGGAATATTAAAAACTTTCGTTTGAAGTGCTTCAGTTATATTCTTTAATTTATCTGAAGAATATCTCTTTTGACGCATTTTGTCTTTTTTGATAGGAGAAGTTCCTATCAAACTCAATCCCTTATTTAATTCTCGAACTGACATAATTAGAACTTGTGGGTCGTCCGCTGAAAATCTTGAACTCTCTCTACTTTCACCGATATTTTGGGCTCCGTCTTCGCTTGTACTCAAGGACTCTGCCGCTCTAGCAGGTTTCTAAAATGACCAATTGCATAATTGACTTTAGAATTACGTATATATTTACAGAATATTTGAGAAATCAATGAAGTATTGATAAAATTAACTATGACACATAAAAGATCTGACCTATTGCTAAGATGTAGTAATTTAAAATATACATTAATATTAATTATGTAATACTTTATCGATTTCTAAATAATGTACATGCATGCTCTATCAAATGATATAATATAGTGAAATATACCTGCTGGTTTTTCTTCACAATTTTGCTGGGAGGTTTACGTTGTCGAGTGCGACAAGAGGTACAAATAACCATTTGCAGAGATTCTTCTGTACACGGTATGTTTAATTCGAGCAGTTTCCTTTTTGTCACGTTTCTCAATGTCTGTTTTTTCGTCTTTGGATGAGGATCCAATTTATACGGATTACAGCACACATCCTTCCGGAGTTTCAACTTAAGTAAGTTCTTTGATGTTTTCGGCATCGTAATTCAGTCTTCAGTGTTACTGCAAGTATGTACACGATAAAGTATAGAACACATCGGATACTAAAATGCGCATCATTGAATGATAATATAATACTTACATTTATTCACAAAGTAGAACACTTCAAATCACATAGTACATTTCAAAATGCACAATGTTAAAACTAATGTAAGTCAACGTATAACACAAGCTAAATTGGAAAGATGGAAATTCGCACAAATCGTCTACCACATTCAACAGTCAAGAACATACTGGGCCCTGTACAGTGATGCCAGAATGCCCACGCTAGCAACATGCAACCGTAGTGGAGGGGATACGCACCAAGCGAAAACCGTATACATGTAATGCGCAGAGCGAGATACAGTACGACGCCGCGGGCAAGGCGCCCGCCGCCGCGCGACGCGGAGCGCGTTCTGCCGTACAAAATAATTTATTTCATACACATGGGATGAAATGACCATTCTAAAAAAATATGATTTTTATAGAAAATTTAACGAGGAAAACGATGGGATTTTTTTTAAATTTTTAAAGTGATGGCCTCGAGTAGTAAAATGATTTTAAATATTTCAATTGTTTATAATAATTACAAGGTAACAACAAATATAATAATAATCGACACTAAAATGAAGATCATTCTTTTACCTTGAAAATGAGCCCAAGCTGAACTCTGTAGGATGAATAGAAACGGAGTTATTGCGATTTAAAAAAGTGCATAACTGGCGAGTTTTCAAAACTTTAACCGCCTGTATTTTCGAAACCATTGACGAAAAAAAAAATGCCGAAATAGGTGTCGGCTTATTTTGTATAAGAAACCCGAGTAGTATAGCTATGCGGGTTCTAACCCAGGTCCTCTGAGGGGGGGGGGCCGTAGGGGGGGGGTACGACGTCACGCGGAGGAATCGCGTCCTAACCGATTGGCGAGGGGTCCGCGGAGAGGGGGAGGGGGACCGCGTCCTAACCGATGGGCGAGGGGTCCGCGGAGAGGGGGAGGGGGACCGCGTCCTCACCGATAGGCGAGGGACCCGCTAACCTAACTGGTAGGCGAGGGGTCCGCGGAGAGGGGGAGAGGGATCGCGTCCTAACCGATTGGCGAGGGACCCGCGGGGAAGAGGGAACGCGAAGGTACGATGCCGCGAGTAGGTGTGAGAGAGATAGCGCGAGGCGTCCGCAATGTGTAAGAGAAGGATAGCGCTAATGATAATGTATGAGCGTGGGAGAAGGATAGCGCGAGGCGTCCATATGAGCGTAAGACAAGGATAGCGTTTGCATGCACGTTGGAGAGAGATGGCGCGAGGCATGCACGTTGGAGAGAGATGGCGTGAAGCATGCACTTGGGAGAGGGATAGCGCGAAGCATGCACTTGGGAGAAAGAGAGAGAGAGAGAGAGATAGCGCGAAGGATGCACGCGGATGATACGGCGTTCGCAAGGCGGTGTGAGAGAGATAGCGCGAGGCATGCACACGTGTAGGAAAAGGATTGCGTCCGCATTGGCGTGGGAAAAGGATGACGTTCGCATGCATGTGGGAGAAAGAGAGAGACAGCGCGAGGCATGCATGGACGTGGGAGAAGGAGGCGCAGAAATAATCGACATTTTTTTTAAATATAATAATAATAATATTTATTTAAAAATTGTGTATATAATATAATTGTGTGTGTGTTTAAAAAAAAAAAAAAAAATATATATATATATATACAGGGTGTCCCATAATTCGCGGATCACCTGCCATGTGCAGGTAGAGCACATGAAACCGAGAAGAAAGGTCCTTTACCATTTTGCGATTTTCGTAATAATTATTAAGAAATTAATTTAAAAAGATGGGCCAATCACAAGCGCGCGGCGAGAAGAGACTTCCTACTCAGGTGTTGCTAGGTGCGCGGCGAAGCGGTGGGAGGGGCGCTGTATACGGCTACGTACGAGCAAACGCTGAAGCCACGCATCTCGAACTATTCCCTCTCTCTCTCTCTCTCTCTCACTCTCTCTTTCTCTTTCTCGCGCGCGCGGCATGGGAAGCAGAGTTGGGCAAAAATCTAATTAACAATTACAAATTTCAATTACAATGTAATTCTTAATGCAATTAATAATTATATTTTATAACCGTTAATTATTGCAAACAATTACATTGTTAATTATTGCAAACAATGTAATTATTAATTGCATTAAGAATTACATTGTAATTGAAATTTGTAATTGTTAATTAGATTTTTGCCCAACTCTGCTTCCTATGCCGCGCGCGAGAAAGAGAGAGAGAGTGTGTGAGAGAGAGAGAGAGAGAGAGAGAGAGACAGAGAGAGAGAGAGATAGAATAGTTCGAGATGCGTGGCTTCAGCGGTCGCTCGTACGTAGCCGTATACAGCGCCCCTCCCACCGCTTCGCCGCGCACCTAGCAACGCCTGAGTAGGAAGTCTCTTCTCGCCGCGCGCTTGTGATTGGCCCATCTTTTTTAATTAATTTCTTAATAATTATTACGAAAATCGCAAAATGGTAAAGGACTTTTCTTCTCGGTTTCATGTGCTCTACCTGCACATGGCCGGTGATCCGCAAATTATGGGACACCCTGTATATAAAATATAAAAATATAAAAATAAAAATAATAATAAAATAATGATAATAATAATAATGATAATAATAATAATGCGGCGCTCCACCTGAAACAGAAAAAAATACAAGTCTTATTAGTATAAGAATTTAATTTTTATAAATCTAATATAAATTTTAAAAAAGAAGATACTTACAATTAATTCTTCGAGTATTTCAATGCGGTTCATAACGACACGTCAGCTGTGTTTTATATATCAAAATCCCATTCCTTGTACATCACTTCTTCATGATCTCTCAGACGATGATCCAAATCTATTGTATTAGATTTCTTCAAGCCGATTTCTCGGCCTTGTACCATTTGTACAAGTGAAGTCACAGGAGTGTTTGTAGACAGCGCCGGGACACGGACATCTATGGGTTTGTAACGTTTTCGTAACGAATGTCTTAAACTTTCAAGTCGCGCGATTCTGCCAAACAGCGATTGAATTCCGCGGCTCTGTTGTAATATCGCGAGTCGGTACTGTTCTTCCAACCACTCGAGACACTCAAGGCACGTTCTTTCCCATAACCCGCATGAACACGCCGAGTCCACCTCTATGTAAAACTCCCATAGATATTGTTCTAATCGCGCAATGTATTTGGGTTTCTCCATATTTCCAATTCAAGTTTTTTTTTTCACAACACAAGCTTTTGTCCAGCTTATACAATGCAAATTGGACACATATTGCAGGGCATTATCTGATACAGCGGTTTTCTACACTCTGCGCAAAACGATCCCAGGATTAGGTCAAAAATTGCACTTTCATGTTCTCGCACAACACGAATATTCGAAAATAAGTCTGAAATTCGCATAAAACAGTCTGTGCAAAATTTTTCGTTGACGTCACTTTTATAATAAAAGTATATACAGCACATTTTCACCGCACCTAAACTATTTATTTCAACTCGGTTTAAAGTTCGTTGCTTTATGTCCGCAATAATATCAATACTGCAATCACTATTGTAATCGGAATCCTCCGAAAGTACGCGGTCTTCGTCTGATGAATCGTCCAACAAATTCTCAAATGCCATCAAATTGCCATCTTCGAGAATGATATCCTCGTCATCATCATCATCAATAACTATAACTTCGTCGTCAGCCATAACACATATTGTTAAGATCGTCGTAAGGGCGTAGACGGTTGCGTACTATAACGTTGCACACTCCTCCCGATTATATATATTTTAATTTCATATCTTTTGTCTTCTTCTAACTGGAGTATCACGTCTCACCTACCTCATCACTTTTCTACATCTTAAGCAGAGTATGTCGAGAGAAAGATTTAAGTTTTGCAGACTGTGCATATCTATTACACAGTTTTATTCATACATAAAGGATGGGATAAATAATTAAATTCACAGATAAATAGTAAAATAACTTATTTATTACAAGCATCATGAAGAATATCATTTACAGCACATGTCAATAACTCGCAATCTATGAGCGATTCGCTGTTAAACATATCACTTTCACGTATCGCTTTTGCAGCGTCGCATACATTAGCGATATTATTACGTTGTAAAACAGTTACAAATTGTTTGAATTTTTCATTAACAATATGAGTATTTTCGCATAGCCAGTAATACATATGATCTATGCATTTTTCAAAATCGAATAAATATAATAGAGTTGGCGGTTTCATGTATAAAGAATTATTGGATAATCCGATTTTTATAATATTCGAATTAGATATTTTAACCACTTCGAATGTCAAATCTCGGACCCGCAATGGGATTTCAGTCGATTGTAGAAACCGTTCAATGTCCCCACGTTTCTGCATGAGCGATTTCCACGTTTCAAAAGGCAATATTATTTGATTGCCCCGATTATCGCCGAGAATCAATTCCACGCAGGATACGGCTCCAACGTTTATTCCAATGTCCAAATATTTGTATGACGTCGGGGTTAAGGCGTATCGTCTTCCGAGTATACGAACCGCACGACGAGGCTCGGATGAAATGCTGGGGAGTAAAAAAATATTATTTATATAAATATTTAAAAAATATAAAAATATTTAAAAAGAATAAAAATTCTTTAAGTTAATTAAAACTTACTTGTTACATTTCTTCTTCTTACACGGTGAAGTTTCATCAGCTTCTTGAATCGGAACGTAATAATTCATGAGGCTTCCTTCAGTAGGATACATTTTATATGAACCTTTCACACAAGTGGCCGATGCAATACTGAACGTATTAAACATATTTAAAATATGTATTAGCGTTGCAAAATTGCAATGTGGTGGGGATTATTGCCGACGCGATATTTTTTCAATTTTTCCATTCAAGCGCCGATGTACGGCTGCTTCGCGATGACATCACCCCCAGGTGTGAGATTTAGCGGAATGCACAAGAATGCAACGTAATATAAAATTTTCAAGCGCCGATGTGCGGCTGCTTCGCGATGACATCATCCAAGATATCAGAATTCAAACGCGCGTGTCAAAACATGACAAAAATCGTGAAGCGGAATGCACAAAAATGCAACGTAATATAAAATTTTCAAGCGCCGATGTGCGGCTGCTTCGCGATGACATCATCCTAGATATCAGAATTCAAACGCGCGTGTCAAAACATGACAAAAATCGTGAAGCGGAATGCACAAAAAATGCAACGTAAAATAAAATTTTCAAGCGCCGATGTGCGGCTGCTTCGCGATGACATCATCCTAGATATCAGAATTCAAACGCGCGTGTCAAAACATGACAAAATCGTGAAATATAAGGATAATCCTCATGATTAAATTGCACTAACATACTTGGACAGCAGCATGTAATTTGAAACTTTCGCGATGCATCTTGGCTGAGATGACATCATCTCTAGACGACAAAAATGCAATAATCGACATTAGTCGAAAGGTACGTGACAAACCGCGAAATAAAGATTTAGTTGATACACATGATAGAAAGAGACATCAAGATAGAATATAAAATCATGGTAAAGAGGCACACCCTGTCAGTATTTTCGCCAAGAGTTCCGAGACAAGAGCTACTAGTAAGCGCGTCTTGTTAGCAAAATTATTGACATAAATTTTGGAAATATGGCGGAAAACAATGCCGAACGAAATCTGCGCGAGCAATCTACATGGGTGAATTCGATAGAGGAGTACATTGCGTGGGAACAACGATGCGACGAATATATAGAATCGTTGGAAGAGCAAAGTCGAATCAAACGTCCACGATTATCGATCGGGATTCGACAATCGCTGATTGCCCGAATCGCACGACTCGAGGGATTGAAGAACTCATTACGCAGGCGTTTTGTACACGCGGGTGCAGGATGCAGCATGCGACAACATGGATTGATTTGGCGAGAGATCGATACGGCGTTCGAGAGCCGCATATTAACTGGTGCGGTTATAAATCATAATCATATCGAGCCTCGTCAAATTTTCGAGGATGCCAAAGACATTGTACTCGAACACGTGCAAACCGTGCTGAAAAAACATTGTAGTGTGAAAGTTAATACCGTGTTCAATGGTGAATTTGTGACGGATGATAAACGCGCAAATAAAAGTATCAATACCAGAAACTATGAACTCTTTCGCACAACCGATTTACGCGAATGGTACGAGCGGCGCGTTGTCGAGCCCACCCTTGCCTCGCTCGAAGAATTTCAAGAACGTGATAGCGGGTGGGCATTGTCGCGAATACTCGATTTAACTGTAAATATAAATAAATATAATCCTTTGCGCGCGGGATGTCATATAAAATTACCGCGGGCGATAATGATGAAGAGAGCGGTAATCAACGTGCAATCTAATGACAATGCGTGTTTCGCGTGGTCTGTGGTCGCCGCTCTACATCCATCTAAATTGAAAGTGGATCGGGAATCTTCGTACCCGCATTATACAACAGTGCTGAATCTCCAGGACATTGAGTTTCCAGTGACTGTGAATCAAATTAATAAATTCGAACTTGCCAACGATATTTCAATCAATGTGTATAGTATCGAGGAAAAGAACATTGTCCCGATACGTCTAAGTGAGCTGAAAAGAGACAAACACGTCAACTTGCTGTACGTGGAAGACAACAACGTTGGACATTTCGCGTGGATCAAGAATCTATCCCGCCTCGTGAGCTCGCAATTGAGTAAACATAAAAGCCAAATACATATCTGCGATCGGTACGTATATATTTAATAAAAATACATTGTACAAATAATTGAACGAAAATAAAAATTATTTCTTTTACAGATGTTTGCACTACTTTGGCTCGGACGACAAATTGCAATCACATACGGTGGATTGTCGACAGATGAACGAGTGCGCTATCCGATTACCGAGCGATAAGGACAAGTGGCTCACAACAATTATAATCGGAAAGACCATTCCTTTCGTCGTGTACGCCGACCTGGAGTGTGTTTTGGAGAAGACGGAGGAAGAGAGAAATTACCAACATCATAAAGTATTTAGTATTGCTTATTATGTACATTGCTCGTACGACGATTCGTTATCCGCGTATCATTCCCGTCGCGATATCGATTGCATATCATGGTTCGTCGAAGAACTAAAAAATTTAGCGCAGCGTGTAAAAAGTATTTTATCAGCTAATGTCCCCATGGTAAATTTAACATCTGATGAATGTGAAAAATTTCACAATGCGACACAATGCCATATTTGCGAGAAACCATTTGTACAAGACGATACACGCGTACGCGATCATTGTCATCTGACGGGGCGATACAGAGGTCCCGCGCATTCAAATTGCAATTTAAATTATAAAGATTCTTTTTGCATTCCAATAGTTTTTCATAATTTATCCGGTTACGACGCACATTTTATTATAAAGGAAATAGCTACAGCGTTCGAAGGAGAAATTGAAATACTTCCGATAACAAAAGAAAAATATATATCGTTTACGAAAAATGTTAAACTTGGCGGAGAGAAATCACAAAATCATATTAAATTGCGTTTTATCGATTCGTATAAATTTCTCACAGCTAGTCTCGATATATTGGCATCATTCTTGAATAAAGACAAACTTAAAATTTTAAAATCTGAATTTCAAAATTTATCAAATGACAATTTCAATTTATTAACACGGAAGGGCGTCTTTCCGTACGAATATATTGACTGCGTCGACAGGTTGCAAGATACGTGTTTACCACCGCGCGAATCATTTTACAGTTCCTTGCCGGTGACACAATATCCGAGAGCGATTACGCGCACGCCGAGAACGTGTGGGAGCGGTTCTCCATTCGAACGCTGGGCGAATATAGCGACTTGTACCTCAAAATTGATGTATTGTTATTAGCAGATATTTTTGAAAATTTCCGCGAGAGTTGTATTAAAAGTTATGGGCTCGACCCCGCGTATTACTATACTCTTCCCGGATACACGTGGGACGCCATGTTGAAGCATACGAATATTACATTCGAATTGCTTACGGATATCGACATGGTTTTATTCATCGAACGCGGAATACGCGGTGGTTTGAGTCAATGTTCCAACAGATATGCACATGCTAATAACAAGTATATGCAATCGTACGATCCATCGAAACCTTCAACGTATCTCACGTGCTTTGATGTAAATAATTTGTACGGATGGGCAATGTGTCAACCCTTGCCCTATGCAGATTTTCGATGGGTCGACGACGTATCCGATTTTGATACATCATCGATCGCGCTCGATTCGCCTATAGGCTACATCCTTGAAGTCGATCTCGAGTATCCGCAACGTGTTCACGATGCGCACACTGACCTACCGTTTTGCCCGACACGCGACAACCACCTGGTAAGCGGCAGGATAAGCTGCTCGCAACTTTATATGATAAAAGCATTACGTAATACATTACCGCAACCTGCAGCAATGCACGCGACACGGACTTCGAGTTACAAAAATACATCGAATATTACAGTTTTCGCAATCTCCATGGCTTCGCAGTTATACCGAACTCAATACACAATTCCGAACACTCGCGAAAAATGATTTTGAAAAAAATTTATATAAATTAATGAATAATGCGGTATTTGGCAAAACGATGGAAAATGTGCGCAATCACGTTAATATTAAGCTCGTGACACATTGGGATGGAAGATATGGCGCAGAGGCGATGATCGCAAAACCAAATTTTCATAGTAGAAGCGTGTTTTCGGAGAATCTGATCGCCGTTGAATTGCGCAATCTCGAGGTGAAATTTAATAAACCAATCTACGTGGGTATGTGTATACTCGACATATCCAAGACATGTTTGTACGAGTTTCACCACGATTATATGGTACCTATGTATCGAGAGAAATGTAAAGTCATGTACACCGACACCGACAGTCTCATATATCACATCGAGTGTGAAGATGTATATGAGAATATAAAGCGCAACGTCGACAGATTCGATACCAGCGATTATGCGGTGGACAATGTGTACGGTATACTGCTCGCGAATAAAAAGATACCGGGTTTAATGAAGGATGAAAATAATGGCGCCATCATGACCGAATTCGTCGGGCTTAGGGCAAAAATGTACGCGTTGCGAGTAGATGGTAAGAAGGATACGAAAAAAGTAAAAGGCGTCAAGAGTAACGTCGTCGCGAGAACGATAACGTTCGACGATTACACGTGGTGTTTGAACGAAGAGATTGAAATGACGCGTCAGCAGTCTTGTATAAGATCTAAATTACACGAAGTATACACTATTCGCGAGACAAAAATTGCTCTAAGTCCGTACGATGACAAGCGGTATATCGTACCCGAAACCACCGTCACGCTACCGTGGGGACATTATAAAATACCGTTATAAATAAAAATCATGTATATTTATTGTAAATAAAAAATTACGTATATTTATTGTAAATTAAAATTATATGTATATTTATTGTAAATTATATGTATATTTATTGTAAATTATATGTATATTTTATAAAGCTTACAATTTTGTTTATATTTGTAAAATATTATTATGTATTATTGTTAACATATTTATAATATATTATTTTTATGTATCCAAGAATTGTGCGTTGCATCAAATCCCAGCCATTTCACATAAACCTCGTCGCCCTTTTTGCGTATCACCTTTTCCACGAGATGTACGTCGGGATTAGCAACGCGTTGTAACTCGTATTCGTAAAATCCGCCGGCGATGGGATTTCCGCGCGAATCTTTGAGTACATAGGTCACGGGATTAGTTTTCTGCACTTTAACGATCTTAAACACTTCGGTCGACCAATTTGGCGTGTAACCTTTCTTAAAGATGGTCTTGACTTTATTCACGCGTATCGGATCGCCTACTTTGAATCTTGCCGGTGCCGCAATCTTTACGTTGCTGTATACCGTATTTAAAAGTTTATCGGCGATCGCGGGGGTAACATCGATAGGTCTCATACCGATAGTGCGATGTTTTCGCGCATTGTACTCTCCAACGAGCCGGGACAACGCGTCGATCCACTTGTAATTTCCATTAAGCGTAAACATTTTCCACATATTGTTCTTTAACGTTCGGTTAAATCGTTCCACGACCGAGGCTTTCATGACAGAGTACTTCGAATAATGATTAATGCTATGCTTCTTCA
The DNA here is from genome assembly GCA_009859135.1 of Formica selysi. Taxonomy (NCBI): domain Eukaryota; kingdom Metazoa; phylum Arthropoda; class Insecta; order Hymenoptera; family Formicidae; genus Formica; species Formica selysi. Next base: position 275,596 of record WHNR01000029.1, on the reverse strand, counting down.
CGAGTTTCTGTACATTTGCGTTGTAAAATTCTTTTCCTCTGTCGGTTTGAAAATTTTTCGGGCGTCTTCCATCGTCTCGAATTATCTTTGCGATCGTATCCGACATCTCGTTTCCACTCTTACTCTTGAGCGCTACAGCCCACGCATACTTGCTCAACACATCGATAACTGTGAGTATGTAGTTGTAGCCTTTGTTGAATCGTGCATATGGGCGCATCTCGACCACGTCCGCCTGCCACAGATCGTCGTATCCGTGTACTATGACACGCCTACGTGGGAAATTTTTTCTCGCTGGAGCATGCAATTCTTCCACGAGCAGCTGTTTTTCAGAGGTCTTTTGCGACATATTTGATCGAGGCATAATTTGAAATAATGAGATAATTCCTCCACGTATATTTTTTATATATCTTTCTTCTCTTGCGCTGAATTAGATGTAGTCTGCGCGTGAGTTGCATACCGAAGCATTTTCTGCATCTCATCCATCATTATTTGCAGCGTTTGCACATTCGTCTCGAGCGTGATTATTTTTTTCTCAAGTTCTTCCAGTCTATCTTCTAAAGGCTTGACACGTATTTTCACGTACTGTTTGTTTGCGGCATCAGTATCATCTTCCGGTTGCGCTACCCGTCGTATCTTGCGCGACCTTGCGTCAAAGCCGGAGGCTGTCTGACACAGAGCGTTATCGCACACGTAATTTCTTAGTAATCCATTCCATTGATAGTATGAGTGGTTTGGTGTTCCCAACAATAATCCAAATTTATTAATCGACATTTCGATACAAACAATAATGACAGACTGACTCGTTTCGCCGACGCATAGATTAATTTATAATAAGGCCAGCTTCGTAAAGTTCCTCGATAATTGATAATATTTCATTGTCGTGGGCATTGTTGCCGGCTTGACGCGAAGCTTCCAGCAATCGCAAGCGATCTACCAACTCGTTGGGATCATTCCAATGCACATAATCGATCTTATTATCGTTTAACGCCATAGCGCGCGGTATGTTTATACCCCTTCCAGCTTTTTTTCCAGGCGCTATTATATTTTTAATAGAGATTAATGGCGCTATTATATTTTTATACTTGTATCCCTTGTTACTTAACAATGGATTACGCATATCATTGCCATGTCTATGCGCATTTGTCGCCAGTAATATATTTTTGTATTTAATTTTATCATCGTCATTGTATACGTCACCGTCGGGTATTCTCTTGAAAATCAACTCGTAGAGACCTGGTGTTCCCACGTATCTTATTCCACCGATAATTATATTGTCATCTTTATCCACATCAAAAATTTTATCACCAAGCATCATTCCTTCGTTGCAAAATTTAACACCGTAAACATAATCCATACTGATATTTTTATCTTGACTCAAAATAGCTCCCACATATTTTTGCCCTAGTGGACCCAGATGTGTGCGCAATGTATTTTGACCCTCGGATGTTTGTAATTGATATTGAACCGAAGTCACAAGCGTTTCAGGCGTGGTTTCGAAAATTTCTTCCACATACGGAGACGATCTTTCGTACATTATTTGACTCGATTGTACATCTTTTATCGGAGTAGAAGCAACCACATTCGATAATTGTTTCATTCGCTTACGTTTTGATTGATTTGGAGCAGAAGTTATTAGCGAATCGTTCAATGATATATTTGACCTTGTTCGCTTTGTTCCAGACGCTTTTTTCAGATGCTTGTCTTCGAGCATACTCGATGGTTCGATTTTTGCTTCATTAGATTCCACATTGATTGTATTTTCGACAAGTTGTTTTAGAGGTTCGATAATTGGTTTAAAGTGCCTCTCCAATGCGACGTCTTCCTCCATTTGACCGGTTTTTAAAGAACGATATTTTTTGCGGATTGATTCGCTCGTTTTTACAATCTCTCTCGCAATCTTCTCACGATCGTCACTGTCAATCGTCGTCGTCATGTTGCGCTCGGACGAAAATTTTTAGACGTTGCTCGATCGATGTATCGATAGCGACTAACCACTTTACGGTATTGCAAAATCGTTAAATTCTTTTCGATATCGTCCATTAGTCTGTAAACTGTCTTTATCAATCACTACAAATCCATACTCGTGTTGCCAACATTTCTGACAGAATGCGCGAAAATCGCCGTAAGACATGTCAGTATTTACATGATCGTTGTATACATGTTTCAAGTTTGTACCATCTTGTTTAAATAAAATCAGTAAATTTGCATTGTCCCGTATAAGATGCTTGGGTATCTTGGCATACGTTTGACAAAGATAGAAATAGTCGACGCTCGAGTGTCGACCAATTGCAAAGTACTCTCTTATCGTATCTTGCTTATCTCATGCCACGTCGTCAAAGATAAAAATGGAATTCGGAAGTGCCTCGCTCGGTGGAATAACGTCACTATTATTAGAGAATGTAAAATAACCAATTTCATCGATCGATAATAGCAAATTTTCCAAGTATCGATATTTCGGTTGTTGAAGTGATTTCGAGTATACGTACACATTCTCGAAATGTACACCGTGTGGACTTTCTATCAAACTTATCAACACGTTAGTCTTACCGCAATTCGAAGGACCGCAAATGATACCGCGTATAGTAGTCGGCAGCATGTTTCCATGCTTGCGTATTTCTTTCTCGGACATTACTCGTGTTTTATCGTCAAAATTTATCACTTTGATTATCGTCGCTTGTCGCGCGAACCACATGTTTGCTCTCGCGAATCTCAAATCAGATTTTGGAAAACGAGTCATCGGTGCCTATTTATAAAGGCGCACCGAATCGAAATCGCTCAGTCTCAAAAATGTTTCTTCTTCTATCGGTTGACAGCGATATTCTCGAGCTTACCACCGAGCAGTTACAGATTATCCCCAAGATTGTTTTACTGCGAGACTTTGGTGGCTACGTGGAACAATTGTGGGACAAGCTTCCCGAATATATAAAAGCTGACTCAGAGGTTCAACAGTATCGTCGATGCACGCGACATTATAATTTGCCGTGCCAACAAACACATTTCGACGGTCCAACACCGTTAATAAAAGATTGTGGCAAATGCCAGCAAAAATTATAAGAGGTTGCGGTTTGATAATCGTGCTATAAACGCACTTCCTATCGAATTACATATTCCAGGCTATCAGTTTTGCGGACCGGGAACTCATTTAGAAACGCGTTTGGCTAGAGGCGATCGAGGTATCAATCCATTGGATGCCGCGTGTCGCGAGCACGACATAGCTTATTCTGGAAGCAACGATCTCGGTCAACGACACGTTGCGGATAATATACTCGCCACGAAAGCGCGAACACGTATTACCGCGAGAGATTCGACTATTGGTGAGAAAGCAGCCGCTACAGCTGTTTGGGCGGCTATGAAAGCAAAGACAAAATTCGGTATGGGGATGAAAACAAAAAAATCATCGATGAAGAAAAAGACTGCGAAAAAACGAATACTTCCTATAGCGAAGCGCGGTGGTATCTTACCCATTTTACCATTATTGGGAGTTCTCGGTTCGTTGGCTGGCGGAGCAGCGGGAATCGCGAAGGTGGTGAACGATAGCAAGGCGGCGCAACGTCAGCTCGAAGAAATGCAGCGTCATAATCGCGCCATGGAAGGTCACGGTCTTTATCTCGCTCCATACAAGCGCGGACGAGGGTTCTCAACAGCGGCCAAGAAAAACAAAACGTCAAAATAAAAATGCCTGCCGGTGTAACAACTAATGTACAATTGGAACAACTTGCAAGATATATGCGTATACAATTTTTTAGAGGCGTTTTCATGCGCAATAATTTACCGATAAACGGTATACGGCGAAATGAGAGCGGTATCGTCAATTTGGATGACGTCGATGGTTTCGGTACTCATTGGGTTGCGTATGCAAAGAGGGGAGATCGTGTGGTATATTTCGATAGTTTTGGAAATCTTCGACCGCCCAAGGAATTAGTGCGATATTTTGGACAGAATGTTGCAAATATAGAATACAATCACACGGCCTATCAAAATTATAATCAAAGTATTTGTGGACAATTGTGTCTTCGATTTCTTCAAACGGTCGATGATCGATATGAATTTAAAGCCTGACAATTCACCGTCGCGACTCAGTATTCGTTCCACAGTTTTCCAGCATGTCACTCACGCTTACGTTGACCGGCAAGAGTAGCGTTCTTGCTGTAAGCTACTTTCCAGCTATAGATTTAAACGATGGCGATAACGAGCTTGGTTTAACGGATTTTGAAACTTATCATACGATATCGAACGTGAATTCTTGGAATAATAAATTTCATTTTGATAACGACGATAAGGAAATTACGATTCCCGAAGGATCGTACGAATTACACGCAATAAACGAATATCTCCGACGTGCAATTTTGCGACATCGACGCGTAGTTGATTCCAACGATATTGTTGATGGCGAAGAACACGATGAATATTCAATAATGCTTCGCGCTAATCATAATACGCTAAAAAGTGAAATCAAATGTGTCTATAGAATAAATTTTAGTAAACCGGGCAACGTTGGATCGTTGTTGGGATTCTCGTCGAATCGTATATTACAGCCTCGGATATGGCTCGAATCGGATGTACCGATAAATATTATTAGCGTAAATATTATTCGTATAGAATGCAGCGTAACCACTGGCGCGTACAGCAATGACAAGCGCGTACACACGATACATGAATTTTCACCGAGCGTGCCGCCAGGATATAAGATATCGGAAACGCCAGCACAGATCATTTATCTACCGATCGTCGCACGGAGCATTACTGATTTAACGATACGCATTGTTGATCAAGAAGGACATTTGCTCGATTTTCGGGGAGAGGAAATTACCGTAAGATTGCATATACGGCGGCGGCAAAAATAAAGCGTTTGACAAATGAAATGCTTGTGTTGAACGAAAGCACGGAGCACGCGAGAGACAATATCTTTACGAGGGACAATATTTTTGCGAGAAGGCGAGTGACTGCGGTATCGGGTGACAATAATCAGATATCTGGTTACGCTAAAAATAAGCTCAGCGCGTTGAATCGCGAGTTTTTAAAATCATTGGGATTCGTCGTACGAAATACTTGAACGATATGATTGACATCTTGAATATCGGAGGCGAGCCGATCTTTGACGATCGTATCGTCAAGATTGAGACTCATACGTACAATCCATACGCCAACACAGCGCTTGGATATAGCGACGAGATACGGATACCGATACAACATCAAGATTTGTACACGTTACCATGTGAAAGTTTTCTATACGTCGAGGGAAAGTTGAAGGTGCGTAAAGTAGATGAAGGGGCAAGAGTGGTACTGGGAAACAATTGTGTCGCGTTTATGTTTGATGAACTTCGATATGAACTCGACGGTGTGGAGATTGACCGCAACAGAAACGTTGGAATAACTTCCACGATTAAAAACTATGTCTCTCTAACAACCGAGAAAGGTAAAATCTTGGAGAATGCTGCGTGGAATATGTCGCATAATGCTGCTGAAGCTTATTTCAATTTTTGCGTGCCGCTAAACCTACTATTAGGTTTTTGCGAATATTATAAGCTAGTTGTGATCAACGCTCGTCACGAATTAATTCTGATACGTTCGCGAAACGACAACAATTGCATATTTGGACATGCTTCGGCTGAAGCTGATATCGAATTATTCAAGATACAATGGCGTATGCCTCATGTAATATTGAGCGAGGTCAATAAACTATCCTTGCTACGCGCGTTGGAAAGCGGGCGATACTTGAATATGAGTTTTCGTTCTTGGGATCTATACGAATTTCCTCTATTGCATAATACGACTAAACATTCGTGGACTGTGAAAGCCGCCTCTCAGCTGGAGAAGCCGCGATACGTGATCTTTGCGCTGCAGACTGGCAGAAAAAATGCTGTGTCAAAAGATATTACTACATTCGACGACTGCAAATTGACCAACGTTAAACTCTATCTAAACTCGGAATTTTATCCCTACGATGATTTGAATTTAGATTTCGATAAAAATAGATTCGCCCTCTTGTTCGATATGTACTCTCGTTTTCGCAAATCTTATTACGGATATGATAATGATGATGTGCTATTAAACATTTCAAAATTTTTACATTGTAGTCCTCTCGCGGTTATCGACTGCTCGCGACAAAACGAGTCTGTCAAAAATTCCACCGTGGACGTGAGATTAAAGTTTGAGTGCAAGGAGGATATACCAGCAAATACCACCGCCTATTGTCTCATCTTGCACGATCGCGTTGTCGAATATTGTCCATTGACCAACGTAGTTCGTAAAATTACCTAGATCAGCAAATATCCCCTCCAATGTCAAAAAAATATATATAAAGATTGAGATTTTGACGATCGACAGCAGTCGTACATCGTTCTTGCAATCGTACAGTAATATTATCAGCATGATCGCGCCAACGTTTGTGGATCTGCAAGGATTCATTATCGGGAAAAACTTTGTCGTGAAGGAAGTAGCGATACTGAGAAATGGATTTGTTCTTTCTCACTACTTTTTTGCAAGTCCCGTACCATGGCGTGCGCTTACAAAATCTGAGAGATGCCAAGCTTCATGGCTAATCGGACATCACCATGGGCTTCAATGGGAGGATGGAAACGTTCCATATAGCTTCGCCAGGCGTTTGATTACGAGAGCTGTGATGGGTGCGGCGGAAGAGGAAGATGGAGCATCTCCTATCGTGTACGTTAAAGGACACGAAAAACGAAAATGGCTGGCCGATATACTTGACGATGATGCGAGAAACGATGTTATTATTGAGACCTTGGATGCGGACTATGAAGATTCACTTCGTTAAATAAGCTAGATGTTACTAATACTATGCGCTGTGAAAAATATTTGAAAAATTGCGCTTTACAAAATGTATTTAAAATATTCAATTGGTGGACGAATCATCATAAAGATTCACTCAAACATTTTTTAGAATAAATTATTGTTAAAATATATTTTTATTCTCTTTTATTCTTCCCTTTTCCTCTTTCTTATCCCAGTATACGAGTATTAAATTTCAGTACGTGACGTTAGATAGCGGCGTCAGCCACCTTATCAGAATACATATGTTACATTTCAGTACATGGACATAGAGTTTAAATATTTGAATGGTGTATAAATAATTGTTTTGTCGTTCAAAGCCGTTCGAAAGCTGTTCAATAGTCGTCCAATAGCCGTTCGAAAGCTGTTCAGAGCCGTTCGAAAGCCGTTCGATAGCTGTTCAAAGCCGTTCAATAGCCGTTCGAAAGCTGTTCAGAGCCGTTCGATAGTCGTTCGATAGCCGTTCAACGCCGTTCGATAACCGTTCGATAGCTGTTCAAAGCCGTTCGATAGCCGTTTGATAGCCGTTCAATAGCCGTTCGATAGTGGTTTATCTATAATATATTATTCATATTTAAAAGACTTGTAGACAATTGTCCGCGGGAACGTGCTACCTTTGTTTTCTTATCAAGAGTTGAGAGTAAGCGTTCTTCGTAAGTGATTCATCCCCTACTCTAAAATGTTCGAGACAATGTCTGCCCTGTCGTGGCTGTCACAACGTTTCGAGCAGCGAATAAAGAACACCGTGTGACGAGAAGTTTTTAAGTTTTGTAAAGAGAAGTGTTAAACATGTCTGAAAATTGTACCTGCACATACATATATGTTATGCTGCCGCATTATCGGGTAAGTAGAATGTTCAATGTTTTTGTTATATATTTGGTCTATTTGTGGTATTAATTAATAATATATTTCAGCTTATTGAGGAAATTCGGTTTCTGAATATCCAGGACCGGCGATACACGCGGTGGTTGCGGCGCAATATGCGGTGGGAGCATGAAAACATTTGGGGTGACACGCAAGAGGCTCGCGAGTACGAGGAGTCGCACGAGTGGGCTTTCGAGGATATTTTCAATCTTCGAAAATTATTCGGCCTCGAGCCATATGATGAGATTGAAGTATGGTGAATATTGTAAGTATCATTTTTAAAATTTCATAATATTTAAATTAATATACTAACATAATTTGATTTCTTTGTTTGTTTGTTTCAGATGGAGCGTCACCATTAAATTATATTATATTTCTATTATCATTAATATTTTTATTATTTTTTTTTACACACACACACACACACAATTATATTATATACACAATTTTTAAATAAATATTATTATTATTATATTTAAAAAAATGTCGATTATTTCTGCGCCTCCTTCTCCCACGTCCATGCATGCCTCGCGCTGTCTCTCTCTTTCTCCCACATGCATGCGAACGTCATCCTTTTCCCACGCCAATGCGGACGCAATCCTTTTCCTACACGTGTGCATGCCTCGCGCTATCTCTCTCACACCGCCTTGCGAACGCCGTATCATCCACGTGCATCCTTCGCGCTATCTCTCTCTCTCTCTCTTTCTCCCAAGTGCATGCTTCGCGCTATCCCTCTCCCAATTGCATGCCTCGCGCCATCTCTCTCCAACGTGCATGCAAACGCTATCCTTGTCTTACGCTCATATGGACGCCTCGCGCTATCCTTCTCCCACGCTCATACATTATCATTAGCGCTATCCTTCTCTTACACATTGCGGACGCCTCGCGCTATCTCTCTCACACCTACTCGCGGCATCGTACCTTCGCGTTCCCTCTTCCCCGCGGGTCCCTCGCCAATCGGTTAGGACGCGGTCCCTCTCCCCCTCTCCGCGGACCCCTCGCCTACCGGTTAGGTTAGCGGGTCCCTCGCCTATCGGTTAGGACGCGGTCCCCCTCCCCCTCTCCGCGGATCCCTCGCCCATCGGTTAGGACGCGGTCCCCCTCCCGCTCTCCGCGGACCCCTCGCCAATCGGTTAGGACGCGGCCCCCTCCCCCTCTCCGCGGACCCCTCGCCAATCGGTTAGGACGCGATTCCCCCGCGTGACGTCATACCCCCCCCCCCCGGTTTCCCCTCGCCCCTCACCCCCCCTCAGAGGACCTGGGTTAGAACCCGCATAGCTATACTACTAACCCGTAAAAAAATGTTGAGGCAAATCAAAAAGGTGACCCTATATTAGGTGTTCGAGATGTAAAAGAATCCCTCCTATATGAAAAATAAGAAATTTTATACTATTTGATTCAGCGCGTGCGCGCATATACATACATATACATACATATATAACACATTGATACACACACACACACACACACACACACACACACACACACACACACACACACACACACACAAAATATTAAAAATTTTGATTTAATTTCTATTGACATATTGTGCCAACACGCAATGTTTAAAATCTACTGTTTTTATGACTGATGTATGCTGAGGACTTCTGCTTAAATTTTGCAGCATTTTTTGTAGCACATCATGATGCAAAGACTATTCATTTTCTGTTGTATTTCTGCCGGCACTAACTGAGACGGCAGATCATGCGTGGCTATTGCCAGAGTGCTGCCGATATAATGTGTACCACATTATTCGCAATACATGATTTTGGCAGACTTGGCTATCTGGATTAATGCAGCATTTTTTTGCTATAATATAATTGGGTAATTTAACATAAGTTCCACCTCGAAGAGGGGTGTATTTATCGGAATGTAAATCAAGTTGAATAACTCTATCGAATGTAAACTTTGTATTTTTTGCATTAAAGTTTGCAAATTTATGTAAAATTTCATTATGCATAAAATTGATTATAGCAGAAATCATATCCTGAGATAAAAATTCAGGTCAAGCCCTTAAAATATGCTCAACATTACTATGAAAATAATGTGTATGTAAGTCAATTACATTACCACATAAATCCAATGTATGATATTGCACCTTTGCAACTAATTTTACTGTTACAGCTGTATGTTTTCTAAATCCAGTTCGTATTTTATCTTCTACGTATGATATAGTTCGTTCAAGAAATATACTTAAATCATAACTATTTATATCCGAATAGAATGTATAATCAACAACCATGTCATTCCACACACCTTTAGCTCTAACAACTTTTACTTCCTCTTCTTCATCACAATAATTGTTTGGCAATTCATGAAAAGGAAATTGTTCGAATAATGAGCCCATTTATTATGGGAAAAATTTTTATCAATATATTTATTTTTTCAGATTTTTAAATTTGTGAAAATTGCGAATGTAATTCATCATTTTCTCGTAACATTTTATTAATAAATTTCTCTAATTTTATATGCCATTCTAATTTAAAATGTCTAGTCATGCATCGTTTTGGAACTTCTTTTAAACATACATCACAAGTATTTTTTTCATTTCGAAGTTTCTTACATTCATAGCACGTGTAACTGATTCCATATTTTAATTTTTTTGCTTTAACAGAATCAGAATGTGGTTTATTGATTTGACACGTGGAACATTTTCTTTCCATTTATTATGGGAAATTTTTTATTAAGTCTACTTAAGAAGTGATTAGATCCTTCTTATTTATCCATTGGTTATGTGTATTATCAAAGCCTAGCCATTTAACATAAACTTTATTTCCTTTTCTTTTTAATATTTTTTCAACTAAATAGATGTTAGATGGAATTTTAGTTTTTTGTAGTTCTTGTTCATAAAAAGTTCCTTTAATCTCTTCACCTTTCATATCTTTAATATGATAATATGGAGGTATGTTTTTAAAAACTTTATCTATTACAAATATTTCAGTTGACCAATTAGGTGTATATCCTTTTTCAAACATATGCTTTAATTTATTAATCCTTACATAATCACCAACTTTGATTCGCGTCCTACGGACTAAGCATCCTTCGGACTTAGCGTTCCTTGGACTAAGCCTTTCAGGTGTCTTTCGAGCGCCTTTCGGGCGCGTCTTCAGGTGTCTTTCAGGCGCATCCTTCGGACTTAGTCTTTCAGACGCGACCCTTTGGGGCTTGTCAAGACGGCTTGACGCTTCACATGGTGTCATTTCTATAGTTCTATGCTTTCTATTATTGTAAATATTCAGCAAATTTGGTAATATATCAACCTACTTGTAATTACCTTGTATACTGAATTGTTTCCACATTAATTCTTTGAGTGATCTATTAAATCTTTCAACAATTGCAGCTTTTTTATCACTATATATCGAATAATGATTAATTTTATTTTGTTCCATGAGTTTTTTAAAATCTTTATTATAAAATTCTTTTCCATTATCCGTTTGTAGATTTTTTGGTAAATATGCATATTAGGTTACACCTCACCGATGACTTTGACCTTGACATATGTTATCAAGGACATGACCCTGAATAACTTTTCTTTATAACTTAACCGGCGGTCTCTTATAGTTTCTGAGATATTTAAAGTCATGATTTCACAATTTTAATGATTTTTCTATTATAAAATAAAGAAAAATAAAGGTTGTTTACATTGTATTTATGTAGATCAGACGTGAAAAAAGTGTTTCTTTATATTTCCAGAGACGAAGCTCTTTGGGTTTTTTTACTTTCCACGCAAAGCGAGGTTCAACGCAAACCTATGTGTCTAGTTTTTTTATAATGGAGCCCATTGCGTCCACGCATATACTTTCCCATCCACACAACAATTGTGGGGCGAACTTCGCTTTGTTTTGTAAAGTATATGCGTGCACACAGTGGGTTCCGCCCCCCCTACGGGGGGCTCCACTTCCGGAAGATATAACCTAACCCAAACCAAATTTTAGTTTTAAATCAGAAATAGGTTTGGGTTAGGTTACATCTTCCGGAAGTGGAGCCCCCCCGTAGGGAGGGCGGAACTCATTGCGTCCACGCATATACTTTCTCATCCATGCAACAATTGTGGGGCGGACTGTCTCTCTGTCTCTATATTATTACCCAAATGTTAACTTTAAATATCTCAGAAATTATAAGAGACCGCCGGTTAAGTTATAAGGAAAAGTTACTCAGGGTTATGTCCTTGACAACATATGTCAAGGTCAAAGTCATCGGTGAGGTGTAACCTAATATGCATATTTACCGATGTTTGGTGGTTTATGCTGTGAGTTCAGGTCAAGCGCCAGAAAGGTGCCTGAAAGGCTTAGTCCAAGGGACGCTAAATCCGAAGGACGCCCTTGAGATAGGTTTTTAAAACAAATACTCATTGCCTTGGATACGCTCCCTCCAGTTTTATTTTTAACAGGAATTGCCCAAGCAAATTTGGAAAAAGTATCAATAATTGTTAATAAATATTTATATCCCTTATTAATTTTAGAAATTCCCTTTAAGTTACCCGAATCCATTTCAACAAGATCAGCCTGCCAAAGATCATCGATTCCTAATGTAATAGTAGATCTTCTTGGATAATTTTTCCTTGCCGGTTTGTGTAATTCATCAATAATATCGTTTTTACTAACGGTCATTTATTTCATTGAAGAATAACCATTTATCTTCATTTGTTTTAAGTACTTTTCACGTGGAAAGTATTTCAAATTTTTAATAAAATCTTTTTCACGTAAGTGAATTTCTTCTTTAGATATTTGTCGAGCCTCAAATAAATGTAATAACTCACAATAAAAATTAAATGATAACTTATATTCTTCAAGCCTATCCATTAATTTTAATGATGTTTTGAATTCATTATCTAATATTTCAATTATAACAGATATGGCACTTATTGCAAATAAATAAGTGCCATATCTGTGTAACATGGTGTAACAGCAATACCCGATAAACTTGATGCCGCAAATATTGCTTTACTAAGTGATATACCAATTTTACATTTAAAAAAATACTTATAACTTTTTCGATAAACATACATTCGTTTTTTAAAATACTCTTCCATTTATTATTAATAAATGTCTAAATATCGCCTAAAAATGAAACATTTTAATTTTATAGATAAATATAAAAGGGGTAGTGGATTCTTTCCAGATGTAGTACGTGGTATAATTTTAGGAGAATCGGGTAGTGGAAAAACATTTCTATCTACTAACTTTGTCGCAAACAAATGGCTACCATATAGGCAATTATATGTTTATAGTCCATCTATAGACCAACCTACTTATGTAGGATTAGAGAAAGAGTTGGAAAAAGATAAATATGATATTGATTATTTACTTGAGGGTAATTGGGAAAAAATTTTACCGGTAGAAGAATGTGCATCAAATAGTTTAGTAATTTTTGATGATGGAATGTTGAAAGATCAAAGTAAAATAATAAGATATTATTGTGAAGGAAGACATAAAAATATTAGTATTCTCGGATTATATCATAAATACACTAAAATAAACCCTATATTTAGAAAAAATTCAAATCTGTGGTTTATTTTTAATGAGTTTGGAGATAATCTCATAAAAATACATGAAGAATTGGCTTCTGAATTAACGTATGAAGAGTTTTGTAAGTTCTGTAAAAAAGCTTGGTCAAAACCACATGGATTTTTGGGAATTGATAAAACAAAAAATGATAAACATTTCTTTCAAAAAAATAATGAATTATTATTATTATTATAAATGGGAAGAAATTTGCGTAATGTATCAGACAAAGGACAACTGTTAAATACTGATTCAGAATTGTCGAATGCTTCACTGTCGTCGTCATCAAATACAAAACCGTTAAATACAGCCTGTACACATAATATGTTAAATACAGACTGTACTCATAAGATGTTAAAACCACTTAACAAACTCCGGTTCTTGAAAGCAAATCTCCGGTTTTATAACATGAAAATTGGATTTAATTTTGGAAATAGATCATTTAAAAGTACATATGAAATAATGGGTACAACTCCACAAGAACTGGCTGAAATAGAAAAGAAGCAAAATGAATTAAGAAAAACATTTCAAAATGCAAGAAATTAAAATATTAAAAGAAGTATAGATTTAGAAGAAAAAAATAAACCAATAACTTCTAGACTGGATGAAACGAATAAAGAAATTAACATATTGATTGATAAACTGGACTCGAGTCTAAAATCAGCGCCTGAAGGGCACCTGAAAGGCTTAGTCCTAGGGACGCTAAGTCCGAAGGACGCCGCAGATGTACAACCTTATCAAGATACTAAACTTGAAGAAATATTAAAAATCCTTAAAGGTTATACAGAGACTGACGATAGTGATGAAGTATTTGAAGAGACCTTCGAGCACTCTTTGGACACAGTACCATCTATTAGCTCGACCCATTCACCTAAAAAATCAACTTTTCCAGTGTCACCAAGAATTAAAGAAGAAGGGGGCCCTTTGTGGAATAAATATAAAAACCATCTTTATGATGAAACGTTTGGATTTTGGGGTGACAGAGACAATGATGATAGGTTAATGATAGGGAATAAAACTGTAAGAATAACACAAAATGATAATCTTGTTATTTATGATGATAATAATATAAAAATAGTAACTCAACTTACTAATCCTTTAATAAAATTATTAACAGAAAAAAGTACCATATAATTTCAAAGATATTTATGGTGAAGATGCTACAAAAAAGTATAAGAATATAATTTATAAAACTAATGCAATTTATAAAGATAATGATCCTAGAAAAGGACCAACTTCAAATAAATATACAAAATGGGAATATATTTTGAGATATTTATGGGAAGAAATGGGTGAGTCAAAAATTAGAAAAGGAAGTAAAAAGGGGGGTGGTTTTATTAATAAACTTTCAAATAAACTAACCGGAAAGGTTCCAGAAATGCATTTACTGGGATATAATGCTTGTGGACCTTTTACGAATGTTGAGGAGAGATTAAAAAAGGGGTGGAAAGGAATAAATCCTTTAAATGAACATTGCAAACAACACGATCTTTTTTATTATACAAACCCAAATGTAGATTATAGTGAAATAAAGAAAGCACATTAAACTTTACAGAAGCAGCGTGGATGAGAGTCACCAGATGCTAGTAAGTCGGAAAGATTTTGGGCGTGGGTTGTTACAAATGCCATGAAATTAAAAACAAAATTAGGAATGGGATACATGAGTGAAAAAGATTTGTTATCATTATTAAAAAGGGCATTGGAAATATATAAAAAGAATCCACAATTAGCTAAGAACATTTTAAAATATTATGAAGATCAAAATCATCCATATAAAACAGCTGGATTGATGTCAAGCAAGACTAAGTGTATTGAGAACTTAGGGGGTTTTCCTTGGTTAGCAATTCTCCCAATGATTTTCGCTGGTTTATATTATCTTATGAGTTCGGGTATGGATATATATAGAACAGTTAAAGAGAACAAATTTCTGGATGAAACATTAAGAGAACAGATTAGAAATAATAAGGCATCCGAAGGACGCGACGAAGGACTAACCCATGTAGATAAAATTCGGGCAGATAAAATGATGCCATTTGTACATTATAATATCGATGTCTCGCGTGAAGGAACTTTCATCACACCAAAATATCAACCATCACTCTTTAAATATCGTTATTAAATGGAATTAAACCTATCCTCTTATCAAAAACAAAAATTGAAGAAAGCTTGGTTTTATGATACAGGTGAAAAAATTAAATTCAAACCAAAAAAAGTTAAAAAACAAATACTGATTATTATGGACTATTTCCATCATTATCTATTAGAAATGCAAATAAAGTATTTAGACAAATGGAAAATGATAAAGGTGTAGAACTCAGCCTATCTAAAAAAGAAGTTGAAAATTTAGTATTAAAAGCTTTATCAGACGATGATATAAAACAATATGTAAAAAAACTTAAAATACCTAATTTTAGAAACGTCTATTTAAATTTAAATGAATTACCTAAGAAAATTAGAAAAAATGAGTGTGATATTGTTAATCTTTTTTTTTCATTGGGTTTGCTATTTCAAAAATAAAAATCATATATATTATTTTGATTCTTTGGGAGGAGATGCACCTATAGAATTGAAAAATTATTTCAGGGGAAATAGACTCATTATTAATACAAAGAAAGTACAAAAGAAGAGTGATCCAGCTATTTGTGGTTACTTATGTATAATAGTTCTTTATTTGTTGGGAGTTAAAAAAATAAAATGGAAAGATATAATAAAAACAATCGGAATAAGTGATATTAAGGATGTTTTATACTATAAGCATCCTTTGGACTTAGCGTCCTACGGACTAAGCCTTTCTGGCGCGTCTGAAAGTAAATGACATTGATGTATTGCCTAAAGAGTAAAACAAAAACGAAATCAATGCATGAGCATAAAGAAAATAAAAATGGTAAATGGACATTACATACGTAAAATATAACGCATATTTTGATAGCAAATTGTTACAAATGTGATTCAAAGAAATCACAGTATATAAAAGCTCCCAAAAAATAAATCTTATAAATGGCATCAAAACGTTGTTCATATCAAGACCTTTTGTTTGAAAAATATCAAGATAAAATTGTGAAATTACAATACAAGTATATTTATCCTGAAATTAAAAGGCATGGAAAGGAATATGATTTTCATATAAAATTTAATGATAAACATGGTTTCATGCCAAACAAAACAAGAAATTTACCAAAAATACGAGTTACAAAGGAAGATGGAAGTGCTTATCCTGAAGGTACAACTAGCTTTTTAGTTAACAATTATTTTGCGTACATGTGGAGTTTGATTAAAGTTTCAATGTTCAATACTGAGTTGGATAATAATTATAACGTTGGTCATGTTAGTACATTGAAAAAGCGCGCTAATATTTCAAACGAAGGCGAAGGAAGTGGTCAAACAAGTGGTTTTATCGCTGAGAAAAAATATGGTTTGATTAAGGGTGATGGTTTGTTTTATCTTACAATTGATATGGGAGATTTAATTCCTGGTTTCTTTGATGATATAAGTGGGCCTATATTTGGTGTAGATATACACATTGTAATGACTTTAAAAGATGATTTGAGTGACTCATTGTTTACGTTTAGTGACGCTGAAATAGCCCCACCTCGCGGAAAAATTAATTTAGAAGGTTATCGTTTAAAAGTTTGGTATATTGAATATGATGAAATTACAACGACAAACTTGATAGACGAATTGAAACATTTTAGTTTAGCTGGTAAATATATGTTTACATATAAATGCTTTCAGTGTGTAGAATATCGAGGATTACCAGATTTAAATACTTTACGTATGCCCTTAAATGATTTTGTTTTTACTCAGGAACCAAACTGGGCATTTATTTTCTTTATAAAAGATAAATTTCTGTACGACCAAAATGAGAATCCAACATATTGGGATCATGCTAGTATTAAGAATATTCAAATATTATATGGAGAAAAAAGACATCCTTCCGAACCTCAAAATTATGAAATTGAAAAAGGAGATTATTACGAGTTGTATCGTTCAAGTTCAGAGTACGATGAAGCATTATATGTCCTGATAGAATGATTTCTCAGTTTCACACGGTTGACAATTTTATAAAATATAATTGCTTTTTTAATATTGATTTGAGAAATAAACCAAAGAGTATTTCCACTGTGGAGAAATTACCAAAAATTTTAATTGCTGATTCTTCCAAATCTTTCAAGGGATTAAATTGTTATATAGTATTTGTAAACCAAAAGACTATAACTTATGATATGGTTATGAGTAGAATGGTAGTTCAATATTTTTAATTAATTTAAAATTAATTAAATTAAAATCTTTTAATTCATATAAATGCTGTACAAACTGAAAGGAAATTTAAAAGATGGGGTATCTTTTAGTTTCGATAAATTTAAACACATAAAGTATGGTGAAATAGGATTGGTAGATATATATATTCCTGGAGATGATAACGTGTCAAGAAGTCTAAGCATCAAAAAGGTGTCTGAAGGGCACCTGAAAGGCTTAGTCCAAGGGACGCTTAGTCCGAAGGACGCTTTATCATCTGAAATTACATTTTTATTTGTGCCAGAAGAACTAAATTCGGAGGATGCGCCTGAAAGGCGCCTGGAGGGCTATGTGCGAAGGATACTAACAAAGTATACAATAACTATTAATTTAGATCAAGGTCATGGTTCAGAGTTTAACACTCTTAATTCAGCTGAAGATATTCAAAAGAATGTCATATATAAAGTTAAAAATATTCTAGAAACAGAAAAAAAGAACTGGGTACCAAAATATAAAATTGATTTAGAAGTGAGTTCTATTAGTGTTGAATTTGATAAAAACGATAAATTAATGAACAAAATATTTGACGCAATAGAATCAAGAGTGTTAAACTCTGAAAATGAGGGACCTTCTCTTATTAAAAAAGAACCTGATAAAATTAATCTAGGTTTACTAATCCGGGATGTATTTGCTATTCAAAACTTAAAAAATCTTATAGAAGAAGAAAGAATAAATCTCATAGAAGAAGTACCGCTAGCTTTTGATATAAACAAATTTAAATTTGAGAAGAATAATAATGAAACAAGGGTATATAGTCCTGTAAAATTAATAATAACCCATCCTGGTAAAATATTTAATATTCCACAATATGCTGTTATAGAGTCGGGTAAAGAAACTGTATTCAAAGGTGAAAACCAGAAGGAAGTCACTCTTAGTTCAGGTCAAGCATCTGAAAGACTAAGTCCAAAGGACGCCCTTGATATGTGTGTATATTCAAATTTTGTGGAAGGACCGATATTTAGATTTGTTGCAAATAAATTACCTGCTTATATCAAACCTGTGAATGTAATGTATTTTTGTTTTAGAGATAACATAGGTCTATTTGATAAATTAAAACTTATTTTTGAAGGAGAGGGCCTGAACTTAAAAAATGTGAGCGTAATGATTGATTTACACGAAGTGCGTCCTTCGGACTTAGCGCCCCTTGGACTAAGCCTTTCAGGCGTCTTTCAGTCGCTTGACCTGAATTAAAAAGAATGAAAAAAAAATGTAGGTTTACAAGTGAATTAACACTGTGCCAGTGACCTGAATGTTATTAATTTTTGCAAAAACCTCTGTGAGGAAAATCACCTGACGGTATGTGCTCGCCAGCGCTGGTTTTTTTTTTTTTTTTTTTTTTTTGTTGCTTTTATGTGTGATTTTGATGTTTTTTAGTTGATTTTGGTGGAGGAAAAAAATCCGGCCTAGAACGTACCCCTTTGTATACTACTAATATTAATTCCTTTTTAACAAAAAATGGTTCACAGGATAATGTTCCGAAAAGAGCTTACCTTCGATTTCGATGAAAAGCGTCCTTTCAAGTTAAAATGGAAGCCTCTAAAGGGAATTTTGGCGACTCCTATAAGAAAGTCATTTTTTAAAAGAAAATGGTACCGAATCAGTAATTATTTACACTAGCGGACATCTCGCAGAGGCTTCCATTTTAACCTGAAAAAAAGCTTTTCACAAAGTTTCATCGAAATCGGAGGTAGACCCTTTTCGGAACTATACCCCACTGGGCAATAAAATTTAACTTTTCTGGTGTTAAATTGATTAAGTATGATGCTTTTTATATTATATTTTGCGATGATATTAAATCTGTTTGCCAAATTTATGTGGAAGGTAGGGTTTTTGAGTAACACGTATTCAAAATTTAGAAAAATTAATTAATTAATTTGATTAATTAATTTTTATAAAATTAATTAATTGAAAATTATTTATATATAAGTTTTTAATTACGTTTTAAAATGTTTAAACCATTTCTTCGATGGAAATAGAGAAACATCGTTATAGACTAAAATGAATTAATTTAATTAATTAATTTTTATAAAATGGATTAACCGAATTAATTAATTTTTATACAAGTTTTATAAAATTAATTAATTAATTAATTTTTATAAAAAATTTTTATAAAATTAATTAATTGAATTAATTCATTTTAATCTATAATGATGTTTCCTTATTTCCATCGAAAAAATGGTTTAAACATTTAAAAAAGTAATTAAAAACTTATATATAAATAATTTTAATAGTTTTAATACTTTATAGTTTTAATAATTTTAATACCTTTAATAATTCTAATAATTTTAAATTGTAATAATTTGTAGCAAAATTATTTAAATGTACTATTTAAAAGTTCTAGTGTATAAAACTGGCTGTTTTGAGCAAAACGTAACAGAATGATTTTATTTTAAACATGTATGTTGATTACAAAAAAATGGAATCCTTGGGAAATTCTGATATCATTTTTCGAATCAAGACCAAAGAATACATAAGAATAAACCGAAATTATCTATTTAATAAAATCATTAATTGCCTTAGAAAATGTATTGCTGCTGAAGGCCATTATTTTGAATATTTATACTCATGTACTGAAACCTCTAAAGCACGCAAGTCAAGGCTATGAACGCTGACATAACCAGTGGCGTAGCCAGGGGGGGGATTAGGGGAATAAATCCCCCCCCCCCCGAAATTTTTGAATCAAATATGAGAATGAAAGGTTGAAAGCGGAGAGAGAAATAAAATTGTAAATGCTTTAAAGTCTTAAGGGGATCCAAAAGCTCGTCTGTTTTACCGATCAAAACAATAATTTTTTCGTGCACCAAAATGTTTTTATTGGTTGTATAGAATAATAAATCCCTTTCCATGATTAAAGTACATACACCAATATTGCCCGAACCTATCTCTTTTTATATTAAAAACGAGGTAAATTAAAAAATTACAGTTTTATTACCGGCTTGTGGCGTCAACTCATAACAACAATTCCTTAATATAAAAGTTTTGCAGTCTGTACGCACAAAATAGAATAACTTCGTCTTCGGAATTGCATGAAAGAATATAGGTGAACGTTTAGAAATGTGTTTAGAAGCCTAGTAAAAAAGATTTTAGTGCAGAAAATCTTTGTGTATATGTGTGTGTGCGAGATCGAGGCTCAAGAGTAAAACAGAGCAGAAGATTAGTTGCGTGATGTCGCGATAGACGGTGCTTCAATCTGTTTGTGTGACAAGGAAAGACAATCTCTTATATCACCATTCTTATCTCTTTCATATCGCATATAGAGTAGTATACGTCAGTATACATGTACGCACTAATATTATTACACTCGTATCCTCTTTCTTTTATGTTAGTCGTACGCTCTCTTTCTCGCTTATTATGTATCGCTCTGTTTCTTTCTTACAAGATGGTAACAGTTGCATTTTCGTTCGTTCCCTTTTGTGAAAAAGGGATATTATATGTATATATATTTATATAATAAATATAATTACATCAATTTGTCATGAAAAAGGAACGAATAAAGATGCAAATGTAAACAAACTTGTAAGAAAGCAATAGAGCAATATACAATAGTAAGCGAGCGATTAGAAAGAAAGAGTGAGCGTACGTTCATAGTCGTGAGCGTACGACTAACAACAAGAGACAGAAGATGCGAGATCATATATATGTATATAATGAAATAAATAAATATTTATTATGTGATTGTATGATATATATAGCAGAAACATAATTATATATAGAGAAGTAATATTTCTCTATAATATATTTTTGCTATATATATCATACATTCATATAATAAATATCTATATATTTCTTTATATATATATATATATATATATATATATATATATATATATATATATATGATTTCGCATCTTGTCTCTTATTGTTAGTCGTTCACAAATGTGAACGTATACTCATTCTCTCTTTCTAATTGCTCGCTTTTACTATATATCGCTCTATTGCTTTCTTACAAGCTTGTCTAAACATTTGCATCTTTGTTCGTTTCTTTTTATGACAAAATGATGTAAAAAACTATACAATTAAAAAGTATGAGAAGTAAATGTACAAACAAGTTCGTGCAATAGAACGTAGACATTCTATTACATTGTGCCCACATTCTATTACGCGAACTCTTTGCACGTTTATCTCATACTTTGTAATTATAGTTTTCGATTATTTTTTCATGAAAAGGAACGAACAAAGATGCAAATATTTAGACAAGTTTGTGAGAAAGAAACAGAGCGATACATAGTAAGCGAGCGATTAGAAAGAAACAGAGTGAGCATACGATTATGGAAAAGAAGATAAGAGATTATATATATATATATATATATATATATATATATATATATGACCTATATAGATATTTATTATAATTAATATATATATGGTGAAGGGAATCGAAAATAAATAACAAATTATTTTTCTAAATGATTATAAATTTATTCTATTTAGTACATAAAGTTATGTTGGTAGTTAATTATATTTCAAAATTTATTAAAATTATATTTTGTGTGTGTTTCTGTGTGACAGCGAGAGAGAGAAGGGGGGAGAGGGAGAATTAGAACGGCCGCGGTATTGTTGGCGGTGCAACTGGCGCTGAATATGTCGGTGGCGCGTACACAGGTGCCACAGGTGCATACACCGGCGTTGCGTACGAGGATACGAGATAGGCCGGTGTTGCATATGGAGGTGCGTACGGGGACGGGGATGCGTACGGAAGTGCGTACGTGGATCCGTACGGGGGTGCGTACGGAGGTGCGTACGGGGGTGCGCACGGGGGTGCGTACGGGGGTGCCGATGGCCCTGCATATGCTGATGCTGCATACACCGGCGGGGTATACAGCGGCCGCATGTATGCACCACCGGCATACTTCTGCCGCTTCTTCCGGTCCTTATTTAGGGCCCGCCGAACAGCCTCGTTTATTTTCTGAAACATAAATAAAAATTAGTTACGGCATAGCTTGTATACGTACATACATATATGCATGCATACACGCATATATAAATATGTACCGATGCATACACGCATACACACACATACATCTATACATTTATATATATAGAGTTTTGCTACATTTTTTTAAAATCAGTTTTTTTTTATAAGACAAGTATTGTTTTATTAAACATCGAATCTTTCTACACTGTTTTTGGTAAAAACAATGATGTTGCATATGTATAGGCTTTTTATAAAAATTAATTTTATAAAGAGCCTGCAATAAAATTTATTTATGCGTAAGTGTGTACACATACATGCGTACACGTATAAAGGATGTTTTAATTGTAATGGTCTGTACAATTTACAAAAATTTATAGCTAGCTTAGTGTTAAAAGATTTGATGGAAAAAGAACAGATTTTTTCTTTAAAAAAAAAATGATTTTACTAATTGTAAGTCCAGTGAAACTCTCTCTCTCTCTCTCTCTCTCTCTCTCTCTCTCTCTCTATATATATATATATATATATATATATATATATATATATATATATATGTATATATATATAATTTTATTGCAGGCTCTTTATAAAATTCATTTTTATAAAAAGCCTATACATATGCAACATCATTGTTTTTACCAAAAACAGTGTAGAAAGATTCGATATTTAATAAAAAATACTTGTTTTATAAGAAAAAATGATTTTAAAAAAAGCTTAGCAAAACTTTATATATATAAATATAGATATATATGTGTGTATACAAATCTATATAAAAATATAAATTTGTGTAAATGTAAAACTTATTTTTTGAACCAATCCCTCCGTCGTCGGCACTCTCGCCGACCTAGGCATCATCGACGGAGACGTCGCCGTCGCTACCGTTCTCAGCGGCGTAGACGTCGCTACCGCCGTCGTTCCTAGCGTCGCCGACGTTTCTGCCAGTGTAGACGCCGCCGCCGCTGTCGTCCTTTTCGGGGGCATAGGCGCCGTCGCCGTCGCTCTCACTCCTTCGCTTCTTGCTGGAAAAAAATTATTTTAATGCGGTCTAATCACTATTTTTCAGAGAAGGAATAATATGATGGCGCAACACAACTAATGACTATGATGTATGTTACGTATGCATATATGTATGTTAGTGTATGTGTGTGTGTATGCACACATATGCATACACATCAACATTGTCGTTGATCAGAAAATATTTGATATCGAACGCTCATATAATTTTTTTTCGTATTAAAATATATTTGATGTGTGTGTGTATGCGTATATATATTTATATATTTTGCAAATATATATTTTATACGAAAGAACAATACGTGCGTTTGATAGCGAATATTATATGAACAGTGAAATTTTTGTATGTGTATGCATATGTCTGCATGTGAGTGTATATTATATATAGACGTGTATAATTGCGTGTGCATGCATAGATACTTCATGTATAAAAATATATGGAAGTTTGTGTGCGTGTGTGCGTGTGTGCGTATGTGTGTGTGTATGATAATATATAATAAAATAAATATACTTACATCTGCCCGGCATTGGAGCGGTTCGACGATCTCCGGTAGCGATACAAAAACGAATGAGCGATCAAGTCAGCGAGTCGAGCAATGTCGGCAATGTCCGTGTGAAAATCTTTATTTGTGTTGGACACTCAACACAAAGAAGCAGGCTCGTGCGATTTCTAACACATGCACCTCTCCTGACCGGCCGGCTTTCGATTGTTTGTAAACTGACAATGAGCCATGCAACTCATGATCAAAAGCATGATACAAACACATGATGAAAACACGCGTTCGGCGATAATTATGTAATTGGATTGTTGAAAAGAAAGATAGAAAAAAAATGTGTTGCAACGTTCTCTTTCTCTCTCTCAATTTTTACACATAGTTCTATATATATATGTATATGTATATGTGTGTGGTGTGTCTGTGGTGTGTGTGTGTGTGTGTGTGTGTGTGTGGTGTGGTGTGTGTGTGTGTGTGTGCGTGTGCGTGTGCGTGTGCGAGTGCGTGTGCGTGTGCGAGTGCGTGTGCGAGTGCGTGTGCGTGTGCGTGTACGTGTGCGTGTGCGTGTGTGTGTGTGTGTGTGAGTGTGTGAGTGTGTGTGTGTGTGTGTACATGTCTGTATATATATATGTAGATTATATTTTAGATGTATATTTGTGTATGTATATCGATTATAAGCTATAATTAACAAGGGAAAACTCAGAATTAATAGTAAGTTTATTACAGTGCAGACGGTCAACAGTTACATTACTGAAAATCTCTTCGATATAAAAATTAATCTTTAGTACAGTTAGATTATACATGAGTAGGTGTGGTGTAATGGATATAGTACTTGCGTTTCAATTTGTAAATCAAGGTTCAAATCCTTCCATCAATTAATTTTTTTTTATAATATGATAACGTTTTATGGTAGAAATAATTATTATGAATATAAAAAAATTAATTATTTTATTACAGATTTTTATTATAAATTATCACCTGAACCAAATTTAGGATGAAAGTTTAAATAAAACCAAATAAAATCTACATCTTTGAAACATTCTGGAAATGCACGCAGTGCATTCCGTGTCCGCGAATTCTCACAACCTCCGCACAATACTTTATTAGCGTGTTCTAGAGGTAAAATAGAGACAAAAATTCTAATACAAAAATTTTGAGGCTGCAATAGTTTTTGAGTTATAAGCGATCAAAGTTTGCCAATGATATCGCGTAAAACTCGCGCGCTCAGGCCCGTAATTACACTTACACGCGTACCGATCTGTCATCTGTTATTGATTTTTTCAAGTCAGGTGATATTGATTTTTACTGCACAGCTGATTTTATTTTCTCGTTTTCTAAGTATTACGCTGTGTATATTACGCCTACGTCGTACATTATGGCGATAGGCTAATATTAACAGATTATAAATCTTATACGGAAAACATTTAATTCTTGAATAATTTAATTAATTATTCAAATAATTAAATAATAATAATAATAATAATAATAATAATAATAATAATTAAATTAAACATTATAACATTAATAATTAATAATATTAGTAATATTATTAATATTATTATTTATGTTATTAATTAGTAAAATATTTATAATTATTTTTATTAATATTTATATTGATAATATAATATTAATATTATTGTTAATAAGTTTATTTATTTTTATTAATATTTATTATTAATAATTAATTATTATTTAATTATGTGAATATTTAATTAAATTAAATTAAATTATTCAAGAATTAAATGTTGTCCGTATAAGATTTATAATTTGTTAATATTAGCCTATCGCTATAATGTACAATGTAGGCGTAATACACACGGCGTAATACATAGAAAACGAGGAAATAAAATCAGCTGTGCAGTAAAAATCAATATCACCTGATTTCGAAAAATCAATAACAGATGACAGATCGGTACGCGTGTAAGTGTAATTACGGGCCTGAGCGCGCGAGTTTTACGCGATATCATTGGCAAATTTTGACCGCTTATAACTCAAAAACTATTGCAGCCTCAAAATTTTTGTATTAGAATTTTTGACTCTATTTTGCCTCTAGAACACGCTAATAAAGTATTGTACGGAGGTTGTGAGACACCCTGTATGTATGTATGTATGTACGTATGTATGTATGTATATATATATATATATATATATATATATATATACAGGGTGTCCCAAAGCACCCTTGACAACGCTCGTGAGCAGGTAGAGCACAGTAAACTGAACAGAAAAGTCCTGCACCATTTCTTTCTATAACGCTTAATAAAGGAGTTATTATTGAATAAAGTCTGGTCAATCAGCGCCGATTTTTAGCCGGGCGCACGTCAATGAGCCGCCCGTCTGTTAGTGTGCGTCACTGTAGCGACGGAGCGCTCACGCACACTACCAGGCGCGCGGCTAAAGGTCGACGCTGATTTGCCAGACGTTACTCAATAATAACTCCTTTATTAAGCGTTATAGAAAAAAATGTTACAGGACTTTTCTGTTCAGTTTACTGTGCTCTACTTGCTCACGAGCGTTGTCAAGGGTGCTTTGGGACACCCTGTATATGTATATATATATATATATATATATATATATATGTATATATATATATACACATATATGCATAATAAAAAGTTCACGAGTCAGAAAAATATTTAACGCTATCGTATGTAATAAGACAAGCAATCAACGTCGCCTTCGGCTGCGTTCCAATATTCACTGCCAGTACTGAAAATCTATAGTCCACGTCACGTGCACTATAGATTTTCAGTACTGGCAGTGAATATCGGAACGCAACCATCGTTGCCAGCTCGGTAGAAAGTGAGAAGAAGACGGAAAACATATGTCTGTTCTTCTCTACTCTCCGAAGCTAGCCGAAGCGCAGAGCGCACATGTACGCGGTTCGCACTTGTGTGCGTTATCCCCTCCATTGCTGAACCGTAAGCCGCGGGACCTTTTTCTGGCTACAAATGTTGTCCACAAATACTTTGATTATAATTTTAATAGGCCGTGTGATTGTATTCTATATTTGCAACATTCTGTCCAAAATATTGCACTAATTCTTTGGGCGGTCGAAGATTTCCAAAACTATCGAAATATACTACACGATCTCCCCTCTTTGCATACGCAACCCAATGAGTACCGGAACCATCGACGTCATCCAAATTGACGATACCGCTCTCATTTCGCCGTACACCGTTTATCGGTAAATTATTGCGCATGAAAACGCCTCTAAAAAATTGTATACGCATACGTCTTGCAAGTTGTTCCAATTGTACATTGGTTGTTACACCGGCAGGCATTTTTATCGTTATTTTGACGTTTTTTTTTCTTAGCCGCTGTTGAGAACCCTCGTCCACGCTTGTATGGAGCGAGATAAAGTCCATGACCTTCCATGGCGCGATTATGACGTTGCATTTCTTCGAGCTGACGTTGCGCCGCCTTGCTATCGTTTACCGCCTTCGCGATTCTCGCTGCTCCGCCAGCCAACAAACCGAGAACTCCCAATAATGGTAAAATTGGTAAGATACCACCGCGCTTCGCTATAGGAAGTATTCTTTTTTCACAGTCTTTCTCTTCATCGATGATTTTTTTGTTTTCATCCCCATACCGAATTTTGTCTTTGCTTTCATAGCCGCCCAAACAGCTGTAGCGGCTGCTTTCTCACCAATAGTCGAATCTCTCGCGGTAATACGTGTTCGCGCTTTCGTGGCGAGTATATTATCCGCAACGTGTCGTTGACCGAGATCGTTGCTTCCAGAATAAGCTATGTCGTGCTCGCGACACGCGGCATCCAATGGATTGATACCTCGATCGCCTCTAGCCAATCGTGTTTCTAAATGAGTTCCCGGTCCGCAAAACTGATAGCCTGGAATATGTAATTCGATAGGAAGTGCGTTTATCGCACGATTTAACAAACCACTACCTCTTATAATTTTTGCTGGCATTTGCCACAATTTTTTATTAACGGTGTTGGACCGTCGAAATGTGTTTGCTGCCACGGCAAATTATAATGTCGCGTGCATCGACGATACTGTTGAACCTCTGAGTCAGCTTTTATATGTTCGGGAAGGTTGTCCCACAATTGTTTCACGTAGCTACCAAAGTCTTGCAGTAAAACAATCTTGGGGATAATCTGTAACTGCTCGGTGGTAAGCTCGAGAATATCGCTGTCAACCGATAGAAGAAGAAACATTTTTGAGACTGAGCGATTTCGATTCGGTGCGCCTTTATAAATAGGGCACCGATGACTCGTTTTCCAAAATCTGATTTGAGATTCGCGAGAGCAAACATGCGGTTCGCGCGACAAGCGACGATAATCAAAGTGATAAATTTTGACGATAAAACACGAGTAATGTCCGAGAAAGAAATACGCAAGCGTGGAAACATGCTGCCGACTACTATACGCGGTATCATTTGCGGTCCTTCGAATTGCGGTAAGACTAACGTGTTGATAAGTTTGATAGAAAGTCCACACGGTGTACGTTTCGAGAATGTGTACGTATAATCGCTTCAACAACCGAAATATCGATACTTGGAAGATTTGCTATTATCGATCGATGAAATTGGTTATTTTACATTCTCTAATAATGGTGACGTTATTCCACCGAGCGAGGCGCTTCCGAATTCCATTTTTATCTTTGACGACGTGGCATGCGATAAGCAAGATAGGATAAAAGAGTACTTTGCAATGGGTCGACACTCGAGCGTCGACTGTTTCTATCTTTGTCAAACGTATGCCAAGATACCCAAGCATTTCATACGGGACAATGCAAATTTATTGATTTTATGTAAACAAGATGGTACAAACTTGAAACATGTATACAACGATCATGTAAATACTGACATGTCTTACGACGATTTTCGCGCATTCTGTCAGAAATGTTGGCAACACAAGTATGGATTTGTAGTGATTGATAAATACAGTTTACAGACTAATGGACGATATCGAAAAGGATTTAACGATTTTGCAATACCGTAAAGTGATTAATCGCTATTGATACATCGATCGAGCAACGTCTAAAAATTTTCGTCCGAGCGCAACATGATGACGACGATTGACAGTGACGATCGTGGGGAGATTGCGAGAAAGATTGTAAAAACGAGCGAATCAATCCGCAAAAAAATATCGTTCTTCAAAAACTGGTCAAATGGAGGAAGACGTCGCATTGGAGAGGCACTTTAAACCAATTATCGAACCTCTAAAACAACTTGTCGAAAATACAATCAATGTGGAATCTAATGAAGCGAAAATCGAACCATCGAGTATGCTCGAAGACAAGCATCTGAAAAAAGTGTCAAAATATGGAACAAAGCGAACAAGGTCAAATATATCATTGAACGATTCGTTAATAACTTCTACTCCTAATCAATCAAAACGTAAGCGAATGAAACAATTATCGAATGTCGTTACTTCTATTCCGATAAAAGATGTACAATCAAGTCAAATATTGTACGAAAGACCGCCCTCATCTGTTGAAGAAATTTTCGAAACCTCGCCTGAAACGCTTGTTACGTCGGTTCAACATCTATTACAAACGTCCGAGGGTCAAAGTACATTGCGCGCACACTTGGGCCCACTTGGGGCAAAAATATGTGGGAGCTATTTTGAGTCAAGATAAAAATAACAGTATGGATCATGTTTACGGTGTTAAATTTTGCAACGAAGGAATAATGCTT
Organism: Formica selysi; assembly: GCA_009859135.1. Taxonomy (NCBI): domain Eukaryota; kingdom Metazoa; phylum Arthropoda; class Insecta; order Hymenoptera; family Formicidae; genus Formica; species Formica selysi. Next base: position 246,059 of record WHNR01000029.1, on the reverse strand, counting down.
GGTGATAAAATTTTTGGTGTGGATAAAGATGACAATATAATTATCGGTAGAATAAAATACGTGGAATCACCAGGTCTACGAATTGATTTTCAAGAGAATGCCCGACGGTGACGTATACAATGACGATGATAAAATTAAATACAAAAATATATTACTGACGACAAATGCGCGTAGACGTGGCAATGATATGCGTAATCTAGTATTAAATAACAAGGGATACAAGTATAAAAATATAACAGCGCCATTAATCTCTATTAAAAATAAAATAGCGCCTGGAAAAAAAGGTGGAAGAGGTATAAACATACCGCGCGCTATGACGTTAAACGATAATAAGATCAATTATGTGCATTGGAATGATCCCAACGAGTTGGTAGATCGCTTGCGATTGCTGGAAGCTTCGCGTCAAGCCGGCAACAATGCCCACGACAATGAAATATTATCAATTATCGAGGAATTTTACGAAGCTGGCCTTATTATAAATTAATCTATGCGTCGGCGAAACGAGTCAGTCTGTCATTTCTGTTTGTATCGAAATGTCGATAATTAAATTTGAATTATCGTTGGGAACACCGAACAACTCATACTATCAATGGAATGGATTACTAAGAAATTACGTGCGCGATAACGCTCTGTGTCAGACAGCCTCCAGCTTTGACGCAAGGTCGCGCAAGATACGACGCGTAGCGCAACCGGAAGATGATACTGATGCCGGAAACAAACAGTACGTGGAAATACGTGTCAAGCTTTTGGAGGACAGACAGGAAGAACTTGAGAAAAAAATAATCACGCTCGAGACGAATGTGCAAACGCTGCAAATAATGATGGATGAGATGCAGAAAATGCTTCGGTATGCAACTCACGCGCAGACTACATTTAATTCAGCGCAGGAGAAGAAAGATATATAAAGAATATACATGGAGGAATTATCTCATTATTGCAAATTATGCCTCGATCAAATATGTCGCAAAGCCTCTGAAAAACAGCTGCTCGTGGAAGAATTGCATGCTCCAGCGAAAAAATATTTCCCACGTAGATGTGGCATAGTACGCGGATACGACGATCTGTGGCAGGCGGACGTGGTCGAGATGCGTCCATATGCACGATTCAACAAAGGTTACAACTACATACTCACAGTTATCGATGTGTTGAGCAAGTATGCGTGGGCTGTAACGCTCAAGAGTAAGAGTGGAAACGAGATGTCGGATACGATCGCAAAGATAATTCGAGACGATGGAAGATGCCCGAAAAATTTTCAAACCGACAGAGGAAAAGATTTTTACAACGCAAATGTACAGAAACTCGTGAAGAAACACAGTATTAATCATTATTCGACGTACTCTGTGGTGTTCAATCGAACGTTAAAGAACAATATGTGGAAAATGTTTACGCTTAGTGGAAATTACAAGTGGATCGACGCGTTGTCCCGACTCGTTGGAGAGTACAATGCGCGAAAACATCGCACTATCGGTATGAGACCTATCAATATTACCCCCGCGATCGCGGGGATTAAATACGGTATACAGCAACGTAAAGATTGCGGTACCGGCAAGATTCAAAGTAGGCAATCCGGTACGCGTGAGTAAAGTCAAGACCATCTTTAAGAAAGGTTGCACGCCAAATTGGTCGATCGAAGTGTTTAAGATTATTAAAGTGCAGAAAACTAATCCCGTGACCTATGTACTCAAAGATTCGTGCGGAAATCCCGTCGCCGGCGGATTTTACGAATACGAGTTACATCGCGTTGCTAATTCCGACGTACATCTCGTGGGAAAGGTGATACGCAAAAAGGATGACAAGGTTTATGTGAAATGGCTGGGATTTGATGCTATATACTACTCTTGGATAGATAAAAATAATATATTGTAAATATGTTAACAATAATACATAATATTACAGATATTTTACAAATATAAATAAAATTGTACACTTTATAAAATATACATATAATTTACAATAAATATAAATAATTTTTATTTACAATAAATATATATGAATTTTATTTATAACGGCATTTTGTAATGTCCCCACGCGACGACGTTACTCTTCACGCCTTTTACCTGTTTCGTGTCCTTCTTGCCATCTACTCGCAACGCGTACATTTTTGTAAGCCCGACGAATTCGGTCATGATGGCGCCATTATTTCCATCCTTCATTAAATCCGGTATCTTTTTGTTCGCGAGCGGTATACCGTACACATTGTCCACTGCATAATGGCTGGCATCAAATCTGTCGACGTTGCGCTTTATATTCTCATATACATCTTTACACTCTATGTGATATATGAGACTGTCGGTGTCGGTGTACATGACTTTACATTTCTCTCGATACATAGGTACCAGATAATCGTGGTGAAACTCGTACAAACATGTCTTGGATATGTCGAGTATACACATACCCACGTAGATTGGTTTATTAAATTTAACTTCGAGATTGCGCAATTCAACGGCGATCAGATTCTCCGAAAACACGCTTCTACTGTGAAAATTTAGTTTTGCGATCATCGCCTCTGCGCCATATCTTCCATCCCAATGTGTCACGAGCTTAATATTAACGTGATTGCGCACATTTCCCATCGTTTTGCCAAATACCGCATTATTCATTAATTTATATAAATTTTTTTCAAAATCTCTTTTCGCGAGTGTTCGGAATTGTGTATTGAGTTCGATATAACTGCGAAGCCATGGAGATAGCGAAAACTGTAATATTCGATGTATTTTTGTAACGCGAAGTCCGTGTCGCGTGCATTGCTGCAGGTTGCGGTAATGTATTACGTAACGCTTCTTATCACATAAGATTGCGAGCAGCTTATCCTGCCGCTTATCAGGTGGTTTGTCGCGTGTCGGGCAAAACGGTAGGTCAGTGTGCGCATCGTGAGCATGTTGCGGATACTCGAGATCGACTTCAAGGATGTAGCATATAGGCGAATCAAGCGCGATCGATGATGTATCAAAATCGGATACGTCGTCGACCCATCGAAAATCTGCATAGGGCAAAGGTTGACACATTGCCCATCCGTACAAATTATTTACATTAAAGTACGTGAGATACGTTGAAGGTTTCGATGGATCGTACGATTGCATATATTTGTTGTTAGCATGTGCGTATCTGTTGGAACAATGACTCAAACCACCGCGTATTCCGCGTTCGATAAACATAACCAAAGCGATATCCGTAAGCAATTCGAACGTAATATTCGTATGCTTCAACATGGCGTTCCACGTGTATCCGGGAAGAGTATAGTAATACGCGGGGTCGAGCCCATAACTTTTAATACAACTTTCGCGGAAATTTTCAAATATATCTGCTAATAACAAGACATCAATTTTGAGATACAAGTCGCTATATTCGCCCAGCGTTCGAATGGAGAATCGCTTCCAGACGTTCTCGGCGTGCGTGTAATCGCTCTCAGATATCGTGTCACCGGTCAAGGAACTGTAAAATGATTCGCGCTGTGGTAAACACGTATCTTGCAACCTGTCGACGCAGTCAATATATTCGTACGGAAAGACGCCCTTCCGTGTTAATAAATTAAAATTGTCATTCGGTAAATTTTGAAGTTCAGATTTTAAAATTGTGAGTTTGTCTTTATTCAAGAATGATGCCAATTTATCGGGACTGGCTATGAGAAATTTATACGAATCGATAAAACGCAATTAAATATGATTTTTCGATTTCTCTTCTGCAAGTTTAACATTTTTCGTAAACGATATATATTTTTCCTTTGTTATCGGAAGTAACTCGATTCTCCCTTCGAACGCTGTAGCTATTTCTATGATAATAAAATGTGCATCGTAACCGGGTAAATTATAAAGAACTATTGAAATGCAAAAAGAATCTTTATAATTTAAATTGCAATTTGAATGCGCGGGACCTCTGTACCGCCCGGTCAGATGGCAATGATCGCGTACGCGTGTATCGTCTTGGACGAATTTTTCGCATATGTGGCAATGCGTCGCGCTGTGAAATTTTTCCCATTCATCATGTGTTAAATTTACCATGAGGACACTAGTTGACAAAATTGTTTTTACACGCTGTGCTAAATTTTTAAGTTCTTCGACGAACCATGACATGCAATCGGTACTGCGACGAGAATGATACGCGGATAACGATTCGTCGTACGAACAATGTACATAATATGCTATGCTAAATACTTTGTGATGTTGGTAATTTCTCTCTTCCTCCGTCTTCTCTAAAACGCACTCCAGATCGGCGTATACGACAAAAGGAAGTCGCTCTTTCCGATTATAATTGTTGAACGTGAGCCACTTGTCCTTATCACTCGGTAATCGGATAGCGCACTCGTTCATCTCTCGACAGTCCACCGTATGTGACTGTAATTTGTCATTCGAAACAGAATAGTGCAAACTTTTGTAAAAAGAAATAATTTTTTATTTTTTGTTCAATTATTTTTACAATGTATTTTATTAAATATATACGTACCGATTGCAGATACATTTCTTGTGTTCTCTTTTGCTCAATTGCGAGCTCACGAGCCTGGATAGATTCTTGATCCACGCGAAATGTCCAACGTTGTTGTGTTCCACGTACAGCAGGTTGACGTGTTTGTCTTTCTTTAGCTCACTCAGACGTATCGGGACAATGTTCTTTTCCTCGATACTATATACATTGATTGAGATATCGTTGAGAAGCTCGAATTTTTTAATTTGGTTCTCAGTCACTGGAAACTCAATGTCCTGGAGATTCAGCACTGTTGTATAATGAGGATACGAAGATTCTCGATCCACTTTTAATTTAGCTGGATGTAGACCACAGACCACGCGAAACACGCATTGTCTTTAGATTGCACGTTGATTATCGCTCTCTTCATTATTATCGCCCGTGGTAATTTTATGTGACATCCCGCGCGCATAGGATTATATTTATTTATATTCACAATTAAATCGAGTATTCGCGACAATGCCCACCCGCTGTCGCGTTCCTGAAATTCTTCGAGCGATGCTAGAGTGGGCTCGACAACGCGCCGCTTGTACCATTCGCATAAATCGGTTGTGCGAAAGAGTTCATAGTTTCTCGTATTGATACTTTTATTTGTGCGTTTATCACCCGTCACGAATTCACTATTGAACACTGTATTAACTTTCCCATTAAAGTGTTTTTTCAGCACGGTTTGCACATGTTCGAGTACAATGTCTTTGGCTTCCTCGAGAAATTGATGAGGCTCGATGTGATTATGATTTATAATCGCACCAGTCAATATGCGGCTCTCAAACGCCATATCGATCTCTCGCCAAATCAATCCTTGTTGTCGCGTGCTGCATCCTGCACCCGCATGTACAAAACGCCTGCGTAACGAGTTCTTCAACCCCTCGAGTCGCGCGATTCGGACAATCAGCGATTGTCGAATCCCGATCAATAATCGTGGGCGATTGATTCGACTTTGCTCTTCCAACGACTCGATATATTCGTCGCATCCTTGCTCCCACGCAATGTACTCCTCTATCGAATTCACCCTTGCAGATTGCTCGCGCAGATTTCGTTCGGCACTGTTTTCCGCCATATTTCCAAATTTATGTCAAAAATTGTTGATAATGAGATGCACTTATTAATAGCTCTTGTCTCGGAACTCCTGGCGAAAATACTGACAGGGTGTGCCTCTTTACCATGATTTTATATTCTATCTTGATGTCTCTTTCCATCATGTGTATCATATTTCAAGTAAATCTTTATTTCGCGGTTTGCCTCATACATTTTGACTAATGTCGATTATTGCATTTTTGTCGATTATTGTATTTTTGTCGTCTAGAGATGATGTCAAATCCCAGGTGCATCGCAAAAGTTTCAAATTACATGCAGCTGTCCAAGTATATTAGTGCAATTTAACCATGATAATTATTCTTATATTTGACGATTTTGTCATGTTTTGACACGCGCGTTTGGATTCTGATATCTAGGGGTTCTGATGTCATCGCAAAGCAGCCGCACATCGGCGCTTGAAAATTTTATATTACATTGCATTTTTTTGTGCATTCGGCTAAATCACACACCTGGTGGTGATGTCATCACAGCCCAGATGCATCGCAAAAGTTTTAAATTACTTGTATATTAGTACAATTTAACCGTGATAATTATTCTTATATTTCACGATTTTGTCATGTTTTGACACGCGCGTTTGGATATCTGAGGATGATATCGCGAAGCAGCCGCACATCGGCGCTTGAATAGAAAAATTGAAAAAATATCGCGTCGGTAATAATCCCCACCACATTGCAATTTTGCAACGCTAATACATATTTTAAATATGTTAATACGTTCAGTATTGCATCGACCCCTTGTGTGAAAGGTTTATATAAAAAAATGTATCCCACTGAAGGAAGCCGCATGAATTATTACGTTCCGATTCAAGATGTTGATGAAACTTCACCGTGTAAGAAGAAGAAATGTAACAAGTAAGTTTTAATTAACTTAAAGAATTTTATACCTTTTAAATATTTTTATACTTTTTAAATATTTTTATAAATAATATTTTATTACTCCCTAGCATTTCATCCGAGCCTCGTCGTGCGGTTCGTATACTTGGAAAACGACACGCCTTAACCCCGACATTATACAAATATTTGGACATTGGAATAAACGTTGGAGCTGTATCCTGCGTGGAATTGGTTCTTGGCGACAATCGAGGGAACCAAATAATATTGCCTTTTGAAACGTGGAAATCGCTGATGCAGAAACGTGCGGACATTGAACGACTTCTACAATCGACTGAAACCTCATTGCGGATTCGAGATTTAACATTCGAAGTGGTTAAAATATCTGATTCGAATATTATAAAAATAGGATTATCCAATAATTCTTTATATATGAAACCGCCAACTCTATTATATTTATTCGATTTTGAAAAATGCATAGATCATATGTATTACTGGCTATGCGAAAATACTGATATTGTAAATGAAAAATTCAAACAATTTGTAACGGTTTTCCAACAGAATAATATCGCTAATGTATGCGACGCTGCAAAATTGATACGTGAAAATGATATGTTTAACAGCGATTCACTCATAGATTGCGAGTTATTAAAATATGCTGTAAATGATATTCTTCACGATGCTTGTAATAAATAAGTTATTTTACTATTTATCTGTGAATTTAATTATTTAACCCATCCTTTATGTATGAATAAAAACGGTGTAATATATATGCACAGTCTGTAAAACTTAGATCTTTCTCTCAACACACTTTGCTAAAGATGTAGAAAAATGATGAGGTAGATGAGACGTGATACTCCAGTTGGAAGGAGACAAAAGATATGAAATCAAAATATATATAATCGAGAGGAGTGTGCAACATTATAGTACGCAACCGTCTACATCCTTACGACGATCTTAACAATATGTGTTATGGCTGATGAAGAAGTTATGGTTATTGAAGATGACGAGGATGTCATTCTCGAAGATGACAACTTGATGGAAATTGAAAATTTTTTGGACAATTCATCAGACGAAGACCGCGTACTTTCGGAGGATTCCGATTACAATAGTGACTGCAGTAGTGATATTACGGACATAAATCAACGTACTTTAAACCGAGTTGAAATAAATAGTTTAGGTGCGGTGAAAATGTGCTGTATATATTTTTATTATAAAAGTGAAGACAACGAAAAATTTTGCACATGCTGTTTTATGAGAATTTCAGACTTATTTTCGAATATTCGTATTGTGCGAGAACATGAAAGTGCAATTTATGAACTAATCCTGGGATCGTTTTGCGGAGAGTGTAGAAAACCGCTGTATCAGATAATGCCCTGTAATATGTGACCAATTTGCATTGTATAAGCTGGACAAAAACTTGTATTGTGAAAAGACTTGAATAGGAAATATGGAGGACTCCAAACGTTTTGCGCGATTAGAACAATATCTATGAGAGTTTTACATAGAAGTAGACGATGCGAATTCATGCGAGTTATGGGAAAGAACGTGCCTTAAATGTCTCGAGTGGTTGGAAGAACAGTACCGACTCGTGATGTTACAACAGAGACGTGGAATTCAATTGTTGTTTGGCCGAATCGCGCGACTTGAAAACTTAAGACATTCGTTACGCAAACGTTACAAACCCATAGATGTCCGTGTCCCGGCGCTATCGACAAACACTCCTGTTACTTCAATACAAATGGTACAAGGTCGAGAAATCGTCTTGAAGAAATCTCATACAATAGATTTGGATCATTGTCTGAGAGATCATGAAAAAGTGATGTTCAAGGAATGGGATTTTGATATACAGGGTGAGTCATTTTAATCAACGCACGCAAATATCTCGTAAAGTAAGCAAGATGGAAAAAAATGTTTTATACAAAAGTTGTAGGGTTCAGAGGGGGACACATGATGAAAATATGGACTTGACCTTGAGTGACCTTTTCAAGGCCAAGTCATGTGATCGATGTTTCCTTAAATGGAAACCCCCATTTTTTATTGCATATTCTTGTAGCTTATCTCGAAAGCTTTTCAAAACACTATAATGAAGTATTTTTTCATTAAGTACTTTTTAAGTTATTTTATATTTTAATCTGACATATTTTGATATAAAAAATAAAAAATAATGAGACGAATTAGTATAAAAAAAATAATTGTTTTTAAGAAAAAGTCTGTAATTACGCATTATTCGATGTTGGCTAACATAATTATCTTTCTCGTCGCCGCAAAAAAACAAAGCTATAACTTTAACTAAAATGACTACGCACTGTGTTCAAAAACGGGTACATGTACTGCGTATAAGACGCGTATAAGACGCGTCATATCCTAATGTATGTATTAAGAATCGGACATTTTGCACACTGCTTCTTATGAATAAAACATATATTTTTTTTATCATTTTACTAGATAAAATCACAAAGAGAAATTCTAGACTCTCTTTTATTTCTTGTAAGAAAAAAAAACATTAAATAAAGATTTTAATATATAACGTATAGTAATGACATAGAGATAAAATCGATATTTCTTTGTCCTAAAAGATTTAGGCAAAAATTTTAGATTATTTATTCTTACTATGGTATTACGCTAATATAATATTACAATTACCATTTTTAATCCTATTTAGTTTATATTTCTATATCACGCTATACTTGAATACGAATTAATTTTATTTTAAACAAATTTTGTAAATAAAGAAACAATCCTGATATGCCATTTAATTACAAAATTGTTTGCCATTTAGAAAGCTAAAAAATGTATTAAGAATTACGTTTTTGTGATAAATAAGAAGTAACTATGTGTGGAAGTACATATTTCAGTTTACTCGTGCGCTGAATGCTTTGCGTTTTATAATTTAACATTATTTCAATATTATTTTGTTATAAAAATCTAAGAAACAAAATATATAAAATAGAATAATATTGATGGGGTGGACGATTTTTTTTTATTAGCATCTTGTAACATATTATATTTAAAGTTTTGGCATATGTGTATATAATTTTATTTACATTTACTTTTTACTGAAATCCAATAGCGGCTGCACAGGTATCTTATCCCGCTGTGAGAAACCTTCTCAATAGGGAACAATTACGTCGAAGACCAGAAACATCGCAAACTATTGTCGAACTCGATGTGGCATTGAGGCATTATCAAGCGGCGGTTAAACATATTTTTAAGGGCACAATATTTTCTGATGACGGTTATAGAGCAGTAATATTTACGAGTGACGCTCTTATGGATGTTTTGGTATCAACTACGGAAATTTATATGGATGGTACATTTAAGGTGAGCAATGTGATTTGTTATTATTTAACATGTAGCATGATCTGTAACAAAAAAAAAGAAAAAAAAGGAAAGAGATAAAGCAAAATATTCCAAAATACATAATTGTTTGAAAAAATTTACATTTTTATGTGCAGGTGGTTTCTAGAGTGCCATTTTTCGCGTAATTATACACAATTCACGTCCGGTATATGGATATGGTAAGTTGTATATGAGAAAAAAATAGTATATGAATTTAATATCTCTCGATTTGTATGTTAATAAAATGTTAAAAAATTTTTATATGTTAATAAAATGTTCATGCGTTATCCCTGACAAAAATGAGATGTGCAAGCGCATTATTAATTTAGTATATCTGTTTATTTTAGGGTATAGCTGTTCTCTTTGCACTATGTGAAAAACGCACGACAGATGTGTACAATGCAATTTGGCGGAAAGTAAAAGAGCTGCGTCCAAATGCACTGCAAAATGTACGATCGGTTATGAGTGATTACCCAGCAAACACAGATATATAACAATTAAATTGCCATGATATAACGGAATGTAACACTTAATATAACGTGTACGTTACAAGTAATATACACGTTAGTTGTAATTTCCCACTCACAGAAAATTATAATTATATAACATAAATATAAAATGTAATCGAAATGTTATATAATCATAAGAGAAGTTATGAAAATGTTACATAATCGTAATGCAACTTAGCGAAAAGTTATAAAACTGAAACGTATATTGTTGAACTGTTATATACAAGCTATTTTATTAGTTATAAAATAATTATATAATTATTACATTAATATTCTTAAACAAATGCGACTTTCACAAATAATAGATCATTGAATTAATTCTAAGCAAAACTAAACAAAATTATATTACGTATAATAAAATTTTGTTTAGTTTTGCTTGGAATTAATTCAACGATCTTTTATTCCTGTAAGTCATCATATTAAAAAAAAACATGTAATAAAAGAAAATGTAAATAAGCAACAACAAAATATATTGCACATACTACAAATGTATCACATATATTTTATCTATACATACTATACATCTATACATTTATACATACATTTTACATATAATAAATACAATATAATAATAATAAGAAATAAAGCTTTGTTTCATTATCAACCAAAAAGTATTCTAAATATCTTTATATAAAGCTTTACATATCACATATAAGTAGATAGTGGGCACTATGGGGCGTCAAAACAAACCCCCAACACCGAGCCTTGGCCCCCTGCTGTGACTGTCTGGGGCCCTCCCCCCTAAAGGTGTCTGTGGAAAAAAAGAGTGGAGGGGACTCGTGGACGTCTACGAGACAATTTTCCCTTTAAATTTTTCCTTTTAAATTTTTTAAATTTAAAAAAATTTTTTACCCTTTAAATTTTTCCTTTTAAATTTTTTTATTTTTTATTTTTTCCGGTCGCGTGAACATGCTTGGGCTCGAACCTAGGTCATCCACCTCTCCAAACAGGGTCCTAGTATGCTGGGCTAGCTGAAAACTTATTAGAATAGAAGTTAAACGTAGTATTTGTGGAGAGTAGTTCGCCGCTAAGATAGGGGTCCTGACGGTCCGATTGGTTCTCCCCATAGTGCCCAGTCCTCCGATTGGTTCCGTCGGTTCCGTCGATTTAAAGCGAGATGGAAAAACGAGCCAAAAAAATAGTGCGTGGGAGAAAGCGGGCAAGATGTCTGACGGAAAGCAGACGTGACGACAACCGACAAAATGGCGACCGTCGAGATTGGAGATGCGTCTAGGCATAAGGCACCCAGCCTCCCCTCCCCCTTACGGAAAACCGAAAGATATCGTGCGGTATACAACATCGTCCCATCGCCCCCCTTAGAGGAAAACCGGGAGATGTACGCTATATGTCGCCCACCCTCTTCCACCCTTCCTGTTGAAAAGAGAAAAATTGGATAAGGTACCGCTAGAATAAACTAGATGCTATGAAGTGGTAACGAACACGTGCGTGCATGTACGGATACACTTGTCCGAGCGGGCGAGCCCCGCTGCACAGGTAGACATACGGTAACAGCATCGCTGGAGACGATAGAAAGGGTCTTGAAATATTATATATACAGGTACCTGAAACTGTTTGACGCGGAGTCTTAGGGCAGAGGCTATGACGTCACTGAGACACCGGGAAGAAAGGAAGGAAAGAAAAATATTTTCACCCGGTTGCTTTAAAATAAAAAACATCTTTATTTATATATCGAGGGAATATGATATAATATACAATGAACAATTTACATATAATTTAATATTTATTTACAAAAATATTATTTTCACCGCTGCGAAAAGTACACGAAATTATATTACATAATATAGCGATAAAAGAGATAGTCGAGAAAAAATAGAAAAATCATTGTTCAAATACATAACCATACGGTAGCGAATTTCGACTATCGATAAATCTACGTTTTAGTAATACGGGCGCGCATACTTTAGTTTCGTCGCGTGTTACGATTTCGTGAAACGCGGTACGCCGAATTGCTCTAAAGCATAGATTTATCGAAGTTTTCGGCAATTCTTCTCCGTTCTTTTCATTTTCCTGTGCTCTCTCTTTATTTAACAATAAATTCTTAATGCTGTTAAAATTAACCAACCGAGAGTTTTCATAGTTTAGGGTTATGCCCTTTACTTTACAGCATTCACGCGTACGCCCGTCTGGCATATGAACAACATAGCCATAAAATTTTGGGCCACCGGACACGAACGCCTCGATATAACTACCACGACCGTAGCTTTCGAGCTCGTCCGTCATGTCACCCAGAAAATTTCCCGTATGCGGTTCATACTCATTCGGTTTACCTGTGCTTACGTATATACACGAATCAGTATCATAATATAACACGCGTCGATCTAAGCGTTCTAAATATTCATATAATTTTAAGCGCGCTTGAGCCGTCGTATACGCCGCTATCGCAACATTAGTTATAGGTGAGGGCGTGACGGCCTCTTGTCGCAATCGCTACGAAACATATATTACCTCGTCGTTCACGGGTAATATATCGGTTATCTCATGCTCGGCGCTCGTCAGTAATGTCAGAAAACGTTGCAGCGTTCTCACAACCTCGGTATTCGGCAAATTGGCCCGCTGGCCGAATTTTCCCCAAAATGAATTTAAACAGAGTTTTGCAACCGAACGTAAACCGGGGTTCAGCGCGACGTTATGCTTATCGAGAACAATATCTTCGGTTTTTTCGTACTCCCGCAGATATCGTTCTTTAGCGTCATCGTCGTCACCGCATTCCCTCGGCCATCCGCTTGCTTCTTGTTTTAATTGTAAGAATGAGTTTATATATTCGGCAAACAAACCGCCTTGTCGCGATGCGCGATCAAATTGGCTAACTTTATATTGCCAAATCTCGCTTACTGCCGTCACGAGATAACCCTTTTCGACTGCCTTTCGTAATTCGCATGACACCCACGTACCCTCGAATTCGCGCTCATTAATGTTGTCGTGCGTGCAGGATGTCTGCGCAAATGTTTCGCAACAACTACGACATAAGGCGAAAAGCAATTCTCCGCGCACGCGATACGGAAGTACAGGGTGAAAGAGGTTGCGAGGAGGAAGCACGGTACAGCGTATGAGACCTTCGAGCGAATCAAAATTATAATTTGGAACTATTCCGATTAAAGGGGCGCATTCTTCGCCGACATAAATATCTGGATGTCCGATCGGAAAAGCGCCTGTCTTCAATACATATGGGTATAAAGAGCATACGTCTACGTAATGTATTTTCTCTGCACCCGTAACTTCGTATCGAGTCACGATATTTCCCGTACGGCCGCCGAAAAATGCATCGCGAGGGTCGAGCGGTGGTGTTTCCACCAGCGGATGGTTTTCGAGATATTCTCGCATTTCGCGATTCTCGAGCATATCCCGATCAAAAACGCATTCCCATTTTTCCGTCACCATGTATCCCCGTTGTCGAAGGCGCCACGAGATCGCGAGAGTTCGCTCGTCTCGCGAAGCAATCGTATCTCCATGATCCGAAGTTGAAGAAAGCGCTCTATCGCGATTCGAAGGAAAGCAAGTCGGACACCCGTGCCAAAAGCATCCGTGAAATTGTAAAATGTAACGCTGTGTCGTCTCAACATCGGTCGTTTCATAATATCCGTCGACGAGCGTGCCATCAATCGTGCGATATTCACGCGCACGCCCCGCATGGTTTATAGGATGCCCGATTTCGCGCTCCATCCATACCAGTCATTGTAGAGCTTTACGCGAATAATTGCTCGCTTTTCTATATCCACCGGAAGGAATAATACCTATTTCCTTTTTGCGCAAAAAGTTTTTACGGAAAACGGTCATACACGTCGAGGCAATAGTGGTGCATTCCTCGAACGGGCATACGTTGCCGCGGTTTATAAAAATTTCTCTAAATGCTATACACGCGCGTCGAAGAATGTCTACATCGGTACGACAATAGCGAACAATTTCTTGTTGAAAGTCGAATACGGTGTTTTTTCGCGTCATGTCCGTATGCCATGCGAGAAAGCATTCGCGTTCCGTTGTCTTCATGTTTTCAGGAGAATAATATTTCGCGTCTTATAACGGTCCGACATACGTTTGATTTTCGGCAGTGTTAAATAAATGCGGAAAAGTGCCTTTATCCACAGAGTCCCCTAGGCCAAAAGCTTTCGGTAATTCAGATAATCGCATTGGCATATAATTAGCACTGTCGATGAATTTTGTATTTCCTGCTAATAACATTACAATTTTTATGCCGCTCAAAATTATTTTCGGCTCTAAATCATTCCGATTTTCTACGATGTATTGAAGAATAAACTGCGCGTCGAACGCTTTCGCATTATGTGCTATGCATATGATCTGGTTGAAACGTTTCGTCCTTCGCGTTGCGAATTCGGCAAATTGTTTCACTGGGTCATGTCTGAATATGAATTCGCGTATCCCGCACCAACGGCATCGCACGGACATGCCGTTTTCCTGCGCGCACACTTCGCAAATCTGTTGCGCCACGCAGAGGGTAGGTACATGTTTTTTCACGTTCATCATACCTTCGAGCGTCTCGTCTTGCCGCGTTTCGAAATCATAAAATATAAATGCCACGAAGACTTTTTTGCGCTCGTTTACCTCTTCACCAACAGTTTCTTTACTCTTTGTTGTTCCTCGCGTATCCGATATCAACGTAGACGTCGTCGTTGACGAGGACGGTTCGGTAGAGGAACTAACCCCGTTGCGAAGAGGTTGCATATGACACAAATGATTTCGAGATTGCTGTGTCCGACATAGCCTACAGTAAGAATTGCCGCATTCGTTTTAACCGCGCATCCGCAATCATTGCAAAATCTCACGACATTACAAATACTCGCGAGCAATCTACCGTTATACGATTTTTTACTACGGTGTCGTTCGAAACATTTTGCACCGTAAAACGCTCGATTACATGAATCGCATTTCACAGACACAACAGAATCGGAGCATGCCGGCTCTGCGAAACAGCGCGCACATTTATTCAAACACCGATGACCTATATCGTCCCGAAAACTTACATTCCACGACGTACAATAATTACGAGAACCAGCGGCTGCTTTTAAATTTAAAATAGGATTGTAATGTCGCGAGCTCTCGTAATACATTATATTTAATCGGTGCGACGATTCCCGTCCGAGAGAAGCGAGTATTGCGGTTCCGTCGTACATAGGTTTTTCTCCGCGACCGAAAGTACTAAAATTAGTACTATTATATACAACTATCGCGATATTGTCAGCGGCGAGATAACGTTGGAAGCGTTCGATTTCCTGAATTCCGCAACCCTCTTCAGGTATTGTAACACCGACATCCCGTGCTAATTGTAACGCGAGTTCCCGTTGAAGCGGGGATCGCGTGCATCTTACATCATTCCATTTTTCATGCAATTCTCCCGTACGTAAATTACCGCGTTCGCAATAAATTTTCGCTACAACAAGAGCCCGGAGAAAACATAAATTATCGGAATTTTTTATTGTTAGTATCGAACGCTTCACAATATCTTCGCGTGTCAATTTCACACGTCCCCGCCCTGAAGGAACCGTAACGTCAAAAACTCAAATATCGAAGCGTTCCGCAATATCGAGACATGCCGCGCTCTGCGCTACCGAACTCACAATTCCCCAAATATCTTCATACGTTAAGTCACGCGCAGGACGAAAAGATAATCCGGCAGGTCCATGAGATAAATCCGCAGAATGAAAAGACAACCCCACATAATCACCAGGTTCGCATGAATTTACCGCATACGCGTGAATTTCACGGAACGCGTTTTCTAACAAACGATAAATATCACCGCCTTCAAGCAACGGTCGAATCGCGAAACTCGCTTCTCTTCCGATTATGCCGAATCTCCGGAACCGTCGTGTACTTTCCGTTAATAAATCTATACATAGTTAAAATTAATATGTCCAACATGAAGAGGCTGTTGTTGATGATGCTTTTGTTGTCGTTGTTGCTCCGCTTCTTCGGCCTCTTCTGTTTCCGGCGAAAGATTTCAGCTATCTTCAGCGCCGACTTCCTCTTCATTTTCCTCCTCCGCTGTTGCTTCCTCATTATTATGAGGCTGCGACTTTTGTTCTACATGAGCCGCTTCTTTATTTCGCCCACCACCTCTCTGCACTGTCAAAAGCAAAAAGAAAAACTATAAATAAAATAAGAATTATAACTAATTAATGTTTAATTTTGAGATGTCGCCAGTAGATAAATTAAAGGAGTGTTTATATATATCCGACCCAACTGGCAATTTATTGTTTGATTGTTATCACAACGTTTCGACCATATGGTTTTGGTCCTTATCAAGTGAACTAAACTTACAATATTAAATAATGACAATCACGTTACAAAAATGATGGTTTACCGCGTGACTTGGTGCTTAGATTTTTTGACCTTAACAAACACAAGATTTTAGCATTTAACCATAGAATTAAGAATAATTTAATTAAAAAATTTCGTAATTTGATCTTTAGACATAACACTGTTTTTAATCCGTTCGGTAATATAGACAACTCACGATGGTTGGTAAACATGAGCAGTAAGAATATTCCTGAGAGGATTTTCGAGCTTTTAAGCCTTGGTGATAATTTCGGTTTACCGTTGCATCAATCTCATAAAAAGGACCGTATTAGTATTGTACTTGAGACTGTGAAAAATTTAGAAACGAACTACCGTCACATTCCATATGAACTAATCGAGACAACTAGAATCTCAGTTGCAAATTCTCTCGAGAGATTCTTATGTAGAAGTAAACATGTGATGGATGATTTGGAGACACATTGTTTGAGTTTGTTAAGTTTTACTGTTCCTGTTTATTATAGATACGTGGATGATATCTTTGCCATCGTTCCACGTGCAAAGGTGGACGAGATTGAGTTGGTTTTCAACAGTTATCACCAACGCTTAAAATTCACGCATGAAATAGAGTCCGACTCATGTATTAACTTTTTGGACACCACTGTGATCCGTTTTAATGGAAAAATTTTAACTAATTGGTATAGAAAACCTACTTGTTCCAATAGATATATTAATTTTTATTCTAACCATCCTTTTAAATATAAAATGAACACCATTTTTAATCTCGTTGACCATGCTATTTTACTATCTGACGATCAGTTTCATGTTAAAAATATTGATGTCGTGAAACGGATTTTACTCAATAATTGTTTTCCGAGACACATTATTAACCGTTATGTTGGTAAGAGACTTGATTTTTTGAAACACCGTGGTGATGTTGTTCCGAGTACGGAGGAAAATAATGTAGACAAACCCTCTTACATTGCATTACCATTTGTTGAAGGTTTGAGTGACAATATCGGTCGGTTGTTTAAAAATATGGGTTTTACTGTTATCTACAATATACCTAAAAAATTAAACTCATTGATTAAACGTGGTAAAGATGGACTGCCTATTAGCAATAGAACGGAAGTCGTTTATAAAATAAATTGCAAGGACTGTAGCGCTTCATACATTGGTCAAACGAAAAGACATTTAAGTACCCGCGTCAAGGAACATTTTAATAACATAAAAATGCACGCAAGTAATCTTTCCGTAATTAGTAAACACAAATTAGAATTTGATCATGACTTCGATTGGTCAACGCCTGATATTCTGCATACTGAAAAACATGTAAGAAAGAGAGAAATAGCTGAAATGTTCTTTATTAAAAAATATGACAACACTATTAACTCTCAAAAGGATACAAAGAATTTAAATAACATATACGATAGATTAATAAAGGTCGTTTAGTCTTTCTCAGTATCTTAAACAGAAAGGTTGACACAGTGTCATTATGACATAGCGACTTTTTTCTCTTTCAACTTTAACTATAACGCAGGTACATAAATTTGTTTATTTCATTTTTGTAACGTGATTGTCATTATTTAATATTGTAATTTTAGTTCACTTGATAAGGACCAAAACCATATGGTCGAAACGTTGTGATAACAATCAAACAATAAATTGCCAGTTGGGTCGGATATATATAAACACTCCTTTAATTATAACTAAATTATTTTTATTTACTTAAAATTTTGTCTCACCTGGTGCTAACGTAATATCAGCCTCGCGAGAATTTTCATCAAATCGGGTTCTTCCTATAATTTAATATTTTATCAATAATAATAAATTTTTATAAAGATTAATATTTTATTTTTATACAAAATTTACGTGTAGAACTCGTTTCAAGCTCTTCTTCATCCCTGCGTTTTCGTGTCTGAGTGTGAACCTCTTGTACGCTATTCGCCGGGGTGGTCCGATCTACAGATTATGATAAATTTGTAAATTTAAATTAATCAAAATATCTCGTATTCGATTACATTACACTCTCCCTAATATAAATAAAATATTTTGCTTACCATTTAAGAGGTTTTCTCGATGTTTAGATAACAGGAATTTTATAAGATTTCCTGCATCCTCCTCCTCATGTTCGAATGTCTCCCGCATTTCTATTATTTCACCCGCGATATGCAGCAATTCAGCATAATCGGCGAAATAACCTAGCCTGTATAACATTGCTAATACAGTCGTTCGAGCAGGCCAACGCAAAAGACCGAAAAACAGCGTAATTGATTTCCGACGACTCATCCCATAACGCGGATAAATATCGTTCCCTGTTTAACGTAGGCGACAAATTTGAGCCTATAATTATGCATTTGCATAATACTTCTTTGAGTCCAGGCATTTTTATCAACGCTCACTCACGTTATCACTTTTCACGATAAATATAACACTTTTCGCGGAAAGACACGCGTTGCTTTGATCGTTGGCGAATTCGGAAATAATTTTTCTATTACACCACGAAGCATTTATTTACTCATATCCCCTCTTTTTTTCCAAAAAGGAATACCCCCGAAAGAGTTAAAATTTCTCCTTTCTTCCGAGAAAAAACGGACAAAAAGTGTTCAAAATTGAATCATTAAAATGTCGTTTCTAAATTTCGCCGTTATATTAAAACGATTGCCTCAGAAAATAAAACACGAGCGAGAACAACCAAGCGTCGCGGTCACCCGCTCGGTGCGTGATCGCATTCTTAGATTGAAAAACCGTGACAAACACCTGGTTCGAGAACATTCGATACCGAAAAACTTGTTATTCACATCGGCAGAATGCGAGTTTCCGCGGTCGGTCGATTTAGTCTGCCTACGACAACGATTCGAGCTGGTCGATAGCAATCGATCATAGTTTCGAATATCATCATTTCTCGTGTGATATTCTTTCGTGTCTTATTCTCGCTCGTGTCGCGTACGCTTACTCGTCTCAAATCGGTCCGAATTGTCTCGCCATACAATCGCATTCATATTCTCGCGGCGGTCAATTCGGTCATATCTCAAACTTTATTAGTCATTCAGTTAGTGCTAAGACATCGTGAAAGTTAAGTGTTAAGAGTGTGGAGTCCGAGAGTCGACGCGCGTTAACCGTTCCGCGAATGTCCTCTGCCTCGCGCCAAGCAACACCCGGCGTTCGCGTGCAAGATTTCCGCTCTCGCGAAAGTTTCTAGCAAGAAGCTTTTAATCAAGATTTCCGAACCGCGAAAAAGGGCAAACATTAACAGGACATTTGAAGATCTCCGTCGGAATCGCGGAATACGTGCCGTCGCTCGCTCCTATTAGTCAAAATAAAAAAAGAACATTTCTTAACATCTGCACTCGATTCATTTCATTCTCCTTATCCTCCAGCGAATCTACGGATTCGCGTAACACACCGCTTCTCGCTCATCTCTGAGCGTCTCTCTTAAGATTCGGGCGATCTCGACGAGGTCGACTCCCGAACAAAAAGAAAAAATAGTTTCTTATTTTTATTACGATATGCAGGCATTGCATGCAATAGTTTTATTGCTTAGGTGTTTTTATTATAGAGGTGTCAAAGTAAAGACTTTGTTGTGAAAATCTTTTAAAATTTTCGTAGAAGGGCTAGGATTATGTCAATTAGAAATTCGTCCTTTATAACATTTTTCTCTTTACAATATAAGCTATAAAAATTTATTATACGGCTGCTAAGCTTTTATTTACGCTTTGTAACATATTGTAATTGTATTTAGAGAAAAAGTTTAGAGAAAAATTTTTTCCTTGTAACGAATCTAATTTCTAGATGTTTCTAGATGTTTTCACGTAACTTTTAGCGTGATGAACAAGTTTGAACGTGAAAAATCATGATTTTTCCTGTTATTTGGCTATCTGCGCAAACTTTTCCCCCCACTTTTCTTTATATTTCGATATATAAGCAGCACGAGAAGATGCGAATTCTTATTCATTTGAGTTTGCTCGTACGAAAATCTTCCTTTCGGCTTCGATACAAAATACAAGTTGTGACTAGTATTCACCCAGTTTTATTCGAAAGTGATAACAATGGCGGCCACGAAAGAAGTTTCCAGTGATCAGAAGAATCTAACCGATTTTGTTAAATCTACACACGTTTACGATATTAGCAAATCGGACAACAAGATCGACATCGATAGAAGTGTTACGTCCTGGTGACTCCACGATTCCTTCCTTCCGCGAAGTTGCGGCAATGATAATCGATCGGTGATAGAAATGAGTCGTTCGGTAAATAGAGCATCTTGCGTCACACATTCCTTAACATTTAGTCACTTATCAATATCTATATCTACGAGTAACCGTGAGAAAGGCGCGACGAAACCGCGCCGGTCGCTTAAAAATAAATAAAAACCAGTAGATACCCTCGCAGTAGAATTCTCCAGCGGAATAAAAAGCTGATAACGAAAAGATAATAAAATTCTCACAAAACATCTGATGAATACAACTAAATCAATAATGACGAAACTTCTGTGACGTCACATTGGACTTTGTCTAATCAAATCACGGGCGTAAGGGAAACCTAGAGCTCAAGGGATTCTGAACTGATCATCAATCGACGATCGTCATGAGTGAAAATTTGAAAAGTAGGAGAAACACCCCGCCTAATGAGGACACTGGCACAATTTTTAATTCGTTAAAGTTCTGGAAGATTCCCACTCTTAGAAATTAGAATACACCCCGAAAAGAGAGATATAAAAAGAGGATTCGAAGAGACATACGATCACTTACGTACTTGCTCTCCAGCTTCGACATAGTCTTATTAAGTGCCTTGGCACCGCGGTACGCAAATCAGAGTTAATAGTGCTATACCAGTGTCCTCATCCAGCATCATCGTTGGTCAACCGCAACCAGAGCGACCCACAAGGCACGAAGCCAGTCTAACTATAAAACTTGCACCTTCCATCTTCGAAATAAAAAGTAAGTCACATTCATCTATTTAATTTATACCATTAACCCTCGCAATAAATAAGCGCTACATTACACTCACTCTGGTTTCGTAGTGAAAACCAGATCCGGTACTACATATACCATAACATCCAGCCGAATAGCAATTCACAGGAGTCGGAGGACTCGCCGTCCGTTAAACTGCGAATTTTGCGACACGCATATAAAAAAGCCACTACGCGTATCCACTGAACCTACTCTCCCTTCCTCGCCAAGATACTCCTCCCCCAGTTACTCCCCCATCTACTTCCCCGACTATATCACTCCTGCGACCGAACCTCCGCTCTCCCCACGTTCCTTCTCCTCACTATCCACCATCCTTTTGAACAATTCACCCCCATCTTCCTCGCAGTGTTCAGAAGCAGATTTCATAAAAGCTATAGAGGAGTTCTGCAATGAACTACCCGACTTAGAATCCGCTTCATCCTCCCAAGATTAGAGTAACTGAAATTTTCTCCCTTCATTCTCCCCCTCTATGACTCCATATTTCCTTTTTCACACACACACACACACATATGTTTGTTTGTTTTTATATTTAATTAAATCATGGCATTGTATCACCCAGTCAGAATCTAAATTTAACAGTAAAATCATTCCATTCCATTTCTGACAGATGTCCTCCGTATTAATGTAACACCCGCGAACTAAAACACACACATACACATGTACACTCACCGAGAAATTATAATCAACAATATTTTATTTTAATTTTTTATTATAATCATGTATATCCACCATTTACTTTAAAAATGAATAAATTTACATTTTGTTAATTTAAAAATCAAAATAACTCTTTATTAAACCCCCCCACTCATTCCTCTAGTCGAAAGATCGCACTTGGTCCCATCCCGCGTAAAAGAGATTAAATTCTCTTACCAAAAAGGGACCACCGAACGAACGTCTGAATAACCAGCGTAACAGCGACTCAGTCGTTTACCTGCCTTTCAGACCTGTCAGTTCGTTCGACCCGATTCCAAACGCCACGAGACGTTTAATTTCGGGAAAATTAAAGATAGTTGTTGCGCCCTTCCGTCGACTCATCCTTCCTCGAGTCTGGACGTAACAGAAGAAACGAACAAACGTTATTTATTACTATCGACAACGTATGGTCTTAATTCATCCTGTACTAAGAAGTTACATGTGGGGTTGCAAGCGACAAACGAAGATTGCTTCGTGCTGATTGTTAAATTAACTGGCAATTATATCGATGGAATTTGCTTCGATATGGACAGCTGGCAACAGTTTCAAAGCAGCATGGAACAGATGAGACTGTACTTGAGCGAAAATAAAAAAACTAGACCAAGTCCGATTATCATCAACAATATTTCCATCGGATTCACCACCGCTTACGGGTCGAGGGCTGTGATAGTGACTTACAAGGAAAATGCAGAACAAACTGCGAGTAATGGTGAAGCGGAGGAGCAAGCGCAGCCGCCTTTGAAGAAGCGAAAAACGCAGAACATCGCTATCGTGATGCAGATAGCTACTTTCCTAGGCCTGGAAAATATTGCGAGATGTGTGGATGCACATTTGTCTCAGCTAGTTTTCATCGCCGACACCGTCAACACCTGCGCCAATTACTTAATGAACGAGATAGAATTAAAACTCCCATCAGCTTACATAGATCGTGAAATTATAAAGCTCATAGTTATCGGTAATTTTCAAGAAATTAAACGCAATGTACAAACGCAAATAAAGGATTTAACATTTTTAGATATATATTTCAATATTATATTCGAAGAATTACTTTCACTAGGATTTAATGAAATTGTGCGTATAATTTTAAAACGCAATTGTTAATTTTATAAAAATAAAAAATAAAAAATAAAAAATTATTGTCAATAAATATGAAGTTTTTCCACCTTAAAAATCACAGCGTATTTTTTCCTTTACCCCTCTCTAATATTTCCTTTACTTCTTTACTACACGCATAGAACATTCCATCAAAATAATATCAAATGTTAGTTGAACGCTAAACGAGCATCTTATTTCTAACATAAGCGCACACAGAGCACCGCTTATAAGCTCGTAAGCAGCGGTGCTCGAAAAACACCGGTACGAGCACATCCCCGCGAATACGCTTACTCGCGGCGCTCCCGCGGCTGCTTAGCAGCTAATCGGCCGCGGTGCTTTCCGCTCGTTCACGTACCGGGAAACGCTAGCGCGAGCATGCGGCCGCTGCGGTGGGGCCCCCGGAGCGCAGATAAGCTTATTACTCAACACATACCTACGATAAATATTAAAAATATTCGATGATTTTTTATTTATGAGTGCGAACGTAATCGGCAAATCGTTCATTTCGCAAAATGGATGTACGGTGGAAACATCCTTGGACGTCGATCGTCTGTGGACCTACGGGATGCGGAAAAACAATTTTCGTGAAAACGTTTCTTCGTCATTTATCCGTCATGGCAGATGTTCGATTCGAGAGAATTTTATTTTATTACGCCGAGTGGCAAGATACGTATCAGCGCTTACAATGCGCCGTGAGTGAAAAAGAAGAAGAGAAAAAAGCACAAAAGACCGGTTATGTTAATAATGCATTGATAAAATCGAAGAAAAATATAATCGAATTTCGCGAGGGATTACCCCGCCCGGAAGATTATTCCAACGATCCGCTCTCGATAACGACAACGAATTTATGGAAATGTCAACTTTAATTAGCAGCGGCCGCGGTGACGGTAGCTCTAGTAGTAGTAGTAGTAGTTTCGGAAAAAAACGCGCACAATCGGCTGAAATGATCAAAAAAATACTCGATAGTGTACCGAAATCTTATCGCGACAAAGCGCGAGCGCTATTAAAATATTTGATCGATATTCCGTCATCTAAAATTAGCTGGGATAGACGAGGACTCGTAACTATAGACGGCTCTGTCATAACGGGTTCGAATATCGCGGAACTTATAAACGACGCGATACGCGAGAGAAAAACAGTAAAAGCAACCAGAAGAATTCAGTTTGCTCGATTACTGCGCGACATAGACACTCCTTCCAATCTCATAGGAAGTCGTGATTTATTACATACGTACGCCCGATCTCAGCGTATTAAAATCGTGGTACCGCGCGGAAGTTCCAATCCGAAAACTTCGACCGAGCGTTCAAAGTCGTACAGACGTAAGGTAGACGAAACAAGCGAAACCGAAGGTGATACGCTATTTGTATCCGCCGACGAGGACGAAGGCGACAAAACAGTAACGAGTTACGCAGATTTTCCGACAAAAAAAAGAAAAGAATTGCTCGACTGGAGCAAACTCGAATGATGGAACTCGAAAAATTGTATTACAGTCCCTCGCACTATGCCGGCTATTCCGCGACGGATAATTTATCGCGAGCTGCTAAACCGAATTTCACACGTAACGAGATCATCGATTGGCTTAAATCGCAAGACGCATACACGTTACATCGTCCGGTACGTCGAAAATTTCCACGCTTACATTATAACGTGACAAATATCGATGACTTATGGGAGGCTGATTTGATCGATATTCGTAATCTCAAGAGCTATAATGATGGTTATTCATATCTATTAACGGTTATTGACGTACTCAGTAAATTCGTTTGGGTAGAACCTTTACGCGACAAAACAGGTGCCTGCGTGGTAAAAGCCTTTCAACGCATATTCTCGAGAAACAAAGAGCGCCTACCCGTATACCTGCAGACCGACAAAGGTAAAGAATTTATTGCTCAGCAAGTATAAAATTTCTTAAAAGAAAAAGATATTCGTTTTCGCGTAGCTCGTAATCCTAATATTAAAGCAACTATAGTGGAACGTTTTAATAGAACGCTCAAGGAATGAATGTGGCGATATTTTACTCATAAAAATACACGACGCTACATCGATGTTTTGCAGCATATCGTTCGCGCTTACAATCATACCCGGCATTCCACCATCAAAATGCAACCTGCAGTCGTTACGAGGGAAAATGCGCGAATCGCGCGTGAAAATATGAATCGTCGCTGGAACGACAACGGCGATGGGGCGAAGAAAAAGAATCGCGGGCAAAAGGCTAAATATAACGTGGGCGATTTCGTGCGTGTCAGTAGAGCAAAAGTAATCTTTGAGAAAGGATACGAGGCAAAGTGGAGCGAAGAAATATTTCGAATTCACCGTGTTCTCGAATGGAGAAAACCACGCGTATACGAATTAAGCGATTTAGCGGGCGAAGTTATAGTCGGGATTTTTTATGAACAAGAATTAGCATCTGTTATTAAAGACTTGCAAGGGGAAGAATTTATCGTCGATCGTGTGATAAAAAGTAGGGAACGTGGTAACAATAAACAATTATTAGTTAGCTGGCAAGGATATCCTTCAAAATTCGATTCTTGGATACCCGCTTCGAGTTTAAAATTTTGAATAAAAAATGAGGGAGGAAGGATTTTATATGATTCTCCCTAGTAATAGCAGCATGCGTTTTTTTCCGGAGAATAAAACCACGTGTTTCACCACTGAATTACCTCAACGTATAGACTTGCAGGGACGTTGGGAAGTAGCGCTCACGGAGATTCAATTTCCGACTAGCTTTCTTCATATACGTTCTGGAGAAAGAATCATAAAATTTATCAATATTCAAGAATTCACGATAGGTTCCCAAAAAATGAAAATCAACGCTAGGAAAGCTGAAATACTATCGGGTATTTACTCAAGTTTGCACGATATTATAGAAGCTGTGAATTACTCTGCAAAATCCGTGGGTTCGCATATCCATTGGCAATTTGGTGCTATTATCGGGCGCAAAATTATTATGAAACTTTCCTGCGACATTATGAAATGTGATATGATTCATTATGTAAATTTTTCCGAAAAACTTTGCCGTATACTCGGCTTCGATACGCGTAATAAGCTCAATGCTAGCGTTGTGGATCATTTACCGCTGTGGCTCTTTAGTGAAACCGACTTCAATAAACAGAATGACGACGAGAAGCATGGTAAAATTGAAAATAATACCGGTACACCAGGCGTTTTACCTTCCTGGATTTATGACGATGTTGAAATTTATACATCACCATTTTACGTATTTCCGCGCGAACGAGTAATAATAGCCGCCGAACCAGCTAGTTTGTTGCGCGGTATCCCCGACAAGCTCTTTGTCTATTGCGATATTTGCGAACCCTATATTACTGGTGATGTACAATCTCCTCTTTTGCGAATAGTCGCACTCGATGTTGGAAATGATTACGCGTTCGCGTCTACTCAAATAAAGCATTTCTCGCACACTCAATACATTGCCCTGCGTCAAACGTCTTTTCGCACAATCGAGATAGATATAAGAGATCAACTAGGACAGAGTATACCATTCGAATTTGGAACGTTGACAGTGACATTACACTTTAGGCGTATCGAGTAGATAACATAATAATAATTAGAGACCGCGATAAAAAATTAAACGTTAATGGATTATTATTCGACGTATTACGACGAGTTACAAAACGGCGGCAGTCGCGGCGGTGGAATTCCGCGAGTTTTCGTCGGAATCGCCCTATCAACGAGGTCACGGTATTGGTAGTTTTCTTGGAGGATTGTTCAGATGTGTACTACCTTATTTAACTAGAGGCGTACGTGCTGTGGGGAAAGAAGCTTTACGTGCCGGTGCTAATATAATCGATGATGTTGAAAACTATATGCCGTTTAAAGTAGCAGCCAAACACCGATTTGAAGAATCGCGCGACAATCTTAAGAGAAAAGCTAAAGAAAAAATAAGTAGTCTGATGAAGGGTTCGGGTTATAAGTCGGATGCAAAAATGCATGTAGCTCAGTTTCCTTTCGGCGGGCTCAACACGCGCATCGCTAAATCCGCGACGTTACGTAGACGACGCCAGGCGCGTAAGAAAAGTTTGTCAAAGCACAAGACGCGAGGGAAAAAAAGAACAAATACAAAAACATCGAAAAATAAGAGAAGAAAAAATCGCACAACGGTGAAAAGACTTAAGATATCCGCGAAACAGCGCAAAACTGGTAGAAAGCGCACCGTATCCGACATATTTTCTTAAACGACATATATTCTAAACACATCTAACAGTGAGAATTACAGCGACGACAAAAAAATTTGCGGTAAATAAGCATGTCCTTTCTTCACACGCATTCGAGCGAGTGTTTAAAGAGCGAACTCGATCTCTTTTCCTTACCGCCCACACAAACTAGTATCGAGAGTTCACAATGGATTCATTACAAACCCGTGACTTCGCTCTCGGACGATTCTCCGATAGAATTCGTCATTCCGGGTCACGGAGAAGAATATTTAGATCTCACGCACACCATGTTAAGTCTTCGCGTACGCGTAGAAACGCCGGGCGATTCCTCGGGACATACTGCGGGCGCAACCGCCGCGGCCACTATAGGCCCCGTAAATCATTTACTTCATTCCATGTTCAATCAGATCGACGTTTTTCAACCAAAAGCTCGTATCACGTCCAAACAACGCTTACGCGTACCGCGCGTACATCGAGGCGTTATTAAATTATTCTTCACCCGCAAAAACTTCCCATCTAACCTCTTGTCTATGGGACGCGGATACACCCGGTCAAATGGACGAACCGGTGGAATCAAAATCGCCAAATTCCGCTCTCGTGAGACGCGCGCGTTACATTCGCGGCGGGCGCGCGCTAGATCTTGTAGGACATCTCCATTGCGACGTTTTCAATCAAGACAAATTTTTAATTAACGGTGTAGAAGTACGCTTGAGACTCGTCCGTTCGAAAGATTCGTTTTGTCTTATGGACAGTAACGGTTCATCGGCGAAAATTCATATACTGGATGCGAGCTTATTCGTGAGAAGGGCGAAAATAAGCGCCGGATTATTACTCGCGCATGCTAGAATGTTGAGTAAAGTTACGGCCAAATATCCGCTCACGAGAGTCGAAGTTAAAACATTTACGATTCATAGTGGTGTTGCGGGTGAATCGTTAGATAATGTAATACTGGGTCAACTTCCGAAAAGGATAATAGTCGGCTTTGTTAATAATAAAGGCTTTGTTAATATTAAATTAAAT
Source organism: Formica selysi (assembly GCA_009859135.1). Lineage (NCBI taxonomy): Eukaryota > Metazoa > Arthropoda > Insecta > Hymenoptera > Formicidae > Formica > Formica selysi. The sequence continues at coordinate 217,605 of WHNR01000029.1, read as the reverse complement.
TTAATGGGGATAGAAAATTAAATCCGTTTAATTTCAAAAATTACGGAATAAATTTCTTCTCACTATACATCGACGGTATGCAAATTCCTAGTAGACCGTTACAACCGGTTTTCTCGCTGGAGGAACCGCTTTACGTCGAAGCTTATCAAACTCTCTTCGCGGGAACGGGCATCCATTTTTTGAACGAAGGAAATTCTATAAGTAGAGACGATTATTCCAAGGGATATACGTTATTCGCTTTTGATCTCACGCCCGATCTGTCTGCTAATTACGCAGGGCATTGGAATCTCGTAAGACATGGTAGTTTGCGATTAGAAGTGCGATTCGAGAAGGCTCTCACAGAGACCGTTAATTGTATTATTTACGCCGATTTCTATTTCTTTTAATTTTTTATATTATTTATCGATCATTTTAAGGGCATGTTCATAACGAAAACATATGACATCCTTAAAATGAAGATTGATATACAAGATTGTTATCAAACTGTAAAATATGTGTTATTATGCAATAAATAGAAAAATAATAACTAATTGTAAGTATTGTTTATATACGTCTCGATTAGACACAATCCAATCGAGATTTATAAGTGAAAAATCGTAAGTAACAGTCGCTGTTTTCTTTTTTTTTTTTTGCTTGGTGCGGGAAGGGAAAATGCCTACGCATACCTCGGGGTCGACCTCGGGGTTATGTGGGACTTGCACCCACTAAACCCCCCCCCCCCATAAATTATTTATTTTGAAGAAATCTGTAACTGAAAATATTGTGTATAATATATTAAAGAAAATATTATATTAACATATATATATAATATTATAACACACACACATATATATATATATATATATATATATATATATATTTATATATATATATATATATACATATATTTATATATATATAATATATTTCGTAGAATATATTATATATATATATATATCTAATATTCTACAAAAATATATTATAACATATATATAATAATAAAATTTTATCTTTTTTAACGTAGAACGCATTCAAAGAATACAGAACTTTTTTTTCTATTACTAATGTAATAGAAATCGACTCGTCTCGTCAAGTCATCGTCGATTTTGCCGGATAAATATTTATCACGCTCAAGTATTTGACCGTTACAATACTCGGAAAATTTCCCTCCTTTTTCTCCCCTCCCCATTCGATCAAAATGCCAGCAGCATAAAATATCAAAAAATATGCAATATAAGAGAAAAGAATTCAGTTTCATTCGAGACGCGAACGTCGACGCTTCGCGAGCAGTTTAAACTATTATAACCGCGCTATCGATAGCGCTCCAGTCTTCATAAAATGGATATAGTCATCGACATACAAGGTTTCCGCGATGCCAATGCGAAGTTTATCCCCAAGGAAGTTGCTATTATCGCGCTTGACGCCCCATTCGTCGGACATTGTATTATGATGCCCCTACATTCATTTGGCGATTTACCAAGTAATGTAAGACATGAAAATAACTGGCTTACACGAAATTATCACGGTATCGAATGGTTCGACGGTGAAGCTAATCCGAAATATTTTACATCGCAACTACGTGAAATAACAAGAGAGGAACGATACATTTACGTCAGAGGTACCGAAAAAGAAACCTACTTGCGGAATCTACTCTCCAGAAATATATATAATTTGGAAGATATTTCCCCCGCATTCAAAAATCTGTCAGAGGGAGAAGTGCACAGATATATATTGATATATTGATATATATAGATATATATTGATATATATTGATATTGTGGTTACCACGGATTTCGAAAATTCAGAATCTTTCATTGCGTATTACGCCACGTATATAAATTAAAATATTGGTTGATCGAGCGAAATAATATCGCCTACGACAATACGAACGTTAGTACTCAAGCTACTTGTGGTTTTCCGGATAATTGGAGTTTAAACGCCTGTGACGACGACGACGACGACGAGGACGACGACGAGGACGCCGAAAACGAGGAAATCAGTAGTGCGTATGAGATTTCGCGCGATAGAAATGAAATAGAGAAAAAAAATCTGCAAAAATCCGAGCGATCAATAGAAAAAGAAGAAGAGAAATTTGAAAAATCTGAATTATCGTCATTGATGAATAGAGACAAGCTCGAAACAACTATTAACTCCACACAAGCCGACATTGAAAACTCAGCGATACAAGCCGGCACGACCAAAGACGCACTACCGAAGGAGGTAAAAACCGAAGTTATTGAATATATAATACCGCTCGTTCGTTCGCCTCCGTACCAAAATAATGAACTCTCGCGAAATTCTACAAGCATTGCACCACATCAATGCCAGGCATGCGGGAGTTTATCCAGCCGACAGAGTCCCGAGTGTGTGGACGAGGTCGACAGCCATCGTCGCTAATACGAATGACCACAATCGACCTGGAGAACATTGGGTCGCCTTCTTCCTCGACGAGCATGGTACAGGCACATACTTCGACAGCTACGGAATACCACCTTTGCACCCCGAATTTCTCCTCCGACTCGTCGAAACTCCATCATCCATCGTTGGAATATTCAACAATTACAAGGAATTTTTTCTCAAACATGTGGACAATATAGTTGCGTATTTTTATATTATATGTGCAACGGTTATGATCTTAATGGGTTTCTTAGTCTTTTTACCGAAGATTGCGAACATAACGATCGCTTAATCGTACACTTATTTCGTAAAATTTTTCTTCGTGAAAAAAGGAACAAGTGAAACATTGTACGCTATGCGTTGCCGTGTTTAATCATGTAATTCGAATTGTAATACGATATAGACGATGTACTCCTATGTAATATCTTAATTATATATAATAAGAATATTGATTTATGTAAAATTAACATCAATAAATGTAGGATTTTTTTTTTTTTTACTTAAATTGTTTAATTCTTTTTCATCCTCTCTTTCCTCATCTCATCGTTGTGACGTTATAGAGTCCTAAACCTCTATCACCCTCAGGTACACGCGTATCTTTCAAGACACTTTCTATTATCTCCTACGATGATGTCACTAGGCGTCTACTTTTAATTCTGTAAAGCTAGTGGATCCCCACTTCTGCGTAATTCTAATTCGTTAAAATTTTGGAGAATCGTTACTCCCGAAATTAGAATACGCCCACGGAAAAGACTATAAAAAGAGAGTCCGAAGAACTTGAAGCTGTTTATTATTCTGCAAGTCTTACTTGTGCTTTGCTCGTGAGATTGGTGTAACATCGAGTAACAGACGTCGACAATCATCAGCGTCTCTTGAGCTACTAGCAACATCATTAATCCACAAAAATCAGCGGATCGACAGCCCGGAGGATTTCAACTCAGAAACAATTCTTTTAATAAAAAAGTAAGTGAACATTAATTTATTTTATTCTAATATTAATTTTACGCTTAGCTTCTTATAATTAAGCAATATTGTATTGTCGTTATAGTGAAAACCAGATCGGGGAAAGAATATGAGCTGCAAGCTACCACCTTCCGTCGAGGCCGCCGCTGGAATCGGAAGACGAAAACTCAAATTGTCTACTCTCCAGCAATAATACCCGGGACCAACAATAACATTCAAGACATACAAAGCACACGTACGCTCGCATACAATCCTATTAATTTTTCACCCCTTTATTCACCCCTTTATTCACCTCCCAGCTACTCTCCTGTATATTGCCCCGAGTGTCCTTCTCCCGAACCACCGTTTTCCCCCCGTTCGTTTTCTTCAATATCTACTATCGTTCTCGGCGATACACCTACTCTTTCTCCACAGTCTTCCGAGGACGATGATTTCGAGAAGGCTATCCAGAATTTCTGCGATGAACTCCCAGATTTGGAAGCCGCCTCTTCCTATCAAAATTAATCTCCTGCTATTTTTCTATTTTTTCTCGACTATCTCTTTTATCGCTATATTATGTAATATAATTTCGTGTACTTTTCGCAGCGGTGAAAATAATTTCTTTGTAAATAAATATTAAATTATATGTAAATTTTTCATTGTATATTATATCATATTCCCTCGATATATAAATAAAGATGTTTATTATTTTAAAGCAACCAGGTGAAAATATTTTTCTTCCCTTCCTTTCTTCCCGGCGTCTCAGTGACGTCATAGCCTCTGCCCTAAGACTCCGCGTCAAACAGTCTCAGGTACCCGTATATATTTCAAGACCCTTTCTATCGTCTCCAGCGATGCTGTTACCGTATGTCTACCTGTGCAGCGGGGCTCGCCCGCTCGGACAAGCGTATCCGTACATGCACGCACGTGTTCGTTACCACTTCATAGCATCTAGTTTATTCTAGCGGTACCTTATCCAATTTTTCTCTTTTCAACAGGAAGGGTGGAAGAGGGTGGGCGACATATAGCGTACATCTCCCGGTTTTCCTCTAAGGGGGGCGATGGGACGATGTTGTATACCGCACGATATCTTTCGGTTTTCCGTAAGGGGGAGGGGAGGCTGGGTGCCTTATGCCTAGACGCATCTCCAATCTCGACGGTCGCCATTTTGTCGGTTGTCGTCACGTCTGCTTTCCGTCAGACATCTTGCCCGCTTTCTCCCACGCACTATCTTTTTGGCTCGTTTTTCCATCCCGCTTTAAATCGACGGAACCGACGGAACCAATCGGAGGACTGGGCACTATGGGGAGAACCAATTGGACCGTCAGGACCCCTATCTTAGCGGCGGACTACTCTCCACAAATGCTACGTTTAACTTCTATTCTAATAAGTTTTCAGCTAGTCCAGCATACTAGGACCCTGTTTGGAGAGGTGGAGGACCCAGGTTCGAGCCCAAGCATGTTCACGCGACCGGAAAAAAGGAAAAATTTAAAAGGAAAAAATTTAAAGGGTAAACAATTTTTAAAAAATTTTTTAAATTTTAAAAGAAGAATTTAAAGGGAAAATTGCCTCGTAGACGTCCACGAAACCCCTCCACTCTTTTTTCCACAGACACCTTTAGGGGGGAGTGCCTCAGACAGTCACAGCAGGGGGCCAAGGGTCGGTGGTGGGGGTTTGTTTTGACGCCCCATAGTGCCCACTATCTACTCATATAGTAATATTATATAAGTTTTTTTTATAAAAATCTTATCGTAAATAAAAAATTTGATATTATATCATATAAACTTTACGTATCACATATATATTTATATCATTACGTATCGCATACATAAAATACTAAATAATAAAAAATAAAGATTCTTTTCATTCTTAAACAAAAATATTTGAAAAATGTCCGATCTATGGATCAGTCTGTAGTTGATATAATATTAACCTTTAATATTATTCGTTTATTCACTGATCTTCTTCATTTTCATTGTGACGTTTATTTTCTGGGAGATGTAAAGCGCCGTTTTTTATAACATCTTCTACTTTAATTATGCGTTGTTTTAGATCCTTTAACAATATGTTTGTTGCAGCCTGCATACGCAACATCTGTTTTATGTTCTCTGCAATATAAGCAACAATATTATGTATGTATATAAAATGTAATAGAATATTTTATACATTCAGTACAAAAGTCTTGAAAAAAAATATTTACGTTTTATATTCAAGTCCTGTTCTACGTTTTGAGCCAATGAAGTATATCCTAAAATATTTTAACTATTATAATGCAATCAATTTTGAAAGACTAATTTATATGTACCTTGTATTACTATATATATATATATACCTTCTATTATTGGTATTTCATCGGGTTTTAAAAATTGATCTTCAGATCTTCGCAATGTTCTATCTTCAGATCTTTGCAATGTTGCATTATTTTCATTTTCTAGAAATATATATTTATGAAAGTAATAAATGCTACAATTTACGCAATATTAAATATTATAATCAAGTACCATGATGATAGGTTGCAATATGATTGCATTCACTTATACCATTTACTTGTAAGGCATCTGTAGTCTTATTTGATCCAAAGTTATCAGGACATGATGGTAATGCTGACACGATAGTATTCGTGTTTGAATGCTTTTCTGTATAAAGAAATCAATAATATTTTATAATCAAAGTATAATCAATATTACATAATATTGGTAACACTGTTAAACATTAATAGATATCTGAGACACAATTTTAAATATGTTTTCTCTATAATACATATATATCTCTAAAGCATCGTGGACACAAGCTTAATACAATAATACATATAAAATAAGGATTTCTAAAAAAAATATTTCTAATAAAAACATTCGTGCATAGTGTTGATTTCCCATTTCACACAAAAACTACTATGGTACTATATTTTTAGAATTGCAATAAAAAATGAATAATAAAACTTTTATAAGTGTTTTTTGTCGATGAAGATGAAATTTGTCATACCTATAAAAAAATGATCATAATACTTCATATACAATTTTTTCGAACTGACAATGAGCTGTAACTGTACTATGCAGTAACTTTCAAATATTTTTATATCCCTTTGAAATATTCAACTAAAACTAAATAATATATTACAATATTTTTTTTATTTAGCATCGTTTAAAATTATTTATAAACAAAAATTATCAAAATATAGTGATTATTTCACTTCACATTTAAAAAATAGCATAGTTATACAAAAAACATGTATCAAATAATGTTATCTGTTTCTTTATAAATATGCAAAGTTTTAGCAAAATCAATGAATGAGAGTAATTGATAGAGGTAAAAGTAGTGATACTAGGAGAGTTCTAAGCCAGGTCCTCTGAGGGGAGGTGAGGGACGGGGGGTCCCGCGCGGGCGAGGGGGCATGACGTCACGCGGGCGGAGGGGGATTTTGTGGCGCGGGGGAATGACGTCACGCGGGCGGGGGAGCTTATCGCGGGAGCATAAACAGCGCGGTGTATTACAAAGGGCGAGTGCCGATGTCCGGCTGCTCGAATTTATAAACATTATAAACAAATATCGTCTCGCACTATTGCACGTGCGGCATTATTGAATTTCGTAGAAAGATGATAAGGCTAGCGCCGATGTCCGGCTGCTATAATAGCGCCGATATCCGGCTGCTATAATTTATTATAAACAAAATAGAACCATCGCGGTGGTCTCTTCATTTTTTCCAGCAAGAGCCGCTCGCACTATTGCGCGTAACATTAGAATTAGATGATAAGGAGAGCGCCGATGTCCTGCCGCTCGAATTTATAAATAATATAAACAAGATAGAACCATCGCGGTACCATAACGCGATAGATGAAAAATATATAATGAAGAACGAAGGGTGTCAAAAACTCAGTATGCGATTTGAAAGCTTGCGGTCCGTATATTAGTTGAAAAAGGTACAGCGGGTACTTGTATTTTTTTGTGTGTCAAGTGTTCGGTATAGAGGAAGATTTTGTTAAAAAAACATGGAAAACACCGAGCAAACTGAACGCGACATGTTGGAGCTATCGCACCAAGTCGCTACCTTGGGCGAGTATTTCGCGTGGGCGCAGCGATGCGAAGAATTTATCAAACAGCTCGAGGAACGCAGTAGTGTCAAGCGTCCGCGGCTCTCGATCGGAGTTCGACAATCTTTGGTGGCTAGAATCGCTCGACTCGAGGGTGCGAAGACTCGATTAGAGAAACGGTTTATACATAGCGGTGGTGATTACAGTGGTAACAATAACGCGGAAAGACACGTTTGGCGAGAGATCGATACCGCGTTCGAAAACCGTATACTGACCGGTGCGGTGATTAACGCATACTATATCGAACCGCGGCAATTTCTCGAGGATGCGAAAGACATTGTGCTCGAACACGTGCAAAAAGTTAAGATACTTTAACGTGAAAGTGAATACTGTGTTCAACGGTGAATTCGTGTCGGGTGATAAGAGCGCCAATAAGAGTATCAATATCAGAAACTATGAACTCTTTCGCACGTCCGATCTACACGAGTGGTACGAGCGACGCGTCGTCGAGCCCACGCTTGCCTCGCTAGAAGAATTTCAAGAACGCGACAGCGGGTGGGCTTTGTCGCGAATCCTCGATTTAACTGTAAATATAAATAAATATAATCCAATGCGCGCGGGGTGCCATATTAAATTACCGCGAGAAATAATAATGAAGAGAGCGGTGATAAACGTGCAATCCAATGCAAAGACAATGCGTGTTTCGCGTGGGCGGTGGTCGCTGCTTTGTATTCAGCTGAAGATCATGTTTATCGGGAATCTTCGTACCCACATTACACAACAGTGCTGAATCTCCAGGACATTGAGTTGCCGGTGACTGTTAATCAAATTAAAAAGTTTGAACTTCATAACGACATTTCGATAAATGTATACTGCATCGAGAAAGAGAATAACGTTGTCCCGATACGTCTGAGCGAACAAAAGAAGGACAGACACATCAACTTGCTGTACGTGCAAGATTCGCAAGACGTCGGACATTTTGCGTGGATCAAGAATTTATTCCGGCTCGTGAGCTCGCAACTGAGCAAACGTAATGGCCAAAAATATATCTGCGATCGGTACGTATATTTAATAAAAATGCAATATATAAAATATATACGAAAGAAAAATTAATTATTTCTATTTTTTTTTTTTACAAATGTTTACACTATTTTGGATCGGACGACAAGTTGCAGTCGCACACTGTAGACTGCCGAGAAATGAACGAGTGCGCTATCCGATTACCGGGCGATAAGGACAAATGGCTCAGCTTTAACAACTACAACAGGAAGGAGCGGCTTTCATCCGTCGTATACGCCGACTTGGAGTGCGTGCTGAAAAAGACCGACGGTGATCCTATGACGTCTACGTACACGTTTCAACATCGTCAAGTATTTAGCGTAGCTTATTATGTACATTGTTCGTACGACGAATCGTTATTCATGTATCATTCTCGCCGCAGTACGGACTGCGTTTCGTGGTTCGTGGAAAAATTAAAAAATTTAGCGCAACGCGTAAAGACTATTTTAACCACGAATATGCCCATGGTAAATTTAACGCGAGATGAGCGGGAAAAGTTTCACAGCGCGACACACTGTCACATTTGCGAAAAACCGTTTGCGCAAGACGATACACGCGTACGCGATCATTGCCATCTTACCGGGCGGTACCGAGGTCCCGCGCATTCAAACTGCAATTTAAATTATAAAGACTCTTTTTGCATTCCAATAGTTTCTCACAATTTATCAGGTTACGATTCACATTTTATCATCGAGGAAATAGCTGTAGCGTTCGAAGGCTCGATCGACGTACTACCGATAACGAAAGAAAAGTATATTTCATTCACGAAACACGTTAAAGATACCGCCGAAAAATCAGATTCGCGAAGCGATATAAAGTTACGGTTCATCGATTCGTACAAATTTCTCAGTACTAGTCTCGAAAAATTGGCATCGTTTCTAAATAATGATAAACTCCAAATTTTACGTTCAAAATTTTCCGCATTATCCGATCACGATTTTGAGTTATTAATGCGGAAAGGTGTCTTTCCATACGAATATGTGGATTGCGCGGACAAGCTGCAGGACACGCGTTTACCATCGCGCGAATCATTTTACAGTTCCTTGACCGGTGACACTGTATCCGAGAACGATTACACACACGCCGAGAACGTCTGGAAGCGATTCTCCGTTCGAACGCTGGGCGAATACAGCGACTTGTATTTAAAAACGGATGTCTTGTTATTGGCCGACGTTTTTGAAAATTTCCGCGACAAATGTATCGAGAGTTATGGGCTCGACCCCGCGTATTACTATACTCTTCCCGGATACACGTGGGACGCCATGCTAAAACATACGAATATTACGTTTGAATTACTTACTGATATCGATATGGTTATGTTTATCGAACGTGGTATTCGCGGTGGCTTGAGCCAATGTTCCGGCAGATACGCGCGAGCCAATAACAAGTACACGCCGTCTTACGATCCATCGAAACCATCGTCGTACATGATGTATTTCGATGTAAACAACTTGTACGGTTGGGCGATGTGTGAACCGTTGCCTTATGCCTGACTTTGACGTTAGCGCGATCGCTTCGGATTCGCCCACAGATTATATTCTCGAGGTCGATCTGGAGTATCCGCAACATCTTCACGACGCGCACGCCGATCTACCGTTCTGTCCGACGCGCGATAAGCCGCCCGGCAAGCGGCAGGACAAGCTGCTCGCGACATTATGCGATAAGAAGCGTTACGTCATACACTATCGCAACCTGCAACAATGCACGCGTCACGGCCTTCGCGTCGCAAAGATACATCGCGTATTGCAATTCGCTCAATCCGCATGGCTCCGCGATTACATCGAACTCAACACCCGGTTTAGAACGCGCACGACAAACGATTTCGAGAAAAATTTATACAAGTTAATGAACAACGCGGTATTCGGTAAAACTATGGAAAATGTGCGCAATCACGTCGATGTCAAATTATTAACAAAGTGGGACGGACGATACGGCGCGGAGGCGATGATCGCGAAACCAAATTTTCACAGCAGGAGCGTCTTTTCGGAAAATTTGGTCGCTGTCGAATTGTGCAAACTCGAGGTAAAATTCAATAAACCGATCTACGTCGGTATGTGTATACTCGATATATCGAAAGTGTGTTTATACGAATTTCACCACGAATACATGGTACCGTTATATCGAGAGAAATGTAAAATAATGTACACCGATACAGACAGTTTGATTTATCACATCGAGTGCGAGGATGTGTACGAGAATATGAAACGCGATATCGCTAGATTCGACACGAGCGATTATCCGGCTAACAACGCGTACGGTATACCGCTCGAGAACAAGAAAGTGCCGGGCTTGATGAAGGACGAGAATAACGGTGCGATCATGACTGAATTTGTCGGGCTTAGAGCAAAAATGTACAGGTTGCGAGTAGATAGTAAAAAGGATACAAAAAAGGTTCAAGGCGTCAAGCGTAACGTCGTAGCGCGTACCATAACGTTCGACGATTACACGCGGTGTCTGCGCGATGAAATTGAAATGACTCGACAGCAGTCCTGCATAATGTCAAAATTGCACGAAGTGTACACAAACAGCGAGACAAAAATCGCCCTGAGTCCGTACGACGACAAGCGATATATCGTACCTGATTCGACCGACACGCTACCGTGGGGACATTACCGGATACCCTTATAATGTAATGTAATGTAATGTAATGTAATGTAATGTAATGTATGTATGTATGCATGTATGTATGAGGAAAACAAAAGAAATATATTTCTATCTTTCTTTTTTCTTTTATATTTCATATTTTATATGCTGTATACATCTTACACATATTATATTTTTATATTTTTTTTTACATATTTCAGATACTTTATATGTATTTCATATTTTTCATATGTTAAGAATAAAATACAGTTTGTACGAATTAAACCACATTGTCCTTGTGTATCCAAGAGTTGTGCGATCCATCGAATCCCAACCATTTCACGTAAAACTCGTCACTTTTTCTGCGCAGAACTTTCTCCACGAGATACACGTCCGGGTAAGTCGTGCGACGCAACTCGTACTCGTAGAACGCCCCAGCGACAGATTTTTTGCCATAGTCCTCGAGTAAATAGGTTACGGGATTAGTACGCTGCACTTTAACGATCTTAAACACCTCGGTGGTCCAACTTGGCGTGTAACCCTTCTCGAAGATCGTCTTGTACTTGCTAACGCGTACCGAGTTACCTACTTTGAACTTTGCCGGACCCGCGATTTTTATCGCGCTGTACACCGTAGCCAAGAGTCTTTCGGCGATCGCGGGGGTAACGTCGACAGGTCGCATACCGATCGTTCGATGTTTGCGCGTGTTGTAATCCGACACGAGTCGCGGCAACGCGTCGACCCACTTGTAAGTTCCGTTGAGCGTAAACATCTTCCACATGTCGTTCTTTAACGTGCGATTGAATCGTTCGACGACCGATGCCTTCAACACAGAATACGTGGAATAATGATTGATGCCGTGTTTCTTCACGAGACGTTGCACGTCGGTGTTGTAAAATTCCTTCCCCATATCGGTTTGCATATTTTTCGGGTGCCTCTCGCTATCTCGAATTATCTCTGCGATAGCATCAGCCGTCTCGCTTCCGCCTTTACTCTTGAGCGGTACGGCCCACGCGTACTTGCTCAACACATCGATGACGGTGAGTATGTAGTGGTAACCTCTGTTGAAACGAGAGTACGGACGCATCTCGACGATGTCAGCTTGCCACAGGTCGTCGTAACCCCGCACTACGACGCGTCATCGGGGAAAATTTCTTCTCGCCGGAGCATGCAGTTCCTCGACGAGTCGTAGCTTCTCGATATTTTTACGTCCGTCGGATTTTAACAATGTCATGTTTTTAGCTGTGCGGCTGGACGACGCGTAATAATATGTGCAAAGAAATTACATTATAATTTATATCTCTAACTTTTTTTAACCATTCAATAACCGTTTATTCCCGTTCATCGTCTTTCAATAATGGTTCTTTGTCATCAGTCATTCGTCGCCGTTCGATAGCCGTTCGTAGCCGTTCCTGACCCGTTCGGTAGCCGTTCCTGATTCGTTCGCAGCCGTTCCTGAGCCGTTCCTGAGCCTTTAGATAACCGTCCGACAGCCGTTCCTGAACCGTTCGGCCGTCCTTCAACCGTTCGTAGCCGTTCGTGAACCGTCCTTTGCTGTCCGTGAACCGTTTGTTGTCGTCCATTGTCGTTCGTTGGCGTTTCGTTAACGTTTGGTCATCGTTTTGTTATCGTTCGTTGGCGTTTCGTTAGCGTCCGTTGACGTTTCGCCGTCGTTTCGTTATCGTTCGTTGTCGTTCGTTGGCGTTTCGTTAACGTTTCGTCGTCGTTTTGTTGTCGCTCGTTGACGTTTCGTTAGCGTTCGTTGACGTTTCGTCGTCGTTTTGCTATCGTTCGTTGGCGTTTCGTTAGCGTTCGTTACTCATTCCCAATCTAGCAATATTCGCACGCCGAAGCTCGTTTACCGCAGTCCGTAACGCTCGCATGTCTTTCTCTAACGCGGCAAGCTCGTCTGACTCTTTCAGTTGATTTCTCAACGTTTTAACGCACTGATCCAGGTACAGTTTGTTGACGGCGTCGGTATCAGCTTCAGGTTGCGCTACACGGCGAATCTTGCGCAACCTCGCGTCAAAGTCCGTAACGGTGCGACACAGAGCGTTATCGCGCACGAAATTTCTCATTAATCCGCTCCATCAACGGTACGAAATGGCGTTCGTCACGTCTTTGCTCTGCTCGGATATCCCAAATTTGTTAATATGCATCATCGATGCGAGCGACATCGATCGATCTATTGATTAGTTTTGTCGAGACACAGTTTAATTTATAATAATGCCGGCTTCGCGAAGTTCCTCGATGATCGACAGAATCTCGTTGTCGTGGCTGTTGTGGCCCGCTTGGTGCGAAGCATCGAGCAATCGTAAACGATCCACCAGCTCGTTGGGATCGTCCCAGTGCACGTAGTCGATCTTGTTGTCGGTTAGCGTCATTTTGCGAGGCACGAATAATCCCTTTACAGATTTTTTTCCCTTGGGTTCGATCGGTATCAGCTTTGCGATTATTTCTTTGTACTTGTATCCCCTGTTACTCAGTAATCGACCGTGCGCATCGTGATTGCGTTTATGCGCGCTCGTCGTCAACAGCATACTCTTGTACGTTTGCTTATCATCCTCCGTATAGATGACGTCATCGGGGGCTTTCTTGAAGATCAACTCGTAAAGACCAGGTGTGCCGGCATATCGTACGCCGTCGATAATTATGTTATCCGCGTTGTCCACGTTAAAATGTTTATTACCGAACATCATTCCATCGTTGTCGAGATAAACACTGTACACGGTGTCAATACCACTCTCTCGATCGCCGCTCAGAACAGGCCAGATATACCTTCGACCCAGTGGACCTAACTGATCTCGCAACGTTTCTCGACCCTTCAGCGTTTGCAACTGATTTCGGACGGATGTCACGAGCGAGTCGTCCGTGGTTTTGAAAACATCCTCGTTCGCGAGTAATTCGGACATCGTAGGTTGTACGGTTTTCATTGACGCTGATGGTGTAGAGGTTATCGGCGGTACATCCGGTGCAGCGTCCGATCGTTTCGATTTATGCAGTGTCGGGGAGCGATCCGACCTGACATTGGATCGTTTTCTCTTTTGCGGTGTCGCATCATCCTTCTCGCGCTTCGGGATGGATAACGCTTCGATCCCCGCGTCGGTGTTACTCTCGGGCTCGTTCTTCACCACGATCGAGCTAGAGTTGTCGACGATCTTTTGTAGCGGCTCGATGAGAGGTCTAAAGCGCATGTCCAACACGGTATCCTCCTCGATCTTACCGGTTTTCAAAGCGCGATGTTTCTTGCGAATCGATTTGCTAGTTTTCACAATGGCCATCGCAATCTTCTCGAGCTCGCGAATATCCTCGTTCTTATCGATCGCAGCCATCGCGGAAAAACAAAAATGTCAATCTCTCTCTTACGTTTCACTCCCGACGAAGTATCGGCAACGACTAATCGTTTTGTGGTATCGCGAACACGTTAAATCATTTTCTGTATCGACCATCGTTGAGCGAGCTATCCTTGTCTATCACTACGAATCCGTACTTGCACTGCCAACAATCGCGACACAACGCGCAAAATTCATCGTACGACATGTCGGTATTCACGTGATCGTTGTACACGTGTTTCAGGTTGGTACCATCCTGTTTGAACAGGATCAGCAGGTTCGCGTTATCGCGTATCAGATGTTTAGGTATTCTCGCGTACGTCTGACAGAGATAAAAGCAGTCGACGCTCGAGTGCCGACCCATTGAGAAGTACTCTCTCACCGCATCTTGCTTATCGCATGCCACGTCATCGAACACGAAGATCGAGTTTGGACGCGCCTCGCTCGGCGGAATGACGTCACTGTTGTTGGAGAACGTGAAGTAGCCGATTTCGTCGATCGATGTCAGCAAATTTTCCAGATATCGATATTTCGGCTGTTGCAACGACTTTGAGTACACATACACGTTTTCGAAACGTACGCCGTGCGGATTTTCCAGCAGGCTTATCAGAACGTTGGTTTTACCGCAATTCGAGGGGCCACAAACGATAGCGCGTATAGTAGTAGGTAGCATCGTACCATGCTTGCGCATCTCCGCGTTGTCCCCCATCGATCGTAATTTGTCGTCGCAATTCGTTACGCGTATCGCCAAAGGTTGTCGCACGAATCTCATTTTTCACACCGTCGACTGAGGAATGCTGGACCGAACGCCTATTTATAGGTGCGCGGAACCGCGAATCGCTCAGTAACAAAAATGTTCGTCCTGCTGTCGAGACCTTCCGATATTTGCGATTTGAGCGCTGAACTATTACAATTTGTGCCGAAAGTCGTTCTGCTGCGAATGTGCGGCGATCACGTCCACTACCTGTGGGACAAGCTTCCGGAACATATAAAGGCTGATTTAGAGGTTCAACAATATCGTCGCTGTTACGAACATTACAATCAACCGCGGCAGCGAACGCACATCGACGGTCCAGCACCGTTGATAAAAGATTGCGGCGAATGTCAACGAAAATAGGTAGAGGCCTATTAAATCGCGCGATAAACGCCCTTCCTTTCGAGTTACATATCCCCGGCTATCAGTTTTGCAGCCCGGGCACGCGGCTACAGGAGCGATTAGCGAGAGGCGATCGGAGTATAAATCCATTGGACGCGGCCTGCCGCGAGCACGATACAGCGTATTCCCGGAACACCGATCTCACCGAGAGACACGCGGCTGACAGGATACTCGCCGAGAAAGCGCGAACTCGCATCGTCGCGAAAGATTCGACTCTCGGTTAGAGAGCCGCAGCCACAGCTGTTTGGGCAGCGATGAAAGCCAAGACAAAGATCGGCATGGGTATGAAGACAAAGACGAAGACGAAGACGAAGATGAGGACTACGCGGAAAAGGTCAACGAAAAAACGGATACTTCCGACAACGAAACGAGGCGGTGTATTGCCGATTCTACCGATGTTGGGCGCGCTCGGATCTTTGATCGGTGGAGCGGCTGGCGTGGCCAAGGCGGTGAACGACAGCAAAGCCGCGCGGCGTCAGCTGGAGGAGCTGCAACGTCACGATCGCGCGATGGAAGGTCGCGGACTTTATCTCGCTCCGTACAAATACGGACAGGGACTGTATCTCGGCCCGTACAAACGTGGACAAGGAGTGGCAACGAAGAAAAAAAACGTCGAAAAGACGCTGAAAATGCCCACGGGTGTGACAACGAACATACAATTAGAACAATTGGCGAAACGTATGCGTATACCGTACTTTAGAGGGGTTTTCATGCGTGATTCGTTACCGATCGGTGGTATATATCGAAACGAGAGCGGCATCGTGAATTTGGATAGTACCAAAGGACCAGGTACTCATTGGGTAACGTACGCAAAGAGGGGAAATCGTGCTATATATTTCGACGGTTTTGGTAATCTTCGACCGCCGAATGAATTGGTGCGATATTTCGGACGGAACGTGACGAAGATTGAGTACAATCGCACGTCCTTTCAAACTTACGATCAAAGCATCTGCGGACAATTGTGTCTGCGGTTTCTCCAAACGGTCGACGACGATCGGTGTGAATTTAAAGCCTGACGATGCGCCGTTAAGACTCAGTATTCGTTAAACATTTTTGCCGACATGTCTATGACATTCACGCTGACCGGGAAGAGTAGCGTCCTCGCGGCACACTACCATCCAGCCATAGATTTGAGCGACGTTGATTACGAGCTCGGTCTAACGAATTTTGAGACTTATCATATGATGTCGAACGTGAATTCCTCGAATAATAAATTTTATTTCGATGAGGATGACACGGAAATTACGATTCCCGAGGGATCATACGAGATACACGCAATACACGAGTTTTTGAAACGTACAATTTCACGGAAACGTCCGCGACGCGTAGTTCGCTCCGGCAATCGTGTCGACAAACGCGGTGATATCACGGTGATATCGCGAGAGGAGACCGTTCGAGCGAACGGTGACAAAGACGAGGCTGTAGAATACCCGATAGTGCTTCGTGCTAATTACAATACGATGAATAGCGAGATCAAGTGCGCTTTCAGAGTAAACTTTAACAAACCCAACAACATTGGATCGCTGCTGGGATTCTCGTCGAAGCGTATATTGCAGCCGGGACAGTGGCACCAATCGGACATACCGATTAATATCATCAACGTAAACATTATCCGCGTAGAGTGTAACGTGACCGCTGGTGCGTACAGCAACGGCAAACGCGTTCATACGATTCATGAATTTTCACCGAGCGTGCCGCCGGGATATAAGATATCAAAAACGCCGGCGCAGATCATTTACCTGCCGATCATCGCGCGGAGCATTACGGATCTAACGATACGCATCGCGGATCAAGACGGACGATTGCTCGATTTTCGAGGAGAAGAGATCACCATCAGATTGCACGTACGACGGCGACAAAATTAGCGTGCGATACATGAGATGCTCGTGTTGAGCGGAGCGAAAGACGCGAGAGATAACGCGAGGCCAGCGACAACAACGTCAACATTCGCTAATATCCGATCATCCGGTTGCACCAAGAAAAAGAAACTCAACGCGTCAAACGTTGAATTTTTACAATCTTTGGGATTCGCGGTGCGAAATATCTGAGAAAACATGACCGATATCCTTAACATCGAAGGCGAGCCGGTCTTTGACGATCGTATCGTCAAGATCGAGACTCACACGTACAACCCGTACGCCAACACGACGTTTGAGTATAGCGACGAGATACGAATACCCATACAACAACAGGATCTGTATACCTTGCCGTATGAGAGTTTTCTATACATCGAGGGAAAACTAAAGATAAACAAAACAGCTGAAGGGTTTGATGTGGCACTGGGAAATAATTGCGTCGCGTTTATGTTCGATGAGATTCGATTCGAACTCGACGGTGTGGAGATTGATCGTAGCAGAAATGTGGAAATAACGATATCATCCGATAAAACGGTGATTATGAGGAACGCCGGCTGGAATGCGCAGACTAACGCGAATGGAAACTTCAATTTTTGTGTACCGCTCTACATGTTATTGGGATTTTGCGAGGATTACAGACGCGTGGTGATTAACGCTCGTCACGAGTTGATCTTAATACGATCGCGTAACGACAACAATTGTCTGCTTGGAAATTTGGCGCTGGAGCCTGCGATCGACATATTCAAGATACAATGGCGAATGCCACACATCGTATTGAACGAGATTAACAAGCTGTCGATGCTGCGCGCCTTGGAAAGCGGACGATACCTCAGCATGGGTTTTCGCTCGTGGAATCTGCACGAATTTCCGCTATTGCAGCGTACAACCAAGCATTCGTGGTCCATTAAAACCGCGACTCAGCTGGAGAAGCCGCGATACGTTGTCTTCGTTCTGCAGACAGGCCGGAAGAACGTCATGTCCGAGGATACGAGTCGATTCGACCATTGCAAATTGACCAACGTGAAACTCTATCTGAACTCGGAATGTTATCCGTACGACGATATGAATCTAGATTTCGATAAAAACAGATGGTCGATTCTGTACGACACGTACCAGCGTTTCTGCAAAAACTATTACGGATACGAGTATCTCGAACCGAGTCTCACAGTCACGCAGTTTCTACTTAACGGTCCGTTCGTGATCATCGATTGCTCTCGACAAAACGAATCGGTCAAGAGCGCAACCGTGGATGTGCGATTGGAATTCGAGTGTAAGGAGAACGTGCCGCCGAATACCACTGCGTACTGTCTCATCATACACGATCGCGTGATTCAGTACAACCCGTTGACCAACGTTGTGCGCAAAATCACCTAAGTGTGTGGGATGAGATGATATAAAACCAATAATGCATCAGGATCAATCGCAGGCTTCTTCTTCTTCTCGACGTGCTGATATAAAAAGAAAAACGTTATGTCCGTACCAACGTTCGTGGACCTACAAGGATTCTTCGTCGGGATGAAATTTGTTGTAAAGGAGGTGGCGGTGCTGAGAAAGGGGACCGTTCTGGCGCATTACATTTTTACATACCCCCTACCATGGAATCTCCTCACAAAATCCGACAAATCATGCGGTTCCTAGCTGATCGCGAATCACCATGGATTACGATGGGAAGACGGAAACGTGCCGTACGGCATGGCTAAACGCTTGATTACATCAGCCGTGCTTGGTACGGAAGAGGATGACGAGACGTCGACTCTCGTGTACGTCAAGGGATGCCAGAAACGAGAATGGCTGGTGGATTTGCTTGAGAATCTTGCGAGAGAAAATTTAATCATCGAGACTTTGGATGCGGATTACGAAGATATTGAATCTTTAAATAATCTAGATGTTACTAATACTATACGATGCGGAAAACATGTTAAGAATTGCGCATTACAGAATGTATTAAAAATATTTAGCTGGTGGTCGCAACGCCAAAAAAAATTGCAATATTTTTATAAATAAAATCTGTAAACGTATTTAATGTTTTTTATTTCTTATTCTCCCCACTCCTTTCCTCGCGAGTCGTTTCTAAGAATTCTTTTTAACGTTGACCGTTTCCCCTTCTCCTAAATTTTCAGAGCAATAATCTCCCATCGCATCATACGTTGACCGTTTCCCCTTCTCCTAAATTTTCAGAGCATTGATCTCCCACCACATCATACTTTTGAAAAATAAGCGTCACGTATATTCGGTTAATTTTTATACGATCAGTGTCGTGTCAACTGCTAGTACCAACGGTCCACTTCTCATAACCGACAGACAAAATGTACTCCGCTGAAAGAAGCACCAGCAGCGGTTGCAAACGCGTGAATTACTACGTTCCACGAGACGAAATTAAGCCGTGCAAGAAACCACGAGATGAAATTAAGCCGTACAAGAAACCACTTGATTTGTAAATATCACAAATGTTTCATACATATATATATATATTTCATATATGTTTTTTCCATGCTATTTTATATTTTTTGTATTTTTTCAGATGCGATAAACCTCGTTGTATACCACGTATTTTGGTACGCAGATTTGCTTTGACGCGTACTGCTTATAAATATTTGGATATTGGAATCAGCGTTGGAATAACATCTTACGTGGAATTGCATCTCGGCGATAACCGAGGCAATCAAATCGTATTATCTATCGACACATGGAAATCGCTAATGCTGAAACGAGCGGACGTTGAACGACTTGTGCAAACGTCCGATCATGCACCAATATGGATTAACGATTTAACAATTGAGATTGTTAAAATAAGTGATGCGAGTGTTGTCAAACTTACGTTGCGCGATTCTTGCTTGTACATGAAACCGTCAACTATATTTTTCTTATTCGAACTCGAACACTGTGTTAATCACGAATATTTGAAGCTGTGCGAGAATTTAGAAGCCGTAAATGAGAGTTTCGATCAATATGTTCGGAGTTTGCAAAGTAATATGTTTGGCGCCGAGAGAGATTCTGCGGTCAAAATCTTGCGCGAAGTCTATGATAAAACATCTATCATAGATTGCGAACTATTAGCTTATGCTGTGGATGAACTTTTGTCTGAAACCTTGAGACGAGGTGATGTATGGTAATATAAATAAATGTGTTAATAAAAAATGAAAAAAATGAACAAAATGATTATTTCGCTACCCTTCCTCGCATATAAGATAGATATGTAACTGTGGCGCGACCGGGTGGGAGAAGGATAGCGCGAGGCGTTCGCGAGTAGGAAAAGGATAGCATTCTATGGGTGTGGGAGAAGGATAGCGCGAGGAACGTCCAAAATATAATTAATATTTCGTGCGGAATATTTTATATCCGATGCATACAATACTAAGAAGCTCTATATAAAACAATATGAAGAGACCACCGCGATGGTTCTATTTTGTTTATAATAAATTATAGCAGCCGGACATCGGCGCTAGCCTTATCATCTTTTTACGAAATTCGATAATGCTGCACGTGCAATAATGCAGTGTGAGACGATATTTATTTATAATGTTTATAAATTCGAACAGCCGGACATCGGCACTCGCCCTTTGTAATACACCGCGCTGTTTATGCTCCCGCGATAAGCTCCCCCGCCCGCGTGACATCATTCCCCCGCGTCGCCAAAATCCCCCTCCGCCCGCGTGACGTCATGCCCCCTCGCCCGCGCGGGACCCCCCCTCCCTCACCTCCCCTCAGAGGACCTAGCTTAGAACTCTCTTAGTATCACTACTGGTAAATAAAAAATACGCATTGTAAAATGTTTTTGTAATACATACTTGAAATATTATGTTTTCGAGTTTGAGAATAATCGTAGTCTTCTTCTTCGGTGCTGAAGCGATTATATGAAACATGTTGTCTGTGGCCTCGCCCCAGTCTTTCTTCATCAGTTGTGTAATATGTAGCATCTGCTGCACTTTTACGAGCTGATTCGAGAGATGCTACAGTGAAGGAAAAGAAATTATTATTAACATTTGTACATATACATTATGATGAGAACAAAAATGTTTTGTCGGTTCTAGCATAGTTCTAAGTTCTAACAATAATTTGAAGTCCAAAATTCAATAGTTAATATTCATTATACAAGTGAAAGTTAAAGTGTTTATTACTTTCCAGTATTTGACGACATATTGATCAAAATAAAATCTATAGTTATATGTATTGTAAATACAATATAATATATGTTATAAGAATATATATAAAATATACCATGCTACTTAAGTAACTACATCACAAATGCAAGCAAGATCTTTGCACGAGAAAGAATAGTTTTTTTACATTATATAATATAAAAGAACAAGATACAAATGCATAAATACTTACTACAGTATTTTATGATATCAACATCATATCTAATCCATGTATCATAATTGGGGCTTGCACAATTTGCTATTAATAGTTTGCTATTTGCCGTTCGAGGCGGCCACCAGCATTGCTGATTATCATCCTCTTCTGTCATAAGCCATGCTGTTGGAATTTCAGAAAACGTGCAATCTGACAAAAATTTTACCACTGCGTATTGTTTATTTCTTGCTGCCATGTCTGATGTTATACAATCCATATAATCTAAAAAAGAAAACATGTTTTAATTTGTATTGATTGTCTTACAAATGAAAGTTGTCAACCACTTGTTGACAGCAAGGGACAAAATGTTTAGCTTAGCATATAGTAAAATATAATCTAAAATATATCATATATTAAAAACAATATGACGTTTTCTATTAAAATAATGTCATTAAAATTTGTATTTTTAAACTTTGTTCTGACAAGATATTATATTAATGATATCAACTGTAAAAGTTGTTGTATTGGTAAGCTATATAACATGTACACTTACCAACGGCATAGTACACTTTTTTGTTAATGCATTTCAAAATGCAAGTATTCAATAGGACAACATATTTTTTAATGCTTTTCGAAAAATAATTATTCTTATTGATACATGCTAATTGCATTGCAAAATTCATCCATACAAACATATATATATAGTCTTATTGGCCACTATACTACATTCATCTTTCAAACAATAATCATCCACAAAGATTTTAGACTTACGGTATTTATTTAATTCAAAGACAAAAGTTGATGTTGCGATTACTAATATTGTGTATTATTGTCTGTATTAGTAGGTTTATATTATTAAAAGTCAGAAATAATGACAAAATAATAAAAGAAATGATAAAGATATTAAAAAGAAATCGATATAAATATTCTTCACTATAACCATTTACTGCATCTCATTACAAGTGAGTTAAATGAGCGGTATTGTAACATAAGAATCAATCTCGTTAAAATTTATTATTTTTAAACATTTATTTTTTATTCGCATTACTGGAACTTGTATAACATTTGAGATGGTACTGCTTGATATTAAAAATATATCAAGTTTTTTTGAATCGCATGGTGTAGTGAAAAAAGATGTTGGGTTTAAGAAATGTTTTGCACGAATAAATTTGTTGAATTATGTCCGTAATAAAAACAACCGAGCTGTCGTCAAGTAACACACAATTATCAGTATTATTCACTACAATTTTATAATTTTTAAATCGTAGGTAAGAAATACTGTTATTGTTTGCGTAAATAATTGTGGGATATTGTACTATTTGATGTGGTCGAACTGGAAGCTGCAATTCTTCAAACACACGATTTGATATTTCCTCTAACGGTTTCCCACATAGATGTAATTTTTTCTTTATTTTCTGCATATGATTTTCAAATTTAAAACAATTAAAATTTTCTAAAGAACCAAATGTTTGTATATCGCTAGAAAGGTGAAGGAGATTGTGAACATTGTACGAAAGATATTCATTACCATAAATACTCCCGAAATTTGAAACAAACCACAATAATAATGAATTTGCATAAGAGTTGAATGTCACACAAAGTTCTGGCTCAATTAATATTCTTATAGCTATACTAAGAGATAGAAAATGATTATAACAAATCGGAGATAGAACTGATTTCATTATTACTATACCGGTATAAAGTAAAAATTGGCGGAATTCTGTAGCCTTCCATCTATCAATATCACATAGAGCTCTAGGTTTTCTTGCAAATTCAGATGGAATACTTTATCGCGATTAAATTGCGTGAAACTGAATTTATATCTTCTTTTGGTAATCTGATATTTTTATTTCCTTTGACCCATAATTGTAGCATTCGTTTCATTACACCTAAGCAAACAAGATGCATATAATCAAGCGGAATTTGTGATACCATACCAATGTTGAGTTTTTCTAATATCGAATCGCCAGTATGATGTTCTATTTGAGTCCGATGTTTGAATGTATCATTTGTACGTAACGTGTTATGAATTTCAGGATAAGTAACTCTATTTTGCACAAAATTTCCTTGTATACATTTCAAACATGCAAAATATCCCGTGTGACCTTTTGTATATGTAACAAATGATTTTGCTGGAGCATCACATAATATTGCATTAATAGTAATTGTATATGTTCTATTAAAAACAGTTATACCACTTTGGGCAAGGTAAATAAATTCATTTACAAAGTCCGTGAGAAATTCGTTTGCATCGCTGGGTTTATGCATACCGTGATATATACCAATTATTATTGGCGATGTGTAAACATCGATTCCTTCAAGAGATGCCATTATGGGCCAGAATTGACTACCCGAACTTTTTGAAATGGGTAACCCATCTATATTAATGTTTAATTTTATTTCGTTCGTTTTTATAAATTTATAATATGTTTGTATAGATCGTTTCAGTCCAGAGGAAATACCAAAATGTACATAGTGACCACCACTGAGACCCTTAATATTCTTAGACGCGTTTCTTGGTGTGTGAACTAAAATCCTAACATCTTTAGGTAATTCAACATGACCATGTTTCCTCAGAATTTGAAGTAATTCATTGGCAGCACTATGTAAAATATTATATTCGATAATGAATGTTTGTAAATCTTTGCTTAAACTAGAATTATCAGAACTATCTACAAATTCAGGAATGTTATCTGATGAGTCAATGATATATTCTTGGTCATTTTCTGTATCAGAATCTGTACCAGATTCTGTATCAGATTTTGTATCAGAATGCAATTCAGAAGATAATTCGTTGAGATCTTCTACTAATATATTACGAATTGTACAAGTGTTATCATTTTCAATAGAATTTGCCGATTCCTCTGTAACATTAGGTACTGTAGAATTTGAGTTGACTAATTGTAATGAATCTGAAATTCTACTATTATTTTATTCACGATTAATTAATTGATTCTTTCGTCTTTTTGATAAATACCGTATATCTTTAGGCATTATGAAATCTGTATTTGTAAATAATCTGAAAAATATTTTAGCACACTGTGAAAATGCGTTTCAGCACTGATAGTACAACAAAGCTGCAAGAATTATTGAAACAATTCAATTTTACATTATTGTTTCAATGAGTTTTGAATACAAGATTTTTGTGTTTGTTGATAATTCAGAAATATGTCCATTATCAAATAAATTGCAATATAACCATATCAATTTCAAAATTAGTTCAGAATTCTGTTCTCTCTATAGTTACATTAAGAAGTAAAAATTATTATATTATCATATTTGTTACTTTAAATATAAATTTTAAATATGAAATATCAGTTCCTATATTTCTATATTAACGTTCTTTCCAATAATGACCCAGATAGGAAAACATGCAGAAAAATTGTAGCATCATTTTAATTTTAAAATATAATGTATAATATATTATATCATAATTCCAAATTTAAATTTTGAGGTCATTCATTTTAAATTTGAATTATTAACATATATAGCAATCTTTCTAAAATTGACGCCTAAAATAAATGCTTGTATAATTGTAGTTATTAGAGCGACTTATCTAGCACAATTATTGCTGAATACATTTTAGAAATTAATTTTGTAATTATTATGAGAATTATTACAGTATAAAATTATATAATTATTATTTAAGCATTCTTAAATCTAAAATTTTACAAAGAAATTTGAGATAGCATGAAATTATTCAATATAATTTGTAATAAACCGCTTTCGCGAGGCGGTGACGGATAACTCGGTCGGGATCCGGGGCTCGTGAAAGAGGGTATCGAGATACGAACGAAAGTAGTGTTTAAGAAAATATAATTTATTGCGTGTTAATGTGTGTTTGTACAGTGTGCGTGTATATATATATAAACGAAGTGTGCGAGTGGTCGTGTGTATATGTGTGCATGTGAGACGTTTGACGAGTGAGTGAGCGCGCAAATGTATAACAATAATTAGTTGGGCGCAGAGTGTCGAATGTAAGCTCGTTATGTATGAGCGAATGGTACAAGCGTGTGAGTGCGTGTCGGTGTATCGCGGTGTGTGTGTAGCGGTCGCCCGTACGGCGATGCGGCGGTGTGCGATGTATAAATGATTATAATCGTTTGAAGATAGATATTATATAAATGCGTGTACAATGCTGAACGGATCGTGGTGCGGTCGTATCGGGTGCGGTGCATTCAATGCAACGCACGGATGCGTTGCGCGGTTCGCAATTTCGGCGGATCGATAGAATATCGATTACGGATCGCGGCCAGCGATTTCGGCAGAGGCCGTTAGCTATCGAGCGTAATTTCGGTCGGCCCGGTGGGCGGTCCTTTTACGCGTCGGTATTGATCGCGTATGTCGATCGGTGTCGCGGTAGGGATGTGGATCATCCCCCGGCGCGGGACTTAGCGCGCCGTATCAATGGCGAGTCCGGATGTCGTAATGGCGGTCGCGGATGTCTTCGATAAGCGCGTATAGCGCTTCTGTATTACGTCGGGATGGTGGTCTTTCCCCGTGGAATTGCAGGAGTGCAACGGCTGACGAGAACACCCGTCGATGGGGAACTCCCCACCACTGGCAGATCGCCGTTGCACGTAGATGGTCGGATTTCTGCGAGGTGTCGAGAACTCTCGACGGGGACGAGTACGCCCGTTCCCGTTTGCCTCTTTTAATCGGTTTCGGAAGGATCGCTCTCGGAGATGCCGCAAACTCTCGGCGGAGGCTGAGTACTCCCAACCCCGTTTTCTCTCTATCTGAGCGGTTAAGGATCTAGGCGGTTTCCAGGCGTCTTACAGACTCTGGCGGTGCGGAAGATCTGGTCTAGATGTTCAGAAACGCGCTCTATTTATACCGGTTTTCGGCGCGCGCGTCTGCGTAATTCGCCTATTGTTCTAATCTGGTTTATCGTTGAAACGGCGACTCCGGTATTTTCGGTAGCGGTCGGTCGGTTACCCGAGCGCGTCGGCGGTTCTCGATGTTTTCGCGCGCCTAACGGCGGTTAGATGTTTACGCGTTTCTGATATTATTTAAAAATGGGCGCTCAGCGCCTCCGCATTTGCCCGACCGGTGTTCGTCGGGCGGCGGACTTCCGGCGGATCGGCGGCCGGGTACGGTCTAGTAACGATGGGGGGAATGCATCGTTACATCACCCCCCCTCGTAGGATATGCCTGAATTTAGAGGCATTCGGTGACGTGATGTTTACGTCCTCGCATTCGGTCGCTCGCATTTAATTTAAACGGCGGCGGTATCGGAGTTCTCCGTTCTTTGAGAACCTCATGACCCAGTTGCCTTGCGGTGACCGGATCTTATACTTCCGCGAGACGTGCACGGCGAAGTGTGGAACATCGAAAATAATTCCGGGTTCCCCCTGGACTCGGATCGGCGGTGGCGGTAGCGGTCCCGTCGGCATGAGTAGGCGAGGCGGCTGGTCTCCTTCGCCCTTTTCCTCCTCGGTTTCCCGCGGTCTCTTGCGGGCCGGAGTGCTCGCTGGTTGACGCGAGCGGGCAGGCGGCGGTGGTGGAGCCTGCATCAGCTGCTCCATTTTCAGCTGATTGACGCGGTCGGAGCGCTGGATTAGCGTCCCGATTTTTGGCGGTCGGCTTGGCGGTCGGGCGGCTGGGCCGGTCGACGGACGGTCGGTCGTCGGCGGCTTTTCATTGCCGGTTCGGCTGGTGTTCGGCGTCGGCGGCTGGTATTGAAATCCTGGGTCGTCCAGGATCTCGTCGATGGCAACTAGGATGCTTTCGTGGTCGCACATCTTTGCTATCTGTGCCGTTAAGGCTGGAGTTCGGCTGTTTATTCTTCCCCGTCGGTAGTGGGGGTATCATCGTCGTCCTCGGGGTTGTTATTGTCGCCGTTTTGTTTGATTTTTGCGACTTTGAGATCCTGAATGTGTACATGTTTGTACCACTTTCCCCGCTTGCTCCTCAGGTCTGCGATTACCGGCGAGATAATTCGGCGAACTTCGAGCGGCCCGATATATTTTTGCGCAAGTTTTGCGTTGAAATTGTCGGCTCGGTGGTCTGGCGGTTGGGCCGGTGGGCGGTCGGACGGTCGTCGGCGGTTGCTGCGGGCTGGACGGTCCTGGCAACGGAGGTGCATCGGCTGGTGCGGTCGGTTGCTGGCCATCGCTGGCTCGACGAGGTCAACGGTGGCCTGCTCCCCAGACTGTTGGACGCTAGTCGGTCGGTCGTAGAACTGGTGTATGCGATTCGGGTGTATCTGGTATCGGTCGGTCGGTACCCGGGCGCATCACCGATTCTCGGTGATTACGTGCGCCCAACAGTGGTTGCAGGTTCTTCGCCTTGTGACCTAAATTCGTCAGGGTGCGCATCGACGTACGTGGATACTCCTCGTCGGATATCATCGAGCGCACCAGCGACGTCGAGCGTCTGGGTCGGTTGGCGGACGGTCGGTCGTCGGCGGTCGGTCGGTGGTTGATCGGTGGCGTCTGGCATCGTACCCCCTGGTGGCTGGTGCGGTGTTGTGCAGTGACTAGCCTGGTGCGGTCTTGTACTGGACGTTGAGAGCTCAACGAGGTCGATGGTGCCCCGCTCCCCAAACCGTTGGACGTTAGTCGGTCGGTCGTAAAACCGGCGGGCGCGACTCGGGTGTATCTGGTATCGGTCGGTCGGTACCCGAGCGCGCTACCGATTCTCGGTGACCACGTGCGCCCAACGGCGGTGGCAGGTTCCATTCTCGTGTCGCTGGCTCCCTTGATTCGGACTATTCTGTCGGCGTCGTCTAGCCGTTCGTGGGTGGTATCTGGCGGAGTATCCCTGGCGGCTGGTGCGGTGGGTCGGCTGGTGCGGTCTGATGTCGGACGTTTCAGGCTTGGTGAGGTCGACGGTGGCCTCGTGTACGGCTGGGTTGCTGGTGCGGTGGTCCGAGCTGGTACCGTCTTTCGTTGTTCGGCTCGCTCCTTGCCGTGGAACCGGCGCACGCGACTCGGATGTATGCGGTATCGGTCGGTCGGTACCCGAGCGCGTCATCGGTTCCCGGCGGTTACGCGCGCCCAACGGCGGTCTTCCGGCGGGTCGGCGGGTGGTTCGGTCCGTCGCCTTGTGCTCTGACTTCGGCGCGGGGTACGTGTCGGCGCACGCGGATACCCGTCATCGGATCTCATTGAGCGTACCGGCTGTGTCTAGGCCTTGCCTGACGGCGACCTTGGTCATCTTGGGGTCGGTCGTATATCCACCCTTTCATTTCCGCGTCACACTCTTTTCGTCTCACGTAGATAGGGTTCGTGTCTCGATACGGTCAGGTAGAAACGGTCCCTGTTCGGGCGCCAATGTAATAAACCGCTTTCGCGAGGCGGTGACGGATAACTCGGTCGGGATCCGGGGCTCGTGAAAGAGGGTATCGAGATACGAACGAAAGTAGTGTTTAAGAAAATATAATTTATTGCGTGTTAATGTGTGTTTGTACAGTGTGCGTGTATATGTATAAACGAAGTGTGCGAGTGGTCGTGTGTATAT
This sequence comes from Formica selysi, assembly GCA_009859135.1. NCBI lineage: Eukaryota > Metazoa > Arthropoda > Insecta > Hymenoptera > Formicidae > Formica > Formica selysi. The sequence goes on along the minus strand of WHNR01000029.1, from coordinate 188,516 downwards.
GTGTGCGTGTGAGACGTTTGACGAGTGAGTGAGCGCGCAAATGTATAACAATAATTAGTTGGGCGCAGAGTGTCGAATGTAAGTTCGTTATGTATGAGCGAATAGTACAAGCGTGTGAGTGCGTGTCGGTGTATCGCGGTGTGTGTGTAGCGGTCGCCCGTACGGCGATGCGGCGGTGTGCGATGTATAAATGATTATAATTGTTTGAAGATAGATATTATATAAATGCGTGTACAATGCTGAACGGATCGTGGTGCGGTCGTATCGGGTGCGGTGCATTCAATGCAACGCACGGATGCGTTGCGCGGTTCGCAATTTCGGCGGATCGATAGAATATCGATTACGGATCGCGGCCAGCGAGTTCGGCAGAGGCCGTTAGCTATCGGGCGGTAATTTCGGTCGGCCCGGTGGGCGGTCCTTTTACGCGTCGGTATTGATCGCGTATGTCGATCGGTGTCGCGGTAGGGATGTGGATCATCCCCCGGCGCGGGGCTTAGCGCGCCGTATCAATGACGAGTCCGGATGTCGTAATGGCGGTCGCGGATGTCTTCGATAAGCGCGTATAGCGCTTCTGTATTACGTCGGGATGGTGGTCTTCCCCGTGGAATTGCAGGAGTGCAACGGCTGACGAGAACACCCGTCGATGGTAGGGAACTCCCCACCACTGGCAGATCGCCGTTACACGTAGGTGGTCGGATTTCTGCGAGGTGTCGAGAACTCTCGACGGGGACGAGTACGCCCGTTCCCGTTTGCCTCTTTTAATCGGTTTCGGAAGGATCGCTCTCGGAGATGCCGCAAACTCGCGGAAGATCTGGTCTCGATGTTCAGAAACGCGCTCTATTTATACCGGTTTTCGGCGCGCGCGTCTGCGTAATTCGCCTATTGTTCTAATCTGGTTTATCGTTGAAACGGCGCGCGCGACTCGGGTATTTTCGGTAGCGGTCGGTCGGTTACCCAAGCGCGTCGTCGGTTCTCGATGTTTTCGCGCGCCTAACGGCGGTTAGATGTTTACGCGTTTCTGATATTATTTAAAAATGGGCGCTCAGCGCAACCGCATTTGCCCGACCGGTGTTCGTCGGGCGGCGGACTTCCGGCGGATCGGCGGCCGGGTACGGTCTAGTAACGATGGGGGGAATGCATCGTTACAAATTTATAAATACAAATTTTTTTTTAGTAAAAGATATGTGTCTTGCAATATCACCTTAACATAATTATCGCAAGTGTCCTATCTGAGTATGTATAAGTCATAATACTAATATAACTTTAATTAATAAGCAAACACAGATATAAAATTGTAAATGTCGGAATCAATTAACCTTTTACTTACTGTATGCGATTAATGGTTTCACTTTTCACTTTCTCTCCGTCAAAGACAAGGCCCTGCAATATTGGAACGTAGAATGTAATATTAATTTCAGATATAAACGTACTGATATTTTTTTAGCTATTGCATATCAAAAATTACAGTTCATAATTATAAAAAAAATTATGAAAATGTGATAAGGAATATATTTTTTTTCATTGTTGAAAAGAGGAAAATATTTTTGAAGTTTAGAGAGATGTATTATACCTGCACTGTTATATTCTAGCGAAAACAGGAAAGTGCTTTTAAAGTTTAATGAGACATTAATTGTGAAATTCACAATTAATCCAGGTTTTATCATTATAATGTAATCGCTGTCTACAATATAACCTCAATTTTTCTAGCAACGATGTAACATAATAAGAAGAACAAAAACATTAAGAAAATTAAATGTATGCCGCAATATTTTTGTTGACTTACGTACATATATCGATAATCGATATAAATTGAGACATAATTACTTACATGATCGCAACCTGAACGGAGAGCGGGAAGAAAGCCAAAGAACACCACGTGTACTAACTTCTTATTTGTCTTATATATTATTTTTCTTTACTTGAGGATACGTTGACACACGTAATAGCGGCGAAGTTGTACGAGTACAGATCAAACACAAATGGAACACAAGTCAGATTGCGAATCGTGACCGCAGACAACGATAGATACACACAAAATATGCGCCGTCTTGTCTCGTAATTCAATGTTCAATTTATTGTTGCTACGAGCAGTTGCCGGTATAGGGTACAGGTCGCTTTCTAGCATGAGCCAATCAGGGTCAATTATGGCATCACATGACACTACCGTGAGCGCGAGAGTCGCTCGACAACCAATTATAGATGTAGTAGCCGTTGCGCGCGTAAACAACGAGAAGCGTACGCAACATGTGAATATAACGTGTGTACGCCGGAAAACTTAAGTTAGGATTAATAATTTCTTTCTTTTTTAATAAACAAGGAGAAGAGAAAAGCTTTGAAACATTTGTAACGTCAAGTGAAAACGAAACATTCGACAAGCACTTTACATATATATATAACATAACATGAATATAACATCTATATATAACACATTATACAACATCAAAGTAATCATAACATAGCATTTGTAATATTATGTATTATGTTCCAGTTATATAGCTGTTATACTGTTATAACCAGTAAATAACACAGCTATAAAACAGGTTTAAAACAGTTATATTATAGTTATAAAAAAAATTATGTAATCACAATGTTAATAACGTGTAACAGCCATTATATTACGTGTTATTTCTGTGTTACATAACAGTTATCTGTGTTTGCTGGGTATGAACGCGCGGCAATGACAATTGCCAGGGAGATTTTCCCAGACGCACGATTAACCGGCTATTCGTTTCATTTCAATCAAGTACGTATAGAATTTCTATAACAACTAAAATGCTGAATATTTAGTAATCTTGAAAGTTTTTTCCACACAATTTACATGCTTGCTAGTTTATATTTAAATATTATTTTTTGTGTAGGCCGTATTAAGATGTTGGAAAGGCTTAGGATTAACAGCAGCTCCAAGGAAAGTTCTTGGTCTCACTATGGCTTTACCGTTGGCTCCGGTTGATATGTTCGAGCGAGGAATACAAATAATTCAAGAAGATGCCGATACGGTATCGACACAATATCCCGCTGTGTTGCAATTTATTTCTTATTTGAGATGTACTTGGCTTCCTTTAAAGGATAAAGTCTCTGTTTTGGGTACATCCATACGGATAAATAATTTTGTAGAAAGTTTCCATTTTGCAATTTTTCGCAGATTTGGTGGAATTCATCCCAATATTTGGAATTTTCTCCGTACGTATTACTTATTATTACTATATCTTTTGTGCACTACTGCATAAATATATTTTATAATACGACTTTTGCAGATAATCTAAGTAGCTTGATCACCGATCAGGAAATAAATATTGCTAGACTGGCAGAAGGTCATAGAGTGAAGAGAGTACGGGTCAAACATAATATGATTCGCGACAAACGCATTGCGGAGATGCAGTCGTTGTTGATCTCGGGAAGGTAATTCACGTTTTCTTTATTTAGGCAATCTTGCGATAAAAAGACAAGAGTCATTTTCTCACAATTTTAAAATCATTTCTTGAGTCATATGAACATTAAATTACAACACATGTATGTTAAATTACTGCATAGTTTTTTATTCTTTTATATTCATATATTTACATATTCTATATTGTTATAGGTATTCATTGAAAGAATTTCTGTTTGCGTTCAGTAATGCAACAAGATTACCTGAAGAGAATATTGGTTAGTTTTTAAATATACATATATTACATTTTATTTAAAAAGTATTATATACTAATGTATATATATATACATATACATATACATATATACAATTTGATGTAGCAATATATCATACATATATATTTTGCGAATTAAGAAGAAAGAAAAAATGTTTATGTTGCAGATTTACCGGATGATGTGGATAACGAAGAAATTGCAGACGGCAACTTGTTTGACGCGTATACAGGTATCGCATATTTCAATATTTTAACTTTGCCATTTTTATTTTTTCGTTATTTAATTCTGATCGTTAATTTACATGTCTATTTGTACTTTAACAGTAATGTTGTACCATTTTTTACAAATTATTTTATATAATATAATCTATATTTTGTTATTTATATTTTTTCCATTTTTTGTTTAACAGATTTTATGTTTTGTTTAGTCTTGCATATCTTTTAATCATTATATTTACCACTTACAGTGGAGCGATCTGTGCCTGTATCACATGTTGACGGTGAACAAGGACGGTATAAGTCCGATACGTACAATCCATAGAAATGAAATGTCAAGTAGACACAGTTTATCACCACATATCTCTGAAACACTTCGAGAGCGAGATCGTATGGCTGGTAGTGAGTTTCATCCTCCTAATTATAAAATTTTTGTAAAACTTTTATGAGAAAGAGAGGGAGAGAGCGAGATTTTCATAAAATAAAAAAGCTTGGGTAAATATGCATAAAAGGTTACACCTCACCGATTTTATCGCCACTTAAATATGTTGTAGAGGAGGTTCTTCTGAGTAATTCCCCGCAAGAAAAAAGTGGGGGAAAGCATTCGTTTAGAAGATATAATAAATTGAAATTTTACAATTTTGTAACGGCAGGGCCGTTACTACGGCCATTGTATATAGCCGACCGTTGTATAGAGCCGTGAAAATATACATATATATACACCTGGTCTGCTTATTAACCCAGCTTTACCTATCCTGCCCGCCGCCATCTTGCTTAATGCATGCGCGTTCACTCTCGGCATGCGCTCTCGATCACCAGCACGCGCTATCTCGCTCAGCATGCGCTCTCGCTCGCCGACACGCTCTGTCTCGCTCTCGCGGGGTCCCCACGCGGTACCGACTCCCACAGCCGGACCGACGGCGCACAGTGGGGGCCGCCGGCCGGGTATATAAGCCCGGCCGGCCGAGACATCGGGACCAGATCCTGTCCCGACATCCAGCTCCAGACACCGACCTGCCTAATACCTACTACCTCTCGGGGACGAGGTTTCTCTCGTCTCTGCCGGGTTTCGCCGGCTCTCTCTACCTTCGGGCTGAGGTTTCGCTCAGCCCCGTCGGGTTTCGCCGACTCCTGTCACCACTCCTCGGGCCAAGGTTTCTCTTGGCCCTGTCGGGTTTCGCCGGCTCCTAACACCTACCCGGGCTGAGGTTTCGCTCAGCCCTACCGGGTTTCGCCGGTTTCCGTTACCAAGGTAGGCCCGACGTGACACTCGGTACTACCCGCAATACCTCACCACCTAACCTAACCAATAGGATATAAGGTGCATGTAAATACCGCGTTGTACATAGTAGCCGCATGATAGAGATAAGCCTGATAGTAATAAAACTGGGTACCATTAAGTCCGCTAGTTATAAGGCCTGTTAGTCATAAGACCTGCCTAGTCATAAGTCCGCTAGCTATAAACGCTCGCTAGTAATAAGTCCGCTAGTTATAACCGCACGTTAGTACTAAGACCCGCCTAGTAATAAGCCCGCTAGTTATAACCGCACGTTAGTACTAAGACCTGCCTAGTAATAAGTCCGCTAGTTCTAATCGCGCCGTCAGCGCATGTAAATAAAACCGTCACCGCCTGCCTACCACGCCTGACGTTCGCTTCTCGCCGCTTTGCGCCCTTCGCTTCGCGCCTGCGCGCTGCGCTCCGCAGATCCTGCTATCAGCGGCCGCATTCACCGCACGCTATCGCCAGACTCTGCACGCTGTATCTATCTTTCTCTAACTGAATAAACTATCTCTTTCTACATATACTGTGTCTCGTAAGCTTGAGTCTCCCCTCCTCTCGAACCCGGACACCGACGAACCGATCTGAGCGTCGAGCGAGGTGACCGCGTTACATGGCGCCCGAACAGGGACCTGCTCCGTAGAGACTCCAGCTTGCGTGCGCAGCCCGATGAGAACCTCCTGGATATATGCGCTTACGAAAGTCCAGCTCGTGACTCTGCTAGTCAACCACGGTCTCGACAGTACCGGGAACATCGACGCGTTACGACAAAAACTGCGTGGATTCACTACGAAGAACCCCGCGCTATTCCCTGAACACAACTATACCGACATGCCGAACAAGGGGGAAACCACACCGGTGCGGCCCGAACCGACCCCAGACCATGCCGAACCCGCCCCGGAACATGCCGAACCGACGCTACCCGACCCTACCGCGGTCTTAGACCGAATCCGCAAATGGGGCCTCTGCTTCGACGGCAAAGACCCTTTCGCGTTTCTCGAGCGGCTGGACGAGCTTAAGCGATCCTATCGCTACGCCGACGAACTGTTTCTCCTAGGGTTACCCGAAATGTTGCGCGGGAATCCATTACTGTGGTACCGCAACAACTACGAGGACTGGACAACCTGGGACGACTTCTGCATCGCCTTCCGGCTGAAATACCTACCACTCGATTATCGCGACCAACTGCGGCAGGATGCCCAGGCCCGGAGACAAAGACCAGAGGAACCGTTCGACCATTACGCCACGGACCTGCTTACCATGATGAGGCGCGCCGGGGGCTACTCACCACAGGAGAAGGCCCGTTTGCTCTACAACAACCTCAACTCCAGCTACCAACTATATATCCGGCCGACCGAGGCCACTAGCGTCGCCGAACTAAGCACTAGGGCAGCCGAGCATGAAAAGGCCCTCCGCCGGCAGAGAGAAGAACGGGCGTTAACCCGGAGCATACCTAGCTCGCCGGTTGCCGCCGCCGCATACAGCCGAGAAGAATGCTGCTGGCGGTGCAAGCAGCGAGGCCACACGCGTCTAAATTGCCAGAGACCCCCGCGAAAGTTTTGCTCCCGCTGTGGCAAAGATGGCGTGTTCACCCGGGACTGCCATCCACCGGCGGGAAACGACACACGGGCCGGGGAACCAGCGGCCACCGCCCGTCCCGACAGAGCCACATAAAGTTCACGCCTAGGCCGCACATAAAAATACAGGTGCTCAAACGACACCTCTGGGCACTGCTCGATTCCGGCTCCGAGGTCTTCTTTGTAAGCCCGGCCACCGCGAAACGAGCCCAATACAGCGGCTGCCCCCCTAAGGGGGTAACCCAGCAGATCAACTTGGCCGACGGCACCACGGTTCAAATCGCGCAAACGGTAGACATACCAATCACCACTACCGACCGCACCGTGACCCACACATTCCAAGTAATGCCAAATCTCTCCGGACCGATTTTGATCGGCATCGACCTGTGGGCCAAACTGGGGGTCGCCTTACCCGCGCCGCCGACAGCCAAAACCAGCGACCAGCCCGTGGTGGGAGAAATCTCGGCCGGGCTGACACCACGCACCACTGCCGAGGACCAGCGGCTGAAGGAGTTTCTCCACCGGGAACTATCCGCCTTCAAGGCCGTGCGCGGCCCGACCGACCGCATCGAGCACCAGATCCGCCTGACGACCGACCAACCGATTAAGCAGCGCTACCGACCCCGTAATCCGGCCATGCAGGCCGTAATCGACCGGGAAGTCCGCAAGATGGAGGAGGCCGGCGTGATCGAACCGTCGCGAAGCGCGTGGAGCTCACCGGTGGTACTGGTCAAGAAGAAAGACGGCACCCACCGGTTTTGCATTGACTTCCGCAAGGTGAACGAAGTCACACATAAGGACGCCTACCCGCTACCACATATTGCGGCCACCCTAGACAAACTCCGGGGCGCCAGATATCTCACGACGTTGGACCTGAAGAACCGCTACTGGCAAATGCCACTAGCGCCCGAGAGCCGCCCGATCATGGCATTCACCGTACCAGGAAGAGGACTCATGCAGTTCCGTACCATGCCGTTCGGACTGCATTCGGCGCCCGCCACATTTCAGCGCCTCCTGGATTCGATCCTAGGGCCCGAGCTCGAACCAAACGTCCTTGTATACCTGGATGACGTCGTGACCAGCCCGACCTTCGAGGAGCACCTGAAGCATCTAGCCGAAGTCTTCCGGCGTCTACGAGCCGCCAAGCTCCGGCTGAACGCCGACAAGTGTCACTTTTGTCGAGACAGCCTCCGCTACCTGGGCCACATCATCGACCGCAGCGGAATCCGGACCGACCCAGCGAAAGTCAGCGCTATCGCCAATTGGCCAGCGCCCAACAATCTCCGGCAAGTCCGCCAATTCCTGGGCTTGGCATCGTGGTACCGACGCTTTATCGCGGACTTCTCCACCGTCACCGCACTCCTAACGCGCCTCACACGTAAGAACGCTCGCTGGGTATGGACCGAGGCCGAGAACGAGGCCTTCCAACGCCTCAAGGACGCCCTAACCTCCGCGCCGGTACTCGCGTGTCCCGATTTCGAACGGCCGTTCACCCTACAGACCGACGCCAGCACGCACGGTCTAGGCGCCGTCCTGACGCAACAGTTACCCGAAGGAGAACGGGTCATTGCGTACGCCAGCCGCACGCTCAACCACGCCGAGCGGAATTACAGCGCAACCGAGTTGGAATGCCTCGCCATCGTCTGGGGGATACGTCGGATGCGGGATTACTTGGAGGGGTACCGATTTACCGTGCTTACCGACTACCAAGCCGTCCGATGGCTCCAACGCCTGGAAGCCCCGTCAGGCCGACTGGCTCGCTGGCTATTTGAGCTCCAGCAGCACAACTTCGAGATCAAATATAGGCGAGGCATCCAGAATCAAGTGGCTGATGCTCTCTCTCGCCAGCCAGAGGCCGCTGCGGCACGACAAACGCCGCCCTGCACCTGGTATCGCCGGATCGAGCAAGACGTCCAGACCCGACCAACCGACCGGCCCGACTACCAGATACGCGACGGGCTCCTCTATCGGCATATACTCCACGACCTGGACTTCCGGGAGATGCCCGCGGAGGAACAGTGGAAACAATGCGTACCGACACCTGAACGCGCCGCCCTACTTCGACGATGGCACGACGATCCCGCCGCCGGACACCTAGGGACCGCCAAAACCATGGCTCGCATCGCCCAGCAATATTACTGGCCAGGGATGCTCCGGGAGATCGCCCGACACGTCCGCAATTGCGCGACCTGTCTGGCCCACAAGGTGTCGCAACAGCGACCCGCCGGGACGCTCCACACAGCGCCGGTCGCGGCGCCATGGCAGCAGGTCTCCATCGACCTGGTTGGACCACTACCTCGCTCCAACCGCGGACACACATGGCTCCTCACGATGCAGGACCGGTTTACAAAATGGCTCGAGGTCACACCACTGAGAAAGACCACCGCAACCAACGTCACCAGGGCATTCGTCGACCAGGTCATATACCGCCATGGTTGTCCGCAATGGGTCATCTCAGATAACGGGACCCAACTAAAGTCCAACCAACTGGAGAAGATGCTGACCACCTTCGGGATACGGCATCGTACGTCACCACCATACACGCCGCAGTGCAATCCGGTGGAGCGGGCCAACAGGACCATCAAGACGATGATCGCCCAGTACGTGGGCAGAAGCCAGAAAACGTGGAACGAGCACATCACCGCTCTCCAATACGCGTTTAACACCGCCTGGAGCGAGGCCACAGGACACACTCCCGCCTACCTGAACCACGGCAGGGAACTCGCCAGACCACACCGCGAAGATCGACGGCACCCAAGGGACGCCCCAGCGCCAGAAACGACGCACCGACACCTGCACGAGGCCTACGAACTCGTGAAGATAAGCCTGGCCTGTGCCTTTCAACATCAGGAGCGGCACTATAATCTCCGACGACGGGAGTGGAAGCCGAAGGTCGGAGAGTTGGTGTGGAAAAAGAACCACGTCCTATCCAACAAGGCGCAGGCGTTCAACGCCAAACTGGCTCCAAAGTTCGTAGGGCCCCTGGAAGTACGCAGAATAATCTCGCCCGTCATCGTTGACCTCCGGGATCGACGCGGACGCTGGCACGTCCACATCCAGGACCTGAAGGCGCACCCGGATTCGCCCCACAACGACGACGACCCGCCAAACCACGACCGGCCCCTGGCGACCTGCGCCAGCCTAACACCGGCCCTTACCGACAACTCGCGTCGGTACAAACACCGGCCCGTATCGGTAATCCACGTCGGTACGCAAGGAACGCCGCGATTACCGAGCGCGAGCGTCGGTATACGCAGAGAACTCCAACAACGGCCGGTAAAGACGCGATTACCACCCGTGAACGTCGGTACGCGCGAACCACACCCGGGAACCGCGCGATTACCAAGCATGGGCGTCCGAGCCCCCGAAACGCACGACCGAGGGCACAACCAGCCCGACAACGCGCCGCGAACCGCAAAAACAACGCGCCGCGACCCGCAAAACCAACGCGCCGCGACCCGCAAAAACAACGCACCGTGCATTCCACGCCGGCATATAAAAGCCCACGCGCCGAGAAAGCGAAAAGTTAGTGAGGCCGCAGCAATCATGCCGACCGAAGCCGAGCGACGACAGCTCGAAGAGCTGTTCGGAAGCTGGTCCGACGAAGACGAGGACCTTCCGGACGGCCCGGGACCGACGCCCGTCACCCCACCGAGGGGTTGGTCCACGCAGACGCCCGACCCGCCCCGACGACCCCCTCCACGGGTGGGAACCGCCATACAGCGGTCCGACGCGGACCAAAGGAGAAAGGCCGTTCTCCTGATGACGCCGCCGCACCACCACCGGATCGGCGCCGAGGCAAAGGGCGAGGAACCCCGCCACCAAGGCCCAGGGCCACCCGTCCGACCAGGCCTACACCAGCCGCGTGTGCAGCCTCGACGGGAGCAACCGCGCCGAGACGCCTTACGGTCGACCGGCGACCGAGACCGGGGCCGACGCCGCCGGTCAACGCGACAGCAGCACCGCCACCGAGGACCAGCCCGACAACAATCCGACCGCTCCACGCGGTGGGAACTCACCCTCCGGAACCAATCGCGGTCAAGGTCGCGGCGGGAACCGTCCTCCGCGTACCACACCGAGCGGTCCACGTCTCGAGGCGTCACCGGCAGTGGATCCCGGAAGGCCAATGGACCCTCCGGTTCAATGCCGACGGAACGCTGCGGAGCAGCCGGCTACGCCGAGCCGCCACCCAATCCGGCGTCCACACCGTCTAAGAGAGGGGGGGGGTGATGTAACGGCAGGGCCGTTACTACGGCCATTGTATATAGCCGACCGTTGTATAGAGCCGTGAAAATATACATATATATACACCTGGTCTGCTTATTAACCCAGCTCTACCTATCCTGCCCGCCGCCATCTTGCTTAACGCATGCGCGTTCACTCTCGGCATGCGCTCTCGCTCACCAGCACACGCTATCTCGCTCAGCATGCGCTCTCGCTCGCCGACACGCTCTGTCTCGCTCTCGCGGGGTCCCCACGCGGTACCGACTCCCACCGCCGGACCGACGGCGCACAGTGGGGGCCGCCGGCCGGGTATATAAGCCCGGCCGGCCGAGACATCGGGACCAGATCCTGTCCCGACATCCAGCTCCAGACACCGACCTGCCTAATACCTACTACCTCTCGGGGACGAGGTTTCTCTCGTCTCTGCCGGGTTTCGCCGGCTCTCTCTACCTTCGGGCTGAGGTTTCGCTCAGCCCCGTCGGGTTTCGCCGACTCCTGTCACCACTCCTCGGGCCAAGGTTTCTCTTGGCCCTGTCGGGTTTCGCCGGCTCCTAACACCTACCCGGGCTGAGGTTTCGCTCAGCCCTACCGGGTTTCGCCGGTTTCCGTTGCCAAGGTAGGCCCGACGTGGGGGCCTCTCTGAAGTAGTGCAGATGCCAGTTTCCAGAGAGGTCCCCAAAACGCCCAGGATGGACAACCCGGAGGGGTTTTAGTGGGTAGTCCCCCGACCGTTTGTTTAGGCCGGGGGGAGTCCCACATAACCCCGCCTCGAACCCCATCGAGGCGGGGTATGCGTAAATGCATTTCCCCTCCGTTACAAAAAAAAAAAAAAAAAAAAAAGGTAGGCCCGACGTGACACTCGGTACTACCCGCAATACCTCACCACCTAACCTAACCAATAGGATATAAGGTGCATGTAAATACCGCGTTGTACATAGTAGCCGCATGATAGAGATAAGCCTGATAGTAATAAGACCATTAAGTCCGCTAGTTATAAGGCCTGTTAGTCATAAGACCTGCCTAGTCATAAGTCCGCTAGCTATAAACGCTCGCTAGTAATAAGTCCGCTAGTTATAACCGCACGTTAGTACTAAGACCCGCCTAGTAATAAGCCCGCTAGTTATAACCGCACGTTAGTACTAAGACCTGCCTAGTAATAAGTCCGCTAGTTCTAATCGCGCCGTCAGCGCATGTAAATAAAACCGTCACCGCCTGCCTACCACGCCTGGCGTTCGCTCCTCGCCGCTTTGCGCCCTTCGCTTTGCGCCTGCGCGCTGCGCTCCGCAGATCCTGCTACCAGCGGCCGCATTCACCGCACGCTATCGCCAGACCCTGCACGCTGTATCTATCTTTCTCTAACTGAATAAACTATCTCTTTCTACATATACTGTGTCTCGTAAGCTTGAGTCTCCCCTCCTCTCGAACCCGGACACCGACGAGCCGATCCGAGCGTCGAGCGAGGTGACCGCGTTACAATTTTAATGCTTTCTTTGAAGTATTATAAAATAAAATTACGAACAGTGATATTTGTGTACATTGTATTTCTTGCAGATTTTAGTTTTAAATCTGCGGGGCAGAACTCACTGTGTCCACACATGTACTTTACAACGCGAAGCGAAGTTCCACATGGGTTTACAATTTTCCACGCAAAACGAGTTTCAACCCAAACCTATGTGTCTAATTTTCCGGTAGTGGTGCCCCCCGCAGGGGGGCGGAACCCATTGCATCCACGCATACACTTTCCCATTCACACAACAATTGTGGGATGGACCTCGCTTCGCGTTGTAAAGTATATGTGTGGACGCAGTGGATTCCGCACCCCCCCCCCCTACGGGTGGCTCCACTTCCGGAAGATATAACCTAACCCAAACCTATTTCTGATTTAAAACTAAAATTTGGTTTGGATTACGTTATATAAACCAAATTGTAGCTTCGGGGTGGAATTTTTTCAGGGCGGAAGTGCAGGGGAAGGGGCCCCGCCCCTCCCCCGCCCGCGCGTTAAAATCATAAGCTTTTTTCAATAAAAAAATAACAGACTATTACAGCATACACAAACACTTTAATATCAAACTTTAATTTGTCATATCTTCTAAACGAATGCTATCCCCCACTTTTTCCTTGTGGCGAATTACTCAGAAGAACCTCCCTTACAACATATTTAAGTGGCGATAAAATCGGTGAGGTGTAACCTTTTATGCATATTTGCCGAACAAATAGAATCCCACATCGCGGATACCTCGTAAACAAGATCGCAATCTACAGAGAGGTAAAGAGATAACTTTTTCTTTTCAATAACTGTTTTATAAAATAGTTTTTATAATTTATCAATTACTCTACTTTGCGTCACTTATCTAGTGGCTTAATTGTCTTTGCGCACTTTTAATTTTTTATAAAAGTAACAACCATACATAAATGTTTCGATTTTCACTTAGATTTCTCTTTTAAAGTCAAAATTTCTTCGTTTGTTAGTAGGGTTATAGGGCCGGTTCTAAGCCAGGTCCTCTGAGGGGAGGTGAGAGACGGGGGGGTCCCGCGCGGGCGAGGGGGCATGACGTCACGCGGGCGGAGGGGGATTTTGGTGGCGCGGGGGAATGACGTCACGCGGGCGGGGGAGCTTATCGCGAGAGCATAATCAGCGCGGTGTATTACAAAGGGCGGGTGCCGATGTCCGACTGCTCGAATTTATAAACATTATAAACAAATATCGTCTTGCACTATTGCACGTGCGGCATTATTGAATTTCATAGAAAGATGATAAGGCGAGCACCGATGTCCGGCTGCTAGAATTCGCGTCGGGACATGTTTATCGGTATATTACAAATGGCTAGCGCCGATGTCCAGCTGCTATAATTTATTATAAACAAAATAGAACCATCGCGGTGGTCTCTTCATATTGTTTCATATTTATATAGAGCTTCTTAGTATTGTATGCATCGGATATAAAATATTTCGCACGAAATATTAATTATATTTTGGACGTTCCTCGCACTATCTCTCTCGCACCGCCTTACGAACGCCGTATCTCACATCATCATCGACGCGCATGCCTCGCGCTATCCTTCTCGCGTTATCCTTCTCGCACGCCCATAGAATGCTATCCTTTTCCTACTCGCGAACGCCTCGCGCTATCCTTCTCCCACACCCATAGAATGCTATCCTTTTCCTACTCGCCTCGCGCTATCCTTCTCCCACCCGGTCGTGCCGCAGTTACATATCTATCTTATATGCGAGGAAGGGTAGCGAAATAATCATTTTGTTCATTTTTTTCATTTTTTAACACATTTATTTATATTACCATACATCACCTCGTCTCAAGGTTTCAGACAAAAGTTCATCCACAGCATAAGCTAATAGTTCGCAATCTATGATAGATGTTTTATCATAGACTTCGCGCAAGATTTTGACCGCAGAATCTCTCTCGGCGCCAAACATATTACTTTGCAAACTCCGAACAAATTGATCGAAACTCTCATTTACGGCTTCTAAATTCTCGCACAGCTTCAAGTATTCGTGATTAACACAGTGTTCGAGTTCGAATAAGAAAAATATAGTTGACGGTTTCATGTACAAGCAAGAATCGCGCAACGTAAGTTTGACAACACTCGCATCACTTATTTTAACAATCTCAATTGTTAAATCGTTAATCCATATTGGTGTATGATCGGGCGTTTGCACAAGTCGTTCAACGTCCGCTCGTTTCAGCATTAACGATTCCCATGTGTCGATAGATAATACGGTTTGATTGCCTCGGTTATCGCCGAGATGCAATTCCACGTAAGATGTTATTCCAACGCTGATTCCAATATCCAAGTATTTATAAGCAGTACGCGTCAAAGCAAATCTGCGTACCAAAATACGTGGTATACAACGAGGTTTATCGCATCTGAAAAATACAAAAAATATAAAATAGCATGGAAAAAACATATATGAAAAATATATATATATGTATGAAACATTTGTGATACTTACAAATCAAGTGGTTTCTTGGACGGCTTAATTTCATCTCGTGGTTTCTTGCACGGCTTAATTTCGTCTCGTGAAACGTAGTAATTCACGCGTTTGCAACCGTTGCTGGTGCTTCCTTCAGCGGAGTACATTTCGTCTCTCGGTTATGAGAAGTGGACCGTTGGTACTAGCAGTTGACACGACACTGATCGTATAAAAATTAATCGAATATACGTGACGCTTATTTTTCAAAAGTATGATGTGGTGGGAGATCAATGCTCTGAAAATTTAGGAGAAGGGGAAACTGTCAACGTATGATGCGATGGGAGATTATTGCTCTGAAAATTTAGGAGAAGGGGAAACGGTCAACGTTAAAAAGAATTCTTAGAAACGACTCGCGAGGAAAGGAGTGGGGAGAATAAGAAATAAAAAACATTAAATACGTTTACACATTTTATTTATAAAAATATTGCAATTTTTTTTGGCGTTGCGACCACCAGCTAAATATTTTTAATACATTCTGTAATGCGCAATTCTTAACATGTTTTCCGCATCGTATAGTATTAGTAACATCTAGATTATTCAAAGATTCAATATCTTCGTAATCAGCATCTAAAGTCTCGATGATTAAATTTTCTCTCGGAAGATTCTCAAGCAAATCCACCAGCCATTCTCGTTTCTGGCATCCCTTGACATACACGAGAGTCGACGTCTCGTCATCCTCTTCCGTACCAAGCACGGCCGATGTAATCAAGCGTTTAGCCATCCCGTGCGGCACGTTTCCGTCTTCCCATCGTAATCCGTGGTGATTCGCGATCATCCAGGAAGCACATGATTTGTCGGATTTTGTGAGGAGATTCCATGGTATGGGGTATGTAAAAATATAATGCGCCAGAACGGTCCCCTTTCTCAGCACCGCCACCTCCTTTACAACAAATTTCATCCCGACGAAGAATCCTTGTAGGTCCACGAACGTTGGTATGGACATAACGTTTTTTATATCAGCACGTCGAGAAGAAGAAGAAGACTGCGATTGATCCTGATGCATTATTGGTTTTATATCATCTCATCCCACACACTTAAGTGATTTTGCGCACAACGTTGGTCAACGGGTTGTACTGAATCACGCGATCGTGTATGATGAGACAGTACGCAGTGGTATTCGGCGGCACGTTCTCCTTACACTCGAATTCCAATCGCACATCCACGGTTGCGCTCTTGACCGATTCGTTTTGTCGAGAGCAATCGATGATCACGAACGGACCGTTAAGTAGAAACTGCCTGACTGCGAGACTCGGCTTGAGATATTCGTATCCGTAATAGTTTTTGCAGAAACGCTAGTACATGTCGTACAGAATCGACCATCTGTTTTTATCGAAATCTAGATTCATATCGTCGTACAGATAACATTCCGAATTCAGATAGAGTTTCACGTTGGTCAATTTGCAATGGTCGAATCGACTCGTATCCTCGGACATGACGTTCTTCCGGCCTGTCTGCAGAACGAAGACAACGTATCGCGGCTTCTCCAGCTGAGTCGCGGTTTTAATGGGCCACGAATGCTTGGTTGTACGCTGCAATAGCGGAAATTCGTACAGATCCCACGAGCGAAAACCCATGCTGAGATATTGTCCGCTTTCCAAGGCGCGCAGCATCGACAGCTTATTGATCTCGTTCAATACCACGTGTGGCATTCGCCATTGTATCTTGAATATGTCGATCGCAGGCTCCAGTGCCAAATTTCGAAGCAGACAATTGTTGTCGTTGCGCGATCGTATTAAGATCAACTCGTGACGAGCGTTAATCACCACGCGTCTGTAATCCTCGCAAAATCCCAATAACATGTAGAGCGGTACGCAAAAATTGAAGTTTCCATTCGCGTTATTGCTACTTGTTAATGCGTACTGCGCATTCCAGCCGGGGTTCCTCATAATCACGGTTTTATCGGATGATATCGTTACATATTTCTTGAGTGTGCTAGTTATTCCCACATTTCTGTTACGATCAATCTCCACACATTCGAGTTCGTATCGGATCTCATCGAACATAAACGCGACGCAATTATTTCCCAGTACCACAGTAGATCCTTCAGCTGGTTTGTTTATCTTTAGTTTTCCCTCGATGTATAGAAAACTCTCATACGTCAAGGTATACAGATCTTGTTGTTGTATGGGTATTCATATCTCGTCGCTATACTCAAACGTCGTGTTGGCGTACGGGTTGTACGTGTGAGTCTCGATCTTGACGATACGATCGTCAAAGACCGGCTCGCCTTCGATGTTAAGGATATCGGTCATGTTTTCTCAGATATTTCGCACCGCGAATCCCAAAGATTGTAAAAATTCAACGTTTGACGCGTTGAGTTTCTTTTTCTTGGTGTAACCGGATGATTGGATATTAGCGAATGTTGACGTTGTTGTCGCTGGCCTCGCGTTATCTCTCGCGTCTTTCGCTCCGCTCAACACGAGCATCTCATGTATCGCACGCAAATTTTGTCGCCGTCGTACGTGCAATCTGATGGTGATCTCTTCTCCTCGAAAATCGAGCAATCGTCCGTCTTGATCCGCGATGCGTATCGTTAGATCCGTAATGCTCCGCGCGATGATCGGCAGGTAAATGATCTGCGCCGGCGTTTTTGATATCTTATATCCCGGCGGCACGCTCGGTGAAAATTCATGAATCGTATGAACGCGTTTGCCGTTGCTGTACGCACCATCGGTCACGTTACACTCTACGCGGATAATGTTTACGTTGATGATATTAATCGGTATGTCCGATTGGTGCCACTGTCCCGGCTGCAATATACGCTTCGACGAGAATCCCAACAGCGATCCAATGTTGTTGGGTTTGTTAAAGTTTACTATGAAAGCGCACTTGATCTCGCTATTCATCGTATTGTAATTAGCACGGAGCACTATCGGGTATTCTACAGCCTCGTCTTCGGCACCGTTCGCTCGAACGGTCTCCTCTCGCGATATCACCGTGATATCACCGCGTTTGTCGACACGATTGCCGGAGCGAACTACGCGTCGCGGACGTTTCCGTGAAATTGTACGTTTCAAAAACTCGTGTATTGCGTGTATTTGCCGATCTTTGTCTTGGCTTTCATCGCTGCCCAAACAGCTGTGGCTGCGGCTTTCTCAGCGAGAGTCGAATCTTTCGCGACGATGCGAGTTCGCGCTTTCTCGGCGAGTATCCTGTCAGCCGCGTGTCTCTCGGTGAGATCGGTGTTCCGGGAATACGCTGTATCGTGCTCGCGGCAGGCCGCGTCCAATGGATTTATACCCCGATCGCCTCTCGCTAATCGCTCCTGTAGCCGCGTGCCCGGGCCGCAAAACTGATAGCCGGGGATATGTAACTCGAAAGGAAGGGCGTTTATCGCGCGATTTAATAGGCCTCTACCTATTTTCGTTGATATTCGCCACAATCTTTTATCAACAGTGCTGGACCGTCGATGTGCGTTCGCTGCCACGGTTGATTGTAATGTTCGTAACAGCGACGATATTGTTGAACCTCTAAATCAGCCTTTATATGTTCCGGAAGCTTGTCCCACAGGTAGTGGACTTGATCGCCGCACATTCGCAGCAGAACGACCTTCGGCACAAATTGTAACTGTTCGGCGCTCAAATCGCAAATATCGGAAGGTCTCGACAGCAGGACGAACTTTTTTGTTACTGAGCGATTCGCGGTTCCGCGCACCTATAAATAGGCGTTCGATCCAGCATTCCTCAGTCGACGGTGTGAAAAATGAGATTCGTGCGACAACCTTTGGCGATACGCGTAACGAATTGCGACGACAAATTACGATCGATGGGGGGCAACGCGGAGATGCGCAAGCATGGTACGATGCTACCTACTACTATACGCGCGATCGTTTGTGGCCCCTTGAATTGCGGTAAAACCAACGTTCTGATAAGCCTGCTGGAAAGTCCGCACGGCGTACGTTTCGAAAACGTGTACGTGTACTCAAAGTCGTTGCAACAGCCGAAATATCGATATCTGGAGAATTTGCTGACATCGATCGACGAAATCGGCTACTTCACGTTCTCCAGCAACAGTGACGTCATTCCGCCGAGCGAGGCGCGTCCAAACTCGATCTTCGTGTTCGATGACGTGGCATGCGATAAGCAAGATGCGGTGAGAGAGTACTTCTCAATGGCTCGACACTCGAGCGTCGACTGCTTTTATCTCTGTCACACGTATGCGAGAATACCTAAACATCTGATACGCGATAACGCGAACCTGCTGATCCTGTTCAAACAGGATGGTACCAACCTGAAACACGTGTACAACGATCACGTGAATACCGACATGTCGTACGATGAATTTTGCGCGTTGTGTCGCGATTGTTGGCAGTGCAAATACGGATTCGTAGTAATAGACAAGGACAGCTCGCTCAACGATGGTCGATACAGAAAAGGATTTAACGTGTTCGCGATACCGCAAAACGATTAGTCGTTGCCGATACTTCGTCGGGAGTGAAACGTAAGAGAGAGATTGACATTTTTGCTTTTCCGCGATGGCTGCGATCGATAAGAACGAGGATATTCGCGAGCGCGAGAAGATTGCGAGGGCAATTGTGAAAACTAGCGAATCGATTCGCAAGAAACATCGCGCTTTGAAGACCGGTAAGATCGAGGAGGATATCGTGTTGGACAGGCGCTTTAGACCTCTCATCGAGCCGCTACAAAAGATCGTCGACAACTCTAGCTCGATCGCGGTGAAGAACGAGCCCGAGAGTAACACCGACGCGGGGATCGAAGCGTTATCCATCCCGAAGCGCGAGAAGGATGATGCGACACCGCAAAAGAGAAAACGATCCAATGTCAGGTCGGATCGCTCACCGACACCGCATAAATCGAAACGATCGGACACTGCACCGGATGTACCGCCGATAACCTCTACACCATCAGCGTCAATGAAAACCTCTACACCATCAGCGTCAATGAAAACCGTACAACCTACGATGTCCGAATTACTCGCGAACGAGGATGTTTTCGTGACATCCGTCCGAAATCAGTTGCAAACGCTGAAGGGTCGAGAAAAGTTGCGAGATCAGTTAGGTCCACTGGGTCAAAGGTATATCTGGCCTGTTCTGAGCGGCGATCGAGAGAGTGGTATTGACACCGTGTACGGTGTTTATCTCGACAACGATGGAATGATGTTCGGTAATAAACACTTTGACGTGGACAACGCGGATAACATAATTATCGACGGCGTACGATACGCCGGCACACCTGGTCTTTACGAGTTGATCTTCAAGAAAGCCCCCGATGACGTCATCTATACGGAGGATGATATGCAAACGTACAAGAGTATGCTGTTGACGACGAGCGCGCATAAACGCAATCACGATGCGCACGGTCGATTACTGAGTAACAGGGGATACAAGTACAAAGAAATAATCGCAAAGCTGATACCGATCGAATCCAAGGGAAAAAAATCTGGAAAGGGATTATTCGTGCCTCGCGAAATGACGCTAACCGACAACAAGATCGACTACGTGCACTGGGACGATCCCAACGAGCTGGTGGATCGTTTACGATTGCTCGACGCTTCGCACCAAGTAGGTCACAACGGCCACGACAACGAGATTCTGTCGATCATCGAGGAACTTCGCGAAGCCGGCATTATTATAAATTAAACTGTGTCTCGACAAAACTAATCAATCGATCGATCAATGTCGCTCGCATCGATGATGCATATCAACAAATTTGGGATGTCCGAGCAGAGCAAAGACGTGACGAACGCCATTTCGTACCGTCGATGGAGCGGATTAATGAGAAATTTCGTGCGCGATAACGCTCTGTGTCGCACCGTTACGGACTTTGACGCGAGGTCGCGCAAGATTCGCCGTGTAGCGCAACCTGAAGCTGATACCGATGCAGTCAACAAACTGTACCTGGATCAGTGCATTAAAACGTTGAGAAATCAACTGAAAGAGTCAGACGAGAAGCTTGCCGCGTTAGAGAAAAACGTGCGAGCGTTACAGACTGTGGTAAACGAGCTTCGGCGTGCGAACATCACTAGATTAGAAACGAGTAACGAACGCTAACGAAACGTCAACGAACGACAACAAAACGACGACGAAACGTTAACGAAACGTCAACGAACGACAATGGACGACAACAAACGGTTCACGGACAGCAAAGGACGGTTCACGAACGGCTACGAACGGTTGAAGGACGGCCGAACGGTTCAGGAACGGTTGTCGGACGGTTATCTAAAGACTCAGGAACGGCTCAGGAACGGTTGCGAACAAATCAGGAACGGCTACCGAACGGGTCAGGAACGGCTACGAACAGCTATCGAACGGCGACGAATGACGGATGACAAAGAACCATTATTGAAAGACGATGAACGAGAATAAACGGTTATTGAATGGTTAAAAAATTAGAGATATAGATTATGATGTAATTTCTTTGCACATATTATTACGCGCCGACCAGCCGCACAGCTAAAAACATGACATCGTTAAAATCCGACGGACGTAAAAATATCGAGAAGCTACGACTCGTCGAGGAACTGCATGCTCCGGCGAGAAGAAATTTTCCCCGAAGACGCGTCGTAGTGCGGGGTTACGACGATCTGTGGCAAGCTGACATCGTCGAGATGCGTCTGTACTCTCGTTTCAACAGAGGTTACCACTACATATTCATCGTCATCGATGTGTTGAGCAAGTACGCGTGTGCCGTACCGCTCAAGAGTAAAGGCGGAAGCGAGACGGCTGATGCTATCGCAGAGATAATTCGAGATAGCGAGAGGCACCTGAAAAATATGCAAACCGATATGGGGAAGGAATTTTACAACACCGACGTGCAACGTCTCGTGAAGAAACACGGCATCAATCATTATTCCACGTATTCGGTGTTGAAGGCATCGGTCGTCGAACGATTCAATCGCACGTTAAAGAACGACATGTGGAAGATGTTTACGCTCAACGGAACTTACAAGTGGGTCGACGCGTTGCCGCGACTCGTGTCGGATTACAACACGCGCAAACATCGAACGATCGGTATGCGACCTGTCGACGTTACCCCCGCGATCGCCGAAAGACTCTTGGCTACGGTGTACAGCGCGATAAAAATCGCGGGTCCGGCAAAGTTCAAAGTAGGTGTCTCGGTACGCGTTAGCAAGTACAAGACGATCTTCGAGAAGGGTTACACGCCAAGTTGGACCACCGAGGTGTTTAAGATCGTTAAAGTGCAGCGTACTAATCCCGTAACCTATTTACTCGAGGACTATGGCAAAAAATCTGTCGCTGGGGCGTTCTACGAGTACGAGTTGCGTCGCGCGACTTACCCGGACGTGTATCTCGTGGAGAAAGTTCTGCGCAGAAAAAGTGACGAGGTTTACGTGAAATGGTTGGGATTCGATGGATCGCACAACTCTTGGATACACAAGGACAATGTGGTTTAATTCGTACAAACCGTATTTTATTCTTAACATATGAAAAATATGAAATACATATAAAGTATCTGAAATATGTAAAAAAAATATAAAAATATAATATGTGTAAGATGTATACAGCATATACAATATGAAATATAAAAGAAAAAAGAAAGATAGAAATATATTTCTTTTGTTTTCCTCATACATACATGCATACATACATACATTACATTACATTACATTACATTACATTACATTACATTACATTACATTATAAGGGTATCCGGTAATGTCCCCACGGTAGCGTGTCGGTCGAATCAGGTACGATATATCGCTTGTCGTCGTACGGACTCAGGGCGATTTTTGTCTCGCTGATTGTGTACACTTCGTGCAATTTTGACATTATGCAGGACTGCTGTCGAGTCATTTCAATTTCATCGCGCAGACACCGCGTGTAATCGTCGAACGTTATGGTACGCGCTACGACGTTACGCTTGACGCCTTTAACCTTTTTTGTATCCTTTTTACTATCTACTCGCAACGCGTACATTTTTGCTCTAAGCCCGACAAATTCAGTCAAGCCCGGCACTTTCTTGTTCTCGAGCGGTATACCGTACGCGTTGTTAGCCGGATAATCGCTCGTGTCGAATCTAGCGATATCGCGTTTCATATTCTCGTACACATCCTCGCACTCGATGTGATAAATCAAACTGTCTGTATCGGTGTACATTATTTTACATTTCTCTCGATATAACGGTACCATGTATTCGTGGTGAAATTCGTATAAACACATTTTCGATATATCGAGTATACACATACCGACGTAGATCGGTTTATTGAATTTTACCTCGAGTTTGCACAATTCGACAGCGACCAAATTTTCCGAAAAGACGCTCCTGCTGTGAAAATTTGGTTTCGCGATCATCGCCTCCGCGCCGTATCGTCCGTCCCACTTTGTTAATAATTTGACATCGACGTGATTGCGCACATTTTCCATAGTTTTACCGAATACCGCGTTGTTCATTAACTTGTATAAATTTTTCTCGAAATCGTTTGTCGCGCGCGTTCTAAACCGGGTGTTGAGTTCGATGTAATCGCGGAGCCATGCGGATTGAGCGAATTGCAATACGCGATGTATCTTTGCGACGCGAAGGCCGTGACGCGTGCATTGTTGCAGGTTGCGATAGTGTATGACGTAACGCTTCTTATCGCATAATGTCGCGAGCAGCTTGTCCCGCCGCTTGCCGGGCGGCTTATCGCGCGTCGGACAGAACGGTAGATCGGCGTGCGCGTCGTGAAGATGTTGCGGATACTCCAGATCGACCTCGAGAATATGACCTGTGGGCGAATCCGAAGCGATCGCGCTAACGTCAAAGTCAGAGATGTCGTCGACCCATCGAAATTCGGCATAAGGCAACGGTTCACACATCGCCCAACCGTACAAGTTGTTTACATCGAAATACATCATGTACGACGATGGTTTCGATGGATCGTAAGACGGCATGTACTTGTTATTGGCTCGCGCGTATCTGCCGGAACATTGGCTCAGGCCACCGCGAATACCACGTTCGATAAACATAACCATATCGATATCAGTAAGTAATTCAAACGTAATATTCGTATGTTTTAGCATGGCGTCCCACGTGTATCCGGGAAGAGTATAGTAATACGCGGGGTCGAGCCCATAACTCTCGATACATTTGTCGCGGAAATTTTCAAAAACGTCGGCCAATAACAAGACATCCGTTTTTAAATACAAGTCGCTGTATTCGCCCAGCGTTCGAACGGAGAATCGCTTCCAGACGTTCTCGGCGTGTGTGTAATCGTTCTCGGATACAGTGTCACCGGTCAAGGAACTGTAAAATGATTCGCGCGATGGTAAACGCGTGTCCTGCAGCTTGTCCGCGCAATCCACATATTCGTATGGAAAGACACCTTTCCGCATTAATAACTCAAAATCGTGATCGGATAATGCGGAAAATTTTGAACGTAAAATTTGGAGTTTATCATTATTTAGAAACGATGCCAATTTTTCGAGACTAGTACTGAGAAATTTGTACGAATCGATGAACCGTAACTTTATATCGCTTCGCGAATCTGATTTTTCGGCGGTATCTTTAACGTGTTTCGTGAATGAAATATACTTTTCTTTCGTTATCGGTAGTACGTCGATCGAGCCTTCGAACGCTACAGCTATTTCCTCGATGATAAAATGTGAATCGTAACCTGATAAATTGTGAGAAACTATTGGAATGCAAAAAGAGTCTTTATAATTTAAATTGCAGTTTGAATGCGCGGGACCTCGGTACCGCCCGGTAAGATGGCAATGATCGCCTACGCGTGTATCGTCTTGCGCAAACGGTTTTTCGCAAATGTGACAGTGTGTCACGCTGTGAAACTTTTCCCGCTCATCTCGCGTTAAATTTACCATGGGCATATTCGTGGTTAAAATAGTCTTTACGCGTTGCGCTAAATTTTTTAATTTTTCCACGAACCACGAAACGCAGTCCGTACTGCGGCGAGAATGATACATGGATAACGATTCGTCGTACGAACAATGTACATAATAAGCTACGCTAAAGACGATGTTGAAACGTGTACGTAGACGTCATAGGATCACTGTCGGTCTTTTTCAGCACGCACTCCAAGTCGGCGTATACGACGAATGAAAGCCGCTCCTTCCTGTTGTAGTTGTTAAAGCTGAGCCATTTGTCCTTATCGCCCGGTAATCGGATAGCGCACTCGTTCATTTCTCGACAGTCTACAGTGTGCGACTGCAACTTGTCGTCCGATCCAAAATAGTGTAAACTTTTGTAAAAAAAAAAAAATAGAAATAATTAATTTTTCTTTCGTATATATTTTATATATTGCATTTTTATTAAATATACGTACCGATCGCAGATATATTTTTGGCCATTACGTTTGCTCAGTTGCGAGCTCACGAGCCGGGATAAATTCTTGATCCACGCAAAATGTCCGACGTCTTGCGAATCTTGCACGTACAGCAAGTTGACGTGTCTGTCCTTCTTTTGTTCGCTCAGACGTATCGGGACAACGTTATTCTCTTTCTCGATGCAGTATACATTTATCGAAATGTCGTTATGAAGTTCAAACTTTTTAATTTGATTAACAGTCACCGGCAACTCAATGTCCTGGAGATTCAGCACTGTTGTGTAATGTGGGTACGAAGATTCCCGATAAACATGATCTTCAGCTGGATACAAAGCAGCGACCACCGCCCACGCGAAACACGCATTGTCTTTGGATTGCACGTTTATCACCGTTCTCTTCATTATTATTTCTCGCGGTAATTTAATATGGCACCCCGCGCGCATTGGATTATATTTATTTATATTTACAGTTAAATCGAGGATTTGCGACAAAGCCCACCCGCTGTCGTGTTCTTGAAATTCTTCTAGCGAGGCAAGCGTGGGCTCGACGACGCGTCGCTCGTACCACTCGTGTAGATCGGACGTGCGAAAGAGTTCATAGTTTCTGATATTGATACTCTTATTGGCGCTCTTATCACCCGACACGAATTCACCGTTGAACACAGTATTCACTTTCACGTTAAAGTATCTTTCCATAACTTTTTGCACGTGTTCGAGCACAATGTCTTTCGCATCCTCGAGAAATTGCCGCGGTTCGATATAGTATGCGTTAATCACCGCACCGGTCAGTATACGGTTTTCGAACGCGGTATCGATCTCTCGCCAAACGTGTCTTTCCGCGTTATTGTTACCACTGTAATCACCACCGCTATGTATAAACCGTCTCTCTAATCGAGTCTTCGCACCCTTGAGTCGAGCGATTCTAGCCACCAAAGATTGTCGAACTCCGATCGAGAGCCGCGGACGCTTGACACTACTGCGTTCCTCGAGCTGTTTGATAAATTCTTCGCATCGCTGCGCCCACGCGAAATACTCGCCCAAGGTAGCGACTCGGTGCGATAGCTCCAACAGGTTACGTTCGGTTTGCTCGGTGTTTTCCATGTTTTTTTATTATTATTTTTCACTTTGTGCAGATTATCACAAAATCTTCCTCTACCGAACACTTGACACACAAAAAAAATACAAGTACCCGCTGTACTCGCCTTATCATCTAATTCTAATGTTACGCGCAATAGTGCGCGAGCGGCTCCTCCTGGAAAAAATGAAGAGACCACCGCGATGGTTCTATTTTGTTTATAATAAATTATAGCAGCCGGACATCGGCGCTAGCCATTTGTAATATACCGATAAACATGTCCCGACGCGAATTCTAGCAGCCGGACATCGGCGCTCGCCTTATCATCTTTCTATGAAATTCAATAATGCCGCACGTGCAATAGTGCGAGACGATATTTGTTTATAATGTTTATAAATTCGAACAGTCGGACATCGGCACCCGCCCTTTGTAATACACCGCGCTGATTATGCTCCCGCGATAAGCTCCCCCGCCCGCGTGACGTCATTCCCCCGCGTCAGCAAAATCCCCCTCCGCCCGCGTGACGTCATGCCTCCTCGCCCGCGCGGGACCTCCCCGTCCCTCACCTCCCCTCAGAGGACCTGTCTTAGAACCGGCCCTATAACCCTACTTTTGTTGTACAAAATAAAAATATTTTTCTACGAAAACAACTGTTTCACTAGCTCGCATTTGCCTTCAAATATTTGCTTGAATAATTTTCATCTTGCAGATGAAAGAGAAATGTTCATAAATAATTTTTATTTTCTAGCTGTTGGAACCACTGCAAGATCCGTGATTCAAGCCGAAGATGCTGACACTAATACTGACACTAGTACTGAAGGTATGTATTTCATAAATAAGAAGAAAAATGAACTTCTTGCAAATTTCATAATTAATTTGGTTTGTGCATTATACCAAGGTTGTCCTTGATTGATCCACATTATTTGCTTGACTTTTTCTCAGTAACAGATAAACTTTGTCGTTAAACTTTGATGTTTTCTTAAAGTGACTACAAATAATTCTTTTTCAACCTTAACATTTATAATTTGGTAATTATCGCTATTTTCGACAAGAAAGTGTTGATTCCAAATTAATAAGAGTGTTCGAGAAAGTAAGAGTTTTATAAATTATATTATTAATTTTGCTTCTCGAACGTTCTAAAGCGAGACATTATGATCGAAGCCTTGTTTTCATTCCGTTTTTCTTCGTATCGTTCGATTCTGACAAACACCTCGTTGTCGATCGCCGATTGGCTCTCGGAATCGAACGATCGAAATTCCGTTTTTTTTTGTGATACACGTATCGACCGGGACTATTGTCCGTGGATCGAGAAGTAGGGCTTTTCGTCGAGACTTCGTCGCAAGCCTTCACCGGGAGCACATCGAAAGTCTAACGCTCCTATAATTATAGTTAGAACGATAATTCGCGTGTCCGATTAAATCTTGCTGTCGCGTGCGATTACCTAAGACGGTCCGGGAGTTGGTGTCGAAAGGAATAAACACTTTTCCACAAACTAACCCCGCTCAAATCATTTACGTCCTGTCTCCCTAATCGGCGAACAAATAAATTCTGTTAATGTGGACGTGTAAATCGAAGGCGCGGTTACATTAAATGGTCCTTCGAGCCGGATGTTGGAAAGACAGATAGTGATTCGGTAATCAGTTCGCGCAGTGCGAGTGAGAACGCTGACACGCTAAGGTAACAGCACTTAGAAAAACTGTCGCGTGAGACGGAGACGGTGCGCGATATCAAAACATCTATCCGCATTCCGCTGCCGCAAATAATAACGCGAGTGCGTTGAACGGACTCCCGGGAAAATAAAGTTCGCGCAGTCAACTTTGCATCATTTTGCACTGTTAAAGTTGTGCTCTTAAGCACAACGTATCATTATTATTTGCGCCCTGCGTAATCCGCGGTGACGCGCAAATCTCGCGCTTCTTAGCGCTTTGCACAGCTTAAGTGCAATCTTTGTGCTCTTTAGCACTCCGCACCTCAGAGTGCATCTTGCGTAATCCGCATTTACACATAGTTGTCGCACGCTTTCGCGCGCTGCACAGTTAAGTGAAAATTATAGTGCATCTTCGCACATCTGCGTGCGACGGACTGTCGTCACGCTTCAGCACATCAACGACCAACGAGTGGTAAATTGTTGCTGAAAGGCTTCATCTTATTGGCCTACCATCATGACGGACTCACTGCAGGGCCTCCTCATCGAGCAATCTATTACAATAAGCTCTATGAAGCGAGTATTCCCCAACTTTAAGAAAATGGGCAAGGCCAACGTCACGCAATACAAGGCGAAGAGTCGACTGGACGCCTTGGAGACATTGTGGGAAAGGTGTCAACGTCTCAACGTCCAGCTTCAGCAGATAGCAACGGCCGACGAACAGCGTACCGTCAAATACTTCACCGAGGAGGAATTCTTTGCAGCCGAGGACGTCTACCACGAAGCGGCGGACTACCTCGCAGACGTGATAGGTAAACTCTCCCGGTACGACCCGAATGCGGCATCATCGGTAAGCGACGTTTCTTCTCGCGAATTGTCTGGTGCAGTTTCATTGCAATTACCACGAATCCAGTTGCCGAAATTTTCCGGTAATTTTGCGGAATGGGAAAACTTTCGCGGAATATTCGAATCGCTCGTCGCTTCGAAAGAATCGCTGTCGAATACGCAGAAATTACATTATTTAAAAGCCAGTGTCACGGGCGAAGCCGCGGTATTAATTAATCATGTTAAGATTGCAGACACAAATTACGATGGTGCGTGGAAATTACTTATCGAAGAATACGATAATCAAAACGCGATTATTCATGCCCATATTAATGCTTTCGCAGATTTGCCTATTATGAAAACAGAATCCGCTGTCGAACTCAAAGGTTTACGCGATACCGTTGCCGCGTCATTAGCCGCGTTAACAAATTTAGGCAGACCTGTTGAAAAATGGGATGACTTATTAGTCTATATTATTTCGCAAAAATTTAGTCCACGCATACGTAATGAGTGGAATCTGCAACGCGGTAAATCAACCGCATCTCCGACGTATGAAGAGATCCGCGATTTTATGACGCTGCGAATTCGAGGTCTTACCGATCATTCTAAGTTAAATGCCGATATTTCGTCTCATAAAAATAAAGGCTCTAATCGGGCCTCGGTGAATAATGTAGCCACCGAAAAATGTTTGAATTGTTCCGGCAATCATAATTTGATATCATGCGACGAGTTTAAGCGTAAATCCGTCGAACAGAGAACTCAATTTCTCAAATCGCATAAATGCTGCTTTAATTGTTTAAAAGTCGGCCATTTCACGACCTCTTGCAAGAGTAAAAAAAGTTGTAATTTGTGCCGACGAGCACATCATACGCTCTTGCATCGTGACTCGAATATACCGGTACAGAAGATTAGTGAAAATTCTGTTTCGGAAAACAAAACACTTAACGCTCAACCGAGCGGCTCAGCCGCCCCTGAGATAAAGAACGAGATCGCCGTCGCTTCCGTTCAAACGATTCATTCGCCGCTGAAAAATCCGCCGAACGTGTTACTAGCCACCGCATGGGTAATACTTCGTACCATCGAAGGACGTAATTTTAAAGTTCGTGCGTTGTTAGATCAAGGCTCGGCTGTTAGCTTTATCTCGGAATCGTTGTGTCAAACTATGCGCACGAAACGTTCCCGCGCGAGCCTTCACGTACAGTGTTTCGGCGAACGAGACAGTGGCGTAGCGAAATCTCAGGTGTCTCTTACTCTCGAGTCTTGTAACGGGCGAGGTTCCTCAACCTTTTCTTTGACGGCTTTCGTATATAAAAAAATTACGTCATACGCTGGCTCAAGAACTAAAACCGTAGATTATTGGCCGCATTTACGAAAATTATCTCTCGCGGATCCGGATCCGTTTAGCAATCATCCGATCCATCTGCTCATCGGATCAGATTTATATGGATCGTTATTAAAGCAAAAGGTAAAACATGGTCCGACCGGAACTCCGACGGCCCAGCTTACTGCTTTAGGATGGATATTATCCGGTCCTACCGGAACTTCTAATTCAATCACCGGTTCCGCGACTTCATTGAATTGCGTGACGATTCCTTCGCTCGATTCTCTCCTTCAAAAATTTTGGGAGATCGAGGAAATTCCTTCCGAACCTCAGCTGTCGGAAGAAGATAAAAAATGCGAACAACATTTTATCGAAACACATCAGCGCGCCGAAGACGGCCGCTATGTAATACGGTTACCATTTAAAACTAACCCTCCGCTCGATATAGGATCTTCGCGCGAAACTGCAGCGCTTCTTTATTCAAAATTAGAACAACGCCTTCGAAAAAATCCAGGTCTCGCGAAACACTATCATTCTTTCTTAAATGAATATAAATCTATGAGTCATATGGAACCTGTCTCCGACGAAAATCCGACGCTTTACCAAGCGGTATATATACCGCATCATCCGGTACTACGCGAGTCTAGCAGCACGACGAAACTTCGCGTAGTATTTAACGCGTCGTGCAAAACGAGTAACGGTTCCACCTTAAATAATCATTTAATGACCGGGCCTAAATTACAACGCGATTTGTCCTCAATTATCCTTCGTTGGCGTCAGTTTCGTTATGTGTACACCGCCGATATCGAAAAGATGTTTCGACAAATACGCGTTCATCGAGACGATGTCGATTTTTTACGGATTTTTGGCGATCTAATATTCATTCTCCGATACAATCTTATCGATTGCTTACAGTTACATACGGTACTGCTCCAGCTCCGTATTTAGCTATGCGCGTTATTAATCAATTAGCGCTCGACGAAGGTCATTCTTTTCCAAAAGCGCAAGCAATAGTACAAGATTTTATTTACGTCGACGTTCTATTTGGCGCTGATGAAGTTCCGTCGCTAAAGGAAAGTCGCGATCAGCTTACGAAATTGATGGCGCGAGGCGGTTTTCATTTACGCAAATGGGCTGCCAATTCTATAGAATTATTAACAGACATTCCTCCGGGAGAGCATGAACTCGCTATCGCTCGTACATTCGATAAGGATGATACGCTTAAAGTGCTCGGACTTGAGTGGATACCCCGAGAAGATTCTTTTCGTTTTCAAATCGAGTCACCTTCGGTCAATATGAATACGAAACGTTTGATACTATCATTTATCGCGAAGTTCTTCGATCCACTGGGATGGGTTTCTCCCAGTAATAATCACCGCGAAAATTATGATTCAAGAACTGTGGCTAAGAAAACTTGATTGGGATTTTCCTATCGAGGCGGACTTGTTAGAGTCCTGGAAAAAATATTGCGCGGAATTCATAAATTTAAAAGAAATTCGCATTCCGCGATGGACTGGAATGCATCCGGAAAATCTGGCTGTCGAGTTGCACGGGTTCGCCGACGCGTCTAATCGCGCATACGCCGCTGTCGTTTATTTAAGAATTCTCCGATCGCTCAGCGAATTTTCAGTAGTCTTAATCATTGCAAAATCAAAGGTAGCGCCGATTAAAACGATTAGCGTGCCGCGTCTAGAATTGAATGCCATAGTCTTATTAACTCGATTGCTAGAATTCGTGCAAAGATCGTTAAATTTGCAGCATATTCCGATGTACGGATGGACAGATTCTTCTGTCGCGCTCGCATGGTTACGAGGCCATCCATCAAGATGGACTACTTATGTGGCGAATCGTGTATCGGAAGTACAAACCCGGCTGCCGTCGGTTAAATGGAATCACGTTCCATCTAAAGAAAATCCAGCGGATTGCGCGTCGCGAGGTTTGTCACCCACTGAATTCCGCGATTTCGAACTTTGGTGGGCTGGCCCTGCCTGGTTGCGTTCCCCTTCTACCGCGTGGCCGATACATGATAAATTAAAAGGTCAACTTGATGCCGATCGTCAGATAATCCAAACCGAAACGCGAAATACGATCGTTTGTCATGCTCAACAGATTCTGGAGTGGAAATTACCAAACGAAATCTCTACGTGGAAGAAATTAATTCGAGTCACGGCACGCGTGCAACGTTTTATTAATAATCTAAAATGTCGCGCGAGCAATACGACCGCAAATACGACGTGCTTGTCCGCTGCCGAACTCAAAGAAGCTTCCTTGTTTTGGCTCCGTTACGTGCAACAACGTCATTTTCCATCCGAAATTCAAGCGTTAAGCGATAATTGTTTACTGCCGAGATCCAGTTTTTTGTTATCGCTTCATCCCTTTCTCGGGAAAGATAAATTAATTCGCCTTGGCGGGCGGATTGACAATTC
This sequence comes from Formica selysi, assembly GCA_009859135.1. Lineage (NCBI taxonomy): Eukaryota > Metazoa > Arthropoda > Insecta > Hymenoptera > Formicidae > Formica > Formica selysi. The sequence continues at coordinate 156,059 of WHNR01000029.1, read as the reverse complement.
GTCACTCAGTTATAATGAACGGCATCCTATAATTTTACCGAAACATCGAATTTCGGATTTATTAATCGCTCAAGCTCATAAAGCCTCTCTTCATGGAGGCACTCAATTAATGTTAAGAATTTTACGCCAAAATTATTGGATAATTTCAGCGCGTACCAGTGTAAAATCTTTTATACGTAGTTGCGTAAAGTGCGTACGCGAACGCGCGCGTATATCGCAACAGCTGATGGGGAATCTCCCCCGGCCCCGCGTCACGCCTTCGGTTCCGTTCTCGCACACAGGCGTCGATTACGCCGGGCCGATGAATATTATTCCGTCAGTCGGCCGCGGCCAACGATCCAAAAAATATTATGCTGCCGTTTTTATTTGTCTCTCGACAAAGGCCGTCCATTTAGAATACGTAGATGATTACGCTACTAACGGTTTTCTCTCCGCCTTTCGGAGATTTGCAAGCCGTCGCGGTCTTCCATCCGACATGTACAGTGATAACGGCACTAATTTTCAAGGCGCGGACCGCGAATTATACACTACCTTTCAGCGACTTGTCGCCGACCCTCAAATACAAGACGCTATTGCTAATGATAACGTAAAATGGCATTTTATACCTCCCTCCGCTCCGCATTTCGGCGGACTTTGGGAAGCCGGTGTCAAAGGATTAAAGTTTCATTTGAAACGAGCGATCGGTTCCCGAACATTATCGCAGATCGAATTCGCTACGCTGCTGTGTCAAATCGAGGCTTGCCTAAATTCCCGCCCGATTTCCGCGTTACATGACGATCCGAATGACTTTTCCGCGTTAACTCCGGGTCATTTTTTAGTCGGTCGTCCGTTAGTAAGCCCGCCTGAAGAATCTGTTTTAGATATCGATTCGAATCGGCTGTCTCGATGGCAGCAAGTGCGTGCGATTTCAGAGCAGATCTGGCGTTCTTGGTCTTCTGATTATTTGCATACATTGCAACAAAGGCGTAAATGGCGAGAAAACAAACCGGAGCTCAAAATTAACGAGCTGGTATTGGTGAAAAATAATTTGGTACCTCCTTCGAAATGGGAACTTGCCCGAATATTAGACGTACATCCGGGATCGGATGGTCATGTCCGAGTAGTTACATTGCGTACTGCCAAAACCATTCTAAAGCGACCAATAACGCAGATCTGTCAGCTACCGATATCAAGTGACACTGGCTCTTAAATTAATTCGCGTTTTCTTTATGCGTTAATCATTAGGTTCGATTTTAATTATCGTCACACTCTATGTATGTACATATATCTATTATAAGAACGCCTATATAAATAACTTTATGCTAAGATTTACCGATTATGTTAACACGTTTATTTCGATTGAATCACCAACGATCTTTATCTGTACTCTTCTCCTATTATTGTATGTTTAAAATTTTGCTGTAGAGCTCTTCGGACCGTCTGATCGAGAATTATCATTAAGTTGCCGTGTATCGATTATGTTGGTAGGATTTAACCAGTTATTTCGTAACCTACCCGGTATACGAGGCGAGCGGGATGTTCGAGAAAGTAAGAGTTTTATAAATTATATTATTAATTTTGTTTCTCGAACGTTCTAAAGCGAGACATTATGATCGAAGCCTTGTTTTCATTCCGTTTTTCTTCGTATCGTTCGATTCTGACAAACACCTCGTTGTCGATCGCCGATTGGCTCTCGGAATCGAACGATCGAAATTCCGTTTTTTTTTGTGATACACGTATCGACCGGGACTATTGTCCGTGGATCGAAAAGTAGGGCTTTTCGTCGAGACTTCATCGCAAGCCTTCACCGGGAGCACATCGAAAGTCTAACGCTCCTATAATTATAGTTAGAACGATAATTCGCGTGTCCGATTAAATCTTGCTGTCGCGTGCGATTACCTAAGACGGTCCGGGAGTTGGTGTCGAAAGGAATAAACACTTTTCCACAAACTAACCCCGCTCAAATCATTTACGTCCTGTCTCCCTGATCGGCGAACAAATAAATTCTGTTAATGTGGACGTGTAAATCGAAGGCGCGGTTACAAAGAGAAATCGCAAGTTTTGGCACATTTTGCACAAAACAGATGCGATATTTTTTTTGGTCACATAATTTCTTTATTTATTATTTCAATAGCTGCATCTGAAAGCATTCGTACCCTTAATTTGGATGGATTTGTGATTCGAGAAAGAAGGCCTCGCGGTAGACCTCCTAGCCGTCGTGGACGACGCGGTAAACTTACAAGATTCCAATCCAATCCAATTCAAGAAGCGGAAGGTGAAAAATAACATTTCTTTATTATTTATCGTTTATAAATGCCTACTTATAGTTTATTGTGTTACTCAACTAACTTTCAACTTCCAAAACTAACTTGTAATAGATATGATGTCATTTCTCCAGTCGATTGTAATTCATTGCGATTTATCATTATTTTAGAGACTGTGAATATTGAAGATCAAAGTGAGAATGAAGAAAGTACGGATGAGATAATCATCCGTACTTTCTTCATTCTCACTGTGATCTGTTGAAAACGGTAGAAATTGGGAAGATTGGGATCTGTTGAAAACGATAGAAATGAGGTGATAAATCAAGGTATGTGTATGTACATATTTCACCTGTATTTTATTAATATTATTGTCATTATTATCACCTAGTAATAAAATTTTTTTTATATATTTGACAGATGAACATATTTTTGATATACCAGAAGATGATTATGGGGCTCTTGATTTACACGATGAACAGAATGATTTACCTTTTCATCCTGTTCCATCGGATTCAGTATCAAGCGAACCCATACAAGATGCATGTTGTACATATTTGAAGACAATAGCTACTCACGTATTTGTGCCATGTGGGCACTTGTGTATTTGCAGTGACTGCAAGCAACGACTGGAAGAGCAAAAATGTCCGTTATGTCGGAAGGAATACAATCACTGTATGCGCGTCATTATGCCATGATATTATATTATCTAAAGTTTCTGCCAATCTTGCATTTATATATATATATATATATATATATTTAGGTTTAAGCTAAATTTAAGGTCAGTTTTTTAAGAGTTGCATTTTTCCTTTAATTTTGCGATTTAATTCTTGTTTATTTAGTTGTTACATAATGATATGTTGAGATTATTGATACATGCACGAGATACATAAAGCAAATGTATGTAAATGGCAAACGCCATGAAATGCGTATGTAAAATGCTGTATCTGAATCTGTGTGCGTATATTCTTGTATGCGTGGAAAAAATATTGACGCCACGAGATAGAAGTCGGTTACATACTACAATTAGGCTTTCGGAATTAGGCTTTGTGAATCAATGGATTCTTCATTTTCTTACTTTCACTTTTCATTTTTTTTTTGTTCGCAAAATGTAAAATCTTTAATTGAATCGTTTGACGTCAAAAAAGCGTAATTCAAAACATTCAGATATTTCTCTTTAGTTGATAGTAAATTGTAAAAATTCTTTATCTAAAAATAACTTAATTATTATTAATTTCATGCAATGCTAATATTCATCGATTTATTTAGAATTAATGTGTTTTGTTCTATATAAGAAGAAGTTTTGTTCTATAAGAGGAATTTTACTTGTGAGCAAGAAATTAAAAGTTTAGTTTTAGTGAAATATAAAAGTTTAGTTTTTTGAAATGTTATATTTTATAACACTGAGCAATTTTATATTAATAATATATGATAATTGATAAATATTATAAATATTTTTACAGCTATGTGAAATAGATATAATAGATACCAGTGTTCGCGCATATTATTTAAATTTATTGGAAACAGGTAAATATCTTATTTTTTAAGAGTTATGTGTGATAAATGAAATGATGTTGATAAATAGTCGATGCTGCATCATAATGTGATAATTGACAATTGCACTTGGCGGTCTTCATTGATTCCGATCGCCCTCGGAGTACTCGTGACGCTGGTCTGTCGCTACCTCAGTAATGTACATTAAAGTGTTCTTCAAGTTCTTTTTATTTTTCCAATAAAAAGTAGTTAAAGGAAGAATGTGTTTTATCCTTTTTTTCAATCAAGTTTAATCGAGTGACTCGAATCTTTATCCTTTTCTTAAAATCTATTCTATATAGTATTAGTTTATCTCTATTAAATAGTAAGAGTTATAACGTTAAACAAATAAAAGTTAGAAGATGAATGCACGTTAAAAAGTTAACGTAAGCTCATCTTTTAATTTTTATTTGTAAAACTTGTAGACAATCGATCTCTAGGTAATAGTATCGTGTGTGCAATAATAGAAACGAGAGAGAAAGAGAGAGAGTGAGAGAGAGAGGGGGAGATAGATAGAGAGGGGGGGGGGGAAGAGAATGGCCTCTAAAGGATTAGTGTTACAAATATCTTTCTAAAAGAAAGTTTCTGCTACTATAAATTTTATTTAATTTTTAATTATTAGAATTATAATTTTTTAATAACTTTATAGCTGTAATATTTTTTTCTCTATTATTTTTAACATTCCGTGTGTATAGGACTATATAATACTGTACCACTATTATTTTCTAACAATTTTGTAAAAATTATTGAGACTTCTACAGCTTGTACGTAATAGTGACATATGTGCAAATGTATATTCCTTTCTTAATTTCTTTATTTGTACGCAAAAGCTTGTAGGCAATTTGTAGGCAATAGTATCATGTATGCAATGCAGTGCGTGTGCAAGGGTACGTTTTGTTTTTTAATTTTTTATTTGTGTGCAATAGAGTTTGTAGGCAATCGATTTGTAGGCAATAGTATCATGTGTGCAAACGTATGTTCGTTTCTTAATTTTTAGAATTGTGCGCAATAGAACTTGTAGGCAATCGTTCCGTAGGCAATAATGTTATGTGTGCAATGCAGCTTATGCGCAATAGTATCGTGTGAGTAAACGTATGTTTATCTTTCAATTTTTCTATTTGTGCGCAAAAGTGTCTGTAGGCAATCGATCTGTAGGCAATAATATCATGTGTGCAATGCAGCTTGTGCGCAATAGTATCGTGTGAGCAAACGTACGTTTATCTTTCAATTTTTCTGTTCGTGCGCAAAAGTGTCTGTAGGCAACTGATCTGTAGGCAATAATATCATGTGTGCAATGCAGCTTGTGCGCAGTAGTATCGTGTGTGCAAACGTACGTTTATGTCTAAATTTTATTATTTGTGCGCAAAAGAGCTTGTAGGCAATAGATTCGTAGGCAAAAAGTTGTGTGCGCTGTGCGCGAGTGAACGCGGGAGCGCGAGGATCGCGTGAAATGGACACGATAGTGTTTTGTAAAAAAGGCAGTCAATTTATTAAGAACAATAAATAGTTAACAAGTTTTTTGTCGATCCGATTTATGCTAATCTTAACCGAGTGATTGCTCCGGCGAGCGACCGGGAGCGTTACGATAATCTCCGCGAGCGACGGATATATCGCGAATACCGCAAGCGACGGTGTAAACGGCGCTATTCCGCGAGCGACGGAATAAACGGCTCGTTTTGACAACGAGAGATTAATCGCGAGCGACGAGAAATCTCTTTTATGATAATCGTGAACTTCGCGTTTCGTAATCGAGCGTACGAATTAGAAAAGCGAGCGACTTTTCTATAGCGAGCGTTTAAACGATATAAGCACACACTGTCACGGATGAATCTCGATCGAGTGCGCCCGGCGGTTCCCCGAGAGAGCTTTTATACAACCGTTCTTTTTGTGTTCTAGAATTTTCTACGTGTTTGTCTCAAAATTCGCGTCGGTTGTTATTTTCGATGATTAGTTAAATTTTGAATGTTGTTATTACAATTTGTTTGTCGTTTCGGGCTCTCTCGGGTGACCGCTGCGTGGCCCGCATCGATAGGCACGAGCGATGCCGCGGGCCTGGCGCGATTCGCGTAGCGACGCTGTTGAAGCGCGCTCCTATTTGTCGCGCGCCGTGCGACGCGCGATATGGCGGCTGACGCGCCAAATTTCGAGCGCGATTAATCCGCGCTTTATTGTAACGATCGTTATCGCGGCTAATTGCTATTAGTCAATTTCTATTAGTTCGGTTTCGAACATGCGCAAACGATTTGTTGGCAAACGGTCTGTTGGCAGTCGATGCTGTTGGCAATCAATTTGTAGGCAATTGGGGCCCTCCCGATTTAACGATACGCATTATTGATCAAAAAGGACATTTGCTCGATTTTCGAGGAGAGAAAATTACCGTAAGATTGCATATACGGTGGCGGCAAAAATAAAGCGTGTGACAAATAAAATGCTTGTGTTGAACGAAAGCATGGAGCACGCGAGGGACAATATCTTTACGAGGGACAATATTTTTGCGAGAAGGCGAGTAACTGCGGTATCGGGTGACAATAATCGGATATCTGGTTACGCTAAATAGAAGCTCAGCGTGTTGAATCGCGAATTTTGAAAATCATTGGGATTCGTCGTACGAAATACTTGAACTTGAATATCGGAGGTGAGCCGATCTTTGACGATCGTATTGTCAAGATTGAGACACATACAATCCATACGCCAACACAACATTCGGATATAGCGACGAGATACGGATACCGATACAACGTCAGTACACATTGTACACATTTGTACACGTTACCATGTGAAAGTTTTCTATACGTCGAGGGAAAGGTGATGGTGCATAAAGTGGATGAAGACGGAAGGGTGATATTGGGAAACAATTTTGTCGCGTTTATGTTTGATGAACTTCGATATAAACTCGACGGTGTGGAAATTGACCGCAACAGAAACGTTGGAATAACTTCCACAATTAAAAACTATGTCTCTCTAACAGCCGAGAAAGATAACATCTTGGAGAATGCTGCATGGAATATGTCACATAATGCTGTTGAATCTTACTTCAACTTTTGTGTGCCGCTAAACATACTATTGGGTTTTTGCGAAGATTATAAGCGAGTTGTGATTAACGCTCGTCACGAATTAATTCTGATACGTTCGCGCAACGACAACAATTGCATATTTGGACATGCTTCGACTGAAGCTGATATCGAATTATTCAAGATACAATGGCGTATGCCTCATGTAATATTAAGAGAGATCAATAAATTATCCTTGCTACGCGCGTTAGAAAGCGGGCGATACTTGAAGATGAGTTTTCGCTTTTGAGATCTATACGAATTTCCTCTATTGCATAATACGACCAAGCATTCGTGGACCGTGAAAGCCGCCTCTCAGCTGGAGAAGCCGCGATACGTGATCTTTGCGCTGCAGACTGGCAGAAAAAATGCTGTGTTAAAAGATATTACTACTACTCGATGACTGTAAATTGAGCAACGTTAAACTCTATCTAAACTCGGAATTTTATCCCTATGATGATTAGAATTTAGATTTCGATAAAAATAGATTCGCCCTCTTGTTCGATATATACTCTCGTTTCCGCAAATCTTATTACGGATGTGATAATGATGATGTGCTATTAAACATTTCAAAATTTCTACATTGCGGTCCTCTCGCTGTTATTGATTGCTCGCGACAAAACGAGTCTGTCAAAAATTCCACCGTGGACGTGAGATTAGAATTTGAGTGTGTGTGAAATCGAACTAACTATAATAATACAATAGCAATTATTGTTAGTATAACAAGCGTAATAACAAAGCGCGCCTTAATCACGCTCATAATTCGGCGCGCTGGCGGACATCTTGCGCGGCGCGCGGCTCTCCGCGAATCAGAGCGCGCTTTGTCAGCTGCGCTCCGCAAATCGCGCCAGGCCCGTGGCATTGCTCGTGCCGTTCGAAGCGGGCAACGCAGCGGTCACCCGACAGAGCCAAAATTACAAACAAATGCGAATAACAACGTTCTATTTTTCCTAATCATCGCAAACAACAGCAAGCTCGATCTTTCGCGAAAAACATGTCGAATGTTCTAGAATAAGCAAAAGAACGGTTGTATAAAAGCTCTCTCGGGGAACCGCCGGGCGCACTCGATCGTGAACTCCATCCGTGACAGTGTGTGATTATATCGTTTAAACTCTCGTGAAAGAAAAGTCGCTCGCTTTTCTAGTTCGTACGCTCGCTTACGAAACGCGAAGTTTTCGATTCGAATAAAAGAGATTTCTCGTCGCTCGCGATTAATATCTCGTTATTAAAACGCGCCGTTATTCCATCGCTCGCGGAATTGCGCCGTTTTTACCGTCGTTTGCGGTATTCGCGATATATCCGTCGCTCGCGGAGATTATCGTTGCGCTCCTGGTCGCTCGCCGGAGCGAGAACTCGGTTAAGATTAGAAGAAATCTTATCGCCAAAACATTTGTAAACTATTTATTAATTGAAATATAGTCTGTCTATTTTGAGCCAACAAACAGTGTCGTCAAGTCGCTCGTTTTTTTCTCTGTCGGTTGTCTGTCTCGAGTGCACCTCGATCTCGCAGGGTTCCTCTCGCCCACGTCCACTTCTTTATCGCACAGAGTGCAAGGAGGATATACCGACAAATACTACCGCCTATTGTCTCATCTTGCACGATCGCGTTGTTGAATATTGCCCATTGACCAACGTGGTTCGTAAAATTACCTTGATCAGCAATTATCCCCTCCAATGTCAGAAAATATATAAAGATTGAGATTTTGACGATCGACAGCAGTCATACATCGTTCTTGCAATCGTACAGTAATATTATCAGCATGCTCGCGCCAACGTTTGTGGATCTGCAAGGATTCATTATCAGGAGAAACTTTATCGTGAAGGAAGTAGCGATACTGAGAAATGGATTTGTTCTCTCTCATTACTTTTTGCAAGTCCCGTACCATGGGGTGTGCTTACAAAATCTGAGAGATGTCAAGCTTCATGGCTAATCGGACATCACCATGGACTTCAATGGGAGGATGGAAACGATCCATACAGCTTCGCTAGGCGTTTGATTACGAGAGCTGTGATGGGTGCGATGGAAGAGGAAGATGGAGCATCTTCTATGGTGTACGTTAAAGAACGCGAAAAACGAGAATAGCTGGCCGATATAGTTGACGATGATGCAAGAAACAACGTTATTATTGAGACCTTGGATGTGGACTATGAAGATATCACTTCGTTAAATAAGCTAGATGTTACTAATACTATGCGCTGTGAAAAACATTTAAAAAATTGCGCTTTACAAAATGTATTTAAAATATTCAATTGGTGGACGAATCATCATAAAGATTCACCCAAACATTATTTAGAATAAACTATTGTTAAAATATATTTTTATTCTCTTTTATTCTTCCCTTTTCCTCTTACTTATCTCAGTATGCGGGTATTAAATTTCAGTACGTGACGTTAGATAGCAGCGTCAGCCATTTAATTAAAATATTAATGTTACATATCTATAGACATACAATTTTTAAAATATTTATTTTATTAGTATATAAGTAATTAATTTGTCATTTCATGTAGTTAATATTGGTTCGACAGTTGTTCAATAGCTGTTCAATAGCTGTTCGATAGCTGTTCAAAGTGGTTCGATGACTGTTCGACAGTTGTTCAAAAGCTATTCGATAGCCGTTCGATAGCTGTTCGATAGCTGTTCGATAGCTGCTCAATAGTGATTCAAAAACTGTTCGATAGCCATTCGATAGCTGTTCAAAAACTGTTCGATAGTCGTTCAATAGCTGTTCGATAGCTCTTCGATAGCTGTTCGATAGTGGTTCAAAAGCTGTTCGATAGCCGTTCGATAGCTGTTCAAAGCTGTTCGATAGCCGTTCGATAGTAGTTTAATAGCGGTTTGCATATTATAATAATACATTCATATTTAAAAGACTTTAATTGTAGATAGTTGTCCGCGGAAACATGCTTACTTTTGTCTTCTTATCAAGTACAGAAGCTAAGCATTTTTTATAAGTGATACATCCCCTAGTCTAAAATATTTAATCGAGACGATGTCTACTCCGTTATGTCCGTCATAAAAAGTCTGACAGTTCAGGAATAAGGTTTAATAAGGTGTATTAAAGTGTATTCGAAAATGCCATCGTTGATTGAGTTGGCGTTGCGTCGAGGCCAATGGAATGCGTCATGGTGGGCGCAGGATTTAGTAATGGGGCTGTTGAGAGCTCTATCAAATCTAGTATTTTTTCAAAGAGTAAGTAATATTTGTGTATGTTTTATATCATATTAATTATTTATAAATTTTGTTAAGAAAAATAAATAATTAATTATAAGTAACTAATTAATAAATAATTAATAAATAATTAATTATAAGTAACAAAAAGTTCACTTATGATAGATTATTTTTTCTAAAATATTTCAACATTCCACGCGTTTCCTTGTACAATTACATTATTAAAGAATGATCAAGAAATGGTAAATTTTAAACACTATCTGATTATCATATTGCGTCAGTTCTTTTATAGTGATAAAACCATATTATTCCCATTAAATTTTATTTTTCCTAAACAAAATAATCATTTTCGAACAATTTTCACAATTTATAGTGGAATACGGTGATTACCTGATTTGATTTTTTCTGCTTCTTTTACTTTAACTCGTAACCAATGGGCGCGTTCAGGAGACACAACCGTTGCACAACCGTTAAGTAATTCATCAACGTAATTGGTTTAGATCTAGGGATCTAACAGTAAGGACCAGTAATCACTATAACTGCTCACTGATCACTTTGTCTCCTGAACGCGGCCAATGAATAACATCAGTATCAGTGTTCTTTTCCATTTCGACATTTGTACATTGTGCAAGTACGTAATAAAAAAGTTGATTAAAAATCATATATATTTATAATCATAATCTTCAAAAATTGTTATATTAATACGTGTTTGTCTTTATGTATCAATTAGCAAAATATATACTTTGTTAGTTACAAGTTTAGAATTGTTTAATAAAGACCCGAGGAATGTCTGGTTTCGGGGGTGTCGGGCCGAACAGTCAATGATACACACACACAAAAAAATATGAGCCGCACTTCACAATTATTCTGGCGATGAGATCTCACTTTATTCTAGTAATTACACTAAATCTTAATTCTAGGATCTTAAGCAATAGTTTTATAGGTTGTAATTGAGAACGACTGCGAAATCCGCCGAGGAATTAGAGAGAGGTTGCAAGAGAATATTACTTCGATTTACAACGTACCGCGTGCTTCGCAAGATAACTGCGTACAAGTCCCCGGTGCCCCGAGAAGGGATAGCGCACACCTCACGCGTGTATGATTCTTTAATTCGATGCTGTTAATTTCCGGGAGATGACAATGACCGTTTACGACAACCGAATTAGAGTTCACTTGAGCAGAGCCACGAGAATCTAAACCGAATATTCAGAGAGCGAAAACTGTTCTAAAGGCAACGTGCGTCACGATAGACCGGTACTCACAGAATGATCGAGGATTTCCGGAAGGGTCGATATCGACGCAGGAGCGCGGATAAGATCTTGAGAGCGTGCTTATGATTGGGTGATAACATTGCGCGAGACTAGTTAGATTGATAGGACAGGCTGCGGGATTGGGTCACGGCCGCGAACAAGAGGAAAAAGGAAGAGAGAGAGAATGCTAGAGAGAAGGACTAGAGTAAGTGAGATGCCGGTGCAAAGATTGAGAAAAGGGAGCGATATTTCCTGAACATTCCGCCCGCCTTCTACAACAGCGTTGAAGAATTATGATCTTGATGATGGTGAGGCCGGATCAGTAGTTGATTGTCTTGTGAGTGAGGGTTGATCTGGTGTCATCGGAAGCACTGCTAACTTGGTGATAGGCCGCTTGAGTTCTGTGGTGGCCGTCTTGAGGGTGACCACTCTGCATAGACCGTCCGAACCAAGATGAAGTTGTGTGACCCGAGCAAGAGGCCATTTTGATGGAGGGAATCTCTCATCCGTGAGAAGTACGAGAGAGCCGACCTTGATTTGCGTGGAGGGATGATGCCATTTTGATATTGCAAGCTGACGTTGAAGACATTCAGCTGACCAACGCGACCAGAAGTGTTGGAGTTGCTGCTGAATGAGCTGCCACCGAGACAGCCTTGTGAGAGGCACTGAGGTGAGAGATGGCTCCGGAATTGTTGTTGGCGCTGCTCCGATGATGAAATGCCCGGGAGTGAGGGCTGCCAGGTCTTCCGGGTCATCTGACAGTGGGCACAATGGTCTAGAGTTGAGGACTGCCTCGATTTGGATCAGAAGAGTTGTAAGTTCTTCATAGGTTAGGGCAGTCTCGCCTATAGTCCGTCGTAGGTGATGCTTGACCGATTTGACTGCGGCCTCCCATTTACCGCCGAAGTGGGGGGCTGCGGGGGGATTAAAGACCCAAGTGGTGCCGTCATGAGTTAGTAGCTGAGCGAGTTCCGAGAATTCCTTTGATCCGGCGTTGAATAACCGCCTAAGAGATGTATCTGCCCCGAGAAAATTGGTTCCACAGTCGCTAAATAGAGTTTGGCAGATACCTCGCCGTCCCGTTAACCGCCGATATGCTGCGATGAACCCCTCTGTAGAGTAGTCTGTCACTGCCTCCAGATGAACCGCCGACGTTGAGAAGCAAACAAAGATGGCTAACCAGCCTTTGTGACACTTAGCCTCTTGTCCTCGCCAAGTTTTGAGAGTGAGAGGGCCGGCGTAATCAACCCGTGTTGAGGAAAGGACGAGATGGCGAAATGCGAGATGATGGCAGTTGACCCATGAGTTGCTGTGCCCTTACGCCACGTTGTCGAGCACACCGAACGCAGCGGAGAATGTGAGATCTTACTGGGGCTCGGCCACCAACGATCCAGTAAGCCTGGCGAAGATATGTCAAGATTACCTGAGTTCCGCCGTGAAGAGTCCTTAGATGAGCGTCCGATATAATGAGTTGAGACAGATATGAATCCCGTGGCAAGATGGCTGGGTGCTTCCATTCAGGGTCCAATTGAGACTGCCTGAGTCGGCCTCCGACTCTGAGGATGCCCGAATGATCGATGAAGGCCGTAAACTTGGCGAGAGGATGAGACCTTGACAAGTGTGCTCCGCTTGAGATTATTGTCAGTTCAGATGAGAAGTAAGCCAATTGGACAGACCGGATCCAATATAGTCGTGAACTTTCGAGGTCTGCAGGTGTGAGTGGGGTGGCCAGAGAGGACTGTGGTATACCTTTGAGGATCGCGCAACACCGTTGACAGAGAGCAGTGATCTGAAGAAGCCGTATGAGTGATGAGTAACGATAGAGGAGTTCCCAGAGGTGGTGTTGCTTTGCCGTTGAGGAGGTGAGAAGAAGACCGGGCCGTTCCTCTAGAGTCGCCGCCGAATCCGGCTGAGATGCCATGCTTGGTCAATGTTGAGGAGGCTGTGCTAACCATGAGGGACCGTTCCACCAAAGATGATGCCGAGAGAGTTGAGCGGAAGAGAGGCCGCGAGAAGCACAGTCGGCTGGGTTCTCCTTGCCGGGAATAAACCGCCAATGGCCTTGAGGTACGCGTTCTTGAATTGCCGCCATTCGATTACGAACGAAGTCTTTCCAACGAGAGGGATGACTGTTTATCCAGGTGAGCGATACCGAAGAGTCCGTCCACAAGTAGATTGGTATCTCCGCGAGTTCTAGTGTTCGTTGAACATAGCTGATGAGACGAGAGAGTAGAACCGCTGCCGTGAGTTCCAGTCGGGGAATGGTGAGCCTTTTGAGAGGTGCGACCTTGGTTTTGGCGCACACTAGCGTGATGATTGGCTCCGTTGGATGAGAAATGACCTTGATATAAACCGCAGCCGCCATGGCGAGTTGCGAAGCATCCGAGAATCCATGAAGCTCGACCATGGTTGATGGCGTGAGAGACAGCCACCGAGGAATCGTGATAGAAGTCAGGTCAGACAGCTCTGAACGTAAGTGCGTCCACCGATGTCGAAGTTGCGGCGAGAGGCAGTCATCCCAGCCGACTTTTTCTAGCCACAGTTCCTGGATGAGCACCTTAGCTCTGATGATTATCGGAGATAGGAATCCCAGAGGATCAAATATTTGCGCTACTTCTGAGAGTATAGTCCGTTTGGTGATAACGGGTCGGTTGGAGGCCTTGCACGAGAAGACGAACTGATCAGAGTGAGGATGCCATGTGAGTCCCAAAATTTTGCCTTGAGCGTCATCAAACGAGTGCGGCGTCGTGGCGGTGATGTCCGTAGGAAGAGCCTGGAGTAGTTCAGGATGATTGCTCTGCCACTTCGCCAGAGGAAAGCCGCCCGCCTTGCAGAGGTTCACTAGTTGGTGAGCGATGGAAGTCAGCTCCGAGAGAGTATCGGCACCTCCACAGATGTCGTCAACATACCTGCCCTTGAGAAGAGGAGCGACCGCCAGGGGGTAGTTCCTACCTTCGTCTTCAACTAGTTGGAGGAGGACGCGAACAGCCAAGAAGGGAGCTGATCGGGTGCCATATGTGACCGTCGTGAGTTGGTACGGAATGATGTTGAGCTGATCATCTACCCAGAGGATCCGTTGGAGATCCCAATCGTCCGGATGAACTTGAATTTGGCGGAACATTTTGGTGATATCAGTGATAAAGATGTACCGGTGTCGTCGCACCCAGAGTAAGATATCTGAGATGTCTGCTTGGAGTTTTGCACCCGTGTGCAGAATATCGTTGAGAGAAGATCCCGTACTGGTGAGGCTGGATCCGTTAAACACCACTCGTAGTTTTGTGGTAATGCTGTCATCCTTGAGAACTCCATGGTGAGGGAGGTAGAACACCGGTGATGGCTCTGGAGAGGAAGGGGGAACCCTGACCATGTGCTGGAGCTCTTCGTACTCCAGAATGAATGATGAGTACAGATTCTGATAGATAGAGTCCGTTGAGAGGCGCCGTAGTGTTCGCTGCAAGCAACGTTGGGCAGTTGACCGTGACTCCCCTAGTTGATTTGCCTGTAATTTGAGAGGGAGCCGTACGACATAACGCCCCGCACGATCTCGTGAATGCGTGGCCTTGAATTGAGTTTCACACTCCTCTTCATCAGGGTTGAGCTGAGTGGTGGAGGATGAAGGGACCTCTTCTTGTATCCAGAACTTCGTGAGGAGGTCGTGAAGCTCATGATCCACTGCGACATGATGAGAACTATGAGCTGAGGCAGTACGTGACGAGGTCGGGCCGAGAACAATCCATCCGAAAATAGTACGTTGAGCGATGGGTTCCTCCTCAGACCTTTTGATGATGTCGGGCTGGATGAACAGCCCGTAGGAGTCAGCACCGAGGATCAAGTCTATAGGTCCGGAGGTGAGGAAATCTGGATCCGCCAGCTGGAGCCCGCGAAGGTGAGGCC
This sequence comes from Formica selysi, assembly GCA_009859135.1. NCBI lineage: Eukaryota > Metazoa > Arthropoda > Insecta > Hymenoptera > Formicidae > Formica > Formica selysi. Next base: position 140,923 of record WHNR01000029.1, on the reverse strand, counting down.
AACTATATTCTGCTGTCGCTATGGACGGTAGTGATGTTGTTAGATTCTTGAGGATGTAGGCAGTAACGTTGATGGATTGCGAAGAGTAAACTGAGTGAAGGGTGAGCGGAACGACACCCCGAGTTCGCTCCGACTGAGATCCTCCAATACCGATGATAGGGATAGAGGCGTGCCGTCGAGGTATCTGGAGAGTTGAGATGAGTTGGCCAGAAGCAAAGGTGAGTTCAGATCCGGGGTCGATGAGCATCCTTACCGAGTGAGGAGAGCCGCAAGGTGATCTGATGGTAGCGCAACAAGTAGCGAGTAAAATTGCCGGGCGCGTGAGAATTACCGAGTGAGATTGAGAAAGGACCGAGTGCGAGAGTCACTCTGAAGCCGATGTGCTGGTGCTCTTGAATGGTGAGGCCGGCGCCGACGTCTGCGTAGCCGTGGTTGATGGTGTCGCCTTATCTTGCATCGTTGACCGTGGGGGCGGTTGACTGTCCATGTGTATCATCGTGTGATGCTTGTTGCCGCATTCTCTGCACCTCTTCAGATTTTGACAGGCGACTGTGTTATGCCTGCCCAAGCAATTAAAGCAGAGGCGCTTATCGATTACGATGTTTCGCCGTAGATGAGCAGACATATCTCTGAAACGAGGGCAAGAGACAATGTAATGAGAGCCAGAGCACAGTGCACATTCAGAAGTTTCCGAGATCCCAGAGGGGGTGAGATGGCCACATGAGCGGTGGCCGCCGATGTCTTGATGGTCTGTCGTAGTGGCGAGGGAGCTGGTCTTGGTGCTGGAGAGGAGCTCGAGGTTCCGAACTCCATACTCTCCATGGCTCGGGCGCGCCCAGTGAGAAATGTGCGAATGTCCTTGTATGAAGGGGGGTCCGTGGTGGAGCCAAGCTTGACTTCCCAGGCCTCTCGAGTGCTTGGGTCGAGTCGCTGGACGATGAGGTGGACCAAGAGATGATCCCAGTGTTGAACAGGAGCTCCGAGAGACTCCAAGGCATTGAGCGCTTCCGTTGTGGTGTTGAGAAGAGAGTTGAGCTCCTTGGCCGACCGCTGTGAAATGGTCTTGGTGCGGAATAATCGATCCACCTGAGCCGAAATGAGAAGTCGCTTATTTTCATACCGATTAACGAGAAGGTCCCAGGCTGACGCGAACGCGTCCTCAGAAACCGGCAAATTGGAGATTAGCTGAGCGGCTTCGCCCAAGAGACTAGTCCGGAGGTAGTGCATTTTCTCCACGTTTGATATCTCCGCATTCCGTCCAACCAAGGAGGAGAAGAGATCATGAAAGGGCCTCCACGCTGAGAAGTCACCGGAGAATTGTGGAAGAGTGATCTCCGGAAGATGACGTCGCGCTGATGTCTGCCCGCCAATTGAGAGGTTGGCTAGCTGTGAGCCCGACAGAGGGTGAGTCCGTTCCTTCTCTTCAATCTGCATGAGTAATGCGGCTTTGGCGTCGGCATAATATAGAAGACATTGATCATATACCCTTTTCTTGAAATAATCGTGATCCAGGAGGAGCTCCGCTTTGGATTCCGCCATCCGTTCGTGAGTGGCTTCAAACTTTTGCCAGTTGTTATCGATGAGGTCGAGTTTCACCTTGAGCATTTGGAGTTGAAGAGTGGGGAAGGTCGGTTCCTTACACTCGAGAGCCACCGACTTGATGTAAGTGTGCCGATTCATTTGAAGAGAGATTTTCGCTTCGAGGTTGGACATGATGATGGCTGAAATCGCCGTTACCGCTGAGAATACCACTCGAAGTGACCCACAAGAGAGAAAGAGAAGTTCCGACAGACGATGAGAATATCCGAAAAATGCGAGAGAGAGGTCCGTATACCGCGCACGAGCTCACAATGTCCGAGTGAGAGAGAAGGCGCTAACGATTATAGAGACCGGTGACCGGTCGTCGTATATTCACAAAATGGCCGAAGACTGTCAAAGGAGCGAGAGAGAACGCCGTATACGTAGCGAGGATCCGTTGTCGAGCGCCCGAATCCGTCCGGGCGTCGCCGAACACGCACGAGTAACCGAGCGAGACGGATGTCAGAGAGAGAGAGAGAGAGTGAGAGTGCACTACGGGAGGCGATGATCGCTTGCCGAGCACCCGAATCCGTCCGGGCGTCGCCGGACACGCACGAGTCACCGAGCGCGACGGATGTCACAGAGAGAGAGAGTGAGAGCGCACTACGGTAGGCGACGATCGCTTGCCGAGCGCCCGAGTCCGTCCGAGCGTCGCCGGACACGCACGAGTCACCGAGCGCGACGGATGTCACAGAGAGAGAGTGAGAGCGCACTACGGGCGGCGACGATCGCTTGCCGAGCGCCCGAGTCCGTCCGAGCGTCGCCGAACACGCACGAAGAGGATCGTTCTCGAACTTTCGCCGGTAGCACGTGGAAGCACACACGATTTTCCAAATCCGCACACAGAGTTCACCTTGAGATGTTCGTTACCGCACCACCGATCCGGCTCGAAGGACCAAAAAATGTTTAATAAAGACCCGAGGAATGTCTAGTTTCGGGGGTGTCGGGCCGAACAGTCAATGATACACACACACAAAAAAATATGAGCCGCACTTCACAATTATTCTGGCGATGAGATCTCACTTTATTCTAGTAATTACACTAAATCTTAATTCTAGGATCTTAAGTAATAGTTTTATAGGTTGTAATTGAGAACGACTGCGAAATCCGCCGAGGAATTAGAGAGAGGTTGCAAGAGAATATTACTTCGATTTACAACGTACCGCGTGCTTCGCAAGATAACTGCGTACAAGTCCCCGGTGCCCTGAGAAGGGATAGCGCACACCTCACGCGTGTATGATTCTTTAATTGATGCTGTTAATTTCCGGGAGATGACAATGACCGTTTACGACAACCGAATTAGAGTTCACTTGAGCAGAGCCACGAGAATCTAAACCGAATATTCAGAGAGCGAAAACTGTTCTAAAGGCAACGTGCGTCACGATAGACCGGTACTCACAGAATGATCGAGGATTTCCGGAAGGGTCGATATCGACGCAGGAGCGCGGATAAGGTCCTGAGAGCGTGCTTATGATTGGGTGATAACATTGCGCGAGACTAGTTAGATTGATAGGACAGGCTGCGGGATTGGGTCACGGCCGCGAACAAGAGGAAAAAGGAAGAGAGAGAGAATGCTAGAGAGAAGGACTAGAGTAAGTGAGATGCCGGTGCAAAGATTGAGAAAAGGGAGCGATATTTCCTGAACAAGAATGTAATCTGAAATGTGTTGTTCTAACCTCAATTATTAAAAAAAAAAAAAAATTATTGATTAAATAAAATTATTTTATTGTTTAATATTCAAGTACAATTGAAAATGATTTTTAATTCATTAATATTTAAACAGATTATTTAGAATTTTATTAATGTATTACATCTAAAAAAACTCATAATATTTTAAGCGGCTATAGATATTTCAAACCAATAACATTTGACTAATTTCCTAATTGTAATATGATTCTATCTATTTGTTTCATCTATCTTTTTATTTATCTGTTGTTTTGTAGCTTTTAATAATAAAAATGTTTGCTGTTGTTACATTTGACGATGACAGTACATCAGAAATACCAACTAATTGGCTTATCGGTTCTGAGGATGAACTAAGCTGTTGGTGGCCACCTTTCAATACTAAAAATTTATCAACTTTGATATCAAAACGCGTTGAACCGATTAAATCAACCTGGCAAAGACTGAATGTAACTTTGGGAAAAACTTGTAGAATGAAAATTCTTAGACATATTTATTATGAGATTATTAACATAAATCAATTCAAAAAATTAACCGCAGGCTTATTATTTATCATAGACACACTTGAAAAAGCTTGAAAAATGGCAGAGGATTCTCAATATACATGTACAGATGAAAGAGATTTAGGAAGAGGACGTCGTAAACGGTTTTCCAAAAAATTAAGTTACAGTGATACAGATTCTAGCCCAGAGAATTTTCAACAACAAAATAAAAATAAATCAAGTATTTATCACGTAATTACTAGTATCATGTTTGAATTTATACATTTGAAATAAAATTAAAATATTATAGTGTAACTGGCCGCTTTTGCGAGTGCGCGGATTCGCTTTGCCGGGATCAGGGCTCGAGAAAGTGGTAAGACACACGTTTGACAAAGATGTAATTTAGTCAGCTTTATTCTGCCTCTATCGGTCAACGTACAGTTAAATTCCCGCGAAGCGGGCGCGCGGCGGGTGATAATGCGCGAGGATTAATGCAAGCGCGGTAGTCGCTCGGAGCGCGATGATAATTAATCGGCGGTATTACAATATGATAGTGATCGCCGTTAGTTTCGATATATTGAAGTATACGGATATCGGGCGTCGTCGGCGAACGACAAGGCCGTGTTTATTTTGACGGCGCGCGAGATGCGCAAGAAACGGGGCGCGGCTAGTCGGCGCGTGTACGGCAAGGCCGTGTTTATTATGACGGCGCGCGGGATATTATAGAGCGACGCGCGACAAGTATTTCGACGCGGTTCTTATTGCGCGATTACGGTAACTGTGTTTGCGAGGCCGCGTGCGTTATCCACGTATTCCCAGATGTGCGGGGAAGAGGCGGTCGGAGATCGAGTATCCTCGATCGGGCGGAGAACTCTCCGTCTCTGCTTCCGTACGCGGATTCGAGGAGCGCTCGGCGGAGTCGAGAATTCTCGACGAAGCGGCGAACTCGCCAACCCACGGTCCGTTTAGCTGGAGCGGTCGGATCTTAGACCGAATCTAAGAGAGCGACGAACTCTCCGCTCTCGTTGAGTTGGTCGGAATTGCGTGATGATTCGCAGACGGCGAGGAAACCGAGAATGCTCGGCGGAGACTGCGAATACGTCAACCTCACGTTCCGTCGTGTTCTGTGAATTCGAGGATCGGATCTGGTATCGTATCTCGCAGAGGATTCAAGTACCGTTCTGGTGCCAGGGTTTAAAAATGCTGCCGTTATATATCCGAGCGTCTAGCGGTAATTGCGTCGTTCGCCCCCGGGTGGGGATAACGACGCATTGTTTTCGGCGGTTAATTAATACGGTAAACGCGTCGTTTCCCCTGGGCGAAACGACGCGGCGTTTCGGCGGGTGACGCTCGGTCCCTTCCGGCAGCACTCGGCGGTGCTCGGTTTTCGGAGCCGTAACGACAGCTGTATAATGGCTGTCTTCGTTATCGTGTTAGGTTTCTACGATATTCTAAGATGTTCGCAATGCGTTTAAAAAGGGCGCTAAGCGCCTCTGTCACTGCCCGGCTGGTGTTCGCCGGGCGGCAGACTTCGGGCTGGTCTACGTGTCGGGTAACAATGGGGGTGCATTGTTACAATAGAGAATAAACTGCCCAATTTTCCGGAAGATTCTCAATTGATAGATGAAGGGAGCGACAGTGCCCTTTCAAATAATAATGTTTTAAAAGCAAACAATAATTTAAAAGTAATTCCACAAAGTCATCGTTCAATAGCAACAAATATTTTAGAAAATGACATACAAATAATTATTAAAAATTTATATTGTAAGTAAAGTTGAACTAGTAAAAGCAAATCTATTTTTACATTGTGATATCCATATATTTTTTATTTTCAGACAAGCTTGACAAGATAATAAGGATAACTTCTAACACAAAACTCGACTTATATGATTTGAAACGCGTGGATCGTATAACTCCTTTTACTAGAGTGTCTAGTCCAACAGAAAAAGCAAGAGATGTACTACCGCTAAAATCGATTGATGAAATAAAGGAGTTCAGTGAAAATTTATCGGAAGAAGAAATGCAATCTCAGTTTGTAAGTAAAGTTTAAAGTTATATGTTTCGTAAATTAAATTAAACCATGAACAATAAATTCATGGAAAGGGAAGAAAAGTAAATTTCGTGTGGATAATTTAAATTTGATAACAATAATTAAAGGTAAAACTTCAATGAAAAGAAGAAAAGAAATATCCAACACACCACGCACGCACGCACGCACGCACGCACGCACGCCGCCGCACGCACCACGCACGCACCCCACGCCACGCACCACGCCACCCGCACGCACGCCCCGCACGCACGCACGCACGCACGCACGCCGCACGCCGCACGCACGCACGCACGCACGCCGCCCACGCACGCCCCCGCACGCACGCCGCACGCCCACGCCGCACGCACGCCCACGCACGCCGCACGCCCCACGCACGCACCACGCACGCCCACGCACGCACCACGCACGCACGCCCACGCACCACGCACGCACGCACCACCACGCACGCACGCACGCACGCACGCACGCACGCACGCACGCACGCACGCACGCACGCACGCACGCACGCCACGCACGCACGCACGCACGCACGCACGCACGCACGCCACGCACGCACGCCACGCACGCACCACGCACGCCACGCACGCACGCACGCACGCACCGCACGCACGCACGCACGCCACCGCACGCACGCACCGCACGCACGCACGCCACGCACGCACGCACGCACGGCACGCACGCACGCCACGCACGCACGCCACGCACGCACGCACGCACGCACGCACGCACGCCACGCACGCACGCACGCACGCCACGCCACGCCACGCACGCACGCACGCACGCCACGCACGCACGCACCGCACGCCCACGCCCCACGCCCACCCGCACGCACGCACGCACGCCACGCACGCACGCACGCACGCACGCACGCACGCACGCACCACGCACGCACCACGCCACGCACGCACGCACGCACCACGCACGCACGCACGCACGCACGCACGCACGCACGCCACGCACGCACGCACGCACGCACGCACGCACGCCACGCACGCACGCACGCACGCACGCACGCACGCACGCACGCACGCACGCACGCACGCACGCACGCACGCACGCACGCACGCACGCACGCACGCACGCACGCACGCACGCACGCACGCACGCACGCACGCACGCACGCACGCACGCACGCACGCACGCACGCACGCACGCACGCACGCACGCACGCACGCACGCACGCACGCACGCACGCACGCACGCACGCACGCACGCACGCACGCACGCACGCACGCACGCACGCACGCACGCACGCACGCACGCACGCACGCACGCACGCACGCACGCACGCACGCACGCGCACGCACGCACGCACGCACGCACGCACGCACGCACGCACGCACGCACGCACGCACGCACGCACGCACGCACGCACGCACGCACGCACGCACGCACGCACGCACGCACGCACGCACGCACGCACGCACGCACGCACGCACGCACGCACGCACGCACGCACGCACGCACGCACGCACGCACGCACGCACGCACGCACGCACGCACGCACGCACGCACGCACGCACGCACGCACGCACGCACGCACGCACGCACGCACGCACGCACGCACGCACGCACGCACGCACGCACGCACGCACGCACGCACGCACGCACGCACGCACGCACGCACGCACGCACGCACGCACGCACGCACGCACGCACGCACGCACGCACGCACGCACGCACGCACGCACGCACGCACGCACGCACGCACGCACGCACGCACGCACGCACGCACGCACGCACGCACGCACGCACGCACGCACGCACGCACGCACGCACGCACGCACGCACGCACGCACGCACGCACGCACGCACGCACGCACGCACGCACGCACGCACGCACGCACGCACGCACGCACGCACGCACGCACGCACGCACGCACGCACGCACGCACGCACGCACGCACGCACGCACGCACGCACGCACGCACGCACGCACGCACGCACGCACGCACGCACGCACGCACGCACGCACGCACGCACGCACGCACGCACGCACGCACGCACGCACGCACGCACGCACGCACGCACGCACGCACGCACGCACGCACGCACGCACGCACGCACGCACGCACGCACGCACGCACCACGCACGCACGCCACGCACGCCACGCACGCACGCACGCCACGCACGCACGCACCACGCCACGCACGCACGCACGCACGCACGCACGCACGCACGCACCACGCCCCACGCACGCACGCACGCACGCACCACGCACGCACCCACCCCCCCCCCCCCCCCCCACCCCCCACGCACGCACGCACCGCACGCACGCACGCACCCCACGCCCCCCCCCCGCCCACGCACGCACCACGCACGCCCACGCACGCACGCACGCACGCACGCACGCACGCCACGCACGCACGCACGCACGCCGCACGCACGCACGCACGCACGCACGCACGCCACGCACCGCACGCACGCACGCACGCACGCACGCACGCCGCACGCACGCACGCACGCCACGCACGCACGCACGCACGCACGCCACACGCAAAAAAATTGGCGTTAAAAAAATAAAAGTAAAAAAATTTTATGTGCAAAAAGAACAGCGCTGTTATGTAAAGTTATTTTAGTTTGTATTATATTTTATTCATAATGTTAATTTTAATTGAAATAACAGCGCTAAGTTTTTTTTGCACATAAAATTTTTTTTCTTTTTTTTTTAACGTCAATTTTTTTGCGCATAAAATTTTTTGAATTTAATTATTTTTAACTTTAAATTTTTTTGCATTAAATTTTTTTATATTTATTTTGTTAACCTAAATTTTTTAATTTTTATTTTTTTAACTTTAAATTTTTTAATTTTCGAAATTTAGTTTTTTGTGTCTTGTATTTTCTTTTCTTGAATATACATTTGAGTATATTTGGATTAAATAAATATGAATAATTATTTAGATATAAATAATTTATTATTTGTATATATGTATATAAATATTTTAAAAATATATAATAATTATACATTTGTACAATCAATTTTAAGTTATACACTTCCTATTATGCCATATATTTTATTGCATTTTATTTGCTTCTGCAAATAGAATAGAATGCAATATTAGATAAATAAAGAATGCAAAATTTCGTAATTTTAATACATTACATAGACTTACATTAAATAGATTTATACACTCTAATTATAGAAAGCAATTCAACTGAATATTATGCATTATATTTTCCTAAATTTACTTAGCGTGATTTTTTGATTTCACTTCTTTTTGATGCTAATTTTTTAAGTTGTTTTCCCGTGTTATTAATACAGATAAAATGTAATTCATAAATATAATTATTGAGAAGATAATATTTTTGGTGGCGATAAATTTTTGTAAAATAAATATAATTTTTGAGAAGATATTTTTGATGGCGATTAATTTTTGTAAAGGACTATTTTGGCTGGAGAAAGATATACTTAGCGCTTTTTTATTTATCCTAGCTGATAGCCGTTTCGCATTCGTCGTCCCACCATGGGGCAGGGAAAGTGGAGCGCTTGGGAAGAGGTTTTTGATGGTTGGAGTGTTGGGGGCGGGAATGATGAGGAACTTGCGTCATGATATGTGAAATGAAATTTTCGTATGTTTCTATGGAGGAGGAAGAGTTGTAGATAGCATCTAGTAGAGAGGAATAGTTTTGAATGAGATTCGATACGAATTGTATTTGATCTGTCTTTTTCATCTTGATTTTGTGGGAGAAGAAGATGCGTCTTTTGACTGCACAATTTACTGAAATAGAAATGGGGAAATGATCACTGAAGTAGAGGTTAGAGAGGACTTTCGTTTCGCACAAACAGTATAGTGCAGGAGAAGCGAAGAATAAGTCGATGACGGACTTGGACTGATTAGGTCGAGATAGGTAGGTGGGGGAGCTGTCGTTGAGGCAGATGAAGGAATGGTCTAATGCTGAGGACAGCAGGGCTGCGCCCGAGGTGTCAATGCGGTTAGAACCCCATTCCGTATGGTGGCTGTTATAATCACCAATTAGGAGGGAGATAGGGTAGGAAATGCCGAAGTTAAACAAATCATTCCATTCTGTAGCACGAAGGGGAGATTGGGGAAATCTGTAAATAGAATAGATTTGAAAGAATTGGTTTCCGACTGGAATGATTATGGATTGACATTCAAATTTGTTGGGAATTTGAAAACAGTCGTTTAAATTTTGTAGGGAATATTATGTTTGACAGCTAGGGCAAGCCCTCCTGAGTTGCGTGAAAGACTGTCTTTTCTAATGTTACGTCCTGGCGACTCGACGATTCCTTTCTTCCGCGACGTTGCGGTAACGATCGTCAGTTGGTGATAAGAACGAACCGTTCAATAAACAAAGCATCTTGTGCCATACGTTTCTTTTAAACACTGTCATTTGTCAGTAACTACATCCACGAGTATCCGTGGGAAAGACGCAAGGAAATCGGTGATGGAAACCATGCCGATCTCGAAATAAATAAAAAATAATATCTACCCCTTGCAGTAGAATTTCCGGCGGAAGAACAACGAGATAACAAGAACTTTTAACGAAATGTTTAATAAACTCAGCTGCATTAATACTGATAATAATTTTCTAACGGACAAGTAATAAACACAGCTGCATCAACGTTGACAAAAATAATTATAAGGAAGTAAGACCCTTTTCTAATCAGATCATGTGCGCGAGGGTCCCCCGGAAAGGCTAATGTTTAAGGAACTTTTGAAATAATAACGAACTCACCAACCGACGATCAGCACGGGTAAAAATACGAAAATAGGAGACACCCCCTGCCGAATGAGGACACTGGCACGATTCTAATTCGTTAAAATCTTGAAGAATCCCTACTTTTGCATAATTTTAATTCGTTAAAGTTTTTGAAAGATCCCACTCTTAAAATTAGAAGACGCCCTCAAAAAGGTTTTATAAAAGAAAGAACTCGTAAGACTAGAGAATTTAATTAATTCATTCAGTCATTTCTGTCAACTTCAATCAGTGCCGGGCAATTAATCTCGTGTGCGCGCATTAAGAGCGAAAATTCATAATTAGAAAAAAGAGTGACCAGTTCAATATCAGTGTCCTCGTCTTGGCGTCGTCTCCAGCGCAACCCGGCACCCGCACAGCGTTACATCTTAGCGAAGGACGACAAGTTCTGTCAATCTACTCAACCTACCAATTAAAAGTCAGCAACGAAAGTAAGTCTCTAATAATTCAGTTTAATTATATTTTTATTCCCGCAATAAATAACGTTGTTACCGGTTCCATAGTGAGAACCAGGTCGGGAAAAGATTACGAAGTCCAACCCGCTACCGCAAAGGTCCGTTCCGCGAGTCAGAAGACGCGAACTTCTGTAGACTTTAAATCAACCATAGCCAGTAGTAGCAGTAGTAATTACTCAATCACCGCATACACAGAAACAATCATTGACTTCCCCCCTAGTTACTCCCCAATATATCCTTCGGAACCACCTTCTCCCGAACTGCCGCTTTCCCCCCCGATCGTTCTCCTCGTTGTCAACGATCATCCTTGATGATTCACCCCCTCCTTCTCCTCCTTCAGAATTAGACGGGTTCGAGAAGGCAGTGCAGGATTTCTGCAACGAACTCCCTGATTTGGAGGACGAATCCTGCTATCAATCTCCACTCCCTCCTTTTTCCCCTCTTGAATTTGACGAATTCGAGAGAGCACTGGAAAAGTTCTGCAATGAACCCCCAGATCTCGATGACGAATCCCCATACCAATCCTAGAATTATGAAAGCAACCTCCTAATATTCCTACACACTCTCACTCATACACATTGTTTTATTTTTTTTTTCTAACAGATATTTTGTAATAACCAGTCAGAAATTCAATATTAATAATAGAATCTTGCCTCATTATTCTGACTGATGTCCTCCGTACGATTGTAAGAACCGCGAACAACCAAACACACACACACACACACACACACACACACACACACACACACACACACACACATACACACACACACACACACACACACACACCCATACGCATATTAAAATAACTATTGTTCTCATCATTTTGATACAATGTATACCAAAGTAGTTTAATTTATTATGAATAAATTTATATTCTAATTGAAATCTTTAATTTTAATCTTTATTAACCCTCTCATTCTCCAGTCAAAAGATCGCACCTGGTCCCATCCCGCGTAATAGAGATTAAATTCTTTTACCAAAAAGGGACCGCCGAGCGAACTTCTGAAAAACAGAGTAATAGCGACCCTAACGGTCGTTTACCTGATTTTCGGACCGTCAAGTTCGTTCGACCCGATTCTAACGCTTCGAGACGTTTAACTTCGGGATCATAAAGATAGTGGTTGCGCCCTTCCACTGACTCATCCTTTCTCGAGTCTGGACGTAACAATAGTAATGATAAAATACATTTATTTTAATTTAATATTAATAATAACACATTTAAATAATATATGTATATTACTTTGATATCGTAATAGCACATACCCAGTGACCATCATATTTCGACATACTGCTATGCAAGATTTGTATATGATTTTACATTGCTGAAATAGGCTCTATTTTTTCGGGACATTGAATTCTCCATGTATCACGAAGACAGAAAGAAGAGCAATTTTTTAGTAACATTTGAAATACGTCCATACGGGCATCTTCCAATCATACATTTTGCTGTATATTTATGTTGTAATTTGATAATTTTATTATATTTTTCATAGCCATTTCCATTTTTGTTATTTCTTATTTTTTTAAAATTTAGTTTGATTAATTTGATTATTTATATAATTAATTTAAAAAATTTTTTAAAAATAATTATAATATGTAAATAAATCACTTACTTGATTTTATCTCTATTAATTGCCTGCTGCCAATTTGACTCCTTCCCAAATGAAAAATAAAAATTTCTTTTACAGTTTTGAATATATTTTACGAAACATTTCGCATTTTATTTTTATATATATACTTTTTTGTAAAATGTAAAATTTTTTATATGAGTATAATACATTTTTATAATAGTAAAATACATTTTTTTCATAACTCAAAACACTTATACTTTAAAATATATTTATATATATAAAATAACAAGAGAAATGTGTTTTAATAATTATTTTTGTGTTTATGTGAACTATAATTGCTCTTCAAAAATATAAAAAATAGATTATTCTCATTAAATTTAATTATAAAATTATTACTTTATTATTATTAATAGTAATTTTATCAATAATGTTTGCGATAATGCGCGGACGTGCGAGCGAGGATGCCGCGAAAGACTTTGCGCGCGGGATGCGACGGCCGACGGATCGGCAAGGCGCGCAAACAGTTAGACGCCGGTGATTCTAGGTCGAACACACTATGTACACACTATGTACACTATGTACACTATGTACACTATTGTACGCTGTAATTAACAGATAATTCGCGCGGATGCATACGGATGCAATTGTGGTCTGCACGCGGCGGATAAACAGCGAAATATCGTCTGTCTCGGAATAACTCCGGTAGTCACAAGCAACGGCAATGAAATAAACTATTTCACGTAAAATGTCGAAGTTCTCTAATTACACTGATAGCGTACACGCGTCGATAACTCTAAGCGGAATGCGCCGGGGCTCACTCGTCGGCTCATTTTTATAACGTCGCCTCCTTCGCGAAGGATCCAGAAGATTCTCGAAATTGTCGTATTTCCGCCGACAGTTTTTATGCGACTTGTTTGTCACAATTTGATCTCTGGATTCTCCGCGAAGGGCGACGGCGTTTATTTTTCTCGAGCCTTTTCGCTCGACCGCGGAAAGGCCGCCCCCGATTGGGCGCCAGTGCCGGCGGCTCGCAATGATGGCGTGCCCGTGTCGCATTATAAGTCAAATATTTTTATTAATATATTGATAATGATTTCTGATAATCTTTTGGAAATTTTTATTTCAGATCGGGCACGCCAAGTATTTGTATGTCACTTTAATTTTAATCCTTTTCGTTTCAGGCCTATCTGGTAAACCTTATGATTAATTTCAAAACAAGTCGATCATTTTGGCACGGGACACTTTTAAACTCGAAATTGGTGATCGATGTGACCGACGTTATTGCAGTAAGGGTTAGTAGTTTTATGATGTACTATTTGTAATAAAATCCGCAATATAATTGTGCTATTTTATATATTATATATAATATTTATTTGGGGGGGGGGGACATAATAGCGTAATTTTATAAAAATAAAATGCATTTTAATTTTCTCGAGAGAATCTATAATATTTCTATAAATGCAAGACTGATTTTATCAAACAAATACTATTTTAAATTACAAACTCTTACAAACTAAACTGCTTCTATGTACTTGGCTAGTTAACTTGATTTCATATTTAGTTTTGATTTTTGATTTTTTAAACGTTTTTATTTTTTAGAGGAAAATCATTTTTTAGTTTTTTATTTTGTATGAAAATTATTTCTCAAGGAAAAATTTTTTTAAAAGTTATTTTTTAGGGATAAATAATAAACTTTTTTTGCGTACAAGTTGGGATTTTTTTATATACTTGGCGTATTTTTTTTTACCTTTGTGAGGTTTTTTTAGGTGATCTCATTGCTTTTTGTAAAAATCTATATTTTTTCTGCAAAAAATATATATGCGTTTTTAGCATATAATATTTAATAACATAATATAATTTTTTATTCATGTAGAATATCTAATAATAATAAATTTCTAAATAATAATAATAAGTAAATCACAATAATAAAGTTTTATTGTAGAATTGACATTCGTTAATTTTATTTTTAGTATATAATGTTCAACAATAATATATATGTGCTTACATTATATTATCTCACAATAATACCGTACAGTTTTATTTATGTAGAATTGACATTCGTTAATTTTATTGAATCCTATATAGGCAATAAAATCTTGTATAAAGTAGCTCAATTTAACTATACCTATAAATTCATTCACTTTTGTATTATTGTAACATTATGTAGACCATTCTTCAACTGTATGATGTTACAGTAATACATAAAGTGAATGAATTTATAGGTATAGTTAAATTGAGCTACTTTACGCAATATTTTATTGCCTATATAGGATTCAATAAAATTAACAAATGCCAATTCTACATAAATAAAACTGTACTGTATTATTGTGAGGTAATATAACATAAAGTGCCATAGAGGATGCCAAAAAAGATAAATAACGTACCATAGAAGATACCAAAGAAGACAAAGTATTTTTGATTTTAAGTATTTTCTTTTATTTTTTATTTATTTATTTTTTTTAATATTATCTTACAATAATAGAGTTTTATTTATATAGAATCGGCATTCGTTTTATTTTTAATAATATAATATAGTTTTTTATTCATGTAAAATATCTAATAATAATAAAGTTTAATAATAATAAGTAAATCACAATAATAAAGTTTTATTTATGTAGAATATCTCACAATAATAAAGATTTATTGTAGAATTGGCATTCATTAATTTTATTTTTGGTATATAATGTTCAACAATAATATATACGTGCTTACATTATATTATCTTATAATAATACAGTAGTTTTATTTATGTAGAATTGGCATTCGTTAATTTTATTGAATCCTATATAGGCAATAAAATCTTGTATAACGTAGTTAAATTTAACTATAAATTCATTCACTTTTGTATTACTGTAACATCATACTTCAATGTAGACCGTTCTTCAACTGTATGATGTTACAGTAATAAGTGAATGAATTTATAAGTACAATTAAATTGAGTTACTTTACACAATATTTTATTGCCAATAAAATTAACGATGCCAATTCTACATAAATAGAACTATACTGTATTATTGTGAGATAATATAATATAAGCACATATATATTATTTTTGAACATATATACTATTGTTGATAATACAGTTTTATTTATGTAGAATTGGCATTCGTTAATTTTATTTTTAGTATATAATGTTCAACAATAATATATATGTGCTTACATTATATTATCTCACAATAATATAGTACAGTTTTATTTATGTAGAATAGGCATTCGTTTATTTTATTGAATCCTATTTAGTATTGTTATAGTTTGCTCCCATGCACATCATACATCCAGACTTCACGCAAAATGCGCTTTTCTTCTCTTTTTTTAAATTATTTCTTTTCATATTCTTATTCCAAAAACTGAGCAGGCGCCGTGTCTAACGGCTAATGACTTTGAATATAATTCGTTATCTCGTCTTGAAAAGCTGACCTCCAAGGCTCCGCTATAGGATCTGGTTCATAAGGTTCATAATCTTGCACCTCCTTCCTCAAGTGATCATATTTGAAACTTTGCTTACTCCGTGCATTGTAAAAGTGCAGAGTTTGAGAACCCAAGTCATTGTGTTCGATTATAAGCGCTGGATGGTCACTTCCCTCTATCTGTATGTGAGGAAAAGAACAGAATTGTAATATTTAATTTAGTTTACATATCTGGTTTTATATGTGCTACTCAATATTTTATATGTGCTAATTAATTGTACTTACTGTCTGTTACTGCCAAATCTCTATAATCCAATATGTTACGCTGTTTAGCAAAGCTCTTCAGTTAGGATTGCATACGGTATAAGACCGTATGCAATTCCAGCTGAAGAAATCCCAGCTATAAAAGTATACCGGTCTTCTCGAAAAGATTGATTTTGCTTTATCCTGCAAATAAGCGCTATAATTTAGATAATATTCAGATATAATCAAAAAATATACTTATAAAACAATAAATAAACATGTATAAGCAGATATACAGGGTGATTCAAAACAACCTTCTGTCCTTACAATGTCATATACTTGACTCAATTTTAAGACGATTTTTCCTTTGCCAAAATTTTTTCCGAGGCTTAGTTTTCAAATTATAAGCCAAAATAGTTAACGAATTACGGGCCGCGTACGCGATGCAGGCAGGGGCGGCGCAACTCACCGTCCGATGCTGGTACGTGAAGCGCTCGCTGCGATCAACTGTTTGCTACATGCGATGGGTATAACAGAGAAAGACAGAGAGAGAGAGAGAGAGAGAGAGAGAGAGAGAACGTGTGTACGATCAGCTGTTTGCTACACGCGATGGGTGTAAAAGAGAGAGAGAGAGAATGTGTATGTGTGTGTATACGCGTATACGTTCTCTCTCACACATACACCCCATCGCATGTAGCAAACAGTTGATCGCATCGAGCGCTTCACGTAATCACCAGCATCGGACGGTGAGTTGCGCCGCCCCTGCCTGCCTCGCGTACGCGGCCCGTAATTCGTTAACTATTTTGGCTTATAATTTGAAAACTAAGCCTCGGAAAAAATTTTGGCAAAGGAAAAATCGTCTTAGAATTGAGTCAAGTATATGACATTGTAAGGACAGAAGGTTGTTTTGAATCACCCTGTATATACAAAATTTCAATCTACTTACTCGATAGAACCAAATATATTTTCTTGCTATATAACCTTAATCTTATTATATCTTGACGTTGCGATTTCTTGCTATATAACCTTAACCTTATTATATCTTGACGTCGCAATGCTACTGCGTACCGCGACTACCGCGTCGCTTGATACGTATTATATACATATGCACGCACATACACATTGTCTCTCAAAGCGTATTTGCACACTCAAGCGAATAATCTTACATGAGCGTTGCAAACGCGCCTTGAGGGACAAAATCGCTTTGCGTGTGTGCGTACGAGCATACTTACGTGAGAGTCTGAAACTTATCTTATTATGATAATGATGAAGAACGAAAAATGTCACATTTCTGGTATACGATTATCATTCCTCAGGATTGACTGCACCAATCTTATTCAAACTGGTCGCAATCGAAAGCTTGCATCCACATTGTATAAGAAAAGTGCCGTTAGATTTTTGATTAACGGCTTGGTTCCTGAGGAATTTTAATCGAAAGTTTATTAGACGTAAAACTCCGGATAAGCTACTTGGTAGCGTCGCGGCCTCTGTACATAGCCAAACCGTTGACAAGCTGGAACGAATTTTTATATATACTTGGCGTCGCGACGCTACCGCGTCGCTTGATATTATATTACATTTATTATATTATACATATTTATTATATGTATATTAACGGGAAACGCTATCGCGTTTCTTGATTTTGCTATACAGGATGTTTCATAATTCCTCTTCTTGAATCAAGCGACGCGGTAGCGTCGCGACGCCAAGTATATAAAAAAAACGTTTCTGCTTGTCAACGGTTTGCCTATGTTGCCTATGTACAGGGGCCGCGACACTACCAAGTAGCTCATCCGGAGTTTTACGTCTAATAAACTTTCGGTTAAAATTCCTCAGGAACCAAGCCGTTAATCAAAAATCTAACGGCACTTTTCTTATACAATGTGGATGCAAGCTTTCGATTGCGACCAGTTTGAATAAGATTGGTGCAGTCAATCCTGAGGAATGATAATCGTATACCAGAAATGTGACATTTTTTTTCTTCGTAAGATATTCAGACTCTCACGTGCGTATGCTCGCACGCACACACGCAAAGCGATTTTGCAGCGCTCATGTACGATTATTCGCTTAAGTGTGCAAATACGCCTTGAGAGACAATGTGTATGATGTGCGTGCATACGTATATGAGACGGAGTTCCGTTTAGGACGTTGAGTACGACGGATCGACTTGAGCGCGTTCTTTAGTTTGTGTCGAGTTTGTTGTTATTATAATTTGAATTGCTACATACCAGCTCTTTTTAGAGCTCGTCTCTTCCTAACAAAGTGTCTATTATCCACTCAAATTAATCCAGAGACCAAACTACATGTAATATTCGGCCTACTACGCACCGGACCTTTATCCGGAGTTTGCCCGCCATCTTGCATCATCCATTCATTTGTGTGCCGCATCGTACTATATCTTTTCTTTCTTTTGGCCGCTTCTGTAACAAATTACCTCAGTGCATCGCTCTTATTTTTCACTCTAACGCCATCATCCGAATGCAACCATGCCGCCTCCGCGGGATAGAAGTCGGTTGCCCGTAAAAAAAAAGGTTCTTCTCTCTCAACCGTTAGTGATAATTCAAGCGATCCCGAAACGCAGGAAGCAATTCTTAACCTCATTGCTAGCACTCTTCCACCACTGACTAACGATTCTCCTGATAGTGACATGAAGGTCGAACCAACCTTGGACAAGTCTCCGCTGCTACATTCCAAACAGGAAATTCGGTCCGACAAAGAAACCTCCCCTCCTGATTCAACAATCTCAAGAGACTCAAGAGACTCAGGTTCTTCTACTCTCAAGAGACAAATTCAAAAATGTCAAGAAGAGGACAATTCTGTTTCAAAACAACTCAACGCTTCCAAGCAGATTCCAGACGCAGTCTTAACAAACAGATACTCTAAATCCTGCCAAGGACTATTCGAAATAGTTATCACGTCCACAGGAACAGTCAACACTTCCATTCACCCCCTTACAATGGGCCGTCTTCTCAGCTCTACTCTCAAAAAGGATATAATAGAAATCAAAAAATTAGGCTTCTTTAAAATATCAGCTCAATTCAAATCGCGCGAGGCGGCAAACAATTTAATCAATAATCCAATTCTTAATTCCAATAATCTAATTGCCTATATTCCTTCTTACAGAGTTTCGAGACAAGGAATGATAAAAAACGTACCACTTGACCTCACCGAAAGTACTATCAAGGAAGAAATTGACTGCTCGGTTGGGATTAACTCTGTGCGGAGGCTCAACAGAAAGATTATTGACCCATCGACAAGATCGGTAAGCTACTCACCTTCTAAATCCATCGCAATCACTTTTGAAGGCCAGAAAATTCCACAGTTCTCTACTTGTATATGGTCAGGTACGAAGTCTCTCTTTTAATCTCTAAACCTTCCCTCTGTTACTCCTGCTACCGATATGGACATATCAAGTCCCAATGTAGAGGGCAACCTCGCTGTCCGCACTGTGGGGATAAATCTCACGATAATGCCTCTCCTTGCCCAAAAATTAACCAATCCCCTTCATGCATCAACTGCAAAGGCTCACACAAAACAAACGACCCTTCCTGCCCTGAATAGCTCACACAAAAGAAGATACTTGAACTAGCCGCACCTAAAAATATTCTAGAAGCTAGAAAAATCATTCGCGGAAATAACAACAGAATATCCAATCACCTTGACTTCTCAAACTTTCCTGAGCTAAATAACTCTCCCACCCCGATATGCTGTACACCACTTTCCCATATAACACAACCCCTCCTTCTCTTTCTCCGCGCTCATATGCGAATGTCGTCAATAACTCACAAAGATTCCTTATAATCCATATTATTCTTTTTCTAATAACTCTGTCCCTTCTTCGTCTTCGTCTTCACATACTCACCCTTCTTCTAACAAAAATCCTCCTTCTCCTCTTTATTTCAAACACGGTAATCCTGACCCTACTTCCAATCCATTCTTCCCTCCAAATTCACTTCTTATCTCCCCAGACGGTCGTCTTTCATCATACCCTAACGGTATAGCCTTCCACCCTCCCTCCACCCCCACCCCATCCCCCTCCTTTGACCCCTCCTCTTCCATTCATTCTTCTTCTCTTTCTCCCGCTCCCCACTTCTTTCCCTCTTCCCCGGAGTTCCAGTCATCCCTCTCCCCTTTTATACCATTCATAAAAACTATACTCCAAAAGATTTCCCCATTCCTAAAAGCCTTTGGGATTTACGACGACATAATAAAAATTCTTCAAGACCTAGACAATTCATGCTCCCCCACTCCTACGCTTTCTACTTACCATGACTCCTTCTAACACAGATATAACTGTAGATTCCTCCTCTTCCATTAAAATCTTACAATGGAACTGCCACTCCATCTAAAAAAAAATTGACTCCCTTCGATCCATTGCAGACGAATTCGACATCATCGCACTATCTGAAACCTGGCTTAACCCAGATTCCATATTCTCTCTTCAAAATTTTCACGTTATTAGTGTTACGTCCAGACTCGAGGAAGGATGAGTCAGTGGAAGGGCGCAACCAGTATCTTTATGATCCCGAAGTTAAACGTCTCGAAGCGTTAGAATCGGGTCGAACGAACTTGACGCTCCGAAAATCAGGTAAACGACCGTTAGGGTCGCTATTACTCTGGTTTTCAGAAGTTCGCTCGGCGGTCCCTTTTTGGTAAGAGAATTTAATCTCTATTACGCGGGATGGGACCAGGTGCGATCTTTTGACTGGAGCATGAGAGGGGTTAATAAAGATTGGATTTAAATTAGCATATAAATTTATTCATAATAAATTAAACTACTTTGGTATACATTATATCAATAGTTATTTTAATATGCGTATGGGTGTGTGTATGTGTGTGTGGTTGTTCGCGGTTCTTACAATTGTACGGAGGACATCAGTCAGAATAATGAGGCAAGATTCTATTATTAATATTGAATTTCTGACTGGTTATTACAAAATATCTGTTAGAAAAAGAAAATAAAACAATTTGTGTGAGTGAGAGTGTGTAGGAATATTAGGAGGTTGATTTCATAATTCTAGGATTGGTATAAGGATTCGTCATCGAGATCTGGGAATTCATTGCAGAACTCTTCCAGTGCTCTCTCGAATTCGTCGGATTCAAGAGGGGAAAAAGGAGGAATTGGAGATTGATAGCAGGATTCGTCCTCCAAATTAGGGAGTTCGTTGCAGAAATCCCGCACTGCCTTCTCGAACTCGTCTAATTCTGAAGAAGGAGAAGGAGGAGAAGTAGGGGGTAAATCATCAAGGATGATCGTTGACAACGAGGAGAACGATCGGGGGGAAAGCGGCAGTTCGGGAGAAGGTGGTTCCGAAAGATATATTGGGGAGTAACTAGGGGGGAAGTCAATGATTGTTTCTGAGTATGCGGTGATTGAATAATTACTACTACTACTACTACTAGCTATGGTTGATTTTAAGTCTACATAAGTTCGCGTCTTCTGACTCGCGGAACGGAGCTTTGCGGTAGCGGGTTGGAATTCGTAATCTTTTCCCGACCTGGTTCTCACTATGGAACCGGTAACAACGTTATTTATTGCGGGAATAAAAATATAATTAAACTGAATTATTAGAGACTTACTTTCGTTGCTGACTTTTAATTGGTAGGTTGAGTAGATTGACAGAACTTGTCGTCCTTCGCTAAGATGTAACGCTGTGCGGGTGCCGGGTTGCGCTGGAGACGACGCCAAGACGAGGACACTGATATTGAACTGGTCACTCTTTTTTCTAATTATGAATTTTCGCTCTTAATGCGCGCACACGAAATTAATTGCCCGGCACTGATTGAAGTTGACAGAAATGACTGAATGAATCAATTGAATTCTCTAGTCTTACGAGTTCTTTCTTTTATAAAACCTTTTTGAGGGCGTCTTCTAATTTTAAGAGTGGGATCTTTCAAAAACTTTAACGAATTAAAATTATGCAAAAGTAGGGATTCTTCAAGATTTTAACGAATTATAATCGTGCCAGTGTCCTCATTCGGCAGGGGGTGTCTCCTATTTTCGTATTTTTACCCGTGCTGATCGTCGGTTGGTGAGTTCGTTATTATTTCAAAAGTTCCTTAAACATTAGCCTTTCCGGGGGACCCTCGCGCACATGATCTGATTAGAAAAGGGTCTTACTTCCTTATAATTATTTTTGTCAACGTTGATGCAGCTATGTTTATTACTTGTCCGTTAGAAAATTATTATCAGTATTAATGCAGCTGAGTTTATTAAACATTTCGTTAAAAGTTCTTGTTATCTCGTTGTTCTTCCGCCGGAAATTCTACTGCAAGGGGTAGATATTATTTTTTATTTATTTCGAAACCGGCATGGTTTCCATCACCGATTTCCTTGCGTCTTTCCCACGGATACTCGTGGATGTAGTTACTGACAAATGACAGTGTTTAAAAGAAACGTATGGCACAAGATGCTTTGTTTATTGAACGGTTCGTTCTTATCACCAACTGACGATCGTTACCGCAACGTCGCGGAAGAAAGGAATCGTGGAGTCGCCAGGACGTAACATTAGAAAAGACAGTCTTTCACGCAACTCAGAAGGGCTTGCCCTAACTGTCAAACATAATATTCCCTACAAAATTTTAAACGACTGTTTTCAAATTCCCAACAAACTCGAATGTCAATCCATAATCATTCCAGTCGGAAACCAATTCTTTCAAATCTCTTCTATTTACAGATTTCCCCAATCTCCCCTTCGTGCTACAGAATGGAATGATTTGTTTAACTTCGGCAATTCCTACCCTATCTCCCTCCTAATTGGTGATTATAACAGCCACCATACGGAATGGGGTTCTAACCGCATTGACACCTCGGGCGCAGCCCTGCTGTCCTCAGCATTAGACCATTCCTTCATCTGCCTCAACGACAGCTCCCCCACCTACCTATCTCGACCTAATCAGTCCAAGTCCGTCATCGACTTATCCTTCGCTTCTCCTGCACTATACTGTTTGTGCGAAACGAAAGTCCTCTCTAACCTCTACTTCAGTGATCATTTCCCCATTTCTATTTCAGTAAATTGTGCAGTCAAAAGACGCACCTTCTTCTCCCACAAAATCAAGATGAAAAAGGCAGATCAAATACAATTCGTATCGAATCTCATTCAAAACGATTCCTCTCTACTAGATGCTATCTACAACTCTTCCTCCTCCATAGAAACATACGAAAATTTCGTTTCACATAT
Source organism: Formica selysi (assembly GCA_009859135.1). Taxonomy (NCBI): domain Eukaryota; kingdom Metazoa; phylum Arthropoda; class Insecta; order Hymenoptera; family Formicidae; genus Formica; species Formica selysi. The sequence continues at coordinate 117,550 of WHNR01000029.1, read as the reverse complement.
CATGACGCAAGTTCCTCATCATTCCCGCCCCCAACACTCCAACCATCAAAAACCTCTTCCCAAGCGCTCCACATTCCCTGCCCCATGGTGGGACGACGAATGCGAAACGGCCTCTTCTAACCGTAAAGATGCCCTTAATTTATATAGAAAAACCCCTCCTTCCCCAATTACCTAAACTTAAAAAAATTGGAAGCAATAGCTAAACGCACTTTGCGATCAGCAAAGAGAAGGGGATGGAGAAATTTTTGTAGTACTTTAAACGAACACACTCCTTTACAACACTTATGGAAAATGATAAAAAGGTTCAAATCTATGCATCTGGGCCTGCCTTCCTTTCAAAACTCTTTTAACTTCGAGATTCCCGAAGGAATAAAAACATTAATTTCATCTCTCTGTCCTCCCACCGCCCTTTGCAAACAATACTTTTCTCCCACAGACTTTCTTAACTCTGTACCCTGTAGTATGTTCGATAATCCTTTTACTATTTCCGAACTCATCAGCCACATTAAAAACCTCAAAACAAAATCCTCACCAGGAATGGATCGAATTGATTATAAAATGATCTCTCTTTTGCCCGATCAATATTTACCTATTCTGTTAGACATTCTTAATAATGTATTTGAAGAGGGAGCTTTCCTTGAGTCTTGACAACACTCCATTGTATTCCAAAAAATTCACCGGGTAAATTCAGACCAATTTCCCTCACTTCCTGTCTTCTTAAACTTATGGAGAAACTTATCCACTCTCGCCTCGAATGGTGGATAGAAAAAAATAAGTTACTTCCATCAAGACAATTCGGCTTCAGAAAAAGAAAATCCTGCCACGACAATCTCTTTTGCTCACTGACATCTATACAGGATTTGCCCTTAAGGGGATGCCGGATTACCGACAGAATGCGAATATTACTAGGATTGCAAAATTTTTTTGTTGATTAAAGATATCAACAAATCCTTTTCCACAATTAAGGTACACATAATAACGGAGTGCGGAGTTTAACATTTCATATGAAAAGTTAAAAAAAATGAGAAAATTACAGTTTTGTTAACGGCTTCTGCCGTCACATTTACTTAATATAACAAATTTGTAATCTGTACGTGTCTAATCAGTAAACCCCGCACTCGGCATTTCATCAAAGAGTATAAGTGAACTTAGAGAAGTGAGTTTAGAAGCTTTAGAAAAAAGATTTTACGATCCTACACTTTCGTGCATATGTGTGTGTGCGAGATCGAGGCTCAAGAGTAAAACAGAGCAGTAGATTAGTTGCGTGACGTCGCGATAGACGGAGCTGCAATCTTACATGATAAGGACGGACATAATCGTACTACCTTTGTCTCCTTCATGCGTGTGAGAGTAATATACATGTACGCACTAACATTATTGCAGTATCTTTTCTCTCTCGATCATACGCTCTGTCTCTTTCTAATCGCTCGCTCGCTATGTGCTACGTATCGCTTAGCTTCATGCTCTTCGCATATTCACTTACGCGTTCACTCGCGCTTTTCTCTCTTTCTCTCTCTCTCTTTCTCTTTCTCTGTTCGTTCTTTATTGTATTCTTTCTTTCCCATTATTATATTCTCTTATTTATTCGACTTTTATTCTTTTTATTCTCGTCTTCCTATATAATAATAATTATTAATTTAATCATTAATTTATTCATCTTTATTTTATAGAGTATAAATGAGATATTGTGTATCTTATAAATAGAAAAAGTATTTAATTATGTGTATTTTTGTATGTGCATGTGTTGTATTTAATTATAATTAAATAGAAAAAGAAAATAACTTATTGTTGTGTATCTCAATTATGCTTTATAAAATATAAATAAATAAATAAATTTATTTATTTTCATGTAGGGAGACGAGAATAGAAAGAATAAAAGTTGAGCAAATAAAAGAATATAATAATGAGAATAAAAAAATACAATAATGAACGAGCAGAGAAAGAGAGAGAGAGAGAGAGAGAGAGAGAGAGAGAGAGAGAGAGAGAGAGAGCGAATGAGGAGCAAGCGAGATAGCTAACATGAAAGATTTCCGACGTTTCGCTCGCGAGGCTCGCTTTATCTATAATCTCTCGCGTTATATATCGTAACTGTAAAATTTTTGTTTTTCGCGCTTATTGATCCGAAAATAATTACAATGAATTAATGATATTTTACCCAGTAAAATGATACCATACACGATATAAATCGGATAATTTTTAATCAATTATGTAATTAAAATTATGATTACTTATTTCATTAAAAATAATCCGATTTATGTCATATTTAGTGTCATTTTAATCGCAAAAATGTTATTAATCCATTACAATTATTTTCAGATATATAAAATGCGAAATACTGAGATTTTATTTTCTATAATAAGATGACATATATACGTCAAAGATTACAGATAAAGGGAGCTTGGCGAGCGAGACTTCGGAACTCTTTGATGTTTGTCATCTCGCTTGCTCCTTCATACTTTCTTGCTCTCGTTTTTGTCGATTCTTCAGCATCGGGGATCTTTCCTTATGTATAAAATATAAACATTTTATAAAATAAAAACTGAAACTTACATTTTGGATGTTATTAGTATGAATATAATTATAATGGATTAATGAGATTCTTGCGATAAAAATGATATTAAACACGACATAAATCATATAATTTTTAATGAAATAAGTAATCATAATTACATAATTGATTAAAAATAATTCAATTTCTGTCATGTTTGGTATCATTTTAATCGCAAGAATCTTATTAATCCATTATATTTATATTCATACTAATAAAATCCAAAATGTAAGTTTCAGTTTTTATTTTATAAAATGTTTATATTTTGTACATAAGGAAAGATCCCCGATGCTGAAGAATCGACAAAAGCGAGAGCAAGAAAGAATGAAGGAGCAAGCGAGATGACAAACATCAAAGAGTTCCGAAGTCTCGCTCGCCAGGCTCCCTTTATCTGTAATCTTTGACGTATACAGGGTGAGTTTTTTAACTTGAAACTGTAAAATATCTCGGAAAGTAAGCTTTAGCGAAAAAAATGTTTCAAACAAAAGTTGTAGGGTTCGGAGGGGGCCACATGATAAAAATATGGATTTGACCTTGATTGACCTTTTCAAGATGAGATCAATGTGATCGACGTTTTCTTAAATGGAACCCCCCTTTCTTTATTACATATTCTTGTAGCTTATCTCGAGAGCTTTTCAAAACACTATAATAAAGTATTTTTTCATAAGTACTTTTTGAGTTATTTTATATCTTAATCTAACATATTTTGATATACAAAATAAAATATCTCGTAAAATATTTAGTTTTCGATAATCTTACTGTAATACTTTTATGTATAGAATAATAAGACAAATCAATTGGTATAAAAAAAACAAATAATTTTGTTTTTATTATTACGCGATAATTGTAGCATGCATATATGTAAGTATATATGTATGTATCGGGGAATAAGTCGACTGTACCATGCACACACACATGCAGGCAGGCACACGCGATCATATCAGTGCGCGGCAGATACTCAGTTTCAGTCGCGCGTGTTGTGTACATACGCGTAACAAGAGATTACTGCAAAAGTACGCTCAACTGTTATAACGCGTTATAACGCGTTGAATTTAAAAAACGAGTGTTGTGTTTTTGTAGTGTGGTTTTAATAGTGTGTCCACATAATGGGACAAAAATATTCGAAAATTTTCGAGAGATGCTTGCCCCTCTTTGCCCGCAGACTTTCTTTAAAAAGAATAAGGGTCAAAAGATTAGTATATTTATATACCATAATTTTAAAAGGAATTGTTTTAATGTATACTATATACTAATATGTTGCTAGATATTATTTAATTTTATTTCCGTGCAGTCTACACAAAAATATAAATATGATAATGTAATATTATATAAAAATATAATATTCCAAATTTTTTTTTTAATTATATCTTTAAAACAATTCCTAAATAGAAAACAACATAAAGACTTTTGTATAAAAAATTATAACATAAAATTGATCTTCAAATAGAATTTAGAATGACTACTCTATACACATAAACATACACATTATATATGATGCACATAGTATTTAATACTCATACAGTATTTTTATTATAAATAAATGGACAGATATGGGCAAAAAAAGAAAGAGGAAGAGAGAGAGAGAGAGAGAGAGAGAGAGAGAGAGAGAGAGAGAGAGAGAGAATAGGAATGAGTAAGCGAGGGAATGGCTGTAAAACGGTATATCGATTGATAATTCACTAAACATTAGTGAGCATAAAGTATTGCTACGGAGAAAGATATAACTATTTCCTTTTTTTTCTTACTTTTGGCACTTGTACACACTTGCTCAGTTACACTCATATCTTCTCTCTCTCTTTGCCCATTCTTCTCTGTCCATCTCTTTCTTATCCGAGCATACTATATGTGTGTTATATATTATCTGTGTGTATATGTTTGTGTATATGTAATAGTAACTTTAAATTTATTAAAATATCATTAATCTCTTGCTTATTTGTATATTTCACTGAAAATTGATTATATTTATTTTGCAATAGTAGTTGTGTCACAGTAGTTAGTTAGCCAGAGGCGATCAATTCGTGAACTGGTTGTCGAACGAAATATTTCCCACCAAAAACGTTTTGCATGTACGCTTTGGTTGAAGAATGTATCCCAGAAGCGATCAATTCGTGAACTGGTTGTCGAAATAAATATTTCCTACCAAAAACGTTTTGCATGTGCGCTCTGGTTATTAAAAAAATAACATTTTATTCCAGAGGCGATTTTTAATCGTGAGCTGGTTGTTTTAAGAAATATTTTATTCCAGAAGCGGTTTGCATGTGCGCTCTGGTTATTAAAAAAATATTTTATCCCAGAGGCGATTTTTATTCGTGTGCTGGTTGTTTTAAAAAATATTTTATTCCAGAAGCGGTTTGCATGTGCGCTCTGGTTATTAAAAAAATAACATTTTATTCCAGAGACGATTTTTAATCGTGAGCTGGTTGTTTTAAGAAATATTTTATTCCAGAAGCGGTTTGCATGTGCGCTCTGGTTATTAAAAAAATATTTTATCCCAGAGGCGATTTTTATTCGTGTGCTGGTTGTTTTAAAAAATATTTTATTCCAGAAGCGGTTTGCATGTGCGCTCTGGTTATTAAAAAAATAACATTTTATTCCAGAGACGATTTTTAATCGTGAGCTGGTTGTTTTAAGAAATATTTTATTCCAGAAGCGGTTTGCATGTGCGCTCTGGTTATTAAAAAAATATTTTATCCCAGAGGCGATTTTTATTCGTGTGCTGGTTGTTTTAAAAAATATTTTATTCCAGAAGCGGTTTGCATGTGCGCTCTGGTTATTAAAAAAATATTTTATCCCAGAGGCGATATTTATTCGTCTGCTGGTTGTTTTAAAAAATATTTTATTCCAGAAGCGGTTTGCATGCGCGCTCTGGTTATTAAAAAAATATTTTATCCCAGAGGCGATTTTTATTCGTGTGCTGGTTGCTTTAAAAAATATTTCATATCATATGCGGTTTGTGCATGAATATTCTGGTTATTAAAAAACAGTTATTCCAGAAGAAATTTAAAGAAACTTCCGTTTTTGAAAGACTAAGTGTGCAATATCTGGTATTCCTTCATATGATTGCAATCAATCATATATAGTAATAAAAGCTTACAAATTATTGGAAGGAATTATTATCAAGAGACACGGTAGTGTCTCGCGCCAAGTCACGCGAAGCAAAGACCACGCGTAGTAATAGCGAGGCACCCCGGGTATCTATACGCGAGTCGGATAGTTGAGAGTACCTTAGATTACCAGATCTGAATAACGGCTGAACCGATCGAATTCTTGATAAGCTTAATCGATAGCTTGGGTTCGATTTATATAAGGAAAGTGTCTTTATTTTCGCTCTGCCTGTTCTATAAAGCAGAGATATTATGAAGCAAAGTCGAAATGTGGAAATTTTCATGTAAGAAACGTCTTCATCATCATCATCATCATCGTCGTCTTCCTGGTCGTCGCCGCTTTACCGCTATATATGTACACAACACATGCATAGAATATAGTGGTATTATGCTACACGTATATATACACGTACACAACACACATGTAATAATGGCAATGTATTTCTTGTACGGTTGACGTCTTTGACGAAAGATTGCGCTAACGGCGCTTCGATGTTACTGCTTGCATGCATCCATACTTGCTTTTGACAGGTATAGGTTAAGTTTGCAAAATGCCGGGTGCAGTGTTCGTACGCTTTCATTTATAAAAAAGTAAAGATGCAAAATTCTTCGTAATACTTGTGGATAGTTGGATCAGGTATATCTCATTTATATTAGAGAAAACTAAAACATTACAAAAGTAATTTATGTATATGTAAAAACAGAACAAAGCATCGTAATACATATATTTATAAAAAAAAGATGTGTGTATTCTATAATATGTTTATTATAAGATATGTGTGTGTGTATTAGATTCAACTACCCAGAAGTATCAGGAAGAATTTTGCAGCTTTACTTTTTTATAAATGAAAGAGTGCTACGCTATATAATGTTGCACTCTGGAAAATTTAACGTCAAATACCTGTCAAAAACCAGTATGGATAACTGCGAACAGTAATATAGCCATACGCACACAAGAATCTAGTATATTTGAATGCATTTGTTAAAGGAGTGTCATCATATAGTTATTCGTCATGCATCATATGACTACAGATATGATAAGTATAAATAACATTGGTGAAATGCAGTCTGTATGTAAAGTTAATGCATGTCTTATGAATAATTCATAAATATACATTTATTTTTCAGTGGAAGTAGAAGAATTTTTCAAGCTGTTGATAAGATTTTGACAAAGCCTGTGGCATCATGTTTATTGCAAATCAACATATTATAGTTAATTCTTATTTCGATGCGAATGCATTGCTTGAGATAGATGAAGCATGTTCTAGTATTGTTAATGAATATAATAGATTTGTTACGTTGTATTTTTCTATCTGTCGGAATGCTATTTGGTATATATATTTGACAGAAGAAATTTATTATTAAAACTGATATTATTCATTATTTTGTTCTTTTTAGTATCGATACAAGGATTGGTTTACAATAGACATGTTGTCGCAGACTTTGTCAAAATCTGAACAGTTTGAAAAATTTTTCGAGTTCCATTGAAAAATAAATGTATTTATAAATTTATTAAAAAAATTTATAAATTATTAAAAAAAAAGATAGAAATAGAAATAAAATATAAATAGAAATTTATAAGACTTAATTGTACACACAGACTGTGTTTCACCAATATTACTTATACCAATAATTGCATATGATGCATGACAAATAACTATATGATGACAATCCTTTGACAAATGCATTTGAATACACTGGATTTCTTTTTACATCTTTCGTTTTTGATATATAATCAAGATACAAGACGGATTAATCAAACAATTTATAGCATAGCACAAGCATATAATAATATATTTTAATTTTAATGATAATAATTTTTTTAAAAAAAGAATGTACAAATAGATATTGTTCAATAGAAATCAAATAAATAAAAGGGTTGCTTTTTATAATTCAGAAATATAATAGATATATTAATTTTATCTGACTGCTCGTAAACATGTGTATAGTAGCAAAACATGTACATGAAACATTAAAAAAAAAAAGAAATGATAACTGCTAAAAAATTACTTTTTTTTAAAAAAAGTGAAAAAAAAAGCGCCAGGTGCACGCGCATAAGCGTCTTTTACTATAAAAGAACTCTTATTCAAAATAGTGTTATTTTAATTATTTTAATACAAAAACACTGTCACATCCAAACTAAAAAACTGTTTCACAAAATAGTTGTTTTAATTTTCTACAAAAATAATGTGATATATGATAAAAATATTGCGCCAAATAATAAAAATTTATGTTACAAAATTTATTTATTATTATTTCTAATATTAAGAATTGTATCAAATTGCAATGTGATTAAAATAGTGGAACATATTTAAGTGAAAGAAATTTTTTATTAAGAAAACAAATTTCAGTATAAAATAACTTTTTAATTAGAGAAAAACTTGGCGCTGCAAAAATTCAAAATGTAAATAATACGTTAATTAGCATATGTTCAGTTTAGCAGCGCCAAGTTTTTCTCTAATTAAAAAGATATTTTCTACTGAAATTTGTTTTCTTAATAAAAAATTTCTTTCACTTAAATATGTTCCACTATTTTAATCACATTGCAATTTGATACAATTCTTAATATTAGAAATAATAATAAATAAATTTTGTAACATAAATTTTTATTATTTGGCGCAATATTTTTATCATATATCACATTATTTTTGTAGAAAATTAAAACAACTATTTTGTGAAACAGTTTTTTAGTTTGGATATGACAGTGTTTTTGTATTAAAATAATTAAAATAACACTATTTTGAATAAGAGTTCTTTTATAGTAAAAGACGCTTATGCGCGTGCACTTGGCACTTTTTTTTCACTTTTTAAAAAAAAAAGTAATTTTTTAGCAGTTATCATTTCTTTTTTTTTTAATGTGTCATGTACATGTTTTGCTACTATACACATGTTTACGAGCAGTCAGATAAAATTAATATATCTATTATTGTGATTACTGGCGATGTATTTTTTCTTTTTTTGATGGCACCAAATTTCGCGTATATAATAGTCTATCAGGCTGTGTATATACAAGTTGGTAGCTAAAGAGAAAAAATATATACATCTTCGTTATTAGGAGGCAATCCTTATGAGAAAAAATACTCCAAGGATGTAAAGAGTATGAGGAAACGGTCTTGTAATATTATAGCAAGCAATAAACTGCTGCCTTTTTTAAAATGATAAGAAATTATGATTAAAAAAAATCTATCCTGATACTCGTAACAATATTGGCCAGAAAAAAGATGCCTCAATCTCGCTTGCAAATTATAATCGCAGATATGAAAATAATAAATAAAATATTTTGGTTGCGTTCTCACGAAAATGGGCGATGGAGAAGCCCTTTCTATATTATAAATATCCAAAATATTGTAACAATCATAAAATTTTGTTGCAATGTTTTGCGGACAGAGAATTTATGTGTTTGCATTTATAAATATTTATATTAATATTTATATAAATGTAAATTTTAATATGTGCATACTTATGTCATAAGAATATATAAACATTCACATTTATAGTGAAGAAGTTTATATATTACTCATTAGTCCTCAATCATATCGATTATACCGATATACTGTCGATGATAAAGATTTATCATCGTATTCAAAATTATATGTATAATATATTTACATCCATATATAATATATTTTAGTTCAATTTTCTCGAACTGTACTGCATAAATTGTAACCCAGCAAACCAAGATATGATTGTTATACACATATAACATGTACATAATAAGTGCACATGTTACATCTATGTTATATAGCAGATATATTCGATGTTTGCTGGGTATATGTATCATATATATATATGCCATATAACATAGATGTAACATATATATATATATATGTTACATCTATATGATGTATATATGTATATATCTACATTATGATAAAATCAAAAGAGATAATATGAGCAATATTATAGATTTGTATTCAAAATATGTACGCGACACAAACAGATATCTGTGTAAAGTCGTTGCTTCTACGAAACGATAGAACAGAAATAGAGTAGAAATCCAACATATTTTCTGTCTCTACATATTTAACACAATGCGAAAAGCTTGTATTTTATTGCTCTTTCCAAAGTATGCACATATCCTTGACAATTACTCTACATAATGATATCGGTAATGTAACTATAAAGCGTTGGTAATATACCGACATTTTTAGTTACGTTTAGATGAGGGCGCTAACCCGTCGGAGTTCGCCCGTCGCTCCGGCATCCTCTTAACCAACCTACAGGCTGCTTGTTTCTCGATATTGTCGGAGGCTTCGATAACGTTGTTCCAAACATCCTTATAAATGACTTAATCGAACTCGGTCTCCCTCCTAAACTGTGCCAATTCATATACAATCTCATTCATATGAGGAAAATACAATTTATAATCAATGGAGAAATTTCCAACACTCTATTCTCCTATAGGGGTGTCCCCCAAGGCTCAATTCTAAGCCCTCTCCTCTTTAACATTTACATCTCAAAATGCCAAAAAATTATCAATAAAAAATGTGAAATTCTTCAATTCGCCGATGACATTGCCATATTTTCCAGGTCCTCAAATATCGACCAATCACTAAAGACTCTCGAACAAGCTGCAAACAAGCTTGCCTCTCACCTGGACTCTAAAGGACTTGCGATTTCTCCTTCCAAGTCAGCTCTAATTGTTTTTTCCAGACGAAGAAAAAGTCCTCTCTCCTACTCAATCAACCTTCTGGACTTGGTGATCACATCATCTATGTCTCACAGATTTCTCGGTATTATTCTAGACTCTAAACTCCATGGCAATCTACACACTGAATCTCTTTCTAAAAAATGCACCAAGCTTCTAAACATCCTTAAATCATTACGAGGTGTCTGGTGGGGAGCCAACCCCGGTTTACTTCCTAATATTTACAAATCTTTGATCAGAGGCTCAATAGAATACATCTTTCCATACATTCGTACTAACAATTTCACCCACTTGGAAAAACTAGAAAAAATTCAAAGACGGGCTATCCGTTTATGCCTTGGATTAAGACAATCGACCCCTTCAAATGTTTTACTCGCGGAATCCGGTATCGGTCCTCTTAGACTCATCTACTTAGCCTCAAAATTTATACTTAAAAGTTTTGCTTCTAATGACAACTTGGTTATTGACAAGCTTTTCGACCTCCAAATTAGCCTTATTAACAACAACAAGTTCGATATTTCGACCAATTTCATCCTATACAGAACATTCCTTAAACTTAAAGCCTACAAATCTAAAATCGCTTCTTTTGACCTACTGCCTGTGTATAATCACGATTTTGAAACCAATCTCTCCACAGCAGACATTCATATCACTCCTCCAGCTATTGTTGATGAAATCAAACAGGCTCCCATCCCGCAATTAATATTCATGGCCACCTACAATCATCTCATCCGTGGAAGGAAATGCTTCTTCACGGACGCCTCCAAAACTGACTCCCAGGACTATGTCGGTTTTGCCTTCTACTCTCTCTCTCCTCATACCAGTCGGCAATATAAAATCGACGGATACGCCTCAATCTTCACAGATGAGACCCTTGCTCTCCTTAAATGTCTCGACTTCATCCTCGAAAATAAAATAACGAACTCTTCTATTTTTACGAACTCCCGAGGTCTTGTTGAAATCTTACTTACGGCGAAACCCCTGAGAGACCTTAACTATCTAATTTTCGAAATCAGGGAGAGACTCAGATCAGCCAATCTTTTGAATTGCAATATCTCTATAATCTGGATCCCTAGCCACTCAGGAATACTAGGGAATGAAACAGCTGACCTTCTCGTCAAGGCTGTGTTCCGATTCCCCACCCGGGTGCACCCAATATTATAGTATACGTGACATATACTATAATATTGGGTGCGCCCGGGTGGGGAATCGGAACACAGCACAAAAGAGCCATCCGCACAGGGGAACTAGTTTTGGAACTCATACCACATAGTGATTTTTACTCCTTGGCTCGTACTCACTACATCTCTTTTTCTAACCGCACTCTGACTGCTCAAGCAAATCTCAAAGACAAACTTTATTTTAACCTGCATCCTTCCTTCTCTCCCTGCCCTTGATTCTTAAAGCTCGGCCTCGATCGGGAAGAAATAGTTACGGCTTGCCGCATTAGAAGCAATCACTACAATCTCCAGGCCAGTCTATTTCGCTGTCACATTACATCTTCGCCTGCATGCGACTGTGGACACCCATCACAGGATATAGACCACACTCTATGGTTCTGTCCTATTCACCAAGATCACAGGCCTCACCTGCTCAAAAAACTAGAGGAAAAAATCAAGAAGCCTCCTCCTCCTGATGTCTTCAAGCTTTTTTCAATCCCTTCTGCTGGAATCATCTCATGCCTTGCCTCCTTCTTCAAAAAATGCAACTTGAACATCTGAATTTATAACCTGATCTAATCTCTACAGAATTACTGTCTCTAACATACATCGAATTGGCCGTGTGGGCCAGTGTGGTCAGGCCCGGAGCCATTCAACAAAAGAAGAAGAAGAAGAAGTATATGATACGTATCAAGCGACACAGTAGTCGCGGTACGCGGTAGCATCGCGACGTCAAGATATAATAATAAAAGGTTAAGGTTATATTTGAATCTATTGCAGAAAATATATTTGATGCTATCGAGTAAGTAGATTGATTGAAATTTTGTATATATATCTGCTTATACATGTTTATTTATTGTTTTATAAGTATATTTCTTGATTATATCTGAATATTATCTAAATTATAGCGCTTATTTGCAGGATAAAGCAAAATCAATCCTTTCGAGAAGACCGGTATACTTTTATAGCTGGGATTTCTTCAGCTGGAATTGCATACGGTCTTATACCGTATGCAATCCCAGCTGAAGAACTTTGCTAAACAGCGTAACATATTGGGTTATAGAGATTTAGCAGTAACAGACAGTAAGTACAATTAATTAGCACATATAAAACATTGAATAGCACATATAAAACCAGATATGTAAACTGAATTAAATATTATAATTCTGTTCTTTTCTTCGCACACAGATAGAGAAATCAGTTTCAACCTAAAAACTTCTGGTACGGTCGCTGGCATTTGATGTGGACCGTAAGTTTTATTCCAAATTCAGGAAATATCGAATTGAGAGGTAGCCTCAAAGTACAAGTACATTACTTCGAAGATGGAAATGTACAATTGGTCAGTAGCAAAGAGATAAAGGAGAGCCTGCCCATCTCCAACAAGAAGCAAACAGCGAAAGATTTGATATGGAAGAAGTCAATAAAAATAGATCTTTATATATATATAATAATAATATTAAAAGAAATAATTTAAAAAAAGAGAAGCAAAACGCATTTTGCATGAGTGAAGTCTGAACGTATGATGTGCATGGGAGCAAACTATAACAATACTAAATAGGATTCAATAAAATTAACGAATGCCAATTCTACATAAATAAAAGTGTACTATATTATTGTGAGATAATATAACGTAAGCACATATATATTATTGTTGAACATTATATACTAAAAATAAAATTAACGGATGCCAATTCTACATAAATAAAACTGTATTATCAACAATAATAGATATATACGATACAATAATATATATATATATACATATATATATATATATATATATATATATATATATATATATATATATGTATATGTATATATATGTGCTTATATTATATTATCTCACAATAATACATAGTTTTATTTATGTAGAATGGGCATCGTTAATTTTATTGAATTCTATATAGGCAATAAAATATTGTGTAAAATAGCTCAATTTAACTGTACCTATAAATTCACTCACTTTTGTATTACTGTAACATCATACAGTTGAAGAATGGTCTACATCTACATGATGTTACAGTAATACAAAAGTGAATGAATATGATATATAGGTATAGTTAAATTGAGCTACTTTATACAAGATTTTAATGCCTATATAGAATTCAATAAAATTAACGAATGTCAATTCTACATAAATAAAACTGTACGGTTAGGTACTGTTTATATTTCATTCATATAAAATATTGAAAAAAAACTTATAATTTTTAGAATTTTCGGGGTGCATTTAGAAAAGTATTGTCTTATTGTTATATTTGGGCATTCTTACATACGGACGATCCTGAGACGAAGCGCCGTGCTCCTTAGTTACGCGTATCTGGCGACTCGTTGCTAACGCACGAGCAGTGAGTGGGGGGCAATAGGCGTGAGCTACGAAATCGGGCCGAAATGTGCAAGTAAATCCTAGTACTGTTGTAATTAACCATTTAGTTATTAAATAAATAAATAAATAATTAAATTTAAATTATATATTTAAAATTCAACATTTTATTTATACAGGGTGTCCGACAAGTAAGTGACCAAACGAAAGGTGGAGATAGATTGGGTCAAACTGAGTCGAAAAGTTCTGAAACATTTTTTTTATAACGTTTAATAAAGGAATTATTATTGAGTAAAGTCTGATCAATCAGCGCCAACCTTCAGCCGGGCGCACGTCGGTGAGCCGCGCGCCTAGTAGTATGCGGCAGCGCACACTTCACGGCGAAATGTTTCTTTTTATTTTTGTTTTGAAGATCGAAGGTCATTGACAGGCTTGTGTTTGCACTGTAAACAAAGCTCCGTACATTCGTACCAAATAATTGTTAGTCCGTTGAATGCTTTCGTGGAATAAACTAGTACAATCATGCCTCATACGTATTCGATTAGTGAATATGCCGATATGATATATTTATATGGGTTTTGTAACGAAAATGCTAACGCTGCACGCCGTGCTGATTATTGTACAGCAATAAATAGAATAAACCTAGATTATTTCGAAATTATTCGTTCCTATAGTTCATAACTTCAGAAGTCAATATGTCTTGAACGAAGCGTTTGCGAGCATACTTCCAGAGGAAAATTTTTTCTTGTTTTAAGGTCCTAAATTCATATTTCAAGTTTGGCCATTTAACCCGGGAACACCCTGTATATTAGAATTATTAAACGGAAAGTTCATGTTTTTTCGGTCTTCTGTTAGCAAAAAACGGAACAAACTTTCCGTTTAATTTAATATATATATGCGTGTGTGTGTGCGCGCGCGCGCGTGTGTGTGTATGTATGTATATACAGAGTGTATCAGAGCGCCCGTATCAGGCATATTTTAGGGAAACTACGTATTTTCAAGAAAACTGTTTCATATAAAAGTTATAGGGTTTCAAGTAACGTTACGAAGCAATGTTAGTATGACCTTAAAGAGTATTGTTAAGGTCGTGTAAAGATCATCTTAAAATTTTTAAATGGAAATTCCAATTTTTTATTGCATATTCATGTAGCTTATCTCGAGAGCTTTTCAAAACACTATAATAAAGTATTTTTTCATTAAGTATTTTTCGAGTTATTTTATACAGAGTGTCCTAAAAATAACGGACTTCCTCTTAATGGCAGATTCCTTAGAACATTTCAAGACGAAAATCCTAATACAAAAATGTCGAGGCTATAATAGTTTTTAAACGGGAAGCGATTATATTTTACGTATGACAGGGCTGAGATTTCGCGCGCTCAGGCACGGCGAAATAACAAGTGAAAAAAGTGTAAAATTCGTGTACCGGCTTTCATACAGTTAAGACCGTTTACTTATTTCTCCGTGCACTCTTCCTCGCTATTCGCGTGAGCGCCCGTTAAGTATTTGATACGCGAGATCCAATCATTTGTGTTACAGTTGCGATAGATACAAATATCGTTTGTTAATAAACAACCAGTTCTAGCAAATCCTTTCACGCCTTCATTCCTGACACGTTAAAAATCTCATTAACCCCTCGGTACATCCTCACAGCTTCAGAAGTAGATGAAGCGCCTTTTTTCTCATTTGTTATTTCGCCGTACCCGAACGCGCGAAATCTCAGCTCTGTCATTCATAAAATATAATCGCTTCCCGTTTAAAAACTATTATAGCCTCGACATTTTTATATTAGGATTTTCGTCTTGAAATGTTCTAAGGAATCTGCCATTAAGAGAAAGTCCGTTATTTTTAGGACACTCTGTATTTCAGTTGTGGGTTGTTTATGAGGCGTGTTCGTTTTCGGAACATAGCGCAGGGAAGAGGTAGAGTGTAGATGGGTGAAGTCAATCAAGAGACTTCTTTCTATGACACGAAAATATATTTACAGTATACAGGGAGTTCCCGGGTTAAATGGCCAAACTTGAAATATGAATTTAGGACCTTAAAACAAGAAAAAATTTTCCTCTGGGAGTATGCCCGCAAACGCTTCGTTCAAGAGATATGAACTTCTTAAGTTACAGAACTATAAGAATGGATAATGTTGAAATAATCTAGTAAGAAATAATCTACAAAATTTAATTATTAAATGTTTTGTTCAAAATGATGGCCTCCAGCTCGGAGACGGGAGCGTCCCATTTGACCACGTTGATATTGACCACGTTGATATTGACCACGGTCCCGATTGACCACGGTCCCGATTGACCACGGTCCCGATTGACCACGGTCCCGATTGACCACGGTCCCGATTGACCACGGTCCCGATTGACCACGGTCCCGATTGACCACGGTCCCGATTGACCACGGTCCCGATTGACCACGGTCCCGATTGACCACGGTCCCGATTGACCACGGTCCCGATTGACCACGGTCCCGATTGACCACGGTCTCGATTGACCACGGTAGTATTGACCGCGGTCCCGATTGACCACGTATCAATACACGTCGTTACTAGGGCATGTACTTCGCAAGTTGTAAAGCGAGGTCTATTGTGTCCGACTGGCGGAGGGGGTGCGGGAGGGGGGCCGAAGGCCCCCCTTGCACCCCCCCGCATGTGTGTGTGTGTGTGTGTTACATGGTTTTTCAATCGGGACCGTGGTCAATATCAACGTGGTCAATCGGGACCGTGGTCAATCGGGACCGTGGTCAATCGGGACCGTGGTCAATCGGGACCGTGGTCAATCGGGACCGTGGTCAATCGGGACCGTGGTCAATCGGGACCGTGGTCAATCGGGACCGTGGTCAATATCAACGTGGTCAATCGGGACCGTGGTCAATCGGGATAGTGGTCAATCGGGACCGTGGTCAATCGGGACCGTGGTCAATCGGGACCGTGGTCAATATCAACGTGGTCAATATCAACGTGGTCAATCGCAACGTGGTCAATCTCAACGTGGTCAATTGGGACCGTGGTCAATATTAACGTGGTCAAACGGGTGCCACTCCTCGGAGACAAGCATTGCACCTATCGATAAGAGAACGAGTGGCTGACTAATATTGTACGTCTGTAATTTCTTCGCTCACTATCCTTCGTTTTAATGATTGTTAATTTTGTTTTAACTTTGTTTACAGCGCAAACACAAGCCTGTTAATGTCTTCAAAAAAGAAAAGAAGACATTTCGGCATTATTCATTCCTATAGTTCTATAACTTAAGAAGTCAATATCTCTTGAACGAAGCGTTTGCGAGCATACTTTCAGAGGAAAAATTTTTCTTGTTTTAAGGTCCTAAATTCATATTTCAAGTTTGGCTATTTAACCCGGGAACACCCTGTATACAAGTCTCTTAGTTTATAATTTTTGGTGGCCCTGAAAAGGGCCGATCTGAGGCTAACGCTGAGGGCAATTCCTCCAAGTGATTCAGGGCTTACAAGGGGAGGGCGCGACGTGGTACCAATCGATTTCAACTAAACTTATTGTAGCGATAGGTCTTCATGTGATGTAGTATTGGGTAAAGGGATAAGATGCGCTTCTCAAGCGCTCGCGAGAAAATCGAAATTAAAAAATTCCGAGAGCCTTATGAGTAAATGGAATAGAGCGTTTAATCGAAGAGCGCGTGGCGCAGCGGCAACGTACTAGACTCATAACGTCGACATTGCTGGTTTGACTCCCGATGAGTAAATTTTCTTTTTTCAAAAGATTTTTTTATCGTAGAATGCAATTATTACACAAAAAAATGTACAACACATAGATTAATACGTTTTGTCTATTTATTGTATATTACAAAGATGCATTTTCCCGTTTGCGTCCCCTGCCTACAAAATTCGTTTGTCGAATAGCTGTACGGTAGAAGTAAATAAATGTAATAATTGATTGTGTTTTTAAATAGCAATAGGCCATGTATACTGTACTGGCGCCAGGTCTATCGGGTGGAGTTTCCACTCCCTGAAACTGACGTTGGTCTGCTTGTCTGTGGGTTGCGACGCCTTGTCTACCTCGATAAAGGGCTGCCGACTGGTCCCGGGTGATGTGGGAGGCAGCTGCGGTCGAGGGCGGCTTCTGTCCCTATGAAAGGCAGCGTAGGCTTTCGCCAAAAAGATCCGTCGAGCTTGATTTGAGTAGCGGAGAGGAGATCCTTCCTTGCCTCAGAGCGGGCCGCGAATCGAAATCTTCTCGCTGCGCGCCGTCTTATAAACCCTACTCAATGGATCTCACTCAGTGGCGCCGACTCTCGGTCGTGGTCGCTTCGCAGCAAGCTTTCGAGGCTCGAGCGGTGCCCGCGCGCGAGCTTCACGTGCTCCGCGCGTGAGAGCTCGTCCGCACGTCTACCGGGTAGTCAATGTGTAATTGTGGTGGTTAGTCGAACCGCCACATTTTAGTCTGACATATTTTGATATAAAAATTAAAATATTTAGTTTTCGATAATTTACCGTAATATTTTTATGTACAGAATAATGAGACAAATCAATAATAATCAGTGTAAAAAAAAAAAAATTGTAAAAAAAATACATTGTAAATAATTACATACTTTTTCTTAAAAACAGTTATTTCTTTTATATCAATTGATTTATCTCATTATTCTGTACATAAAAGTATTATGGTAAGATTATCGAAAACTAAATATTTTACTAGATATTTTATTTTTTATATCAAAATATGTCAGATCAAAATAAAAAACTCGAAAAATATTTAATGAAAAAATACTTTATTATAATGTATTGAAAAGCTCTCGAGATAAGCTATAAGAATATGCAATAAAAAATTGGGTAATTATTTACTATAACGGACCCAGCTCCAATGACGTTGACCTTGACATATGTTGTCAAGGACATAATCCTGAGTAACTTTTCCTTATAACTTAATCGGCGGTCATTGTTTATTAAAAAGTTATTAACAAATAAAGTTTGAGAAATAAAACGTAATTTTTACATTAGTTTGTAATTTCCACGCAAGAAGCGAGGTCCATCCGCATCAAGACGTTGTATAACTCAAATCAAATTTTCAGAAATAGGTTTGAGTTAGGTTATATCTTCCGGAAGTAGAACCCCCCGTAAGGGCGGCGGAACCCATTGATAAAAAAACAGGGGAACGAGAGCGCCAATTTTTTTCAACGGATTCGTTTTCTACGCCTCAAAATACATAAAATATGCGAGTTTCAAAAAATTTAGAGAGGTTGAAGATTATATTGAAGATTTACCAAAAAGTTTAAGGTGATCTTTACATGATCTTAACAATACTCTTCAAAGTCATACTAATACTGCTTCATAACGCGTTACTTGAAATCCTACAACTTTTGTATGAAACAGTTTTCTCGAAAATGCGCAGTTTTCTCGAAAATGCGCAGTTTTCCCAAAAAATGCCTTATACACCCTATATATATGTATATATTAATACTTGTGTGTATATATATATATATATATATATATATATATATATATATATATATATAATACATTGTATGTGTGTGATATATTTCATACGAAAAGGCTAAAAACAACATTTAACGCATATCAAGAATCGAGAATCGAGAAGCGAGCACCGTCGCCCGTCGGCTTCGTTGCCGGCTCGGTAGGAAGGAGAGAGACAGAAAACAGTATATCTGTCCTCTTCTGCTATCCGAAGCTAGTCGAAGCGCCGAGCTCACACGTACGCGGTTCGCGCTTGTGTATGTCATCCCCTCCACTACGGTTGCGCGTTGCTAGCGTGGATAATCTGGCTACACTGGATCAGACTGGCGTGAGCTTGCGTGCGAATCGAAGCGTGAGCGATAGGACCGTTTTGAGAGAGCCATTTTTCGGGAGCGTTGCGGCGTGAGCGGTCGAGGAGGACTCCAGCGATCGAAGGACGGACCCGGGCGAGAGGACGTCGACGTCGCCGACCCCGTGCAACCATCCCGAGAGGAAGAGTACCGGTGAGGTTGTCCTCCGCCATATTCGCCACTCGCGATCGCGCCCGGAATCGTTTCGTTCTGTCGTCGTCGCCGTGAATTCGTACTTTGGTGTACGGGCTAAGCCCGATTCTTTAGTGTAGATTTTCGCGTCACGGCCACGTCGTCAAGCGATTCGAGCTCCGGAGCATCGAAAGTATCGGTTTCCGCGGATCGAGACATTACCTCGCGTTTTTAATAAACCGTGTGTCGTCTCTCTGGAGATTCGGATTCCGTAGATTGTATTTGCGTTGGTTCTCGCACGTCTAGCGTTTAAGTCTCGTTCGTGCTGTATGTCGGTCGTTTGAGTGTGAGTGTGATTCGCGTCAATTTGTTATATTACTTTTGCCTTTCGTTTGTGAATCTTCGCGTCTAAACTTTGCGTGCACGTCCGGTGCAACTTTCCTTCACGATTATTGTACGGGTTGCGTGAGAGTGTAAATCGCGTAAATTCGACGTATTGTGTCGGTTGTAAAGCACCGCATCTCGAAATTGTGAGCGCGTTTTGTAAGAATTTCCTCGCGATTCTTGCATGAATTGCGCGTGTGTACCGAGTATTCGATTCTGCGTAACCTGTCCGTCCGAAATCGAAGCATGTCCGCGTCGTATTAATTGCCTGTTAATCTTAAGTTGCGTATTGATAATTTCGCGGTAATAGCGGGCGATAAGATCACCGTTGGCGAGGCGATATCGAGAATTGATTCGGTCTTGCGCCCGAATTATAGAAGAACGTAATAATCAATTTCTTCGCAATGCGAGGCGTAATTCAAGCCGAGCGGACATTCCGGCCGATCTAACGGGTCGGTCTCGGCGTACGCATTACGGGGTTTCGCGCCCCGCGTCTAACACCCAGTCTCGCAGCCGCGTTTCTTTTACCGCCGCCGTATATCCGCATGGTTTATCATTACTATTCTCGAGGAGCTGCGGCTCCCGCTATTATAATAAATCTGTTAATTTCTTTGTTTAATTGGCGAGTTTCTTTTCAGTTGTGCTTGTCGTTTCCGTAATTGTCGCCTCTTGCATAAATTATCGCGTTAGAACAACACTCGCCCTGCCCCTCTACCGTTAGGCGAGCTAGTCAGCCCGTGGCGAAGTCCGGCAACTTCTTTCGCGTTTATTTCGCGCTTGTTTCGTGTGTTTCGCGAATTGATACGTGAAAGATCGTATCTGGCGCCCAAGTTCGATTCTCGCGATTATCTCTCGGATCTCGTCACGGTATGCGCGGAACTCCTAACATCCCATTCCCACTTGGCGCGTGGATCTTTTTCTCCGTTTTCCCGTTTTTGTCAACGACCATTCCGCATCTCCCGTTCGGCGAATTAGCTCCTGTTCGTCGGCGCAATTTCCACCCGCGCGACGGAGAGAACGAGTCGATGGCCGCGTTTATCGCTCAGCCGCGAAACGGCAGGAAAAGTCGTCGCAGTTGAAACAATCTCTTCTACAAAATTTTTTAATCGAGGTATCGGCTTCTTAATAGACGGGCAAGCGAGAATTATGCACATTTCTTCTAATTCTTCATAATGAAAGTTTTGATATTCTTCATTTTCATCAAGCGAATCCAATAAAATTAATGCTTGTGTAAATACCGCACACATTAATTTTTTCTTATCTTCCATTTTACGTGTTTATATTGCTTACAATAGCCAAAGTGAACGACTTTATTTGTTTTGATGTGAGCGTTCATAAGCCAAAGGAAATGTTTGAAAACAGCGCTTATACCAGGTATATAAATATGAAACCGGAATTTTTGTATAGAAAATACACGTTTATTGTATGAAAATGATAAATAATATTTTATTCGAAGTATTGCCCATTGCTAGCTATACATTTTTCCCATCTCTCTAACAATTTGTGGATGCCACGCAAAAAAAACTGTTGCTCCTTTGAGGCAAACCAGTCATCGAGCCATTTTCGTACATTTTCGTAAGAAGTGAAGTGCTGCTCAGCAAGTGCGTGTCCCATCGATGCAAATAAGTAGTAATCGGATGGAGCCAAGTCTGGTGAGTAAGCCGCATGCGAAAGTATTTCCCAACTAAACGCCTCAATCGTTTCCTTGACCGGTTTTGCTGTGTGTGATGGTGCATTATCATGAAGCAAAATCACTTTGTGTTGCCTTTTTTGATATTCTGGTCGTTTTTCACGCAAAGCTTGATTCAAATCGATCATTTGTTGTCGGTAGCGTTCAGTATTAACGGTTTCGCCAGGTTTTAGCAGCTCATAATAGATCACACCCTTCTTCCACGTTCTTCGTTTCTCACGTCAAAATCGCCACTTTTGAATTTTTTAAACCACTCAAAGCACTGTGATTTACCAAGAGCATGCTCACCGTAAGCTTCGACAAGCATTCGATGCGATTCTGCAGCAGTTTTCTTCAAATGGTAACAGAAAATCAATGCTGTCCGCAAATCGTAGTTTCCAGGCACAAAATTCGACATGTTCAACGCTATTAAAAACTATGCTGTTGTATGAAACTTGTATTGTTGTGAATTGAAAATCTTTATCAGATGTCAAAACAAGAAAATGGCGCCAATGACGCGGTTTGACGGTAACTACATTGACAGCTAGGGCCATCTATGGGCAAATTCCGGTTTCATATTTATATACCTGGTAAGCGTGAGCGCTCAAAGCGAACGCACCCTATAAATGGGCAGCCGTGGACAACGAGCGCTTCTCCATCACCGAATCAGCAACAAAGAAAAAGTTGGTTTTACTTATTTGTGCAATAATTCCTGCATGGCAAAAATTAAAAATTAACACTAGAGTACGTTAAAATTTAACAAAATTTATACCTTTTAAATGTAGACAGATTTCAACACAAATCCAAAAATGGTTTTTACCGTGTGCTTAAAATGTCAGATAGAAATTTAGTAACAAATTAGAAAATGTTATTTAAATCAAATAAATAATTTTTCGATGGTTTAAAAAAAATCATCATTTTTATTTAACTATTATCTATATGCTAATAATATGTTAATAATGTTTTATTTATTAGTTTTTAGGATCAAAAGACTGTGACAATACCTCAGACGTAAAAAAGCCATTTTATCAGCTCTGGAAAGTGGATGTGAGAGAAAACCAGACGCGGTCGATGGATTTTTGCTCCAAATAGGAGATAGATTACGAGCCCTTCCATTACGTGAGAGAGCTCAGCTTGAAATAAAAATCCTATCGCTACTATTTGAAGTGGAACAAAATTTATCTTTCCATTAAGAGTTTTTTTCTGTTAAACTTTGTTAAAGTTTTTTATTAACTATTATGTACTATTTACAATAATAAAACGCAATTTTTACATAAGTATACAAAAATGTTATATTATTATAAATAGCATATCAAAAGTCATTAATCATTGCCTTCTCCCACTGAAATGATAATGCACCGGTGCCTATAAAGAATTCTGAATAAGCATTTCGAAGTTCGATGCCATTGTTACTGAATGTGCCTATACTAAGTGGCAATGAACTAAGTCCTTGAGAATTCATGCTGCGATCTTCAGGAGTTATATGTGCATATGTGTTCTTGGAAAGCAATTTTTCCTCATTAGTAATAATGAAGTTGTGAAGTACCACTGTTTCTTGAACAATTTTTCTCGCATTTGTAATTCTTGCAATTATGGGTCTTCTATATATCCTCCATCTTGCTGCCAGAATCCCGAAAGCGCTCTCTACAACACGTCTTGCTCGACTGACAAGGAACCTTTGGCAACGCGAAAATTCAAAAAAATCTGAAACTTTGCATAATTATAGAGTAGTAGTCCCTTATAACGAAACGATTTTTTCTTGGTGCTAAAAGTCGGTTTCAGGGGTGAAAACAACCCCTTAGAAAAAATCGGTTTTTACATTCCGAAGCGAATATTATTGAAACAAAAAGAAATATGAAAAAATTGTTTAAACAAAAGTTTTATGGTTTTAAATGTACTTTACAATGGCGTATCTGGATTTTTAAAAAATGGTGAATTTTTCGAAATACCCCCACCACTCAATATTTTTCTTTGATATTTTGAAAAAATTTTCAAATTATATTAAAGCTTATGTTACGCCAAATTCAACCAGGTATGATAAAGTTATGTTGCGGAAATTAATTCTTGAGAAATAAAATAAAGACGCACGCTACCTATACTAATC
Organism: Formica selysi; assembly: GCA_009859135.1. NCBI lineage: Eukaryota > Metazoa > Arthropoda > Insecta > Hymenoptera > Formicidae > Formica > Formica selysi. The sequence goes on along the minus strand of WHNR01000029.1, from coordinate 93,692 downwards.
TTATTCGCTCGCTGTTTCATGACGTCTTATCTCTTTTTTCTTTTCTTCGTAAAGTCTCGCAATACATGATAACGATGCTAAATATTAATAATAATATTTGTAACAGACCCTGTTATATAAATCATATTTATATATGTAAATATGTTAGAACAAAATAATAGAAAAAATCACAAAAATTTTTTGCAATTTTTTTTCGACCGAAGGTAAATGTTTTGTTTTTTATTAATAAATTGTATCGTATATTATATTATTCTCATGTTATCTCATATATATATACAGAGTGTCCCGCAACGTGATGTCCACACTAAAACTGTGTATTCTTTGTGTCATTCTAAGTCAAAAAGTCTTAATACACATATGCCCTATAGTCGCTTGTTTCGAAATTATACCGAAAAAATGCAAAAGTAGTTATTTCTTACACTAATGTGAGAAAAGCATCTTTATGACTTACCTTATCGCACTAGTAGTGCGGAAATAACAGGCATTACAAAAAATATTGTATGTATGGCATGTGCGGAAGACAACGAACTACGTCGCGCGTGAAGTTGCCGCATTCGCTTCAGCTCATGCGGCAACTTCATACTCGACATAATTCATTGTTTTCCACACTTGCCACACAAGATAATATTAATAAATTGACTGTCGTTTTAAGTGAAAACATCGCATAAACATAGTTAGAAATTTCTCTTACCTACCAATCTTGAGCAAATTTTCCAATGAAGAATATGCCGATATTCATTTTATTTATGGTTTCTGTAATGGTAACGCACATGCAGCAGTAACAGAATATCACCGACGGTTTCCTAATCGCAGAGTACCAGATCGAAGAGTTTTTAGCAATGTCCACCGAAGCATTAAATTTACTGGTAAGGTCCCAAATAAAAATCTTGAAAGACCATTAAGGCGACATCGTCAAGTCGAGGATGCGATACTAGCAACGGTAGACAGAACTCCTACTATTAGTATCAGAAGACTTTCGGCGCAAACTAACGTCTCTAAAATGACAATTTGGAAAATACTGCGTGATTATGATTTATACCAATTTCATTTTATGAATGTTCAAGCTTTTCAACCAAATGATTATCCTGCACGCGTCAATTTTTGTCACTGGCTTTTAAGAAATCGGCAAATACATACAAAAATTTTATCTACCGACGAAGCTACTTTTACGAGAGACGGCATTACAAATAATAGAAACTCTCACGTTTGGTCACCACGAGAAGAAATTCCTCATGCTATTACTGAAACACATTTTTAAAATTGATTTTCACTGAATATCTGGTGCGGTATAATCGGTAATCGTCTAATAGGGCCCATCATTATTGAAGATCATTAAAATGCTGAACGATACTTGCATTTATTACAAGAACAGTTGTCCGAACTTCTTGAAGATCTGCTTTTAAACATCAGAACACAAATATGGTTTCAACAAGATGGAGCACCACCTCACTTTAGCAAAATTGTTACGAGATATCTAAATGAAAAATTTCTTGAGCGCTGGATTGGCCGAGGAGGTCCAATAAATTGGCCTGCAAGATCTCCCGATCTATCTCCTCTGGATTATTTTTTGTGGGGGCACATAAAATCTCTAGTCTATGCGGATAAGCCAGTCAATCGGCAGCAGTTATTAAATAAAATAACAGACGCTTGTAATAATATATGTAACGATGCGGAACTTCCTTTGCGTTCTACAACATCAATAATTCAAAGAGCAGAAGTGTGTGTAGACCAAAATGGTGGTCACTTTGAACAATTTATAAAGTAGTTTATCAAGTAAATTATTGTTTAATTATCGTTTAATTATTGTTTAATTATCAATAAATAATATCTTTAATAAATTATCTTTAATAAATAATATTGTTCTTATTTTATGCAATTTTGTTTTTTCGCTATAACTTTGAAACAATCGACTTCAGGACATATGTGTATTAAGACTTTTTGACTTAGAATGACAAAAAGAATACACAGTTTCAGTGTGGACATCACGTTGCGGGACACCCTGTATATATACAGGGTGTCCTAGATCACCCATACACCCCTTTTCTTTCAAAAACTAAGCATTTTAGAGAAAAACGTTTTGAACAAAAATTGTATGGTTTTGAGGGGAACATAAGATGGTGTCATTGGTTTGACCTTGGATGGCATCGTTAAGGTCAAGTCAAGGACACTCTTAATTTCTTAAATGAAATCCCCTATTTTTTATTGCATATTCTTATAGCTTATCCCGAGAGCTTTCCAAAACACTTTAATAAAGTATTTTTTTATTAAGTACTTTTTGAGTTATTTTATATTTTAATCTGACATATTTTGTTATAAAAAATAAAATATCTCGTAAAATATTTAGTTTTCGATAATCTTACCGTAATACTTTTATGTACAGAATAATGAGACAAATCAATTAGTAAAAAAAAAATAATTGTTTTTAAGAAAAAGTATGTAATTATTTACAATGTATTTTTTAAAACAATTATTTGTTTTTTTCTTTACACTAATTGATTTGTCTCATTATTCTGTACATAAAAGTATTACGGTAAGATTATCGAAAACTAAATAGTAGTTAGAGTAGGCCGTATCTAACTCACGGCTCCATGAGTGCGAGAGAGAGGTACCCATAAGAGAAAAAGAGATAGCGTACGCTTGTTGGCAAATGCGGGGGGAGTTCGGCGGGGAGGGAGCCAGGGGGATCAGGGGGGTACGTAGGGAGAGGGGGAAGCGTGTCGCCGAGAGTGCTCAAGAGATGGCGGTCTGCTCGATCGAGACCACGCTTCCTCCTCGCCCTACGTACCCCCCTGATCCTCCCCGCCGGCTCCCCCCTGCCCGTACTCCTCCCCGCGATTGCTAACAAAGTATTCGCTGTCTCTCGTTCTCCAAGGGTACCTCTCTCTCGCACTCATGGAGCCGTGAGTTAGATACAGCCTACACAATTTCTTTCACTCGCGAGGAAGAGCGACCGACGCGCTCGGCGTATCCGCGACGACTGACCGTTTTACGGCGCGGCTAAGTTATTAAACCCTCTTCTATATTTTCCCGCGCGAAGCATTTCTCCCGCGCGAAGCGTTTCTCCCGTCGCGACTCGACCTTGACGCAACTCGTTCCTAAGGGGGGGGAGGCGACGGCGATCTTTCGCGCTGCTTTTAGCGCGCGATCCGTTATCACGATTCTTAAGGGATGCGCGTTGCTTCTAGCGTGCGATCCGCGAGCAGATGCCGGGTATCCGGCGTCGAGGGAGATGGAGGATTATCGGGGGGCAGTCGAACGGAGAGAGGAACGATTAGCGGTGATACGAGCGCGCTTATCGCGTATCGGAGCGAGTTTTTCTTCGTTTTCCGGCGATACGAGTACGCTTATCGCGTTTCGGGGCGAGTTATTTTCGTTTCTTGGCGACGACGCGCTTCCGGTGACGAGACGCGTCCGAGAGCGAATATTCAGCTTAGTTAATTGGAGCGCGTTATCGCCATTTTTTTCGTTATAAAAGGATGCCGCGACGATCTCGAGATATTAGTACGTTCGAGAATATTCGCGATGAAGCGCGCACCGAGCGCTTTATCAAGATTAGCTGGAAAAGTGGTGAATATTCGAATTAGAAGTATCGAGGATATACAGAATTTGGAAATACCGAATTGTTTGAAGAAGGAACTAAGCGAATGTTATATAGAAGACTGTCTGTACTGTAAAGAAAAGATCGGCTTCGCGGAAGAGTTCGTGCGAGAGGCGAGCGAGGCGCGATTCGACGAGCCTTTCTCGAATGTCGGAGCCGATGGCTATTTGCTTTATCGCAATTGGAAACGGCGATACGGAGTTCCGAAATTTTCGTGGGAGGTGAATCACGTCGTGCATTGCTTCTATACATTCGGTTGCCGATTCGAGAACGGAAATTATTTCGAGGAAGATGTGAGATATTGCGTGGAATGCGCGCATAGATCAAGCTTCGTGAGAAGCGTATCGACGCATATGAAAAAATCGGTGTATAGCGAGAGAGTGCCCGCCTGCGATCTTATCGACGAAGTCTTCGACGTGTCGAATAATTGGTGCGGCGGCTGCGCGACGAGAGCTTTGTTCTATATCGAGGGTTACGACGAGGAAGAGACGTGGTTTATCAATAAAAGATCTTGGCTTTCGTTAAACGACGAGTGATGAATCGAGAAACGATGGAGGAGCGCGATCTTCTTAATAGCGCGCGGGATGTCTCGACGGTGGACGCGTATCGCGCGTGGGCGAGACGGTGCGACGAGTGTCTCGAGTTTCTGCGGGAGGGGTCTCGAGGCGAGCGCCGGGGGAGATTCACCGGAGCGATCAATTCTCTGATTGCTCGAACCGTTCGATTGACGGGCGCGAGAGACGATCTGCGTCGACGTTTCGAACGCGTGGGAGGCGGCGTAGAGAGGCGCGAAGGATTCTCGTGGTTTGAGATGGAGACAGCTTTCTCTAGACGCATTTTAACCGGCGCGGTTATCAACTTCGATTATATCGAACCTTCGCGATTTCTCGAAGATGCTAGAGATACCGTGCTCGATAGAGTACGCAATGCTATAGATGAACATAACAGTGTTAAGGTCAATACCGTGTTTATCGGTGAGTTTGTCTCAGGCGACAAGATTGATATTAAGACTATCGCCACGAAGAATTATCCGCTTTTACCTCTTTCCGATTTGCAAGAGTGGTATGGGAAGCGTGTGGTCGACGCTACTTTAGCTTCGCTGGAGGAGTTTCAAGAGCGTGATAGCGGATGGGCGTTATTGCGAATTCTAAATTTAATGGAGAATGTGAATAAATTTAATCCTATGCACGCTGGATGCCACGTCCAGATACCGCGAGAGATCTCGTTGAAGAAAGCGGTGATTAACGTGCGATCTACGGATAACGCGTGTTTCGCGTGGGCGATAGTCGCCGTTTTATATCCGGTTGAGAAAAATACGGAGAGAAGCTCGCGGTATCCTCACTACTCGACGGTGCTGAATCTGGAGGGTATCGAGTTTCCCATGAGTTTAAATGGAATTACTAGATTCGAGCGTATTAACAACATATCTATTAATGTGTATACCGTTCGAGATAAGAAGGACGGGAAAAGTAGCTGCCGTATCGTTCCTCTGCGTCTCACTTGTAATAAGAAGGACAGACACGTTAATTTACTGTATCTGAGCGATACGACGCAACGAGATAATACGGCGCATTTCGCATGGATTAAGAATTTGTCTCGACTCATCGGATCGCAACTGAGTAATAGGCAACATAAAACGCATATATGCGATCGGTGAGTACGAATGAAAAAATTTGTCGCGTAGTGTGGATAATATACACGATTTTAAAAATGTGTTTTATGTCGCAGATGCATGCATTATTTTCGAACGAGCGATAAATTATCGGCTCACAGCGCGGACTGTGAAAGGATGAACGAGTGCGCTATAATTCTTCCTACTGAAGATGACAAATGGTTAGAGTTTCGCAATTACTGTAGAAAGGAGAGACTTCCATTCGTGGTGTACGCCGATCTCGAATGCGTGCTGGAGAAGAAAGAGGAGAAGAGAACGCCGAACACGTCTATCATTCAGCATCACAAAGTCTATAGCGCTGGATATTACGCGCGATGCGCGTTCGATGATGCTGGCTCGACTTACAAAGCCTATCGCGGCGAGAATTGCGTATCGTGGTTCGTTAAAGAATTATACGATTTAGCGCTTCGCGCGAAGACTATTCTCAGTACCGATGCGCCTATGATGGATCTTACACCGGACGAATGGGAGAGATTCACGAGCGCGACGCACTGTCACGTATGCGAGAAACCGTTCGAATCGGAAGACGCTCGCGTGCGCGATCACTGTCATCTAACCGGACGGTATAGAGGTCCGGCACATTCGAATTGTAATTTAAATTATAAGGAGACTTACGTAATTCCCATATTCTTTCACAATTTATTAGGTTACGATGCGCATTTCATTATTAAAGATGTGGCTAACGCTTTTCCCGGCAGCATCGAGTTATTGCCGCTAACGAAGGAAATGTATATCTCTTTCACGAAGAACATTGAGGATGCGTCGAACGAGGGATGGTTAGGGAAACGCTTGAAATTGCGCTTCGTGTATTCTTTCAAGTTTTTAAGCGCGAGTCTCGAAAAATTGGCGTCGTATCTTGACAAGGGCGAGCTGAAGATCGCGCGTTCGGAATTTTCCAATCTTGACAATGCTGATTTCGAGCTTCTCGCGCGAAAAGGTGTGTTTCCTTATGAGTACGTCGACGACGTCGATAAATTACTGGAGACTCGTCTACCACCGCGCGAGGCTTTCCATAGTTCGCTAACCGGTGACGCGATATCCGAGAGCGATTACGCGCGCGCGATAAGAGTCTGGGAGCGATTTCGCGTCGAAACGTTGGGCGACTATAGCGATTTGTATTTAAAAACCGACGTTCTTTTATTAGCCGATGTCTTCGAAAATTTTCGCGACGCGTGTATGAGAAGTTATAATTTAGATCCCGCATATTATTACACGTTACCTGGATATACGTGGGACGCTATGTTAAAGCACACGGGTATTCGATTCGAGTTATTAACCGATATCGATATGGTGATGTTCGTGGAACGCGGAATACGCGGCGGGCTAAGTCAATGCTCCAATAGATATGCGCGCGCTAATAACAAGTATTTGCAGACTTACGATCCTTCAGAACCGTCTTCTTATCTCATGTATTTCGATATAAATAATTTATACGGATGGGCGATGTGTCAATCTTTACCTTACGAAGATTTTCGATGGGTCGACGATATCACGAGTATAAACTTAATGTTTGTGACATCGAACTCGCCTATCGGTTACATTATAGAGGTCGACCTTGCGTATCCGCCCAACCTTCACGATTCTCACGCGGACTTCCCATTCTGCCCGACGCGCGATAAGCCGCCCGGAAAGCGTGACGAGAAACTTCTCGCCACGCTGTGCGATAAGAGTCGTTACGTAATATATTATCGCAATTTGCAGCAATGCATTCGGCACGGATTACGCGTTACGAGGATACACAGAATATTACAATTGCGCAATCTCCATGGTTGCGCGGATATATCGAATTAAACACGCGACTACGAATTAACGCGAAAAACGAGTTTGAGAAAAATCTTTACAAATTGATGAATAATACCGTGTTCGGTAAGACTATGGAGAATGTGCGCAATCATTCGGATGTCCGGCTCGATGGGACGGGCGATACGGCGCGGAGGCGATGATCGCGAAGCCGAACTTTCATAGCAGAAGCGTCTTCGCGGAGAATCTCGTAGCCGTGGAATTGCGCAAACTCGAGATTAAGTTTAACAAACCGGTTTACGTGGGTATGTGTATTCTCGATGTGTCTAAGATTCGTTTATACGAATTTCACTATGAGTATATGCTACCGTTATATCGAGATAAATGTAAAATAATGTATACCGATACGGATAGCCTCATTTATCGCATCGAGTGCGAGGATGTGTATGAAGATATGAAGCGCGACATTGACAGATTTGATACGAGCGATTACGCGGTGGACAACGCGTACGGTATGCCTCTAGCTAATAAAAAAATACCTGGTGTTATGAAGGATGAGAATGCCGGCGCGATTATGACGGAATTCGTTGGGCTTAGAGCGAAGATGTACGCGCTACGAGTCGAAGGTAGAGACGATACGAAAAGAATTAAGGGTGTTAAGAGCTGCGTCGTCGCGAGAACGATAACGTTCGAAGACTACGCGCGCTGTCTTCGACGAAGAATCGAGATGAGGCGCGAACAATCTTGCATAAGATCTAAGTTACACGAGGTGTATACGGTGTCGGAATTGAAAGTTGCGCTTAGCCCACATGACGATAAACGATATGTGATATCAGGAACTACGGATACTTTACTGTGGGGGCATTATAAAATACCGCGGTAAGGAGCGAGGAAAACGTCATATATCGAGAATGTAATAAATAATATTTGCGTTTAATATAGTTTATTTTAATATAGTTTATATTAATATAGTTTATTTTAATAAAATACTCCGAGAGCGCGATATAAGAGAAAAACGAGCGCATGTCTCGCGAAAATCGCGAGAATATTTATAAACAAACGCGAGGATCGAACTCGCGAGATTGCGTTTTTTCGCGAGTGCTTTGTAATTTCGCGAGACGCGCGTTCGCCATTCTATTTACGACGCTCTCGGAGACGCTTCTTAAAACGTTCAAACTGTGGTAATTTATTGTTAGTATAAATGTAACACAGTTTATTGTTAGTATAAACACAGTTTATTTTATAAATAATAAAGATTATTTTATAAATAATAAAGATTATTTTATAAATAATATAGTATATTTTATAAATAATATAGTATATTTTATAAACAATATAACATATTTTATAAGCAATATTTACTTTAATAAAATATTTCGAGAGAGAAAAATAACAAAGACGGGATACGCAAAGGTGCAAAATACTCGCGAAGAGACGCGCGAGTTTTTTCAAGTATTTTTACATTATAAAAAATCGTGGTAATTTCCAAGCTGTTCTATTTTTAATAAGTCTCGAGCCAGGTTTGACAAGTTGCTCTAGCCCGAGATTAGAAAGATATTCTAGCTTATAACTTTGTATCCTCGCTCAAAATTTATTTGCAAATCTCGGGCTAGAGCAGTTTACCAAATCTGCATCGAGATTTGTTAAAAATAGAACAGTTTGGAAATTCCCACAATCTCTTTATTATGTTCTCGAAAGCATTATATATCGAACAACGCGAAAAAGGTTAACGCGAGATATGACGTTCGCGTAGCGGTGTGATAAAAGAATTCATATAGAGCGTGAGAAAGAGTCCGTATAAAGCGCGAAAGAGAAAACGCAGGACATGGCGGCCGCGTAGCGTCGCGAGAAAGAATTTGTATGGAGCGCGAGAGGGAACCCGTATGGAACGCGAGAAGGAAGGACTCCGAGTATTTTCGCATTATAAAAAATCGTGGATATTGCCGCTCTGTCCAATTCGCGGCGAATCTTGACGTAGATTATGCGAGCTACTCCAAATCTTGGCTGGAGTAGCTTACGAAATCTAAGTCAAGATTTGTCGCAAGTTAGACAGAGCGACAATTTCCACGATTTCTTTATTATGTTCTCGGAAGCATTATATATTGAGCAACGTGAAAAAAGGTTAACGCGAGATATGACGTTCGCGTAACGACGCGATGAAGAATTCATATAGAGCGTGAGAAAGAGTTCGTATAAAGCGCGAAAGAGAAAACGCAGGACGTGGCGGCCGCGTAGCGGCGCGAGAAAGAATCTGTATGGAGCGCGAGAGAGAACCCGTATGGAACGCGAGAAAGACGGACTCGCGCGAGTTTTTTCGAATATTTTCGCAATATAAAAAATCGTGGAAAACCTCCATTCTGTCCAATGTGCGGCAAATCTTGACGCAAGTTATGCAAGCTACTCCAACCAAGATTTTATCGTGGTTAGAGTATCTTACCAAATTTGCGTCAAGATTTGTTGCAAATAGAACAGAGCGGACATTTTCACGATCTCTTTATTATGTTCTCGGAAACATTATATATCGAGCAACGTGAAAAAGGGTTAACGCGAGATATGACGTTCGCGTAACGACGCGATGAAGAATTCATATAGAGCGTGAGAAAGAGTTCGTATAAAGCGCGAAAGAGAAAACGCAGGACGTGGCGGCTGCTTAGCGGCGCGAGAAAGAATCTGTATGGAGCGCGAGAGAGAACTCGTATGGAGCGCAAGAGAGAACCCGTATGGAACGCGAAAAGTTCGTGATAATTTTTATTTTTCTAACGAATAATTTTATTTAATATATGTAATTTTATTTAATATATGTAGTTTTATTTAATATATGTAGTTTTATTTAATAAAAATACATTTTTATCATAATACAGCCGTTTTATTGATCCAAGAATTGTGCGACTCGTCCATTCCCAGCCATTTCACGTAAACCTCGTTGCCTCTTCGACGCAGCACCTTTTCCACGAGATACGGGATCGTCGACGCGCAGCAACTCGTGCTCGTAGAATCCTCCGGCGATTGGTTCACCGCGCGAATCCTTCAGCAGATATGTTACGGGATTAGTCCGTTGTATCTTGGTTATTCGAAAAACCTCGGTGGTCCAGTTAGGTGTGAAGCCTTTCTCGAAGATCGTCTTAAACTTGCTGACGCGTACCGGATCGGCTACTTTGAATTTCGCCGGAGCCGCGATTTTTATATTGCTGTATACCGTATTTAAAGGTTTATTGGCGATCGCTGGAGTCACGTCGACGGGTCTCATACCTATAGTGCGATGTTTTCGCGCGTTGTACTCCTCGACGAGTCGAGGTAATTCGTCGATCCACTTGTACGTTCCGCTCAGCATGAAATACTTCCACATAGAATTTTTGAGCGTGCGATTGAATCGTTCGACGATCGACGCCTTCATCACCGAGTACGTCGAGTAATGATTCACTTCGCGCTTTTCCACGAATTTTCGCACCTCGGCGTTGTAGAATTCCTTTCCTTTGTCGGTCTGCAGATTTTTTGGACACCGCTTAGAGTCTCGCACTATCTTGGATAACGCTCGGGTAATCTCGTTCGCGCTCTTAAGCGGTACGGCCCAAGCGTATTTGCTTAATGCGTCGATAACGGTGAGTATGTAGTTGTGGCCTTTGTTGAGTCTCGCGTAAGGACGCATCTCGACCACATCCGCCTGCCACAGGTCGTCGTACCCACGTATCGCGACGCGACGACGCGGAAAGTTTCTTCTCGCGGGCGCGTGCAACTCCTCGACTAGTCTTCGTTTTTCGGCGCTCATAATTCTCTTCTCTTTCTCTCAAGGATGACGTTGGGTGGGATCTCTCTCTTGAGCGACTCGCCGCTGGTCTCGCGAATCTTCGCTAGTTCCCTCACTCTCCCCGACAGCTCGTCCGCGTCTCTCTTCAATCGCGATGTTGAATTTTCCAATTCTCGTATTTTCGCCGCGGAATTCGCCGCGACGCGCGATTTTTGGGTTAGTTCCTGTATTATTTTACCCTGATAGAACAGTATTTTACGGTCGCTTGCGCTTTTCGTCGAAGACTCCACAGCGTTGAGCGATATCGTATTTTTTGCGGCATCGATCCGATCGCTTAAAGCGTTGATCCGTTTGTCCAAAGCATCGATCCGTTTACCTAGAGCGTTAGCGTTCGATTCTGTTCTCGAAACGGAATTTTCCACGGCGTCTATCCGTTTACTTAGAACGTCGTCGCGCGCTTCGATCTTGGAAACAAAATACTCCGCGGCATCTATTCGTTTACCCAGAGCGTTATCGAGCTGGGTGAGTCTCGTGAATAGTAGAATGACGCCTTTCCCTGCCTCGTCCGCATCTTTTCTCAATTGCGACGTGATTCCTTCAACGTAGCTTTTGCTCGGAGAACGACCGCTACGAGGAAAAGAACGCTTCCGATAGCGAAACGCGGCGGCTTTTTGCCCCTGCTGCCGTTATTGGGAGCTCTCGGTTCTTTGGCTGGAGGAGCGGCGGGAATCGCGAAAGCGGTGAACGATCGCAAAGCGGCGCGACGACAGTTGGAGGAACTGCAACGTCACGATCGCGCAATGGAGGGTCGTGGTTCCTAACCTCGCACCGTACAAGCGCGGAAGTGGCGCGTTCGCCATGAGAAGAAAAGGAAGAGCTAAAAAAAAACTTCGCGTAAACAGACGCTAGGGATTCTCCCATCTGTCGGAGTAACGACGAACGAACAGTTAAATCGCGCGGCGATACTCTCACGCGTGCCTCACTTTAGAGGCGTGTTTATGCGCGACGCGCTTTCATCGCGGGCGTGCCGCGATGAGAGCGGCATCGTGAATTTAGACGACGCATCCGGCCCGGGTACTCATTGGGTGGCGTACGCGAAAAAAGGGGGCGACGCGATCTATTACGACGGTTTCGGCAATCTTCGTCCTCCGCGCGAGCTCGCGCGTTATCTCGGGCGCGATGCGAACATTCGATACAATCGTCGCTCCGAGCAAACGCGCGATCAGAATATCTGTGGACAATTGAGTCTTCGATTTCTCCGGGGGGTCGATTGGAGAAATCGCACGCTATAATATCGACCGTCATTCGTCGATCGAGCGCAGTTCGACCGCTCTCGTCAATCATGTCGCTAACTCTTACTCTTTCCGGACGAAACAGCATTCTCGCGGCGAGTTACTTTCCGCCCCTGGATTTAAACGACGATGATTACGAGTTAGGTTTAACCAATTTTGAGATTTATAACACGATACCGAATGTAAATTCCACGAATAATAAATTTTACTTCGACGACAACGACGAGGTTATCGCGATTCCAGTGTGATCTTACGAGTTAAGCGCTATAAGCGCGTATCTAAGAGCCGCGATTCATCGCAAACGACGAGCGAGAGAGGAGAGACGAGAGCGCGGGAACGAGGAACTGGAAACGAGCGATGACGATTATATATACAACGTCGGTGATGACCGCGACGACTATTTCGAAGATGATGAGAACGGTGATAAGAGTAAAAATTCTATAACGCTTCGCGGTAACGATAACACTATGAGAAGCGAGATCAAGTGCGCGTATCGAGTAAATTTCACAAAACCCGATAACATCGGTTCGCTACTGGGTTTCTCGTCTCGCGTGTTACAATTGAATAAATGACACGCGTCCGATAAGCCGATAAATATTATGGCTATTAATCTCATTAGAGTAGAGTGCAACGTCACGACAGGAGCGTATCATAACGACAAATCCGCGCATACTATACACGAGTTCGCGCCTAATGTTCCACCCGGATATAAAGTGTCGGAAATCCCGGCGCAGATCATTTACCTTCCGATCATCGCGCGGACCATTACCGATATAAATGTGCGTGTCGTGGATCAAAACGGAAGACTAATCGATTTTCGCGGCGAAGAGATCACGGTTCGTCTGCACGTGCGGCAAAGACGGTAGAAAGGCGCGCGATGCTCGTAGTGAACGGGTCGAATGCGAGACACGCGCCCGTCGTCGCTATCGCGTCGCCCCTAGACGCGAAAAAGAGAGAAAAAGGGAGGAAGGTTAACCGTCGCCAACGCGGTTTTCCTGCGCTCTTTGGGCTTCGTCGTACCGAGAACCGTTTCTCCGTAAAAAGCGGAATGTGCGACATTCTGAGCATCGGCGGGGAGCTGATCTTCGACGATCGTATCGTCAAGATCGAAACTCACACGTACAATCCTTACGCCAATACTATGTTCGGGAATAGCGACGAGATACGAATTCCTTACAACAGCAAGATACAACAGCAAGATCTGTACACATTACCGTGCGATAGCTTTCTCTACATAGAAGGTAGACTCGAGTCGAAAGAGTCGCCGAGTGCGCAAGAGGAAATCGCGTCGGTGACGAGGCTGGTGAACAATTGCGCGGCGTTTATGTTCGAGGAGATTCGCTACGAGCTCGACGGTGTGGAGATCGATCGAAGCAGAAACGTTGGGATAACGAGCATGATTAAGAATTACGCGTCGCTGACAGTCGAAAAAGGCAAGATATTAAAGAACGCCGGATGGGACTTATCGGCGGTGACTCATTCGTCGATCAACGATTTCAACTTTTGCGTACCTCTCAACGTGTTATTAGGTTTTTGCGAGGATTACAAGCGTGTCGTGATCAACGCGCGACACGAACTTATTCTGATACGAGCGCGTAACGATAACAATGGTATCATATCGCGCGAAACAAGAGCCTAAAATCGTTTTGTTAAAGATACAGTGGCGAATGCCTCATATAGTGTTAAACGATGTTAACAAATTAAGGTTATTGCGCACATTGGATAGCGGACGATACCTGAGCGTCGCTTTTCGCTCGTGGGATCTCTACGAGTTTCCGCTTCTACAGAGCACGACTAAACATTCGTGGGCTGTCAAAGCGGCGACGCAACTCGAGAAACCGCGATACGTTATCTTCGCGCTACAGTCCGGAAAGAAGAACGTTCTATCCGAGGAGCCTTCCCTATTCGACGATTGCAAACTGACTAATGTCAAATTGTATCTTAATTCCGATTTTTATTCTTACGACGACATGAATCTGGATTTCGATAAGCGCAAAGCCGCAGTGCTGTACGATATGTACTCGAAATTTCGAAGAACGTACTACGGATGCGACAATGACGAAGCGCTCTTAAATCTGAATAAATTTTTAGTCCACGGCCCGCTCGTAGTCATCGACTGTTCTCGACAAAACGAGTTGATCAAGAGCGCCACCGTGGACGTTCGCGTAGAGTTTGATTGCAAGGAGAACATTCCCTCTAATACCACAGCTTACTGTCTTATCATTCACGATCGAGTGGTAGAGTACAATCCGCTCACAAACGTTGTGCGCAGAATCGTGTAAGCGCGATGATATTCAAAAAAATATGAAGAGAGAATAATAGAGGCGAACACTTCGAGTACCGCTAACAACGGCGATGGACGCACCGATCTTCGTCGATCTTCAAGGTTTCGTAGTTAACGAGAGATTCGTCGCGAACGAAGTAGCCGTGTTGAGAAATTGCGCGGAATTGACGCATCACATCTTTCGCCCACCGATGTCTTGGGATCTGCTAACGAGAGCGGAAAAATTGCGAGCGTGTTGGTTGACATCTAACCATCATCAACTAAAGTGGAATGACGGACACGTGAATTACGGGTCGATGAAAAGACTCGTTCGGGACGCCGTATGCCGAGAATCTAGCCCCGATTCGACGATAAGAATCTACGTCAAAGGTCACGAGAAGAAAAAATGGCTAATCGAGATTTTAGGAAACGTCGCCGACGATCGCGACGTAGCCGTCTCCGTCGAGACCATCGACGCCGATTACGAGGACATCGAACGTCTGGAGACTCTAAACGCTTTGCGGGCCTTTCGCTGCAGATATTACGCGAAGAATTGCGCGTTGGAGAACGCTTGCAAATTGCACGATTGGTGGTTCGAACGACGCGATCATTTGCGTAATATGTGCGATTGATTCTATATTATATTACTTTATATTATATTACTTTATATTATATTACTTTATATTATATTACTTTATATCTACTCGTTTGTATTATAAATTATATTGAATCATTGTATATTATGCATCATCATATAATATATAGCATATCGAATCAATTATTTAATCTATAAATTTAATTATATTTTAAGCTTTATATAATGTATCGAATCTATTATCAATTATATAACCTATAAATTTAATTATATATAATGTACCGAGTCAATTATACAATCTATAAATTTAATCATTTATTTTAAGCTTTAATAAATGTATTCGTCATACTGTCGCAAAATACACGCTATACTAACGAACCGCGTTTTTCTTTTATCGCGGTCGCGTATCCTTTCCCACGATAATAGCTCACGCATCTCCTATTTTATACTGTTTGAGATTGCATTAAATTACATTTAAATTAATTTCTTTTTTGTCACATGGGCTTCGCATTATTATTCCATCGCGATCAAAGTCGAAAAACAATGTTCTTATCGCTATTATTATTTAAGGTTTTTTGGTGTTTTTTGACTTTTGAAGCCCATGTGACAAATAAGTTCTACACGAAAACACGCAAACAACTTTGTCGATTAGCCGCGCGATGAACGGCTGCCGGCACGCGCGAGGCCGTTACGTAGCCCGTGACGTACGGGCCACCGGCCTATCACTCGCTCCGAACCTCATCTCGTGCCGATATTTCAAGAGGCGGCCAATAAAGTTTGGCGCCGCGTTGAATCTTCGAACCGAACTCGGAGGTTCAAATTCATTGGTAGCGAGAGATTAAAGAACCGCTATAAAAGGGCCCGCTCACGAGGAGCGCCTGAGACACTCGCTTACGCGTTTAGTTACCGCATATAGTTACACCGCATTGAGACACTCGCTTACGCGTTTAGTTATCGCATATTTAGTTACACCGCTTTTCGACACGCTTTGTTAACCGCTTACGACAACCGCTATTCCTTTTGTGAAACCGCTTACGACAACCGCTATTCTTTTGTGAACCGCCTATAACCGACCGAGCTTTTATTTGGAACTTTTGTAGAATTTGTGATCGTGTTAATTATTTTGTTGTAATTAAAAACGTGAACTGTACTCGCGAGATTTATTTTCCGCGAACCAAATGATCCTCGCACACACTTTTCTAATTTCGCCTCGCTCTCGAACATATACAGATATCCGTCAGAAAAGTGTTCGATTATCTGATTAGTGTTATTATAATAAAATTAAAATAAATTATTTTATTTTAGTATTTTATATTATAAAATAAATTTATCTTTACATATTAAACGAATACTATTTTAGTATTTTATATTATAAAATAAATTTATATTATAAAATAAATTTATATTTATATATAAAACGAATACTATTTTAGTATTTTATATTATAAAATAAATTTGTATTATAAAATAAATTTATATTTATATATAAAACGAATACAATTTTAGTATTTTATATTATAAAATAAATTTGTATTATAAAATAAATTTATATTTATATATAAAACGAATACTATTTTAGTATTTTATATTATAAAATAAATTTGTATTATAAAATAAATTTATATTTATATATAAAACGAATACCATTTTTATCGCGAACGCGTATCCTTCCGCGATAAGAGAGCGCCAACGCTTACTACGAAAAAAAGATAGCGCGAGAGCGAGAGGATATCGAAGAAGGAAAGTGAAGCGAAAAGAATCAACGCTTCGTTTAATATATAGCATTTATTCATAAAGAATCACATTTATTTATAAAGAATCACATTTTACAAATGCGCAATACACGAAATATATAAGTATAAGCAAAAATCAAATTTTATTAACGCGTAAAGTTACAGCTCGAAGAACGGCTGTGATTCGGGCTCGTAACCCTCTAATTGTACATTCGCTGGCGGTTCATTCTCGTCGCCCGTCGACGGTTCGGCCTCGTCCTCCATCGGCTGCGATTCGGGCTTCTCGTCGATCGGTCGCGATTCAGGCTCTTCGTCGATTGGCCGCGATTCGGGCTCCTCGCTGATTAGCCGTAATTCAGGCTCCTCGCTGATTGGCCGCGATTCGGGCTCGTCGTCGATCGGTGAGGCGATAACTCGCCTATTCTCGTGTTCGTGAAGCCTGTCGATTAATTCAGGGATGGCGAAGTCGCGATCGCGAAAATCAAATTGCTCGGGGGCTAGCGCGACGTCGCGTTGGCGAGAGTCGCGCAACGCGCTGTGAACGTTTTGCGCCTGCGCGAGCATAGTCCTCGTTTTCGTCAATAAATCATAGAGCGATTCTCGCGCCGTTCTTATACAATCTTCTATCTGTTGTCTAAAGTAAAAAAGTAAAAGGATTATTAAAAATTATAATTTATTATAAAAAGTATTATAAAAATTTTAATCGAATACTTACATTGAACGCGCGATATCGATGTCTCCATCGAGCTGAAAGTTCAGTCTGAACAAATCCGGACTGTTCTCGATAACACCTCGCGCATCCTCGCGCAAATCCGAGGCGAGATCTCTCAAAACGTAAGCCTTTATTGCAATTAAATCGCCGTTCACATTAATATAATCGGCTGCGTTAATTATCTGCTCGATTCGTTCCATATCGAGCAGTTCGCGACTGATTTTAATTCTCGTTATTTTGCACCTCGCCACTTTGCTCTTATACCGTTTCGCGCTTCGTCGACTCGTCACTTTACTATTTCGCGAGCGAGAATACTTTGACGCTTCTCGAAACGATCTTGCGTTTATAAGGATCGACGCGCGGATGCCGCGATACGAGCGGAGATAAACGAGTAATAAAAATAGATTATAGAGGAAAATATATAACAAAGAATAATGCGATAAGAGGGACTCGAGCGCCCGCTAAATAACGCGCATCCCGGATACGCGATGAATGTTTATCGTCGCCGAAAAGGGTACGTTTCTCTAAAGCGTCGTCTACAATACGTGGAGTAAGCCTGGCGTAAGAAGTAAGAGTAGGCGTAAGAGGGCTACTTCCGGTTTAAGTGAGCTGGAGTAAGGGCGTAAAGGAAATAAATTATTTTTATTTCCTACTTCTACTACAGCTCTTTACGCTACGCTCAGCCAATCAGAGCGCAGGAGGAAAATGGTCACTCCAGAAGTATTGCTTGGTTATATGTAAAGTCCGTGGCTTGGTAACAAAACCACTTATCAAGATCAATTTATTGAGTTTCATTCAACTTCAATATAAAACCTCTCAAATATAACCTCTTTCACCACTATCCCGCGCTAGCAGATGATGCCCACAATGCCGATAACGCACTCTATACTACGCATCACTGCGCATGCCTATTATGTTTACTGTATCGTATTGTGGACGGAGCCCGCGCAAGCAGCTTACGCCAAAAATCTTACTCCTACTCCTACTCTCTTACTTCTACTCTTACTCATATTGTAGACGGGCCTTAATCGCTCGTCAAGTGTCCTTCTTAGAGGATAAACGAATAATAAAAATAGAAATAATAAAAAAAGTAAAACCGCGAGAGGAACTCGAGCGTCCGCTAGATAACGCGCATCCCGGACGCTCGGCCGATATTCGCTCGTCGTCGAAAAGGCGCGTCCCTCTAATTGAGGCGGACCGCGACTCTTTTTCGAACGAATCGCATTTCCCCCTCCCCCACCCGCGCCGAATTCGCCGACGATAAAAATAGGCATCTCGCCGAACGCGCGAATCAATTGCGCCCGGCATCTCTCGATAGTTTCCCGCGTCTTTCCCCGCTCCGCGCGATGACTAACGCGAAGACGGTTCTTCTCGTCTTAGCGACAACGCTCGTCGCCGCGACGGCCGCCGCGCCCGTTGATTCGGAAAAGGCCGAGGCGCTTCGCTTCCTGCGCGCGTACGGTTTTCTAAAGGACAACGGAGAATCGCTATCATCCGATAACGCGACATCTCTGCGTCGCGCTTTGTCGCTGTTTCAGGAATACTATCAATTATCAGGAAACGGCGAGTTAGACGCAGCTACGCTTAGCCTTATGCGCAAATCGCGATGCGGTCTCGCGGATATTACCGATCGCGCGTATAGCCCGATCGCGCGAAAATGGCCTAAAACGCGCCTCACGTGAAATTTTCAGGTAGCTAGCGAGGAACTCTCGCGAACGGCCGAAGCGGCGTTCGCGTTATGGGCTGTGAATTCGTCGCTAACATTCGCGCGCGACCCGCTGCGACCCGATATATTGATATCGTATCGAACGGGCGCGCACACTTACGCGAATCGCAGGAATATAGGCATTTGCCCGGCGACCTTCGACGGTCCCGGGGGAGCCCTAGCTCACGCTTTCTTTCCCTCTGGAATGACCGATTTGGCGTCAGAGGTACACGTTGACGATTCAGAACCGTGGCACGTGTATCTAAATAAAAATCCTCCCAACACGCATCATTTGTTGCAAACACTGACGCACGAGATTGGCCACGCTTTGGGTCTACAACACAGCATGCGCAACGGCTCGATAATGTTTCCGTATATACCCGATATCGAGAATCAATTTCCGGTTAAGCTGAGCATAGAGGATATTCTGGCTATACAGAATCTGTACGGGTCTCACGACGACGGAAACTATCCAACGGTGACTCCCGCGACTACCGCGGCGCCCGCTATGACGAGTGTCGCGCCAATTGACCCCGCGCGCGCGGATCTCTGCGCTTTACGGCGCGTGGACGCCGCGCTGATAATGAATCACCGATTATATATAGCTAATCGCCGTAATGTGTGGTCAATCAACGTGATCGAGAACCGCTACGGTAGGCCCATGACGCTCACAGATTACGCGGCGTTTCTCCCAGCGAATTTCACGCGCCTATCCGCCGCGTATCGAAGACCCTCGGGCGATCTCGCGCTATTCGCGGACGATTCGATCTACCTCGCGGAATATCCTAGCCTTAAGCTAAAATCGGGTTGGCCGAGATATCTCCACGATATCGGACTTCCTCGAAATGTTAAGATTAACGCTGCGATAAACACGCACACGGGACGAACCTACGCGATCTACGACGACGACAAGGTAGAGGAGATTGACGAGTGCCGTATGATAGTCATTAGACACGCTCCATTAAAAGATATATTTTCCGGAATACCGCCCGCGATAACGTCAGCCTTTCGATATATCGACGGCAATCTATATTTTTTCGCCAAACGTCAATTTTACGCCTTTAACGAATTTACGAATATCGTAACTTCGGCGGGTCCTTTCGATCTACATGCGCTCGGTATCGAGTGTCCTACGGATGGGCTGCTAAGACAATTGCACGATCTCCTCAGTCGCGTTTATCGTCTCAGCGATGCGACCGAGAGAGAGAGAATCGACGAGGAGGACGACTAGAGCGACTCTGCCGTCATTTTTAAAAAATAGAATATAAGAGAGGACGCGCGCGAAAGAGGAAGAAGAAATCTCTACGCGAGTATATAAAGACCATCCATCAGTTAAGAGCTTCATTGTCGACGGAGAACGCCGAAGCCTACGAACGAAAAAAAACGAGCGATAATGTACGCGACAATGGTTGGGCCACCACAACAGCAGCACTCATTTGACAATCGATCGAGGCTAACCGAGCGAGACCGCGAGAATAGCGCGGGATACGCTAAAAGAGCTAAACAGGACAATGGGTAAGACTATTAAATGTTTATTCGAACTAATAATCCGCTAGCGTCGTTTCTCTTATCACCCGCATCCATTTTCAGACGAGATCGCGACCGAACGCCTAGATGTGACGCGGATGTTTCGATTGTGCGGCCGCTCAGAATCTTAGGAAGACGCTATCCATTGACCAAAACTGCGTACAAACATCTCGATGTCAGCGTTAATGTTAGTCGACCCTCTTTTGTGGAAATCGTCCTTGGAGATTGCCACGGCAAGGAGATCTCGCTAACGCCGGATATGTGGAAGGAACTGCTCGATTTACGATCTACACTTCTATCATATTTTCGCTCCGACGAGCGCGATGAGGCGCGTCCTCCAGCGCCGATATATATCGAACAGTTAACGCTGCGATTCGGTAAACTCAACAATCTCCGAATACTCCGTCTCGAAACACCCAAAGTTCGTCTGGCCGTATCGAAGAGCACCGTTCTAACTATATTAAATCTAGAACTTTGCGTTAACCGCATCGTTACATCTTTAAGCGGTTTAACCGCGCATGTGGATAACAAGCTGACTCGTTTTCTCGATATCGCGGCAGGCGCTCACGATTCGACGCTTATTCCCACGATGATACGCGATAACGAGAACTTCGACCGCAACGATATCGTCAATTGCGAGCTGCAGGCTCTGCTCTTCGGAGAATCGTGATACGCTTACTCGCATACTCGTATTATCATATTATTAATATATTAAAAATATTGTAAAAGGAAACAATAAAAACGCTCCTCCTCTCGCGTGAAAAAACAATCTCTCTTTATTCCACAACCTTTCAACGATTCGCTATCTCGCTCGAGCGATAAGCGCGCTCGTATCACCGCTAACCATTCCTCTATCTGTCTGCCTCGACGCCATATATCAGCGTCCGCTCGCGGATCGCGCGCTAGAAGCGACGCGCGTCCCTTAAGAATCATGATAGCGGATCGCGCGCTAGAAACGGCGCGAGAGATCGCCGTCGCCTCCTTAAAGAACGAGTCGCGTCAAGGTCGAGTCGCGCCAAGGTCAAATCGCGCCGGGAGAAACCGCGACCTCAATCGAGTCGAGCGTCATCTCCCGGGCGATCTCGTTGATTTTGTTGGGCGTCTAGATAGGCCGGCGCTAACTCACTTTCATGAGAGCGAGAGAGATGGATAGAGAGATAGAAAAGGATGGAGATATGAGTTAGAACAGTTTGTAGACGACCTAGGGGGGACGCGCGGACAGGGGGGAGAGGAGGGGGGGTACGTAGGGCGAGTCGGTAAGCGCGACCCCCGATCGAGCCGAGCGCCATCTCACAGGCAATTTTAGCGATTCATATTCGCTCCCTCCCGTGACGTCACGCGCTCCCCCGACCCCCCTCGCCGCGCTTCCCGTCTCGCCCTACGTACCTCCCCTCCTCTCCCCCCTGTCCGCGCGGCCCCCCTCGGTCGTCTACAAACTGTTCTAACTCATATCTCCATCCTTTTCTATCTCTCTATCCATCTCTCTCGCTCTCATTGTAAAAGTGAGTTAGCGGCGGCCTATCTCACCTACTCTAAATATTTTACGAGATATTTTATTTTTTATATCAAAATATGTCAGATTAAAATATGAAATAACTCAAAAAGTACTTAATAAAAAAATACTTTATTATAGTGTTTTGGAAAGCTCTCGGCATAAGCTATAAGAATATGCAATAAAAAAATAGGGGATTTCATTTAAGAAATTAAAGGTGTCCTTGACTTGACCTTAACGATGCCATCCAAGGTCAAACCAATGACATCATCTTATGTTCCCCTCAAAACCATACAATTTTTGTTCAAAACGTTTTTCTCTAAAATGCTTAGTTTTTGAATGAAAAGGAGTGTACGGGTGGTCTAGGACACTCTGTATATATATATATCACCTAAAAAAAAACTCACAAAGGTAGAAAAAAATACGCCAAATATATAAAAAAATCCCAACTTGTACGCAAAAAAAGTTTAATATCTATCCCTACAAAATAACTTTTAAAAAAATTTTTCCTTGTAAAATAATTTTCATACAAAATAAAAAACTAAAAAATGATTTTCCTCTAAAAAATAACTAAAAAATAAAAACCTTTAAAAAATCAAAAATCAAAACTAAATGAAATCAATAGTTAACTAGCCAAGTATTTAGAAGCAATTCAGTTTATAAAGATTTGTAATTTGAAATAGTATTTGTCATAAAATCAATCTTGTATTTATAGAAATGTTATAGACAGATTCACAGATTCACGGGTTTCTATGAAATTAAAACACATTTTATTTTTATTAACAGAAATCTGATTTTCAAAATAAGTTCAACAATTTTCAGTATTGTATATCACAAATTACATTATTATAGAGTTTATTAAGGGTATTATATGCTATAATATCAAATCATATTGTTGATGTTAAGTGCGATTAAAATTCCTTTGATTTGCAAAGTATATCTTACAGGTATAATTCGTAAGAAAATTTTTCATAAACTCAAAGTCGCATAAAACAAACTTACACCCCCCTCGCTTCACTCTGCGGTGTACATCTGTGCCAGCGTAAGTGCTGGTAATCTGTCCACTAGATCCACCACGTGGTGACGGTGGAAGATCGTATTATTAATTGGGAGCAGAAGAGGGGGCTGCTTAGGCGTAGTGGTTTAGGATGGACTACTCGAGGAGGCTTCCATTCATACTGGTGACGAGTCAAGACTCATCGCTGAGCGGCTACGGGCGCCAATTTTCAATCGTTTAATATGATTGGACCGCTCTGGAGACGTGCTGGGGATGTCGTCTCTCCGTGACAATCGGCACTGCATCCATGGAGCGAGATTCCAACATCGCTCTGGAGTCGTATGTACTGTGTTAAAGTGGCGTAAGGTGTGAGGTCTGAATAGCTCAGTGGTAAGAGCAGTTGCCCGGAAAGCGAAAGACTCGGGTTCGATTCCCGATTCAGCCACTCGTACCTCGCATATTTTTTCAGACCCGCAAATGTTGTTTTCTAACAATTATTTGTCGGGCTGAGGAAGTGTGTAAACGCCCTACACAGTAACGACAGTGCCGCTGCCACGGAAGAGATGGATGCTTGGTTCGTGCCTCCTCCCGCCTTAAATCCCCCCCTCGCTTCACTCGGATCTTACAGTGTAATTTGTGATATACTATATTGAAAATTGTTGAACTTATTTTGAAAATCAGATTTCTGTTAATAAAAATAAAATGTGTTTTAATTTCATAGAAACCCGTGAATCTGTGAATCTGTCTATAACATTTCTATAAATACAAGATTGATTTTATGACAAATACTATTTCAAATTACAAATCTTTATAAACTGAATTGCTTCTAAATACTTGGCTAGTTAACTATTGATTTCATTTAGTTTTGATTTTTTAAAGGTTTTTATTTTTTAGTTATTTTTTAGAGGAAAATCATTTTTTAGTTTTTTATTTTGTATGAAAATTATTTTCCAAAGAAAAATTTTTTTAAAAGTTATTTTGTAGGGATAGATATTAAACTTTTTTTGCGTACAAGTTGGGATTTTTTTATATACTTGGCGTATTTTTTTTTACCTTTGTGAGGTTTTTCTTAGGTAATCTCATTGCTTTTTGTAAAAATCTATATTTTTTCTGCAAAAAATGTATATGCGTTTTTAGCATTTCGAGGCCAACTGCATTTTTGTACTTTTGAATCATTTATTAATTGCCACTCGGTACCTTTAGCACGTACTATGTTTGTATAATGTCCATCAGTTGTACTTTTACCTTGATGAAAAATTCCACTAATAACTTTATATATATTCGCACCAATACATATCTTTTCTGTAGGTACAGCTTTAATTTTTAAATCTGTTACTTTAATAATTTTTGTATCACTAATTTTAAATAACGATAACTGTAAGGTAATAATACTTCCTGTTATTATTATATCAGTCTTTTCAAGTACAGAGACAGCATTACAATTGGTACATATTTTTTCAACATTATTCCAATGTGAAAAATTATATTGTATTAATTCTTGTAAAGTATACGATTTTTTTAAATTTTCGGGTAATTGGAGCAATAATATATAATTTGTATAAATTTTTGTATTTGTATAGTTGCATACCTTACATCGTAAAGTTATGTTTAATTGGTGCTCGATTACACTCTTTATATTATCTATGTTATTAATAAGATGTATAATAAACTCACTAACATCTCGTTGAATCTTTTCAAGATATTGATCTCCTGCCAATTGGCATATTGCCATTATATTAATAGTTTCGTCATTTGACATGTAACAATTAATAAATTTTCTTATAATATTCCTATGCTCAAGACCAGTGCTGGGATTTACTTGCACATTTCGGCCCGATTCCGTGGCTCACGCCTATTGCCCCCCACTCAC
This sequence comes from Formica selysi, assembly GCA_009859135.1. NCBI lineage: Eukaryota > Metazoa > Arthropoda > Insecta > Hymenoptera > Formicidae > Formica > Formica selysi. The sequence goes on along the minus strand of WHNR01000029.1, from coordinate 68,751 downwards.
CGCTCGTGCGTTAGCAACGAGTCGCCACATACGCGTAACTAAGGAGCGCGACGCTTTGTCTCAGGAGCGTCCATATATAAGAATGTCCAAATATAATAATAAGACAATACTTTTCTAAATGCACCGCGAAAATTCTCAAAATTGAAAGTCTTTCTTCAATATTTTATATTTCATTGATATAAAATATTGAAGAAAAACTTTTAATTATAGAAAAGTATTATCTTATTATTATATTTGGACATTCTTATATATGGACGCTCCTGAGATAAAGCGTCGCGCTCCTTAGTTACGCGTATCTGGCGACTCGTTGCTAACGCACGAGCGGTGAGTGGGGGCAATAGGCGTGAGCCACAGAATCGGGCCGAAATGTGCAAGTAAATCCCAGCACTGCTCAAGACGAAGCAACAATTTTCTGAGAATAGAAGAATGAAGTATACATTGAATTGAAACATTAGCATAGCAAGATATATTATCAACATTTGGAAGTCCTCTTATATGCCATAAAGTAGAATCATTAATATCCTTATCATTAACTTGACATTCCAAGATATTTTTTGATGATATTGCCCAAATTGTATCACGAATCTTGTGAACACGTTGTTTCAAAATATTAATATGTATAAGATCTGGCCTGTATTGTGTTCGCAATCTATTATATTCTATTATAGCTAACTCATTTGCTTTTACAGAAGAGGGATCAAAATTTATAAGGTGCAATCCACTCAGAGTAGTCACTCGTGAAAGAGCGACATATACTTGTCCACAACTGAATATAGAATTTCCAGTTTCCACAACAGCATGTTTTAAACTCAGGCCTTGACTTTTATGAATAGTCATACCATAACTTAGACATATAGGAAATTGTTTTCTTATAACAAATGCTCTATCCATTACTTCAAACTTGACATTTAAACATTCTATAATATGCTCTATTCCTGATGACACTATTATCTTAATTTTTTCTACTTCATTGTCAATTGCGCTACGTATAATTGATGTAATTGTACCAATCGTACCATTTACAAGACCTAAACTAACATCGATATTTCTTCTAACCATTACACGTGCTCCTAATTTGACAGTTATGATTTTTGCTAATCCAGCTGTTCGAGAACTATCTTCATCATCTTTATTTAATATCTTCATAACTTTTTTCTTTAAATATGGTGCACATTCTGCCAGATCTTGAGCAACAAGTTCTATCTATCCGAAGAAATACGATTTAACATTGCAGTATTCAAAACATCACATAATGCACAAGTTGGAAGTAAGCAAACAGTATCCATTGGTAAATTTTGTAAATAATTACATAATTCTTGTAATCGGTCGTCACAATTAGTTTCTCTAAAACTGATTTTCCTCGTTTCTAAAATAGTTACGTCCGAATCTGTAATTGTTCCAATTCGAATTCTCGTTAATATATTTCGATAAGAATTATCACCTTGTTGTCGTACATTAATTTGTAATTCATCATAACTGAATAAAGACCATAAATTTATAGAACCCATTGCACCAATGTATTTCTCAATTTTTAATTTTGATAATTCAATAAAAGGCGGATCTTCATGCACAGGTGGAAGTTGCAATAAATCTCCAAAAAGAAGTATATGTTTTTTGCCGAACCATCCATTATCGCATCCATGGTATTAAATATCTCTGTTAATCGAAGATGTATGTACATTAAAGTGATATTTGAAATCATTGAAACTTCATCGATAATTATTAAAACAACATTCTTAAGTTCCTCTCGTATAATTTTAAGAACTACATCAGAAAGTTGTGTATATTTGGCAGTACGACCATGTTCTACCGGTAATTGAAATAATTTATGAATAGTAAGTCCATCAATATTAAAAGCTGCTATACCGGTTGGTGCAGTTACCGCTGTGTCTTTCTCAATATATTTTTTAATCCAACATCTAATAGTTTTTATCAAAAAACTCTTTCCAGTACCACCTTCACCGCTTACATAAAGTCTAAGAACTTCAGTATTATCATCAGATATACCAGCAGTAATTCTATCAAAGATTCGTTTTTGATCAATATTTAATTGCGTCACCATTTCATCGACATTAACTTCAAATTTATTGCCAACATCTTTAAAGTCCCTCATAGCTCCTTCAACTTCGACAGGAACACATTCTAATGCACCATTTTTAAGACAGTCATTTTCATCTTCATTTTTTGTAATTTCTGATATTTTTTTTCAATTAATTCTTTAATATTATCCATATCTTGCTGAATGTCGGTTATTTTTTCATGATACTGAAGAGCATCTTTCAATTTATATTGTATTAAAGAAAATGCTTCTGCATAATTATCACATTCATTCTTTAATTCACTAATATCTCTCCAAGATTGAAATAATAACAATAATAAAAAATAGTAACGCTCTGGTTGAGTATGGACATTATATTTGTAATGATTGATAAGATATCCACGTTTACGTTTCTTTAAATATAAAGATTCACCAAGCACGTAATATTTTATTGTCTTAGAAATTGGTTTAGTTTTCGTAATATCATATATATGTATCAATTAGAGAAGGATAAAAAATATCCATAGATTCAGAACTTAGCATTTCAATCTCTTTGCCAGATTTAAGTCTTCTACTTCTAATCATATTTACATCTAACCATCTTATAGTCGTTTCTTTGTCAGTACCATGTAATGGTATTCCTAATAAAGTGTCAGCAGCTTCGAGAGCTCCACATTCCCTATGATTCAACATACGCATTCCAATATTCCAAAGACAACTTCTCAACGATTTTGTTGAATTTATCTTTTCAAATGTATCTTCTGCGTTATTACTCTTTTCTGCTTTGGAAACATATTTCGTAGTATACCAAGTTAATAACGTAGATTTTTCACCTACAAATTGAATATCCATGTTTCCTTCCCAAGCAGTAAGAATAGCTGGATTATAATCATTAATATTGACTTCCTCTTTAGATCGTGGCAAATCGTAGTCTGCTCTTTGTTTTCAATTTTCTTCTATCCGCTATTGAAACAGCAACGTCTTTAATTTTCAAAGTATCTGTTACGGATCGTGAAAAGCCAAACCTGCATACTTTAGAAAAACCTACTTTAGTTTTTTTGGTGCGCAAGCAGTAATTATTATGTTTATGTCGTTGATGTGTATTTACACGTCGATATAATTCAGGTGATAACTGTTTATTTGGAATTCTACAAGTGACATATTTTAAAATAAAAGATGCAATATCTTCATTAGAAGATGTACCAATTATCGGAGCATCTTTTATCCAAATTAACAAATGAAAATGTTGCATACCTCTACCTTGATATTCACGACGCCAAAAGTAATGAGTGACCTCTCCAATTGGATTATCAGGTGAACAAATAAAATCAAGCATAACTTTAAATTTATTATCTACGAATCTCGAAGTTGATACAGGATCAAGAGCAATAAGTTCGTTCGCAGATTTTTGATTGGCAATTGGTTCATTTATTTCTCGAAGATATTCTACCAAATCGGTCCATAACCACTCACATGGACTGATGGTAAGAAACCAAGTAGCAGGTCCATAATTACATATCATACAATGCAAATTACTTCTAGGTATTCTCCAATATTGTTCTGTATTACGTAACTTTGAAAATATAGTACTTAAATTAGATTCAAGCTGCTGGTTAGATAATTGCTCCAAATAAGTAGCAGCTGTATATCTTTCACGAGGATTGGTAACATTCATTTTATGAAATATTCCACTATTTAATTGTCGCATATTGTTATCATGTAATAAATAGAAAAGATATTGTATATTTAACCGAAATTGTGAGTGTTGCGACATAAGTCTCATTTTAATATATTCAAAATCAGTTATCCGGACACTTCTATCTTCATGCTGTCCATTCGCACCATATGGATATAAATCAGGAAAACATTTTATATCCAAATCTTTATTACGATTATCCAATGGAATATCTTGAACTTTTATCATTTGATAAAGTGTATTTGCAGATTCATTTATTCTTTTTTTTCATACATTGGATATATAGTAAATTGTTCATAATATTGATCTGTTTGCGACATTTGAGTCAATAATGCCTTACATTCTTCCTTAGAAGTATTATTTTTTTCATTTTCTTCATTATCTTCCCCCAAAGTTTTGTCATGAAGTTCCAAATCATGTTCCTGAAACTCAACATCTCGTAATTTGGAATGCAACAAATTTTCAGGAGATGTCGGTAATATAATATCTGAATATATAGGATTATTTTGTTTTAACCATATTAAGGCAGTCCATACTTTTTTTACGTCAACTAATTTTTCCCAGATTATATTTGCTTTAGTTGGAATACCACGAACTAATATACAGGGTGATTCAAAACAACCTTCTGTCCTTACAATGTCATATACTTGACTCAATTTTAAGACGATTTTTCCTTTGCCAAAATTTTTTCCGAGGCTTAGTTTTCAAATTATAAGCCAAAATAGTTAACGAATTACGGGCCGCGTACGCGAGGCAGGCAGGGGCGGCGCAACTCACCGTCCGATGCTGGTGATTACGTGAAGCGCTCGCTGCGATCAACTGTTTGCTACATGCGATGGGTATAACAGAGAAAGACAGAGAGAGAGAGAGAGAGAGAGAGAGAGAACGTGTGTACGATCAGCTGTTTGCTACACGCGATGGGTGTAAAAGAGAGAGAGAGAGAGAGAGGAGAGAGAGAGAGAGAGAGGAGAGAGAGAGAGAGAGAGAGGAGAGAGAGAGAGAGAGGAGAGAGAGAGAGAGAGAGAGAGAGAGAGAATGTGTATGTGTGTGTATACGCGTATACGCGTTCTCTCTCACACATACACCCCATCGCAGGTAGCAAACAGTTGATTTGCTCTTAAAACTTTTAAGAGCAAATGGGAATTGCCCATTTCGTTACTCTCGGTCTTTACATCACTAAAAACAGTATACTCTCCTACAGCCTTGTTACTGCCATTGTAGAATGCCCTTAACGTTTCGTTTAACGGCAATGGCAAATGGAATGTTCTACCTTTCACTTTTGATATCATTCCTCTGTGCGGTAGATTTTTATTTATTACCGTATGCGCTCTTCGCACAATTTGGAATGCTTTCGCTCGTTGTATAAGAATTCGCTCGTGATCATTTAATGTTGTTATTTCTTTTGGTACTGGTAGCACTTCAAGCTTATTGATTCTGCATGTTGGTGGCATTTTATTATTTTTGAAATATCGATCACGAAAGTTGCAAATAATATATTTTTCATTAATTTTTAATCCTATATCATTAATAAAATTGTTCCAAACTGTTGTATCATTTTTCTTACAAATTTTTTTCATAACAATATCTCTTTTGAAGCAATATTTTGTACAAGAAATACAAGCAAACTTTGGAACATCTATCGATCGTTCCGTAAATGCTGTAAAAGCTAAGTAATATTGAGAATGAATTTCATCTTCATTTAAATTAATTTCCGTATTAACCTGTGTTACAGTTTGTCCTTTTTGTTGAGCCTCAATTGCAATATCTTTTAGAGTGTTTATATCAACATCATTTAATGCTTTATGTAATTTATTTAATTTTTTATTAAAATTAATCAAATTATATATTAATCTTTTAATATATTGTTACGTCCGGTGGACTCCACGATTCTTTTCTTTCACGTAATATTAAACGCCTACGCTCTAGAACTCTTTGCACTATAAACAATAAACTAAAGGAATATCTAGCAGGCGAGACTAATATTTCAAAGCCTAAACCATGCGTGATAAATATTCGAACAAAGGTCCCCTAGAAGACCAAGAATTTTAAACAACAATTAAAAAGATACTCGAACCGTGAGAAGGCTTGAAATCTAAACAGTGCGCATGCAAGAGACTAATAAATATATCAAGTAATATTTTTTCTTGGAAGTCCTCTAGTGAAAAAGCGTTACGAGAAGAGTCTCGAATAAAGGCCCTTCTAAGAACTAGAGTGTTATCTTATTGACGTAACTATGATCCGCGACTGAAACTCGCGACATTCGACACTACGTGCTCGCCTGCTAGACCACCCTTGCGCGTTATCTGTTTAAGATAAAACTCAAGTGAACAATAAAACTGTCAACTTGGCCGATCATGGCGGACTCTCCAGTGGGCGAGACTTAATTTTTAAAAACAAAAGCCTACACCAATAGGCGCAAACTCTTGGACCTTCTTTTGGAAGGGAGACGCCCTCAACTCATGAGAGGGGCACCATTTTAAAGATTGATTCGTTAAAAAAGAATATTGCTTGCCTAATGGAGAGGGTACGCGAAGAGACGCCAAGATTCGATTTACGCGAAATCCTCCCTCAGAATTTTTAATTCATCTTCGGCTCTCGTCTCGAACGGTCGCATCGAGTCTGCCATCAGTCCGCGCTGATAATTTAAAGTCTTTAAAAGTTCATCGATTCTCGCAAGTTCTCACTGCGATTGTGATAGTGCAAGGAGTTCCACGCTATTGGAATTTACAAAATTCGTGCGGACAAGTGACAAGTGGTGTGCCCTTGAGGGATCGAACGAACACCGCCGGAGCGATCTCCGAGCCACTCCTTCCGCACGGCCGAGTCCAGAGATAGATCTCACCTCGCTTATCCAGCGAAATTTTTAAAGTCGTCATCTTCGCACACAACAAATAGTGAGTCTACCAAAGAATTTCATTCTTTCTCTTACTTTATTTTTTTTTCTTCTTCCTCTTAAAAGAAACAGTTTGTTATTAAATTCAAATTTTCAAGTAATATCCAAGCACAAACATTTATTAGTATTATTATTAAATTAAATTCTGGTTATTAAATATTTTATATTTCCTCTTCTTTGAACCTTCTCCTTTGCGAGTCCATAAGCGTGATTAGCCAGGATCTTGAACATTGTTAAGATTGGCATTCATCCTTATTGTTAGACTCGTGCAATCTCTCTCCCTTGCGAGTCCGTAAGCTTGATTAGCCAGGATCTTGAACACTGTCAAGATTGGCATTCATCCTTATTGTTAGACTCGTGGAATCCTCTCTCCCTTGCGAGTCCGTAAGCTTGATTAGCCAGGATCTTGAAACTGTCAAGATTGGCATTCATCCTTATTGTTAGACTCGTGGAATCCTCTCTCCCTTGCGAGTCCGTAAGCTTGATTAGCCAGGATCTTGAACACTGTCAAGATTGGCATTCATCCTTATTGTTAGACTCGTGCAATCCTCTCTCCCTTGCGAGTCCGTAAGCTTGATTAGCCAGGATCTTGAACACTGTCAAGATTGGCATTCATGCTTATTGTTAGACTTAGGCAATCCTTCCCCTTTCACGGGTCCCTAGGCGTGATTAGCCAGGATCTTGATGTAATATCATGATTGGCATTCATACTTAGCTGCCAGCCCCTGAAAGAAAATCTTCTCCCTCTACTTCTGGAACAATTCCCTCCGAATCGTTCTATTTCACTTCTTTCTCAAAATTTATATATATATATATATATATATATATATATATATATATATATATATATATAATTATATAGAGTTATATTGAGATTCTTAAGAACTTCTCCATTTTTTCTTTATCATTATCAAACTGTTTCTTTTAACTAAAAAACAATATCTCTGTTAACTCTTGCGTGTGTTTCCTAGTGGAAACAGCCCCGGCAAAGCGCTCTAAGTGCTGGGCGAAACACATCCGCAACCGGGAAAATAGAAAGATCCGGAAGCTATTGGCTCGGGCGTCCGCGGATCCGAATTTTATTATTGATTTTAAGAAGCTAAATTTAGACGAGCGGACATTTAAATTAAGAATACAACAATTAAACTATACACCAACACGAGATACACACCCCTGTCCCCCTAGTTCTTCCTTTGATTATCCACTCCCTTCTTATTCCCCCGTCTCTTCCCCCGAGCGTTCCCACTCACCTGCTCTCGAACCTCAACCCTCAAAAACTCCCACTCCCCCTCCCCCTTCAGACTGTCCCCCCAGTTCTCCTGTTAATTTTTCACCTCCTTCTTGTCTTCCCGTCTCCTCCTCCGAGCGTTCTCGCTCACCTGCTCTCGAACCTCAACCCTCTAGGATTCCCACTCCCCCTCCCCCTTCAGACCTCAAAACGCCCGATCTCTCAGAAGAGTCGCGCGTTTTCGAAGAAGCCCTCCGGGACTTCGTAGAGGAGTTGCCGGACCTCAAAGAGGAACCGGAAGATTTTAAACCGGAATCTTCCGATCCCGAAGGAGAGTCGGGGTCCCTTTTCGAAGACCAGGACAGGGAAGCCTGGTACAGGTATCTCCTGAATCAATTTCCCCCTTTTCCTGTCCCTCTTACAGACGAGGATTACTGTGTCGGTCCAGACATAGTAGACCTCGATCAATTTTACCATATCCTCCATACCAGTCCCCCCGGTTCCATAATTCCATTTTTTGGCCCGGGTTGCCCTTTCCCATTAGCCGTCCCTATCGAGGTTTTTTGGATGAAGTTCCCTTCCCCCTCCACCGTCCAATTCCAAGACCTCTAATAATCCTCCCCCATTTTTTTCTCCTCTCTTCTCTCCCTCTACCGTCCAACCCTCACACTTTTATTTCATGTAATTTTTCTAAACATATTATTGTAAATTACCAACCGGAGTTTAAATTTTAGTTTCCCCTTTTAATTCCGGTTGATGTCCTCCGTATTTTTGTAACACCCGCGAGAACACAAATTTCATCCACACACACGTTTACACGCAAACATATTAGGTCCTAAGTAAGTTATGTCACAATAACAGAATATAAAAATGAATCTGATGATTCATTATTAAATTGTACCTTTTAAAATTATTCATTTTATTTCTTTGAATAAATGTAAAGTTAGATTTTAAAAATTCGAGCAGTTTATTAACCCGACCTCCTTCCTGTTGCACGAAATCGCACAAGGTCCCGTCCCGGGTAATAGGGATTCAGTTCCTTTACCAGAAAAGGGACCACCGAGCGAACGGCCCTTTCGATAGAGTAAGAGCGATCCTTCCGGTCGTTGACCTATCTCGGGCCCTGATCTGTTCGTTCGACTCTAGGAGACGCATCGTCTAGCGTTTGTCTAGAGGTAAGTAGGTTACGCCCTCCCGCTGACTCTTCCTTTATTTGAGTCTGGACGTAACATAAGTAATTTTGGGGGCTCGTCCGGGATTGTAATGTGCGATTTCCAGAAACGGGAATGAGTCGAAGTACTAGAGGAGGAAGCGATAAAGACGAAGTAGAAAAACTTTATAAACTCGCTCTAGAAGGAAATAAATTGAAATCTAAATCCAAATCCGAACCAAATACAATACACACATCTACACCGACATTATCTTCTAAATCAACCGGCAGACAAATTAATTTTGATTTAAACGAAACCTTAGAAAAAACTTTAATTGGCGAAACCGCTGATACGCCCGAGCCAGATTCCGGTGATTCTCAAGACGTTACTATTATTAAACAAGTTAACGCGTTAGATAATATTACCGTTGAAAGCCTAGAAAGCGATTCAGACGAATCTGAAATAATGGCCAATAACCCGTTTGCAACCTTAAAATACGCGGTTGAAGCCGTTCCCTTCTTTGATGGGAACAATATTCCATTAAACTATTTTATTGAAGGATGCGAAGAAGCTAAATCTATGTTACGGGGAGAGGCCGAATCGCAATTCACTAAAATAATAAGAACTAGAATCGTTGGTGAGGCACGTCGAACCATACAAGACAGAAATTTCAATAATGTATCTGAATTAACGTCTTATTTAAAACAAGTCTACGGATCCTCTAAAAATGTTTATCAATTACAAGGGGAATTAGGCTGCATGTATCAGAAAAATGGAGAGGATGTAATCACTTATGCAAATCGAGTTAAAATGCTCGGAAAGCAAATTTTGGAGGGTTATAAGGGACCCGGAAACGCCTTGCCCGATCAACAAATTAAAGCATCATTAGAAAAAGATATGTGTAAATGTTTTATAAGGGGATTAAAACCCGAAATCGAATAAAGGATTACGAGGAATTTGGATGTACAGAATACGGTTACCGATGCTTTAAGGATAGAAAGAGAACTTCGAACAATGACAGATTTACGAGGGGAAGAGAGAGCCGACTCAGGCAAAAATACTGCGCAAACCATAAACCGGGGACGGGAAACTTGTCAAATCTGTTTTAAAGACGGGCATATAGCAAATAATTGCCGAAAACTCGCTCAACCTCACCTACAAAATTTTAATAAAACGGGATTGGGAATCGAAATTTTAATATGTCAAATTTGCAAAAAACGAGGACATAGTGCTGACAGATGCCGTTTACGCGATCCTCAATCGCGACAACCAGTAAACGTAATTCAAGAAAGAACTATTATTTGCCAATTATGTTCCAAAACGGGACATAATGCAAAAACATGTCGACAAAATAATAATAACGACCAAATTAATAAAGCATCCTTAGTCTGTCAGTGGTGTGACAAACCTGGCCACTCAGCTAATAATTGCTGGAAAAAACAAAATGAAGAACGTAATTTGGAAAATAAGCGGAAGATTATTTGTCAAAATTGCGACAAAATCGGGCACGTCGCCAAAGATTGTCGTTCGAGAATAAACTCAAATTCGGCACCTAAAAATAATCTATTTTGTCGATACTGTAAAGAAGAAGGCCATCTCCTTGAAAATTGTCAGTTAAGACTTGCGAGCAATAATCGCCGAAAAGAGCAAGACCAGGGAAACTACAACGGTCCTTCGACATCGGGTGTGCAACGGGGGGCCGAGCCGACAGCACACCCGCCTGCGTCTCGAGAAGTCAAGTAGAGTGTGAAACAATAGATATACGTCCCGTGACAGTAAATCTCGACAAACATAGTCGCGTGCCTACTGTTCGAGTAAAAATCAATGAAATAACCACTCAAATAACTTTCATGTTAGATACGGGATCTGGTCCGAATATAATTAAAGAACATCTTATACCCGAGGATATAAAAATAAATTATACAAGTATACTAAAATTAAACGGGATAAATAATTACCCAGTGTATACTCTTGGGGAAACCACATTAAATCTTTTTAAAATACCCGTATCTTTCCATATAGTATCTCACGACTTTCCGATTCCGCAATCTGGTATACTAGGAAATGACTTCTTTAAGCAAACATCTTCAAAAATAGATTACGCGCAAGGACAATTGGATGTCTCCGGAATAAACATACCCTTTTTCTCTCCAGAAACCATTACAGTATCTCCAAGGTCGGAATCACTATTCTACGTAAGAATAGGAAACCCCGAAGTAAAAACGGGATATATACCAAGATTAAAATTAGAGCATGGAATTTATTTGGGAGATACTATAGTGGAAAACGTCTCCGGAAAAGCTTATCTAAACGTTATAAGCACCTTAGATGAGGAAATGGAAATTCGAGTACCAACCTTACATTTGAAACAATTAAATAAATTACTCGAAGATTATGAATCGAACATCGAACCATTTAATAACCGACAAAAAACATCAAAAGCACACGAAATGGCTAAAATCAACGTCAATATCAAAAATGAAGACGAAATCAAAAATTATCACGAACGTGGTTACGACCTCATCCATAAGGAAACCGAAAATAAAAATAAAGATTATCAAAATATTATTACTATAGAAAAAATTAATTACGAGAACGAAGACGAAATATTTAATCAAGAAGAACATAAAATTGAGAATAAAAATATGAATAAAGACAAAATAAAGAATAAAAACGAGAGGAAAATTAAAACCAATCCAAATAAAAATTTAAATAATTCTAAAACCCATGGAGAAGGAAGTTACCAAACTTCTCCAGAAGAAATTAATTCTAGAATTTCGGAGGGAAGTGTCCAAACCTCGACAGAAAATTCTAGCTCCTTAAATTGTGAGGAGGGAAATTACCAAACCTCTTCTGAAAAACTTAATAATCCAACCATTGGAGGGGGAAGTTACCAAACCTCTCCAGAAAAAATTAATTCTAGAATTTCGGAGGGAAGTTTCCAAACCTCGACAGAAAATTCTAGCTCTTTAAGTTGTGAGGAGGAAAATTACCAAACCTTTTCTGAAAAACTTGATAATCCAACCATTGGAGGGGGAAGTTACCAAACCTCTCCAGAAAAAATTAATTCTAGAATTTCGGAGGGAAGTTTTCAAACCTCGACAGAAAATTCTAGCTCCGTCGATTGCGAGGAGGGAAATTACCAAACCTCATTACGCAATTTGACACAATATAATCCCGAAGAAGGGAAAAATTTTTATACCTTAATGGATATTAAGTTTCCAAGAATTGGATTATCATTGGAAAATAATGATAATAATAAAAAATCCTCTCATGTCACAATAAGAGACCTTCTTGAAAAGGCACAAAAATATAAATTAAATATTAAATATTTAGGTATTGAAAATAATCGAAATATCAAATGTAAAAACAAACCGTCTTCGAAAATTTCAACTGCTTTATTGCATAAATCTCAAGAAATTATAGATAAATTTATGCGAAAACGTAAATCGAAAAATAAAAAGGAGCAACAAAATAATATCGCAATTTCTGATCTGCATAATTGTTTAATAATATCCGAAGAACCGAAAGAAGATAGATTTACACAAATTATAGATTTGTTGCGATTAGAACACTTGAATAAAAAGGAACAAGAAAACGTAATAAAATTAATAACAAACAGTCAAGATCGATTTCATATTCCTGGAGAAAAATTAACTGCGACTCATGTAATACAACATCAAATACCAACTACAGATCATCCAATTAATACTCGTCAATACAGATTTCCGCAAATACATAAGGAAGAAATAAATAAGCAGGTAGAGGAACTCCTAGAAGGAGATATAGTAAAACATTCGCAGTCACCATACAATACGCCTATATGGATTGTGCCAAAGAAAGAAGATTCAAAGGGAAATAAACGTTGGAGAATGGTCCTCGATTTCCGCGCTTTAAACGATAAAACTATCGGAGATGCTTATCCTTTGCCAAATATTATTGACATATTAGATCAATTAGGAGGAGCGCAATATTTCTCAGTATGTGATCTTGCGTCCGGATTTCACCAAATAAAAATGGATCCTGCCGATAGTCATAAAACAGCTTTTACTACTCCATTCGGACATTACGAATTCGACCGAATGCCCTTCGGATTAAAAAACGCGCCTGCAACTTTTCAACGCTTAATGGACTTAGTACTAACGGGATTACAAGGCGAAGAATTATTTGTTTACATGGATGACATTGTTATTTATGCTACTTCCTTGGAAGAACATGAACGAAAATATAACGCATTAATAGAGCGACTTCGTACAGCTAATTTAAAATTACAACCTGATAAATGTGAATTCTTAAAAACCGAAGTAACATATCTAGGGCATGTAATCGGCAGAGACGGAGTAAAACCAGATCCAAAGAAATTGGAAGCAGTACGACATTTTCCAAGACCAAAAACACCGAAAAATATTAAACAGTTTTTAGGCCTTGCCGGATATTATCGACGATTCATATCAAATTTCTCTAAATTAGCAAAACCACTAACGAATTTATTAAAGAACGATACTCGTTTTGAGTGGACATCTGAACAAGAAGAATCATTCGAAATTTTAAAGCAGAAATTATGTGAAGAACCAGTATTGCAATATCCTGATTTTTCTAAATCATTCATTTTAACCACCGATGCTTCCGGAATAGCCGTAGGAGAAATACTTTCCCAAGGCGAGATAAACAAAGACCGACCGATCGCTTACGCCTCTAGAACCCTCACAGACAATGAATTGAAATACGACACATACGAAAAGGAAGCATTGGCCATAATTTATTGCGTCAAATATTTTCGACCGTATTTATATGGAAGAAGATTTACACTTGTCACAGATCATAAACCATTAATGTGGTTCAAAAACGCGCAAGATGCTAATATGCGAATACTCCGTTGGAGATTAAAATTATCCGGGTCGCATTAAGACGTGTACATATTATAAATATATAAACTTATTTTAATGTTTCTAAAAATATATATGCAATAATTTTCATATAACATAAAATATTGTATGAACGATACAAATCTGGGACCATATATTTTAATACGACCCGGGCACGCCAAGTTTTTATACTTTGCTTTGGTGTAAGTTTGTTTTATGCGACTTTGAGTTTACGAAAAATTTTCTTTCGAATTATACATCTTGTAAGATATACTTTGCAAATCAAAGGAATTTTAATCGCACTTAACATCAACAATATGATTTGATATTATAGCATATAACACCCTTAATAAAGTCTATAATAGTGTAATTTGTGATATACAATATTCAAAATTGTTGAACTTATTTTGAAAATCAGGTTTCTGTTAATAAAAATAAAATGCGTTTTAATTTCATAGAAACCCGTGAATCTGTGAATCTGTCTATAACATTTTTATAAATACAAGATTGATTTTATGACAAATACTATTTCAAATTACAAATCTTTATAAACTGAATTGCTTCTAAATACTTGGCTAGTTAACTATTGATTTCATTTAGTTTTGATTTTTGATTTTTTAAAGGTTTTTATTTTTTAAAGTTATTTTTTGGAGGAAAATCTTCTTTTAATTTTTTATTTTGTATGAAAATTATTTTTCAAAGAAAAACTTTTTTAAAAGTTATTTTGTAGGGATAGATATTAAACTTTTTTTGCGTACATGTTGGGATTTTTTTATATACTTGGCGTATTTTTTTTTTACCTTTGTGAGGTTTTTTTTAGTTTACATATTCTGTAAATTTTGATGAAGAACATTCCGTTCCACGTGTCAAACAAACTTCCATTTTTTGTTTACATTTATTAAATGTTCTTTTCATTTGTAAAATATAAACTTTTCTTATATAAAAGCACCATTTTGCTATACGTTCAGCTTCCAATCTATTTTCGGACAACGACGACATTTTAAGAATTTTTGATATATTTCTAATACATTTTTCTTTATTGTATTTCATATCATTTATTTTGGTTGTTTTTTTGTTATAATTATTTTTTAATTCTTTATTTATTTTGTTTTTTTTTTGATAGTATATTGTTTCTATATAATTTATAATATTCCTTCATCGATTTCTTAAAATAATTTATGCGTTTTAGATAATATTCCTTCATCGATTTCTTCAAATAATTTCTGCGTTTTTCATAATATTCCTTCATCGATTTCTTAAAATAATTTCTGCGTTTTTCATAATATTTTTTCATCCATTTCTTTAAATAATTTTTGCGTTTTTCATAATATTTTTTCATCGATTTCTTTAAATAATTTCTATGTTTTTCATAATATTCCTTATTCGATTTTTTTTATCATTTCTGTGTTTTTCATAATATTTCTTTTTCGATTTTTTTATATCATTTCTGTGTTTTTCATAATATTTCTCGTTCGATTTTTTTATATCATTTCTGTGTTTTTCATAATATTTCTTTTTCGATTTTTTATATCATTTCTGTGTTTTTCATAATATTTCTCGTTCGATTTTTTTATATCATTTCTGTGTTTTTCATAATATTTCTTGTTCGTTTTTTTATATCATTTCTGTGTTTTTCATTATAAATTTTTTGTTTTGCTAATAAATCGTCTCTATGTAATTTATAATATTTTTTATTAACAACGCTTTTATTTTTATGTAAACTAATAACATCTGTCTTATGCGATAGAACATTTTCCGAATAAATCTTACAGTTCTTACTTCGCTTTTTATTACTATCTCCATAATTACAATTTACTTTTCTTTTTATACCATGTTGATCTCTAGTTAAATCTTTAGTAATGTTATTAATATCGATACTATCTTTTATATTATTTTCATTGGATGCATATTTATGATTAATTTGTTTTGAATCAATTACTCCTGCAATTTGAGGAAAGTGTTCTATTCTATTCGATTGAAACATTTCTCCTAAATGCTGATGCATTAAATTATGGTCATATATAATTCTGTTTGGTTGAAGATCAAATAAAAGGGATACTGCAAAGCTTATTGCAAAAACCCCGCAATCATTACCATTAGGTTGCAATTGAACTGTTGGAAACTGTACTGGTTGCTTATCAAAAGAATAAAATGGATACAATTTTTCAAGATAAATTTTATGGTGTACATGTAATCGTTTCATATTCAATGAGTCATAAATATAAATCATTTTAGTATCGTAATAACTGCAAACCCAATGACCGTCTAAATTAGTCGCTATATCGCTGCAGCTATGCAATATTTGAATATGTTTCTGATTTTTATGAACAGGTTCAATTCTATCAAGACATTGAATTTTCCATGGTTCGCGTGGTTGATATTCTGAGCAACTTTTCAATAATAAACCGAAATACTCAATATGAATATCTTCTAACCATTCACCTCTAAGAATAATCTGTATATACTGCATGCTTAGAGGTAAAATAATGTTGTGCCTCTAGCCGCTAAGGAAGAGGTCTTTAGGGATTTATACGCCCAAAGGATTAGGATCCACGCTCGAAATAAGACACTCCCGAACGTTAGGTATAAATTGATATATTTCACAGATTCTTTAGTACACTTTCACTTAATCGCGATTATAATAGTCGGGCGCGATACGTACGGTACTTCGATATTATCGATATATGCGAGCGAGTAGTGAGCGAGTAGCGAGCGTCGGTGCATCTCGCGCTTATTATATATCTTAATTAATTAGGTCGTTGATTTGGGAGGAGTGTGGTGTCCCTGACCGGAGCATGTCTCGTGCTCCGCTCGTCAGCTGTCTCGTCAACTGCTTACTCAGCTTCCGAGAACTTGACCGTGACTTCCTTCTCTTTAGTCATGTATCTTTACTTTATTTTATTAACAATCTTTTATTACTTTTATTCTTTCTTAATTACTTTTCCTTGAGCTCTTTCCCTGATTCTAATGCTTTGCTTTAGTCAGCTCTTTCTCAATCTTTTCTGTTCTACTTTATTTTACTTGTTTTATCTTTTAATATATTGAGAAATTGGTCGGGTTACGACATCCCTCCCCCTTTGGAAAAAGAAAATTAACTATACGTGAATTTTCGTCTACATATCTTTCGCTATACATTTTTCGCATTTTACAATTGTTTTTTATATCTACTTTATTTTAGCATCGCTGTATTAATTATTGTGGTGTCGGTTTCTATCTCTACTGTTACATTTGATTCGCTTGCGGTGCCGTAGATGTACTCTTGAATTATTTTCTGTTTGCACATCGGATTTATATCGAGGTTTTTCTGACGCATCAGCTTTCTTAGGGACTACCAATAACGGTGCGTTCCATTGGCTTATGCTTGATCTGATTGTTCCAGTTTTTAACATTTCTCGGACTTGCCGATTTACTTCTTCTTTATGCTTCTCCGGCAGGCGGTAAGGCCGTACGTTGACCGGTGAGCTATCTGCTTGCGTTGCAATCTTATGCGCGACGGTATCTGTGCACGTCAGTGGTTCTTCTTCGATATGCATCACGTCGCTAAAATCCTTGCAGATTTCCATTATCATTTTCTTTTCTTCTTTATTTAAATGTTGTGTACGTAATAATAGTAATACTTTTTCACTACGCGGGATTACTTCCTCTTTATTTGGCGTTCGTATTACGTTAATTTCTTCTGTTTCACTTCGTTCGATTTCCTCTATACTTACTTGCGGCATTAACATTTCGATTATGTTATCCGTTGTATTTAGAATGCTTGCTGCACATATGTAATTCGTAGGTTCTACTAGGCAATTACCTATAAATATTCCTGGTATTGTTTCTTCTGCCTTTATCACGCCTATCGTGTTCTTATCAGTAGCGACCTGTATTATAGTTTCGCTACGTGGTTTCAATGTCACTTTTAGATAGGGATAAAGCTTTAAGATATGCTGTCCTACCTTTAATTGTTTTGTTTTATAATTGCAAGTGGCTTGATGTTTTCGTAGGAAATCAACGCCTAGTATTCCGTCATATTCTATCGGAAAGTCATCCTTAACAACGTACATAGTATGCTTGATTCGGCGCTTTCCCAGAGTTATTGTCGCCTTAAATTTTCCAATTGTACATATTTTATGTCCCGTTACGCCGGTGAGCGTTATCTTTTCTTCTTTTATTAACGTTTCGCCTTTTAAATGTTTCACTTTAATTAGTGATATTGCGGCTCCTTTACTTTATTTTTTCGCGTTTCGCTTCTCGCATTGGTAATGTGACAAGGTCCAATCCTGTCTGTATATGCGGCGTATTTTTAAAGTGTGATACTTGATATTCCATTGCAGGTCGGTGCGATTTTCTTTCGTTCCTTTCCTCCTCATCGCTACTTTGCGCGGAGTTAAATTTCTTTTTTCCTTGCTCGCTATTCTTGCGGTTTTTATTTTCCGGTCGCGAATTATATTGTTTGGTTCGGCTCGATTGATCTCTATTGGGTCGTCCGTGTAATAACCAACATTCTTCGCGATCGTGTCCGGATTTTTTGCAATAATTGCAATATTTATTTACCGTATTTACGCGGGGTTGTCTATCGGGTTTCGGCAATGAAAATCGGTTCGCGTATCGACTAGTTCGACAATCTCGACCGTAGTGCCCGGTTTTTCCGCATTTTTGACATTTCACACTCATTTGATTTTCCTGTTTATAGGTCGGTGTAAAATTGATTTTGCTTCGCGTGCCGGTCGCGGACGGTCCTTTGACTTTTTCTTCCGCGCTGGCCGCTGCTATTGCTTCTTGCAACGTAGCATATCCTCGCGATCGAACAATTGTTTTAATTTCGTCTTGCAATCCTATTTGGAAATTTTCTAAGGCTTGTTGCTGTATTATTTCCATGATTGCGCGTTTATTATTTACTGTATGATGACGTCCTTCCATCATCGATTCGTATAGCTCCATGGCTAATTTGTCGGCTCTAAGTCCGTAAGTTCGCGCGCTTTCTCCGTTTTTTTGTTTTAGCGTGTTAAATTCAATTTGTAGATGGGTCGTACTCTTTTTACTTGCGTAACAGACCTCTAATTCTTGTTTCAACTGTGCGAAATCTCGAATTTTACGCGTTTGAAAGTCTAGCATCGCTCTGCCTTTTAATTTCGTGCATAATACTGCTCCTAATAGCGTTACTTCGTCTAATGGATCGATATGTTCTACTGCATATGTAGTCGCACTTAGAAATTCTTGTAATTTATTTGGCGATCCGTCGAATTCCGGAATCATTCCGCGAGCCTCTTTTAATGGTAGAAATCCGCGTTCTCTTCGATGTCGTACATCTTCGGGTGTGGACTCGTACGCGGTTTCGGTTCTTTCTCCTGGCGGAGTTCTATGCTCATTGTTTTGTCGGGGTTGCGATCCTCTCATTCTTAAATCGTATATCTCGGCATGCATACTTCTAATTTCCCGTCTCATTTCCTCTCTCATTTCCCGCAATATGTCCCTAAGGTCGTCGGCTGCTTCGTCCGTTTCTTTCTGCGGTTTGTATTGAGCTTGCACGTTTGATTGTGTCGCGTTTCTATTTGCTTCTTCTTGTAATCGCTTAATTCCCTCATCGATATCTTCCGATGTGATGTGTTGCGATGCGGAAGCGTTTGGGTTATACATGTCTCGAGTACGATAGATTTCGTCGGGGTCAAAGATACTTGAATCGTATGATGTTAGTGAGAATTCGCGGCGGTGTGTTAGTCTACTAGACGCGCTTATTGATGATGCGACATCAACATCTAGTTCTATATTATTCGCTATTAAACTGTTGTCTAATTCGCCGAATGAAAATTCGCGTTCGATTACAACGTTTGCTCCGAGTTCTGGTTCGGACAAATTCTCGCTTGAATTTAATTCGTTTAAATTTCTTCGTACGTTATCGCGTATATCCCGGAGTGCTTCTACTGCTACTCTTATAGGGCTTACTGCGCTATTTCTAATGGCTCTATTCGCTGGTTCGCTAAATAGCCACGATTTATTCGCTACGCTTTTTTGTGGCGCGTTTCGGTTTTCCGACATTCACGCGTTTACAAATTTTTTATTGTTCGACTTACAATAATACGATGAGCAGCATTGTCTCTCGTTCGGTGTCGGCCGTCGGGCGTCGATCGTCGCGTGCTGTTGAGATAGGTCGGTGCGCCTTCTCAGGTTCCGCTTATCGTTGTCGCCTCGATGTACCGGGTGACTCGAAGTTCCTGATGGACTTTCCTTTCCTCGGTTGTAGTTGTTGACCGTTTGACGGAGTTTCCTTTGCTGTCTCTTGTTCTGTCGATTCCACGGAATTTTTCTTCCTCGTGGTTGTGGACCTTTGCCGGTGTCGATCTTGTTAGAGCTGGCGTATCCCACCGCTGCCACCAATTAATGTTGTGCCTCTAGCCGCTAAGGAAGAGGTCTTTAGGGATTTATACGCCCAAAGGATTAGGATCCACGCTCGAAATAAGACACTCCCGAACGTTAGGTATAAATTGATATATTTCACAGATTCTTTAGTACACTTTCACTTAATCGCGATTATAATAGTCGGGCGCGATACGTACGGTACTTCGATATTATCGATATATGCGAGCGAGTAGTGAGCGAGTAGCGAGCGTCGGTGCATCTCGCGCTTATTATATATCTTAATTAATTAGGTCGTTGATTTGGGAGGAGTGTGGTGTCCCTGACCGGAGCATGTCTCGTGCTCCGCTCGTCAGCTGTCTCGTCAACTGCTTACTCAGCTTCCGAGAACTTGACCGTGACTTCCTTCTCTTTAGTCATGTATCTTTACTTTATTTTATTAATAATCTTTTATTACTTTTATTCTTTCTTAATTACTTTTCCTTGAGCTCTTTCCCTGATTCTAATGCTTTGCTTTAGTCAGCTCTTTCTCAATCTTTTCTGTTCTACTTTATTTTACTTGTTTTATCTTTTAATATATTGAGAAATTGGTCGGGTTACGACAATATTTGCAACAAGATTTGTATATTTGTGTTCGTTTATTTTTGTTATGCAAGAACTGACATCTGACAACGTATTTTCCTGAATACATGTATTATTTTTTATATTATTTTGCGTTTTGTCTGAAGAAATATGCAGTGGTGAAAAGGAATTCTTAAAAGTGTCATGAATAGAATGTTCAACATCATTACATTCATTTACAATATTATTATTTTTATTTATTATATTGTAATGATCAAATGGATCTTTATCATGTTTCTTTGCTACTTGCTCCATTGTCATTTCAGTTATATTATTTTTTGATTTTATTAAATCTACAGATCTTTCTTGTTCAGCTTTTTTTTGTCGACGTTCTCGTTTTTTTCTAGCTAAGGCTTCCCTTTTTTGTATTTCATCCAAACTAAATAATTTTTTTGGGTCATTAGGTCTTATAATTCGAGGAAAATGTTCTATTTTTTCTAATTGAAACATGTGTACCAAATGTTGACGCATTAAAGTATGGTCATACATAACTGTATCTGGTCGAAGGCCAAATAAAAGTGATACTGCAAATGCAATTGCAAAAACACCGCAATCATAAGCATTAGATTGATTTTGAACTGACGGAAATCGTACCGGTTTCTTATCAAAAGAATAAAATGGATATAACTTGTCAAGATAAATCTTATGATGAGCATGCAAGCGTTTTAAATTTAATGAATCGTAAATATAAATATCTTTTGTATCATAATAGCTACAAACCCAATGCCCATTTTCATTAGTAATTATATCGCTACAACTATGTAATATTTGAATATGTTTCTGATCCTTACACACAGATTCGATTGTATCTGGACATTGTAATCTCCATGTTTCACGTTGATATTCCGAACAAGATTTTAATAATAACCCAAAATGATCAATATGAATATCTTCTAATCATTTATCTTCAATTATCATCTGCATCGCGTAGATATTCAGGGTTTGGGTATTATCAATTACTTGATTAACAGACATAACAAATTGAATTATACAATAGAATATTATTTTTTATTACTTATTATTATTATTTAATACCTTAAAAGCAGACAATTTATTTAACACAGCAAAAATTGTTTTTGTTGTTTTAATACAACAAGAATTTAACAATTTATTTAACAATAGTATTTGTAATATTTTGATTTCAATCTTCTTATGACAAATATTGTTGCCAATGCTTGCTATTCTTTCACTCAGCGCTTAGAGCAGCCGATTTTTTAATACAGCGCTTATAGCAGCCGTGTATTTTTGATATCATATATCAATATTTCTGGCAGCCGAAACCCAGCGCCAAAGAACAACCGATATAACCTGCAAATAAAAATATTTTATTAATTAATAATTGCACTTCACATATAAATATATTTAACTTTATTACAATTTAAATATATCTAATACCTACCACTGGTACTGTTTCAAAGCCAATAATACTTTTATGGTTTTTTTCGGAAGTTTTAAACCACTTTATAAATGTTTATATGCTATCAGCTGCTATCTGTAACAATAGTGGCTATAAAATAAAATAGCAATGTACGATAAATATTATTTTTTTGCACTTGGCGTCGCGACGCTACCGCGTCGCTTGATATACTTCACAATCATCGATATTATACCTCACAATCGTCGTCGATATTATACCTCACAATTGTCGATTATTAATCGTGACTGTCGTGATCACCGTAAACACAGATTACGATTATAATCAATCTATGTAATCGTAATTGATATAATTGTAAGACCATGATACAACGTATTGTAGAACGAAGAATAAACATTACTATGGCCCGTATTCATAGTCCGTTCTCATTTCAAGACCGTCTTAAGAAATATCTTAAAATGCGGCTCTGTGATTCGTTTATGACATCTGAAGTTGTACTTAAAACGGTCTTAAATATAAGAATTGTGAATACCAGCCTATGGCAACACAACATAATAATGATCTAATGATAGCCAATGGGAAATAATGCTTTCTCACTGTACGTACATGAAAGTTACGGATCTATATAAATTATCGATCAATGATTTAATCGATAAGCAACATGGCGGAAGACAAGGAGAACGAAGTAAGTACCATTTCTTATTCTTTATATTTTATTATAAAATGTAATTAATTTTGTTATAATAGTATTCTTATTCAAAATCTCAGATGCTAATGGACGAAAATGAAGAGGCGTTTTTGTCCAAATTTTCTCTAGAAATTGAGAATGAGAACGATCGTTCCGCCAATTATGCATTCGCAGTGGCTAATTCCGCCAGTCACATGGCTGATGGCGGAATTAGCCATTGCAGCAATCGCGCAGTCCTTCAATCTGTCGCCGCCAACCCCGTGGCCGCCGCTGTACCTGTAACCAGCAGCCGGGTCTCTGGCGTTTCTGTCGCCGGTCGCACTGCCGCCGACTGCATCATCGCTGATCGTATCATCGCCGGCCATACCACCGCCGGCCATACCATCGCCGGCCGCACCACCGCCGGACGCATAATAACAACAAACCCCGCTCCTGCTCCTGCTGCCCCTGCTGCTACCAGTCCTGCTGCTGCTGCCCCTGCTGCTACCGGTCCTGCTGCTGCCGGTCCCGAATCAAATACTGATACTGATAGCACTTGGCAAGGTAATATTTTAATAGTATTTAATTACATTTAATTATATTATTCAATTATATATTTGTGCTATATATACTTACGTTTTAATTTTTTGTATTTTACAGTTCGTAGGCCAAGGGGAAGAGCGGCAGGGATTAGGAGGCAACAGAAACATTTTGTCCGCTTTTTGTACCAGTTGTCCTTCGCGTACAGGGGCAGCAGAGGAAGAGGAAGAGGACGGTAAGAAAACTGAATCTGTAAAAATTGCACTGCAAAAATCTTGCATGCATTTATAATTTAGTAATAACCTTTATTCGTATATTTTTATTTCAGCGGGACACAATAATTTTTGCTCAAAGGGTTGAGACTGCTAAAGGAATGCCAAAAACTAAAGAAGATAATTAAATTTAAGTATTATTTTAGGTATTTTTATTTTTTTATATTGTTTGAATAGATTTTTATTTATATTTTATTATATAGATTTGGCATTCATTAAATGCTAGGCGATTACTTTATTTTTAATATTTAATAATATATATAATATATAGTTTAAGTTTAATTACTAACAATAAGATAAATAAGAACTTGTAAACATAAACCTATGTTTCAAATAAATATTTGTAACGACATGAATCAAATAAATATTTTTAATGACATGATTACCTAAGATAAATGAATATATATAATATACATAGTTTTTAATATATAATATAATTATGTTTAATATATAATATAGTTTTAGTTTAATATTTTTAGTTTTTTTATATTTATTTATATTTTATATAGATTTGGCATTTATTAAATGCTAGGCGGTTACCTTATTTTAATATTTAATAATATATCAATAATATATATACTTTAAGTTTAATAAATATATGGAATATAGTGTATGTGGCGGATAACCACCACAAAAGCACAGGCGCGCGGAACCAATTTGCGCCCCTTTTCAACATGGCGGCAAGCGCGCGCGCCCAGACTCACGCGCGGAACACGTGCAAGCCCAACGAACTACGGGAGCGTACCGCGACGCGGCGGCAGCCGGGAGTCGGCGCCAGGAAGTGAAATCCAACGAGTGATAGTATATAAGGGGGTGAATCGATCGATATCACCAGTCGCGGTTCACCGCTGCTAGAGAGGACTTCTCTCGTTTAGTAGCAAAGAACTTAGCGACGGCGGACGGAATTCGGGTCCGTCCGTAAAAACCTTCCGCACATTGCCTAGACGCAGACAGAAGGTACACGAGGAACGTCCACGTCCTCTTCCGCCGCCCATCTCACCAGGGCCTGTATTGCGGACCGGACATCCGGCGGAGCCACCGACCGACTCGTCCACTCGCCGGCACATCAGCTGGTCATTCCGGGAGTGGAAATTGCAGCCTTTGGAGCTGTCGCCGGTGCGCTTCACCCGTCCGGGCAGGGACTTCTTAGCGACGTGGGACGTCAGGGTTCGGCGCTACACGTCGCCGACGTACGGCTGGAGCTACCCTCCTTGCCTATCGCCGCTACCACCATCACCGGCACCGTACGCGCGCGATCACGAGACGCAGACCCACCCTGTCTGCAGGGTACACAGGGGAACTCAATCACGCGCCTCCACCTCCGAGAAGGCCACACAGGTTACCGACACCTCCACCTGTGATCGTGCCACACAATCAGACCTCTCGGACTGGGAAGAGAGTACACGCACTTCCGCAACTCAGACGGACGAACCACCGCAGCCGGAGCGGAGTTACACTCCTCCCGGGACTCCTCCGGCGCTCCGCACCAAGTGGGGTCCACCGAGATATACCTCCACGACACCGTCTCTCCAGTGGCGAGAACGACGCCAGTAGGCGCCTGCACCAGCGCCCAATCGGCCCTTTTCAGGGCCAACCAAAAAGCAAAACAAACTTAACACCTGTATATAACACACCACCTGTAAATAATCCGGAAAATATATTTTTGTATATAGTAAGACGCTTGATCTTTGAAGACATCCTTCCTCACGACATCTTTCCTTTGCGATACGTGGAGTGAAGCGAGCGCGCTTCCCCCCATTGCGATACTCCACAATTTGGTGACCTCGACGTGATTTGACGGGAAAGATGCCGAAGGACGCTAACGCCACCGTCCTGTTGGACGATGAGGATACGACAGTCAACCGCATAGCCGTGCGGATACCCCCATTCTGGCCAGACGAACCCGAACTATGGTTCGCACAGCTAGAGGGACAACTCACCCTCAACCACATCACGGACGATGGCATCAAATTCGCGCAAGTGATATCACGGATGGAGCCAAAACAAGCACGTGAAGTAAAGGACATAATCACGCATCCGCCCGCTCATCAGAAATACGAGACCATTAAGAGGGCATTAATACAACGTCTCTCCGTATCACACGAACAACGCATCCGGCAACTCTTAGAGCACGAAGAGTTAGGTGACAGGAAACCCTCGCAATTCCTACGTCATCTAAGCACGCTCGCTGGGACAACAGTACCCGACGACCTTCTACGCACCCTCTGGTTGGGACGACTTCCAACACAAATGCAAGCCATCCTAGCTACGCGCACCCAGGATAAGCTGGAGGACGTGGCGGAACAGGCCGACCGCATATACGAAGTCGGAAGCCGGTCACTAGTATTGACGACCACCGCGCCATCGCAAGCCCCCGCACCCGCGTGGGAAACACAGATAGAGGCCCTACGCCAACAAGTCGCAGCCCTTACCACCGAGATGACCAATCTGGCGCGAAGCATGCCCAGAGAGAAAAACCGGAACCGCTCCAGAGGACGACCGAGGGAGCGATCAAGGAGCAGGACCAGGGAGAGAACCCCTCGACAAGAGGGAGTATGTTTTTACCATCGGCGCCTCGGCAGCAAGGCCGAAAAATGTACACAGCCCTGTGCCTACAAACAGGAAAACGACGGGGGCAATCGTTGATGGCGGCGAACGATGACAGCCCCGAACCTCGCCGCTTGTTCATGACGGACCAAACTACGAAAATAAAATACCTCATTGATACCGGCTCGGATGTCTGCGTGTACCCGTACTCCAAAGCGGGAAAGCGACAACAAGCCGAAGCCTATCAACTCTTCGCGGCAAATGGATCAACCATCAACACATACGGGACAGTAACGTTACAACCCGATTTCGGACTAAGGAGAGCGTTCCCATGGCGCTTTATTATCGCCAACGTAACCCACCCGATCATAGGCTCAGATTTCCTATGTTACTATCACCTCTTGCCAGATATACGAAATAAAAAATTATTAGACGGAGCAACCGGACTTGCCTGCGGAGGAACGGCAAGCAGCAATAAAACGCACTCCATAAAAGCAGTAATAGAAGGCAACGAGTACCAGGACATCCTACGAGGATACCCGGGGGTTACACAGCCAAGCAACAACCAAACAAGGGTTAAACATAACACCGTTCACTACATAAAGACATCGAACGGACAACCGGAAACATGCCGACCTCGCAGGCTAGCGCCGGACAAACTGAAGATAGCCAAGGCCGAATTCGAACTGCTAAGACAGGAAGGGATAATCCGCCCATCAAAGAGCCCTTGGGCATCACCATTACATATGGTGCCAAAAGGAATCAGCGCATGGAGACCATGTGGAGACTACCGGAAGCTCAACGCACGCACAATACCAGACCGTTACCCAATACCACATATAGAAGACTTCTCGCAAACTCTCCACGGGAAGAAGGTGTTTACCACAATCGACCTCGTGCGCGCTTACAACCAGATTCCGGTACACGAGCGGGATATTCCGAAGACCGCCATTACGACACCATTTGGACTGTACGAGTTCCTATACATGCCTTTCGGATTACGCAACGCCGCACAGACATTCCAAAGATTCATAAACGAGGTGATACATGGGCTCGACTATTGCTACGCATACATTGACGACATCTTGGTGGCATCACGCTCAGAAAACGAACACAAAAACCATTTAAAACAACTATTCGAGCGACTAAACAGCTACGGCATCAAGATCAATCCGGCAAAATGCGCCTTCGGAAAGAAGGAAGTGAAATTCCTCGGCTACCTAGTAACGGAAAAGGGCACACAACCACTACCAGAAAAAGTGGAAGCCATCCGAAACTTTCACAAACCAAATACTGTGAAACAGATGAGGCAATTCCTGGGCACAATAAACTTCTATAGACGTTTTGTGCCAAAAGCCGCAGCATACCAGGCCATACTAAACGACGTTCTGAAAGGACCAAAAACAAAAAAGAACGCACCAATCGAATGGACAGAGACACTGGAAAAGGCGTTCGAGAGATGCAAGGACAGCCTGGCACAGGCAACATTATTGGCACATCCGGATCCAGGAGCAAAGCTGACACTGACCACTGACGCTTCCGATACGGCCCTCGGAGCCGTGATACAACAGCAAAGCGGACGGGGATGGCAACCACTCGCATTCATGAGCAAAAAGATCAACCCCGCACAGCAAAAATACAGCCCATACGACCGCGAACTCTTAGCAGTGTATACAGCGATTAGACACTTCCGACATATGCTAGAAGGAAGAGAATTCACAGTATATACAGATCATAAGCCAATAATCTACGCCTTCGATCAGGACCCGTTACGCAGCTCGCCACGCCAAGCACGCCAACTCGATTTTATCAGTCAATTCACGACCGACATACGACATCTAGCCGGTAAGGAAAACGTCGTAGCAGATACCTTATCTCGGTTAGAAGAAATACAAATGGCAGTGGACCACGAAGAACTCGCGAGATCACAAGAAA
Organism: Formica selysi; assembly: GCA_009859135.1. Classification (NCBI taxonomy): domain Eukaryota; kingdom Metazoa; phylum Arthropoda; class Insecta; order Hymenoptera; family Formicidae; genus Formica; species Formica selysi. The sequence goes on along the minus strand of WHNR01000029.1, from coordinate 40,584 downwards.
AAGACAAGGAACTCCTATCTATACTACAGGGAGAAACGGGATTAAAACTGGAAAGAATCCCAATACCCGGAACAACCGCATACTTATACTGCGACACAACGACACCGATAACACGCCCATTCGTGACCCAACCATATAGACAGCAGGTATTCAAATCCCTGCATGGTTTGGCTCACCCAGGGATAAAAGCAACAGCAAAACTCGTCGCACAGCGCTACATATGGCCGGGGATACAACGCGACTGCAACCACTGGGCACGAGCATGCATGGCGTGTCAAAGAGCAAAAATTACAAGGCATAATGCGACGCCAACAGGAACCTTCCAGGCACCAACGAAACGATTCCAACACGTCCATATTGACATCGTAGGACCTTTACCAATGTCACGAGGGAAACGCTACTGCCTGACAATGATCGACCGTTTCACAAGATGGCCAGAAGCCGTCCCGATCCCCGACATAACGGCCGAAACAGTAGCCGAACGCCTCGTCACACAATGGATAGCACGGTTCGGAGCCCCCATAAGAATAACAACCGACCAAGGACGACAATTTGAGGCTGACATGTTTAGACGGTTGACGCAACTAACGGGCACAAAACACCTGCGAACAACGGCGTACCACCCCGCAGCAAACGGAATGGTGGAACGGTTCCACAGACAACTCAAGGCGGCGATAAAATGCCACGCGACGGAAAGATGGACAGAAATCTTACCGATCGTACTAATGGGAATACGAGCTGCCTGGAAGGAAGACCTTGGCGCCACTTCAGCAGAACTCGTATATGGTGAACCCATACGCCTACCAGGCCAGTTCCTAGCAACAGAGGACCGAACGATCGACAACAACGAGGACGTAGTAAGCAGACTACGAACCACGATGAGCAATCTACGCCCACGACTGAAACGACACGGAAACAAAGCAACCTTCATCTTTAACAACATGGGAACAACGCCGACAGTCTTCGTACGACACGACGCACCCGCAGGAGCGTTACAACAACCCTACGACGGCCCATACAAAGTACTCCAGAGGAATGAAAAAACGTACAAGATTCAAATCAACAAAAAGGCAGTCAACATCTCAATTGATAGACTGAAGCCAGCATACTGCTTGGAGGAAGAAGCAGCAGAACCCGAAACAGAAGCAACACCAGCAACAACAACAAGAACAGAGGCCCAACAAACGAGAAGCGGACGGACAACACGACCACCAGTACGGTTCGCAATCGGATTTTAAGAAGCGAACGGACCTTACCACAACCAAGGGGTCATGTGGCGGATAACCACCACAAAAGCACGGGCGCGCGGAACCAATTTGCGCCCCTTTTCAACATGGCGGCAAGCGCGCGCGCCCAGACTCACGCGCGGAACACGTGCAAGCCCAACGAACTACGGGAGCGTACCGCGACGCGGCGGCAGCCGGGAGTCGGCGCCAGGAAGTGAAATCCAACGAGTGATAGTATATAAGGGGGTGAATCGATCGATATCACCAGTCGCGGTTCACCGCTGCTAGAGAGGACTTCTCTCGTTTAGTAGCAAAGAACTTAGCGACGGCGGACGGAATTCGGGTCCGTCCGTAAAAACCTTCCGCACATTGCCTAGACGCAGACAGAAGGTACACGAGGAACGTCCACGTCCTCTTCCGCCGCCCATCTCACCAGGGCCTGTATTGCGGACCGGACATCCGGCGGAGCCACCGACCGACTCGTCCACTCGCCGGCACATCAGCTGGTCATTCCGGGAGTGGAAATTGCAGCCTTTGGAGCTGTCGCCGGTGCGCTTCACCCGTCCGGGCAGGGACTTCTTAGCGACGTGGGACGTCAGGGTTCGGCGCTACACGTCGCCGACGTACGGCTGGAGCTACCCTCCTTGCCTATCGCCGCTACCACCATCACCGGCACCGTACGCGCGCGATCACGAGACGCAGACCCACCCTGTCTGCAGGGTACACAGGGGAACTCAATCACGCGCCTCCACCTCCGAGAAGGCCACACAGGTTACCGACACCTCCACCTGTGATCGTGCCACACAATCAGACCTCTCGGACTGGGAAGAGAGTACACGCACTTCCGCAACTCAGACGGACGAACCACCGCAGCCGGAGCGGAGTTACACTCCTCCCGGGACTCCTCCGGCGCTCCGCACCAAGTGGGGTCCACCGAGATATACCTCCACGACACCGTCTCTCCAGTGGCGAGAACGACGCCAGTAGGCGCCTGCACCAGCGCCCAATCGGCCCTTTTCAGGGCCAACCAAAAAGCAAAACAAACTTAACACCTGTATATAACACACCACCTGTAAATAATCCGGAAAATATATTTTTATATATAGTAAGACGCTTGATCTTTGAAGACATCCTTCCTCACGACATCTTTCCTTTGCGATACGTGGAGTGAAGCGAGCGCGCTTCCCCCCATTGCGATACTCCACAGTGTATAATTACTAACAATAAGATAAATAAGAATTAAAGATAAATAGTTTAAGTATTTTTTTTATTTTTCGCGAATGTCTAAAGTTCCCTCTCTTGTGACATCTGAAAAAAAGGTAAAATAATTTCTTTTACAATGCGATATTTAATACAGATATAAATACTTTATCAACTAGTTTAAATTAAGTTGTCAAATCAACAACAATCAAAACAATAAATATCAATTTAAAATATGATAAGAATTTACAAATTATTGTATAATTTATTAAAGATAAATAACACATAGTTTCTTCTTACTCTGAGTGTAGCAGTAAATTGAATCTCTGTAGCTTCCATACAATTCATAGATATTGCATATAAACCTAATAATGCATGTAATTGTGATCTATGGCCTTGAAGTAATCTAGGCTGTCGCCTGTAAAGCTGACAAGCTTGAGAAATTTCCGCGAGAGCCACGCTTTTATTTCCCAATACAAGCTGACACATAACTATATGTTCCAAAAGCATTAATTGAAACACAGACAAGATAGGTTTATTATCGACAACTGTAAAATAATAAAAATTTTTAATTTTTTGAGCAAAGCATTAAAAACAAAGGAAAAATTGATACAAGGGAACAAAAGATGTAATGCATATTTACTTTTCAGTTTTTCAATTTGAGTAAGGGTTTTATCGGTATATTTCTGAGCTTTATCCATATATCCAGCTTGCATAGAATGCATGACAGTTACTAAAAAAACCAAAACATATAGATGATCTTTTGGCATCCATATAAATATATCTCCTATGTTGGAACCTGTAACTACATCATCAGTCGGCCAACTAGGAGACATTATAGTTTGTATGCTTTGTTGCAATTGTTTTAAATTAAACAAGATTTCACGCTTTTCATCTAATTTGAAAACATATAAGAAGATCAAATATATTACAAATGATAATTTCACATATTATATTTACTACATATAGATCATAATACTCAAAAGTATATTCGTACCTGCCCTGCCATGAGGTAGTGACATAGTTGGAGAACTAAAGAGTAGACTTTCAGATATTCCTTTTGATGTGGACTCCCTGCCGAAAATGGTCGATTAAAACCGATTAAAACATAATCCGTTTTAATCGGTTTTAATCGGTTAAATCCGCGCCCGGATTAAAAAGTAATCGATTTTAATTCCGAACGAACCATAATCGGTTTTAATATCGCTTTCGCGGATTATTTCCAATCTAAAATCATTACATTCTAATCCATATTGTTGTCAATCCAAATAAACACGAATAATCGAATGGATATTGTGGCTGCCGTAGGTCGTCACATTAAGCACAATGCGCGATACAATAGTGCGATCCGCAACTTGGCGGCACACACGCTTGCGCGTCCGCGCGTAGTTCCGGGCGGCGCCGCTACGCGGCGAAGGTCGAGCGAGCCAACCTGGAAATAGAAAGCGGTCAAGCGGGGATATAAGGCGGACCCTCTGCGGAGAATTCGTATATTTGTTTTTAACAACTGAGTTTCAATTGCAGAAACACCGATTCAATAATTAATTGTGACTCATGATAACAGCAAATCCGACTTCACACTACATAAAATCAATTTACTTTCCATCTGCGAAATGATAAAATTTTTTATTAAAAGGGATTATTTTTACCTATGGATTGACTATGATAAATTCCAATTCAATTGCATTAAAACAGGTTTAATTATAACTTTATGAAATCGTATAATTTTGCATTGAGGTGGAGATATATCATCCAACATTAACCTCGCCTGAAGCGTACTAAATTCGATTTGACTATTTTCAATCGGTTTTAATACCGCATTTTCGGTGCAGAAATCCCGATAGATTCGGATTACATTTTTTTAATCCATTTTAATCGACCATTTTCGGCAGGGCTACCTTACCAATTTTCTACATGATGACCCGCTGAATTTAAAAGAGGATGAATCTCTGTGAATTTTTTGTCTTTTAGAAGAAGCATGCACCGAGATAGAAAAAAGAGTACTCTGGTGTAACTGGTGTTGCTTATGTGAGAATAATCCACTGCAAGTAGACTGCTCGCTGCCAGTGTTGTGAGATGAGCCGGGTTTTCTCGCGCATGCGCGGCCATGACAACCATTAGCAACGACGTATCTATCTGCAGTAATAACAAGGTTATGCTGTGGGCGCGAAAGTTTTATTTTGTTTTGTTATTATATATTTTGTGCTTTAAATTATTTTAACATCCTTCCCTGTGCGAGAGAGAAGTAGACGTGGGCGAGCGAAGCCCTGCGAGAGTTTGAACACCGCAAGCGACGGTGTAAACGGCGCGATTCCGCGAGCGACGGAATAATCGGCGCGTTTTAATTGCGAGAGATTAATCGCGAGCGACGAGAAATCTCTTTTATCACTATCGAAAACTTCGCGTTTCGTATGCGAGAGTACGAACTGGAAAAGCGACCGACTTTTCTATCACGAGAGTTTAGACGATATAATAACACACTGTCACGGATGTAATTCACGATCGAGTGCGCCCGGCGGTTCCCCGAGAGAGCTTATATACAACCGTTCTTTTGCTGCTTCTAGAATGTTCGATGTGTTTGTCTCTAACGATCGCGCCGGTTGTTGTTTGCGATGATTCGGAAAATTAGAACTTGTTATTCGCATTTGTTATTAATTTCGGCTCTCTCGGGTGACCGCTGCGTGGCCCGCTTTGAACGGCACGAGCAATGCCACGGGCCTGACGCGATTCGCTGAGCGCCGCTGTTTGCGCGTGATTTGATTCGCGGCGGGCCGTGCGCCGCGCGAAATGGCCGCTAACGCGCCAATTTTCGAGCGCTCCCGTTGGAGACGCTCAATCTCAAACATCCCGCCCGCCTCGCCGAAACTCCGGCGACATAGCACGCCGCTGGTTAGCGCCCCGTGGGCCCCCGCATGGCGCGGCCCTGCGACTAGTCGTGAATGACCGGCGCCGCGAGTTACGCACGATGCTCGCGTATGATCCACGGCACGTGGTCGATCGGTGACACGTGTGGTCGATACGCGAGAACTGTGCAGTGCGTGTCGGAGTGCTACGGTGCATCGGAGTGTCCGCCAAGACGAGACGGGAACGAGGCGGAGATGTCGTGGGGTGAGCCAATGCTCGGTACGTATGAGTTGTGTTATTAGCGTAGGTAGCTCTAATTGTGTTTCTCAGCGCAGGAGAAGCAGCGCGGGGCTCGCCTAGCCTTACGTGATCCGCGTGACGCCGAATTCCACTCCTGGTGCGTGGACGCGGGGGGCGAGCCGCGGGAGCGCGATCTGGAACGGCACAGCTGATCGACGCTGCGAGAGGCTACAAAGAATGCCAGGTAATTTTTGATTCCCGTAGCACAAATAGTTTTTAGATTAAAATTAATCGAAAAAAATGAAGAATTTTTTTTTGAAAAATGCAATTAAGTTACAAATTCTTAATTTTGAACGTTTAAACTCAAGCGACAAGTAATATTGCATCGGTTGTTTTCGCAGCACACATGTTTTACAAGGAGATTTAACAGAAAATCGTATAAAATTTAATTTATATATAATTTTGTCGCATCTTTGTACGCAGTGCTATAGTTCCTATAAATAGCATAAATTGTAAATAACAACGCATCTTGTAAAAAATTGTCAAGCATTCAGATCAAAAGTACGAATCCACGCGAATTCTGAGATAGTATTATGTTCTCTTGGCGTTCGCGGAGAACTTGTTAACACCGAGATGTGTTTTTTTTGCAGCCCGGCGGCGGACCCGTTACGCGCGGTGTGCGGGCTCGTTCTCCCGCTCGTCGGAGCGGCTTTCCGGCAGGAGGACGATCTTCGCGATCGGGCGCGTCAGTTCGGATGACGCGGTGCGGAGGGTGACCACACGGATCCGCCCGTCGCCTCCCGGGTGTACGCTCGCGATCCGGGCGAGAGGCCATCGTGTCGGCGGCGCGTTGTTGCTCCGGATGAGGCAAAGTCGCCCGACGCGCACTTCCTCGTTGGTGGCCCACCATTTCGGCCGTTGAAGCAGCGTGTGGAGGTATTCCTGCGACCACCTGTCCCAAAAGTGGTCGCGCATCCTCTGCAGCAGGTACCATCGGGAGAGGCGGCCGATCGGCACGTCCAGGGAGCTGGCCTCTGGGATTGCGTTCAGTGCTGCTCCCACGAGGAAGTGCCCCGGAGTCAATGCCGCCAAGTCGTCCGGATCGTCTGACATCGCCTGCAGCGGCCTGGAGTTAAGACAGGCCTCGATTTGCGCGAGGAGAGTGCTCATCTCCTCATAGGTGAGGGTCGATTCTCCAAGCACTCTCCTGAGGTGATGTTTGAACGACTTCACCGCCGCCTCCCAAAGTCCGCCGAAGTGGGGCGCTGCCGGTGGGTTGAAGCACCACCTGATCCCCTCGTTGGCCATCTGGTCGGCGATCTTCCGCTGCTTCGGGCTGCTGGCGGTGAAGAACGCTCGAAGCTGTGCGTCGGCCCCGACGAAGTTCGTGCCGCAGTCACTGTGCAGACTGCGACAGAGCCCGCGCCGAGCTGTAAATCGCCGCAGGGCGGCCAAGAATGCGTCCGCCGAGTAGTCGGACACGACCTCCAAATGTACGGCCTTCGTGTTGAGACACACGAAGACCGCGATGAAGGCCTTGTATGCGCGATGTCCGCGCCCCTTCGTTGTGCGCAGCTGAATGGGACCGGCGTAGTCGACGCCGGTGCTCAGGAACGGCCTCGCCGGCGTGACTCGGAGGCGCGGTAGATCTCCCATGATCTGCTGCTGCGAGGCCGCCCGCCATCGGACGCAGGTGACGCACCGTCGAATCACCTCCTTGACGAGCTGTCGCCCTCGGGGTATCCAATACTGCTGTCGGATGGACCCGAGGGTAAGCTGCACGCCGCCGTGCAGTGTTCGCCGGTGGCAGGCCTCGATGATGAGCCGTGTGAGGTGCGACGAGCTTGGCAGGATCACCGGATGTCGCTCGTCGTAGGACAAGAGGGCGTGCTTGATGCGCCCGCCCACCCTGAGGATGCCTTGCGAATCTACAAACGGGGTAAGTTTTGTAAGTTGAATGTTCTTGGATGGCGGGGCTCCCCGCGCGAGAGCTGCTAACTCCGCGCTGTATTTTTCAGCCTGCAATGCCCGGATCCATGTCAGGCGAGCGTCGTCCCACTCTGCTGCTGTGAGGGTGCCCGTGGCTAGGGGCGGCTTCGTGGCGGGGGGCGCCCGCAAAGCCGATGCTCGGCGCCTCCATCGCCTGCACCAGGCGGTCACCCGCAGCAGCCGGTTCAGCGAGGAGAAGCGAGTCAGCTCCTCTGGCTCGGTCGCCTCCGCCGCTGGAGCGGTGGCAGCGAGCGCTCGCACGCGCTCCTCCGGCAGCTGCTCAGTGAGCTCCTCGTCGCGAGAGTTTGGCCACGATGTCCGGTCCTCCTTCAGCCAGGGTGGACCCCCCCACCAGAGCGGGTGGGTGACCAGCTCGGCGGGGGAGATGCCTCGCGATGCGCAGTCGGCGGGGTTCTCTGTCCCAGGGAGGTGGTGCCATTGGGCCTTAGGCAAAGTGGTCTGGACGTCGGCGACCCGGTTGGCGATGTACGTCTTCCAGCGTGACGAGTGGCCGCGGATCCAGCCCAAAGCGACGGTTGAGTCGGACCACAGATGCACGGGCGCGTCCTCGGCCCCGAGAACCCGCCGCACGCGCGCCGCCAGCCGCGTGAGTAGAGAGGCCGCGCAGAGCTCCAGGCGAGGTAGAGTCACGGTCTTCAATGGTGCTACCTTGGTTTTGGCTGAAATTATTGAAACGCTTATTGATCTGTTGCAGGTCTCCGTCCGCGCATAAACGACGGCGGCATAGGCCCGCTCGGACGCGTCCGCGAAGCCATGCAGCTCGACTCGCGCTTGTGCTGCGCTGAGGAGCATGTGCCGCGGGACGCGGATCTCCTCCAGCCTCGGGAGATCGTCAGCGAACTCGCTCCATCGTTTTGCGTCGGCGCTTCCCAGTGGCGCGTCCCAGTCCAAGCCCTTCAGCCACGTGGACTGGAACCGGATCTTCGCCCAGATTACGGTCGGTGCCAGCCAACCTAGCGGGTCGAATAGGCGGGCCGTCAGCGAGAGGATGGACCGCTTCGTGAACGCTGGCACTGCGATGGACCTGGTGGAGAAGGAGAAGCTGTCGATGCCCGGGTGCTACTGGAGGCCGAGAGTGGCGTGACTCTCCTGTGGAGTCCAGGACAGTCGGTCGCGCTGAGTCCGATGCTCTGCCGGGATGTGAGCCAGCAGGCGGGGGTCGTTCGCCGACCACTTCCTCAACGGGAACCCGCCCGCCGTGCACAGCTCCGTTAGTTGCCGCTGGAGGTCCATGGCTTCCTCGATGGTAGGTGCGCCCGTGAGGATGTCGTCCACGTAGACGTCTCGGCGCAGAACCGCTGATCCCTGGGGGAAGAGGGCCTCCTCGTCGCTGGCGAGCTGCCGAAGGGAGCGGATGGCCAAGAACGGGGCGCATGCCAGGCCGTAAGTGACCGTGTTCAGCTCGTATTCCTTCGGAGTCGTGTTGTCATTGTAACGCCAGAGAATCTTTTGCAGGTGGCGGTCTTCAGGAGCAACGAGAATCTGGCGATACATCTTCTCGATGTCGCTCGCCAGTACGAATCGGTGCACGCGCCATCGCAGCAGCACGTCGTCCAAGGCGGGCAGGAGGTTCGGCCCCACCTTGAGGTGCTGGTTGAGGCACGCGCCAGATGCCACGGTCGACGAGCCGTTGAATACGACCCGGATTTTGGCTGAGGAGCTTGCTTTGCGCATCACGCCGTGGTGAGGCAAGAAGCACTTGGAGGGCATTGCTGTGCCCGACCGAGCGGAGGACATGTGCCCCAGGTCCTCGTACTCCTGCATGAAGGCAGAGTACAGGCGTCGCAACTGTTCGTCACGGGTGAATCTCCGCTCCATTTGCCCGAGCAGGCGGGCGGCAGCGAACTTCGTCCCCGTGAGGTCTGGCAGCGGCGGAGTGATCGGAAGACGGACCACGAAGCGGCTGCTTGCGTCTCGCGAGTGCGTCTGGGCGAAGTGTTCTTCGGCTTCCTTCTCGGCGGCGGTGAGTGGCGCTGCGGTGGCGTCCGCTTCCTCCTGCTGCCAGAACTGCTGCACCAGGGAGTGGAGGCCGTCGTCTCCGCTGCAGTGGTAGGTGCGGGCGGTCGCGGCGCCGACGGCGCCCGATAGGATCCATCCTAACGTCGTCCTTTGTGCCACAGGTTGCTGGCGTCCTCCGCGGCGGAGACCTGGAGGCACTGCACTCACTCCACGCACAGGCACCGGATAGCAAGATCCGGCTCGAAGGACCAGCAAATGTGCGAGAGAGAAGTGGACGTGGGCGAGCGAAGCCCTGCGAGAGTTTAAACACCGCAAGCGACGGTGTAAACGGCGCGATTCCGCGAGCGACGGAATAAACGGCGCGTTTTAATTGCGAGAGATTAATCGCGAGCGACGAGAAATCTCTTTTATCACTATCGAAAACTTCGCGTTTCGTATGCGAGAGTACGAACTGGAAAAGCGAGCGACTTTTCTATCACGAGAGATTAGACGATATAATAACACACTGTCACGGATGTAATTCACGATCGAGTGCGCCCGGCGGTTCCCCGAGAGAGCTTATATACAACCGTTCTTTTGCTGCTTCTAGAATGTTCGATGTGTTTGTCTCTAACGATCGCGCCGGTTGTTGTTTGCGATGATTCCGAAAATTAGAACTTGATATTCGTATTTGTTATTAATTTCGGCTCTCTCGGGTGACCGCTGCGTGGCCCGCTTTGAACGGCACGAGCAATGCCACGGGCCTGACGCGATTTGCTGAGCGCCGCTGTTTGCGCGTGATTTGATTCGCGGCGGGCCGTGCGCCGCGCGAAATGGCCGCTAACGCGCCAATTTTCGAGCGCTCCCGTTGGAGACGCTCAATCTCAAACATTCCCTCTTTCAGTTTATCTCTTTCATCACACAGGTAAACACACATGTGATATCTTTGTAATTTAAGGAAAAGTGTTAAATATATATACATATATACACAATTATATATGTATAAAAAGATGTATTGATCGTCTGTATACAATTTCACAAACAAAGTTTTTATAATTTAAGGAAAAATATGTAATATATAATATATATAGCATATATACACAATTATATATATGTATGTATATATAATTGTATGTATATATATACAGGGTGTGTCGAAAGTCTGGATACACTCAAACATCTGATTCTCCAACGAATAAAAATATCAAAATTGTGAACCTCTAACGCAAGAAATTCAAACGAAATATTTTTATTTATAGGGCATTGTGAATTTGTTGTTTATATAATTATTATTTTACTAATTAACATATTTCTTACGATTAAATTAAACATTGTTCATTTTCTTCGGTTTTTTATAGAAAGCAATTTATGTAATTATGAAAAATCGCGCAATATTTATTTATTTAATGCTAAAATGTTGCTGGGAACGAGAAAAATAAAATTATAAAAAAAAAATTACACACGGGGATTCTAACCAGCGATCCCGCGCTTACAAGACCTGAGCGCTACCCGCTCAGCCACACGGTCGCTTCGATTATCGTTTATCGCGAAGCGGTTAAGTCGTGCTGGAAAATATTTCATAATTTTTTTTGGACGAATGCGTGAAAAGCGCGCGCTAAAACTTTAACACAATTTCTTTCTCATTAAGGACTATTCATAGAAAAATCACCGCCTGAATCTGAGATGGGCACGTCTGGCCCTCCCCTTGTGAGGATGCACACATATACAACATTGTCTCTTCAAGGCGTATTTACAAACTCAAGTGAATAATCCTACATGAGCGCTGCAAACGCGCCTTGAGGGACAAACTCGCTTCGCGTGTGTGCGTGCGAGCATACGTACGTGAGTCTGAAACTTATGACCATGACGACCATGATTATGATAATGATGGAAAACGAAAAATGTCACATTTCTGGTATACGATTATCAATCCTCAGGATTGTCTGCACCAATCTTATCCAAACTGGTCGCAATCGAAAGCTTGCATCCATATTGTATGAGAAAAGTGCCGTTAGATTTTTGATTAACGGCTTGGTTCCTGAGAAATTTTAATCGAAAGTTTATTAGACGTAAAACTCCGGATAAGCTACTTGGTAGCGTCGCGGCCCCTGTACATAGGCAAACCGTTGACAAGCTGGAACGAATTTTTATATATACTTGGCGTCGCATGATATATATATACATATATATATATATATATATATATATATATATATATATATATGTATATATATATATATATTGTTGCGTCCGCGCGTCGACTTCGATAATACTCGAACACGCGCGACACAAACGGCACTCGCGTACCGCGACGTAAATGATTAACACTCTTTTAAAAGAACAAAAGGAACTTTAATAATAACACAGAACACACAATTGAACAAGGAACACAGAACGGGTAATAACGGTAATCGTATCTCAAATATGTCCGCCCGGAATGACATCCGTCGCGAGACTCAAGATGGCCGATCTCTCCCAAGATGTCCGCCGTTGTTTAACAACAACGCTTAGCAACATTCTCCTGGAGACGAATACAGCAGATTCATGAATAACCGCCTAGACGACCCGCAAGGACGCAACAATATATATATATATATATATATATATATATATATATATCGTATTATATTATATTTACATTGCGTAAACTATTTGCGTAAACTATTTTTCACTTTAATATCAGTCTTTCTACCAATGAAATTTGATCTTAAACATCACGCCATAATATTTATTGAAATGTTACCTTCATTTCGATATAAAAGCCGTACGTTTCCGCATTTCACTCATAGTCTGACGTTATTTGAACAATTATTATACGATTCAAGTTAACTGAAATTTATTCTGATTGTGAGTTCCGAATTAAAGTTTTATATATAAAATGAATCCAAGAGATGATTTCTTAAATTAACTCCTCACGGGAGACGAACTCCTTGTGCTGGTGATAACACAACAATTTGTGTTAAAATGCCAAGAATAAATATAGCAAATGTTATAAATTTATTAATCACAACGTTTAACATTGCAAATTTTGGTGTCTCACCTGTTAATCGCCATGAAGTTGAACTTCATAATGCCATTTCCGATATAATAAAAAATGCTGTAAATGATGATGTTGAAATTGAATACAAATGGGAACTTGATTTTGACGATCCGTCGGAACCGCATGATGTACAATTTGTGGACTGTATGATATTGATGCTGAAGAAGATAATTATGAAGACAAAGTTTGTATTGTAGATAACGAAGGTGGAAATGTAAACTTAAATTACAAGAAAAGCAGTTGAGTTTTGGAACAGTGGGAAAAAAGGACATTTAGCTATTACTGCTGTACAGAATCGTTTTAGAAAGGTAAAATTTAATACAAACATAAGAAAAATAATATGAGTTGAATGAGCAGGTAGATGTGCGTTGTGTATAAATAGTAGGTAATAAACGATAACGGAAACAGAAAGATATTTCAGACTTATGTATATTATTTACTTCGCATATCTGCGTTAGTTCTTTAGTCTTTTTATTTTTGAATTAGATTTTCTAAATATCAAACTGATTTTCTTCTAGGTAAAATCTGTTTCGCAATTGCATAGATGGGAAGAAAACGTAATGCGCGGCGAGTCAAACAGGGACAAATTTATATTTATTGCCGAATATATACTATCGCAATTCCAAGAAGCTATTGATACAGGATCTATCATTCACGACATAGATTTGCGAAAATGGGCATTACAAGCAAAGGAGCAAATAGACTTTTCTTCATTTAGAGCAGGAAATTGGTGGATATGGAATTTTAAAAAAGCACATCGCATTGTATCACGTAAAATAACAAGTTTTAAAATGCGATCTTCTCATGCAACTGATGTAACAATACGTCAAAGCGCAGAGGAATTTGTGAGACAGGTTAAACCACATATTGATGTTATCGGCGCAGGATCAATTTATAATGCAGATGAAAGCGGCTTTAATTTCGAAATACATTCTGGAAGAACATTAACTAATGTGGGAGCAAAACAAGTCGAATCTACTATCCAATCTTTATCTTCTATGACTCATAGCTATACTATTATGCCCATTATATCTGCAGATGGACATCTTCTTTCACCTCTGTATATAGTACTAAAAGAATCTAGTGGAAAATTTGGACCACGAGTAGAAGAAACTCTTTTTAGACCTATTAATGTTTACATTGCGGCTTCAAAATCCGGATAACTCACAAGCCAACATTTCAAAAACTGGTTTGAAGAAGTTTATTTACGAAATACTGGAGAAAAAAGTCTACTACTGCTTGATTCATGGATAGGACATTGCCCACAACAATTAAAAGAATTTATACCAGCAGACAAACAAGTAAATATTTTAACAATACCAAAAAAAAACAACTGCTTATGTACAACCTTTAGATGTTTTCGGTTTTAGAATTTGGAAAAATTTTGTTCGATGTTTTTCTGATAATATTATTTTAAATAATTATGACATAAATTTACATTCACGTAATAATATAAACTTTTTAAAAAATTTTTCTTTGAAAAATAATTTTCATACAAAATAAAAAACTAAAAAATGATTTTCCTCTAAAAAATAACTCTAAAAAATAAAAATCTTTAAAAAATCAAAAATCAAAACTAAATATGAAATCAAGTTAACTAGCCAAGTACATAGAAGCAGTTCAGTTTGTGAGAGTTTGTAATTTGAAATAGTATTTGTTTGATAAAATCAGTCTTGCATTTATAGAAATATAGATTTTCTCGAGAAAATTAAAATGAATTTTATTTTTATAAAATTACGCTATTATATCCCCCCCCCCCCCAAATAAATATTATATATAATATATAAAATAGCACAATTATATTGCGGACTTTATTACAAATAGTACATCATAAAACTACTTAACCCTTACTGCAATAACGTCGATCACATCGATCACCAATTTCGAGTTTAAAAGTGTCCCGTGCCAAATTGATCGACTTGTTTTGAAATTAATCATAAGGTTTACCAGATAGGCCTGAAACGAAAAGAATTAAAATTGAAGTGACATACAGAAACTTGGCGTGCCCGTGTCGCATTATAAGTCATATATTTTTATTAATATATTGATAATGATTTCTGATAATCTTTTGGAAATTTTTATTTCAGATCGGGCACGCCAAGTATTTGTATGTCACATTAATTTTAATCCTTTTCGTTTCAGGCCTATCTGGTAAACCTTATGATTAATTTCAAAACAAGTCGATCGATCAGTTTGGCACGGGACACTTTTAAACTCGAAATTGGTGATCGATGTGATCGACGTTATTGCAGTAAGGGTTAAGTAGTTTTATGATGTACTATTTGTAATAAAGTCCGCAATATAATTGTGCTATTTTATATATTATATATAATATTTATTTGGGGGGGGGGACATAACAGTGTAATTTTATAAAAATAAAATTCATTTTAATTTTCTCGAGAAAATCTATATTTCTATAAATGCAAGACTGATTTTATCAAACAAATACTATTTCAAATTACAAACTCTCACAAACTGAACTGCTTCTATGTACTTGGCTAGTTAACTTGATTTCATATTTAGTTTTGATTTTTGATTTTTTAAAGGTTTTTATTTTTTAGAGGTATTTTTTAGAGGAAAATCATTTTTAAGTTTTTTATTTTGTATGAAAATTATTTTTCAAAGAAAAATTTTTTTAAAAGTTATTTTTTAGGAATAAATATTAAACTTTTTTTGCGTACAATTTTGGGATTTTTTTATATACTTGGCGTATCTTTTTTTATCTTTGTGAGGTTTTTTTTCGGTGATCTCATTGCTTTTTGTAAAAATCTATTTTTTTTCTGCAAAAAATATATGTATATGCGTTTTTAGCATATATTATTTAATAATATAATATAGTTTTTTATTCATGTAGAATATCTAATAATAATAAGTAAATCACAATAATAAAGTTTTATTGTAGAATTGGCATTCGTTAATTTTATTTTTAGTATATAATGTTCAACAATAATATATATGTGCTTACATTATATTATCTTACAATAATACAGTAGTTTTATTTATATAGAATTGGCATTCGTTAATTTTATTGAATCCTATATAGGCAATAAAATCTTGTATAACGTATTTAAAATATTGTGTAAAGTAGCTCAATTTAACTATACCTATAAATTCATTCACTTTTGTATTACTGTAACATCATTCTTCAACTGTATGATGTTACAGTAATACAAAAGTGAATGAATTTGTAGATATAGTTAAATTGAGCTACTTTACGCAATATTTTATTGCCTATATAAGATTCAATAAAATTAACAAATGCCAATTCTACATAAATAGAACTGTACTGTATTATTGTGAGGTAATATAACATAAAGTGCCATAGAGGATGCCAAAGAAGATAAATGAAGTGCCATAGAAGATACCAAAGAAGACAAAGTATTTTTTATTTTAAGTATTCTCTTTTAAATATTTTTTATTTTTTTTATATTATCTTACAATAATAGAGTTTTATTTATATAGAATTGGCATTCGTTAAATGCCAGGCATTCGTTTTATTTTTAATATATAATGTTCAACAATAATATAGTTATATATAATATAATATAATTTAATAATATAATATCAATTTAACTACACCTATAAATTCATTCACTTTTGTATTACTGTAACATCATATTTCAATATAGACCATTCTTCAACTGTATGATGTTACAGTAATAAGGGAATGAATTTATAGGTACAGTTAAATTGAGCTACTTTACACAATATTTTATTTCCTATATAGGATTCAATAAAATTAGCGATGCCAAGTTTACATAAATAAAACTATACTGTATTATTGTGAGATAATATAATATAAGCACATATATATTATTTTTAAACATATATATTATTGTTGATAATACAGTTTTATTTATGTAGAATTGGCATTCGTTAATTTTATTTTTAGTATATAATGTTCAACAATAATATATATGTGCTTACGTGATATTATCTCACAATAATATAGTACAGTTTTATTTATGTAGAATTGGCATGGCATTCGTTAATTTTATTGAATCCTATTTAGTATTGTTATAGTTTGCTCCCATGCACATCATACGTCCAGACTTCAAGCTTTTTGCCAATACTGTATGACACTATTTTGTTCCAATCAATTTTTGTTCGCATTACTGGTAGTTGTCTTCGCAATGCCTTAAAAGTGATGTCGGACATCATTTGATAGTTCTCTAAAATTGCCGTTTGATTCTTCGACAAACCGTATCAAATCTTTCGCTGCTTGCTTCTTGTTGGAGATGGGCAGGCTAGGCTCTCTTTTATCTCTTCGCTAGTGAATTTCTCTATTTGTTTGCGAAGAAAAGAACAGAATTATAATATTTAATTTAGTTTACATATCTGGTTTCATATGTGCTACTCAATGTTTTATATGTGCTAATTAATTGTATTTACTGTCTGTTACTGCCAATATGTTACATTGTTTAGCAAAGTTCTTCAGCTGGGATTGCATACGGTATAAGACCGTATGCAATTCCAGCTGAAGAAATCCCAGCTATAAAAGTTTACCGGTTTTCTCGAATCTCGAAAGGATTGATTTCGCTTTATCCTGCAAATAAGCGCTATAATTTAGATAATATTCAGATATAATCAAGAAATATACTTATAAAACAATAAATAAATATGTATAAGTAGATATATATACGAAATTTCAATCTACTTACTTGATAGCACCAAATATATTTTCTGCAACAGATTAAATATAACCGTAACCTTAATTATGACGTCGCGATGCTACCACGTACCGCGTCGCTTGATACGTATTATATACGTTACATATGCACGCACACGCACATACACATTGTCTCTCAAGGCGTATTTGCACACTAAAGCGAATAATTGTACATGAGCGCTGCAAACGCGCCTTGAGGGACAAAATCGCTTTGCGTGTGTGCGTGCGAGCATACGTACGTGAGAGTCTGAAACTTATGATCATGATTATTATGATAATGATGGAGAATGAAAAATGTCACATTTCTGGTATACGATTATCATTCCTCAGGATTGACTGCACCAATCTTATTCAAACTGGTCGCAATCGAAAGCTTGCATCCACATTGTATAAGAAAAGTGCCGTTAGATTTTTGATTAACGGCTTGGTTCCTGAGGAATTTTAACCGAAAGTTTATTAGACGTAAAACTCCGGATGAGCTACTTGGTAGTGTCGCGGCCCCTGTACATAGGCAACATAGACAAACGTTGACAAGCAGAAACGTTTTTTTTATATACTTGACGTCGCGACGCTACCGTTTTTTTTTCTTACTTTTGGCACTTGTACAGACACTTGCTCAGTTACACTCATATCTTTTTTTCTCTTTGCCCATTCTTCTTTGTCCATCTCTTTCTTATCCGAGCATACTACATATGTGTTATAAATTATCTACATGTATGTATATGTTTGTGTATATGTAATAGTAACTTTAAATTTATTAAAATATCATTAATCTTTTGCTTATTTGTATATTTCACTGAAAATTGATTATATTTATTTTGCAATAGTAGTTGTGTCACAGTAGTTAGTTAGCCAGAGGCGATCAATTCGTGATCTGGTTGTTGAAAGAAATATTTCCCACCAAATGCGTTTTGCATGTGCGTTTTTGTTGAAGAATATATCCCAGAAGCGATCAATTAACTACAAAGTTTAACACATAATCAACTTTCTTCTCCAAGATTTCAAAATGTATTTAATTATACTTGGTACAAAAGTGGATATTTATCAACGCGGCCTGAAAAGTTTGATAATCCAATAAATTTTTGTTATTTTAAAGAAGAAAAATATATACCAAGATGCAGTATTTGTGGTAAAATGGCTCTTATATGTTGTAGTAGTATATCAAGGAGAGTTCTAACCCAGGTCCTCTGAGGGGGGGTGAGGGGCGAGGGGAAACCGGCGCGGGGGGTATGACGTCACGCGGGGGAATCGCGTCCTAACCGGTAGGCGAGGGGTCCGCGGAGAGGGGGAGAGGGACCGCGTCCTAACCGATGTGCGAGGGGTCCGCGGAGAGGGGGAGGGGGACCGCGTCATAACCGATAGGCGAGGGACCCGCTAACCTAACCGTCGCGAGACGTCCGCGAGTAGGTGTGAGAGAGATAGCGCTAATGATATTCTATGAGCGTGGGAGAAGGATAGCGCGAGCGTCCATATGAGCGTAAGACAAGGATAGCGTTTGCATGCACGTTGGAGAGAGATGGCGCGAGGCATGCACTTGGGAGAGGGATAGCGCGAAGCATGCACTTGGGAGAAAGAGAGAGAGATAGCGCGAGGCATGCACTTGGGAGAAAGAGAGAGAGATAGCGCGAGGCATGCACTTGGGAGAGGGACAGTGTTGTTAGACGGGTCAGGTTTTCTCGCGCATGCGCGTTGAATGTGGTGTCAGTGAAGTAATCAATCTCATGAAATGAGGTCCTGTATTGCCCTACCGGTTAATCTTTTTTAAAAGTTATTAAAAAAATTTTGAATTAATTAAAAACATGAAATAAAGAAATAATAAGATTATATTATATATATATATATACACTACGCAAAAAAATTAAAGGGCCAGTTTCTTCCTTCTACAAAAAAGGCAATTTTCAAGTGGCTGCAACTTCGTCGCATATAATCGTATTGAGATCAATAAAAAAGCGTTACAAAGCTTGAAGTTTCTAGTTTTAGAATTTTTTAGTCAAGTCCAATTCTTTTCATTTGTTACGAAGTTACATTATGAAAAAGCAACGTCCGTCGATTGACTAAATTTTTCAAAAGTTTGTCAAAGAATGCCGAAGAAAAAAAAAATTGTAGCACAATTTCGTTAATTGAATTTTAAAGAGCAGAGTTTTATCTTTAATTTGCTTTTTTAATGAATGTCCTACGATTTTTTTTCGCCGAGTTATTCACTACTGAAGTAAAATCGATCTATTGACTTTGAGCGTTCATAACTAGTGAAAAAATTATCGCACAATGATCATTAAAAAAGCAATTTAAAGAGAAAAGTCGGCACTTTAACATGTACTAATTGCTTTTTCAATTAATATCCATTGTTAAAGTGTAATCATTACTTTAAAATCAAGTAAAAATTGCACTTTTTCCCTTTTTCATTTAAATCAATGCAACTTAATGAAAAAACGTTAACATTTTTATGAACTCTACAATTTTTACAAGTAAAAAGTATCCCAATTACATGTACAATCGGCCGAATCGATAAGATTTTTTTTCTCTATATCTCGAAGACTTAAATCAAGTCTAAAATGAAAAATTCAATTACAGCCGGCATTAGCGTTATCCAAAGCGTACCACGTGGAGGTTGCACGGTCGGATTTACGCTTCTGTGTGTGTGTGTGGGTGTGTGTGTGTTGTGTGTGTGTGTATTGTGTGTGTGTTGTGTGTGTTGTGTGTGTGTGTTGTGTGTGTGTGTTGTGTGTGTGTGTACGCGCACAAACAGAACGAGACCCCGCGATTCGTCACTCTCGCAGTATTTTATGACTCCAAACTCTCTGATGCGCATATGTATGTGTGTGTGTGTGTGTGTGTGTGTGTGTGTGTAATTAAATGTGCTGTGTAATTAAATTTTTTCAGAGTTAAAATCGTGTGTTGCCGCCTCTGTTTCGAATAACATCTTGCAAACGTTCTCGCATATTAATGCATCTTCGTATTTGTGCTTGCGAAAGGTTACGCCAAATTTGCTGGAGTGCGTGCGCTAATTCTTGTAGCGTTCTTAAAATTGGATATTGTTTTCGTAATCGACGACCAATCATGTCCCAAACATGTTCTATTGGATTTAAGTCTGGGCTCATTGCTGGGTGGTTTAATACAGCAATATCATTTTCTCTTAAAAATCGTCGCGTGATGTTTGCAGTATGAGGACGTGCATTATCTTGAGTAGGTAATCTAGGCCGTATCTAACCCACGGCCCCTTGAGTGCGAGAGAGAGGTACCCAAAGGAGAAAAAGAGACAGCTGCAGTTTGTAGGCATCTGCGGGGGGGAGCGCGGGGGGGGAGGTCCGGGGGGGGAGGACGGGGGGGTACGTAGGGAGGGGGGAAGCGTGTCGCCTAGAGTGCTCAAGAGATGGCGCTCTGCTCGATCGAGGCTACGCTTCCTCCTCACCCTACGTACCCCCCTGATCGTCCCCTCCGGCTCCTCCCTGCCCGAACTCCCCCCGCGATTGCCAACAAACTGCTGCTGTCCCTCGTTCTCCATGGGTACCTCTCTCTCGCACTCAAGGGGCCGTGAGTTAGATACAGCCTACACAATCACTATCACTCGCGAGGAAGAGCGACCGACGCGCTCGGCGTATCCACGATGACTGACCGTTTTACAGCGCGGTTAAGTTATTAAACCCTCTCCAATATTTTCCCGCGCGAAGCGTTTTTCCCGCGCGAAACGTTTCTCCCGCCGCGATTCGACCTTGACGCGCCTCGTTCCTAAGAGGGGGCGACGACGATATCTCGCGCTGCTTTTAGCGCGTGATCCGTTATCGCGATTCTTAAGGGTAGCGCGTTGCTTCCAGCGCGCGATCCGCGAGCGGATGCCGGGTATCCGGCGCCGAGGAAGACGGAGGATTATCGGGGAGGCAGTCGAAAGGAGAGAGGAACAGTTAGCGGTGATACGAGCGCGCTTATCGCGTATCGGAGCGAGTTTTTTCTCGTTTTTTCGGCGATACGAGCGCGCTTATCGCGTTTCGGGGCGAGTTGTTTTTCGTTTCTTGGCGATGACGCGCTTCCGGTGACGAGACGCGTCCGAGAGCGAATATCCAGCTTAGTAAATCGGAGCGCGTTATCGCCATTTTTTTCGTTATAAAAGGATGGCGCGACGATCTCGAGATATTAGTACGTTCGAGAATATTCGCGGCGTGATGAAGCGCGCACCGAGCGCCTTATCGAGACTAGCTGGAAAAGTGGTGAATATTCGAATTAGAAGTATCGAGGATATACAGAATTTGGAAATACCTAATTGTTTGAAGAAGGAACTAAGCGAATGTTATATAGAGGACTGTCTGTACTGTAAAGAAAAGATCAGCTTCGCGGAAGAGTTCGTGCGAGAGGCGAGCGAGGCGCGATTCGACGAGCCTTTTTCGAATGTCGGAGCCGATGGCTATTTGCTTTATCGCAATTGGAAACGGCGATACGGAGTTCCAAAATTTTCGTGGGAGGTGAATCACGTCGTGCATTGCTTCTATACATTCGGTTGCCAATTTGAGAACGGAAATTATTTCGAGGAGGATGTGAGATATTGCGTGGAATGCGCGCATAGATCGAGCTTCTTGAGAAGCGTATCGACGCATATGAAAAAATCGGTGTATAGCGAGAGAGTGTCCGCCTGCGATCTTATCGACGAAGTCTTCGACGTGTCGAATAATTGGTGCGACGGCTGCGCGACGAGAGCTTTGTTCTATATCGAGGGTTACGACGAGGAAGAGACGTGGTTTATTAATAAAAGATCTTGGCTTTCGTTAAACGACGAGTGATGAATCGAGAAACGATAGAGGAGCGCGATCTTCTTAATAGCGCGCGGGATGTCTCAACGGTGGACGCGTATCACGCGTGGGCGAGACGATGCGACGAGTGTCTCGAGTTTCTGCGGGAGGGGTCTCGCGGCGAGCGCCGGGGGAGATCTACCGGAGCGATCAATTCTCTAATCGCTCGAACCGTTCGATTGACGGGCGCGAGAGACGATCTGCGTCGACGTTTCGAACGCGTGGGAGGCGGCGTAGAGAGGCGCGAAGGATTCTCATGGTTTGAGATGGAGACAGCTTTCTCTAGACGCATTTTAACCGGCGCGGTTATCAACTTCGATTATATCGAACCTTCGCGATTTCTCGAAGATGCTAGAGATACCGTGCTCGATAGAGTACGCGATGCTATAGATGAACATAACAGTGTTAAGGTCAATACCGCGTTTATCGGTGAGTTCGTCTCAGGTGACAAGATTGATATTAAGACTATCGCTACGAAGAATTATCCGCTTCTACCTCTTTCCGATTTGCAAGAGTGGTATGGGAAGCGTGTGGTCGACGCTACTTTAGCTTCGCTGGAGGAGTTTCAAGAGCGCGATAGCGGATGGGCGTTATCGCGAATTCTAAATTTAACGGTGAATGTGAATAAATATAATCCTATGCACGCTGGATGCCACGTCCTAATACCGCGAGAGATCGCGTTGAAGAAAGCGGTGATTAA
Organism: Formica selysi; assembly: GCA_009859135.1. Lineage (NCBI taxonomy): Eukaryota > Metazoa > Arthropoda > Insecta > Hymenoptera > Formicidae > Formica > Formica selysi. The sequence continues at coordinate 17,939 of WHNR01000029.1, read as the reverse complement.
CGTGCGATCCACGGATAACGCGTGTTTCGCGTGGGCGGTAGTCGCCGCTTTATATCCAGTCGAGAAACATACGGAGAGAAGCTCGCGATATCCTCACTACTCGACGGTGCTGAATCTGGAGGGTATCGAGTTTCCCATGAGTTTAAATGGAATTACTAGATTCGAGCGTATTAACGACTTATCTATTAATGTGTATACCGTTCGAGATAAGAAGGAGGGGAAAAGTAGCTGCCGCATCGTTCCTCTGCGTCTCACTTGTAATAAGAAGGACAGACACATTAATTTGCTGTATCTGAGCGATACGACGCAACGAGATAATACGACGCATTTCGTATGGATTAAGAATTTGTCTCGACTCATCGGATCGCAACTGAGCAATAGGCAACATAAAGCGCATATATGCGATCGGTGAGTACGAATTAAAAAATTTGTCGCGTAGTGTGGATAATATACACGATTTAAAAAATGTTTTTTATGTCGCAGCTGCATGCATTATTTTCGAACGAGCGATAAATTATTGGCTCACAGCGCGGACTGTGGAAGGATGAACGAGTGCGCTATAGTTCTTCCTACTGAAGATGACAAATGGTTAGAGTTTCGCAATTACTGTAGAAAGGAGAGACTTCCATTCGTGGTGTACGCCGATCTCGAATGCGTGCTGGAGAAGAAAGAGGAGAAGAGAACACCGAATACATCTATCATTCAGCATCACAAAGTCTATAGCGCTGGATATTACGCGCGATGCGCGTTCGATGATGCCGGCTCGACATACAAAGCCTATCGCGGCGAGAATTGCGTATCGTGGTTCGTTAAAGAATTGTACGATTTAGCGCTTCGCGCGAAGACTATTTTCAACACTGATGCGCCTATGGCGGATCTTACACCGGACGAATGTGAGAGATTCATGAGCGCGACGCACTGTCGCGTATGCGAGAAACCGTTCGAATCGGAAGACGCTCGCGTGCGCGATCACTGTCATCTAACCGGACGGTATAGAGGCCCGGCGCATTCGAATTGTAATTTAAATTATAAGGAGACTTACGTAATTCCAATATTCTTTCACAATTTATCGGGTTACGATGCGCATTTCATTATTAAAGATGTGGCTAATGCTTTTCCCGGCAGCGTCGAGTTATTGCCGCTAACGAAGGAAATGTATATCTCTTTCACGAAGAACATTGAGAATGCGTCAAACGAGAGATGCTTTGGGAAACGCCTGAAATTGCGCTTCGTGGATTCTTTCAAATTTTTAAGCGCGAGTCTCGACAAATTGGCGTCGTATCTTGACAAGAGCGAGCTGAAGATCGCGCGTTCGGAATTTTCCGATCTTGACGACGCTGATTTCGAGCTTCTCGCGCGAAAAGGTGTGTTTCCTTATGAGTACATCGACGACGTCGATAAATTACTGGAGACTCGTCTACCACCGCGCGAGGCTTTCCATAGTTCGCTAACCGGTAACGCGATATCCGAGAGCGATTACGCGCGAGCGATAAGAGTCTGGGAGCGATTTCGCGTCGAAACGTTGGGCGACTATAGCGATTTGTATTTAAAAACCGACGTTCTTTTATTAGCCGATGTCTTCGAAAATTTTCGCGACGCGTGTATGAAAAGTTATAATTTAGATCCCGCATACTATTACACGTTACCTGGATATACGTGGGACGCAATGTTAAAGCACACGAATATTCGATTCGAGTTATTAACCGATATCGATATGGTGATGTTCGTGGAACGCGGGATACGCGGCGGGCTAAGTCAATGCTCCAATAGATACGCGCGCGCTAATAACAAGTATTTGCAGACTTACGATCCTTCGGAACCGTCTTCTTATCTCATGTATTTCGATATAAATAATTTATACGGATGGGCGATGTGTCAATCTTTACCTTACGAAGATTTTCGATGGGTCGACGATGTCACGAGTATCAACTTAATGTCTGTGAGACCGAACTCGCCTATCGGTTACATTCTAGAGGTCGACCTTGCGTATCCGCCCAACCTTCACGATTCTCACGCGGACTTGCCATTCTGCCCGACGCGCGATAAGCCGCCCGGAAAGCGTGACGAGAAGCTTCTCGCCACGCTGCGCGATAAGAGTCGTTACGTAATATATTATCGCAATTTGCAGCAATGCATTCGGCACGGATTACGCGTTACGTGGATACACAGAATATTACAATTCGCGCAATCTCCATGGCTGCGCGGATATATCGAATTAAACACGCGACTACGAATTAACGCGAAAAACGATTTTGAGAAAAATCTTTACAAATTGATGAATAACGCCGTGTTCGGTAAGACTATGGAGAATGTGCGCAATCACTCGGATGTCCGGCTGGTGACTCGATGGGACGGGCGATACGGCGCGGAGGCGATGATCGCGAAGCCGAACTTTCATAGCAGAAGCGTCTTCTCGGAGAATCTCGTAGCCGTGGAATTGCGCAAACTCGAGATTAAGTTTAACAAACCGGTTTACGTGGGTATGTGTATTCTCGATGTGTCTAAGATTCGCTTATACGAATTTCATTACGAGTATATGCTACCGTTATATCGAGATAAATGTAAAATAATGTATACCGACACGGATAGCCTCATTTATCGCATCGAGTGCGAGGATGTGTATGAAGATATGAAGCGGGACATTGGTAGATTTGATACGAGCGATTACGCGGTGGACAACGCGTATGGTATGCCTCTAGCTAATAAGAAAATACCTGGTGTTATGAAGGACGAGAATGCCGGCGCGATTATGACGGAATTTGTCGGGCTTAGAGCGAAGATGTACGCGCTACGAGTCGAAGGTAGAGACGATACGAAAAAAATTAAGGGTGTTAAGAGCGGCGTCGTCGCGAGAACGATAACGTTCGAAGATTACGCGCGCTGTCTTCGAGAAAGAATCGAGATGAGGCGCGAGCAATCTTGCATAAGATCTAAGTTACACGAGGTGTATACGGTGTCGGAATTGAAAGTTGCGCTTAGCCCGCATGATGATAAACGATACATCGTATCAGGAACTACGGATACTTTACCGTGGGGGCATTATAAAATACCGCGATAAGGAGCGAGGGAAACGTTATATATCGAGAATGTAATAAATAATATTTGCGTTTAATATAGTTTATTTTAATATAGTTTATTTTAATATTTGCGTTTAATATAGTTTATTTTAATATAGTTTATTTTAATATAGTTTATTTTAATATAGTTTATTTTAATATAGTTTATTGTAATAAAATACAATAAGTTGAAAGTTTGAACATTTTAAGAAGCATCTCCGGGAGCGTCGTAAATAGAATGGCGAACGCGCGTCTCGCGAAATTACAAAACGCTCGAGAAAAAACGCGATCTCGCGAGTTCGATCCTCGCGTTCGTTTATAAATATTCTCACGATTTTCACGAGGCATGCGCTCGTTATTCTCTTATATCGCGCTCTCGGAGATGCTTCTTAAAATGTTCAAACTTTCAACTTATTGTTAATATAAATGTAACACAGTTTAGTGTTAACATAAACACAGTTTATTTTATAAATAATAAAGACTATTTTATAAATAATAAATAATATATAATTAATAAAATATTCCGAGAGAGAAAATAGTAAAAATGGGATACGCGAAGGTACGAAATATTCGCGAAGAGACGCGCGAATTTTTTCAAGGATTTTTACATCGTAAAAAATTGTAGTAGTTTCCTACCTGTTTTATTTCTAATAAATCTCGAGCTAGTTTTGACAAGTTGCTCCAACCAAAGATTTATAGAGAGCAAATAAATCTTGATGAGAGCAACCTGCCAAATCTGCATCGAGATTTATTAGAAATAAAACAGATTGGAAACTTATACAATCTATTTATTATGTTTTCGGAAGCATTATATATATCGAGTAACGCGAAAAAGGTTAATGCGAGATACGACGTCCGCGTAATGGTGTGATAAAAGCATTTATATAGAGCGTGAGAAAGAGTCCGTATAAAGCGCGAAAGAGAAAACGCAGGACGCGGCGGCCGCGTAGCGGCGCGAGAAAGAATCTGTATGTAGCGCGAGAGAGAACCCGTATGGAGCGCGAGAGAGACGGACTCGCGCGTGTTTTTTTCGAGTATTTCCACAAAATAAAAAATCATGGAAACTGCCGCTCTGTCCAATTCGTGGTGAATCCTGATCTAAGTCAGGATTTTCCACAAGTTAGATAGAGCGATAATTTCCGTGATTTCTTTATTACGTTCTCGGAAGCGTTATATATCGTGCAACGCGAAAAAAAGGTAACCGCGAGATACGACGTTCGCTTAACGACGCGATGAAGAATTCATATAAAGCGTGAGAAAGAGTCCGTATAAAGCGCGAAAGAGAAAACGCAGGACGCGGCGGCCGCGTAGCGGCGGGAGAGAGAACCCGTATGGAATGCGAGAAAAACGGACTCGCGCGTGTTTTTTCGAGTATTTCCACGATATAAAAAAGAATGGAAACCATCGCTCTGTCTAACTTGCTACGAATCTTGACTCAGATTATGCGAGCTATTCCAAATCGTGACTGGAGTAACTTACTAAATCTAAGGCAGGATTTGCGGCAAGTTAGACAGAGAGAAAATTTCCATCTTCTCTTTATTATGTTCTCGGAAGCATTATATATCGAGCAACGCGAAAAAAGGTAACCGCGAGATACGCCGTTCGCTTAACGACGCGATGAAGAATACATATAGAGCGGGAGAAAGAGTCCGTATAAAGCGCGAAAGAGAAAACGCAGGACGCGGCGGCCGCGTAGCGGCGCGAGAAAGAACCCGTATGGAGCGCGAGAGAGAACCCGTATGGAGCGCGAGAGAGAACCCGTATGGAACGCGATAATTTCGTGATATTATAATTTTTATTTTTCTAACGAATAATTTTATTTAATATATGTAGTTGTGTTTAATATATGTAATTGTATTTAATATATATAGTTTTATTTAATAAAAATACATTTTTATCCTAATACAGCCGTTTTATTTATCCAAGAATTGTGCGACTCGTCCATTCCCAGCCATTTCACGTAAACTTCGTTGCCTCTTCGGCGCAGCACCTTTTCCACGAGATACACGTTGGGATCGTTGACGCGCAGCAACTCGTGCTCGTAAAATCCTCCGGCGATCGGTTCGCCGCGCGAATCCTTCAGCAGATATGTTACGGGATTAGTTCGTTGTATCTTGGCTATTCGAAAAATTTCGGTGGTCCAGTTAGGTGTGAAGCCTTTCTCGAAGATCGTCTTAAACTTGCTGACGCGTACTGGATCAGCTACTTTGAATTTAGCCGGAGTCGCGATTTTTATATTGCTGTATACTGTATTTAAAAGTTTATCGGCGATCGCTGGAGTCACGTCGACGGGTCTCATACCTATAGTGCGATGTTTTCGCGCGTTATATTCCTCGACGAGTCGAGGTAATTCGTCTATCCATTTATACGTTCCGCTTAGCGTGAAATATTTCCACATAGAATTTTTGAGTGTGCGATTAAATCGTTCGACGATCGACGCTTTCATCACCGAGTACGTCGAGTAATGATTCACTTCGCGCTTTTCCACGAATTTTCTCACTTCAGCGTTATAGAATTCTTTTCCTTTGTCGGTCTGCAGATTTTTCGGGCACCGCTTAGAGTCTCGCACTATCTTAGATAACGCTCGTGTAACCTCGTTCGCGCTCTTGCTTTTAAGCGGTATAGCCCAAGCGTATTTGCTTAATGCGTCGATAACGGTGAGTATGTAGTTGTGGCCTTTGTTAAGTCTCGCGTAAGGACGCATCTCGACCACATCCGCCTGCCATAGGTCGTCGTACCCGCGTATCGCGACGCGACGACGCGGAAAGTTTCTTCTCGCGGGCGCGTGCAATTCCTCGACTAGTTTTCGTTTTTCGGCGCTCATAATTCTTTTCTCTTTCTCTCAAGGATAACGTTGGGTGGGATCTCTCTCTCGAGCGGCTCGCCGCTCCGAGTGTCGCCGCTGGTCTCGCGAATCTTCGCTAGTTTCGTCACTCTCCCCGATAGCTCGTCCGCGTCTCTCTTCAATCGCGATGTTGAATTTTCTAATTCTCGTATTTTCACCGCAGAATCAGCCGCAGAATTAGCGGCGACGCGTGATTTTTGGGTTAATTCCTGTATTATTTTCCCCTGATTGAACAGTATTTTACGATCGCTCGCGCTTTTCGTCGAAGATTCCGCAGCGTTGAGCGATATTGTTTTTTTTGCGACATCGATTTGATCGCTTAAACCATTAATTCGTCTATCTAAGGCATCGATTCGTTTACCTAGAGCATTAGCGTTAGATTCTGTTCTCGAAACGGAATTTTCCACAGCGTCTATTCGTTTACTCAAAATGTCGTCGCGCGCTTCGATCTTGGAAACAAAATTCTCCGCGGCGTCTATTCGTTTACCCAGAGCGTTATCGAGCTGAGTGAGTCTCGTGAATAGTAGAATGACGCCTTTCCCTGCTTCGTCCGCGTCTTTTCTCAATTGCGACGTAATTCCTTCAACGTAGCTTTTGCTCGTCGCGTCGGCGTCCTCCTCCGGCTTAGCCAGACGCTTTATCTTGCGCTCTCTCGCGTCGTATTCGACGGAAGAGCTTAGACACAGCGCGTTATCGCGCACGTAATTTCGCAGAGATTCGATAGCCGGACGTAGTCTTCCGGTTCTCGCGTCATAGCCACGGTTTTTTAAAGGCGTGCCGAATTTGCTCACGGACATCGCGAATTCCACGCACGACTGCGGCGACCGTCGATGCGACGGTTCGATTTATACTATCGCTCCCGTTTCGCGAAGCTCCTCGATTATCGATAGAATCTCGTTTTCATGAGCGTTGTTGCCAGCTCGACGCGAAGCGTCCAGCAATCGCAGACGATCCACTAATTCGTTTGGATCGTCCCAATGAATGTAATCGATTCTATCGTTCGTGACTCGCATGGTTGACGGTACGCGACCCGCGCCCATCTTTTTTGCGCTGCTACTGTGAATAAGTGGAGCGATAACGAACTTGTATTTGTATCCTTTATTTCCTAAAACAGATTTTTTAGGGTCATGGTCGCGTTTATGAGCGTTCGTTGTCAACAATATACTCTTGTATGTTAATTTATCCTTTTCAGTATATGTGAGACTATCAGGATTTTTCATGAAGATTAATTCGTATAAACCAGGGGTACCGATGTATTTAATTTCATCTATAAGTATGGAGTCATCCGCGTCTATATTGAATCGCCTATTGCCAAGCATCGCGCCTTTCGCGCTCATGTACACTCCGTAAACGTGATCGATCTCATTTGACGCTTCTCCGCCGAGAAGAGCCCCCAAGTATTTTCGTCCCAACGGTCCTAGCCGGCCGTGCGGCATTTCGTAATCTTGAGAAATTCGCGAGGTTCGCTTAACAGGTGTTTTAAACGCTGAGGATGACTCAAAATTTTCAGGTTCGAACGTTTCCTCTTCAGTTTCGTCCCGCGCGAATGGATCTCTCTCGATAGGATACACGTTTGACGGAGTAGAAACGACATCTAATCGTCGTCGCGCTCGTATTTGTTTCACTTTAGGTTTTTTCCAAGCGGGGGTCAACTCTTCCTCCTTCCATTTTTCCTCGACGCTCGCGTTACGGGCGAAGCGTCGATCGCGTCTCGCTTTATCATTTCGCGTTTAATCTCGTCTCGCTCGATCTCGTCTCGCTCGGCGCGCTCGGCGATGCGCCGCAGCGGGTCGACGATTGGCTTAAAACGGCTCTCCATCGCGATTTCGTTCTCCATTTTGCCGGTCTTTAACGCTCTGTGTTTTTTTCGAATCGATGCGCGCGTCTTAGCGAGCTCTTTCACCGTCTTCTCTCGTTCACCGATATCCATCGCAGCCATCGTGATTAATAAATCGGTCCTTCTCGCTCGCGGGAGGCAGAGCGATCGATGCGTTCGACGTATTCGCGACGACTGATCGCTCTATGGTACGGCGAAATCGTTAAACCCTCGCCTATATCTGCCGGCGCTAAGCGCGCTATCTTTATCAATCACTAGGAAACCATATCTATATCGCCAACACGCGCAGCATAGCGCGTGAAAATTCTCATACGGCATATCCGTGTTCACGTGATCATTGTATGCGTGACGCAAATTAGTGCCATCTTGCTTAAAAAGAATCAACAGATTCGCGTTATCTCGAATCAAATGCTTTGGTATTTTAGCGTACGTTTGGCACAGATAGAAGCAATCGATATTCGAGTGTCGACCCATAGCGAAGTACTCTCTAATAGTATTCTGTTTGTCGCACGCTACGTCGTCGAATACGAATATAGAATTCGGGAGCGCTTCGCTAGGCGAAATAACGTCAGAGTTATCAGAAAATGTGAAATAACCTATATCCTCCATCGGCGCCAATAAATTCTCTAAATACTGATATTTAGGCTGCTGCAATGACTTCGAGTAAACGTAAACGTTCTCGAAGCGTACACCGTGCGGGCTCTCCAACAAACTTATCAGCGCGTTCGTTTTACCACAATTAGAGGGCCCGCAAATGAGGCAGCGAATAGCGCTCGGCAATAGACGACCGTGTCTGCGCGCTTCCTCGGACGGTCGCGCCCTACTATCGAGATTCGTCACCCTTATCGCGATCGGCTGCCGCACGAAGCGCATTCCTCTCGCCGCGCGCGTGCGCGGTACACTCGCGCGAGGCAGGGCGAGATCTCTCTATTTATATACGAATAGATCGCCGTCGATCGCGCAGTAGCGAATCGCGCGCGGTGAATCGAGATGTTTATTTTATTAATAGACGGTGACGATATTCTCGATTTCACCACCGATCAATTGCGGTTTATCCCGAAAGTAATTTTACTAAAACATTTCGGCCGCTATGTGGAACGATTGTGGGAGAAACTGCCCGAACATATAAGATTGGATCCGGAGGTGCGGCGCTACCGTCGATGCCTGGAGCATTACAATCGTCCCTGGCAACGAACGCATATCGACGGCCCGGCGCCGCTCGTTAAAGATTGCTGCGAATGCAATTCGCGAAGCAGCGGTACGGTGTAATCGGTGATATCAGTGGCGCAGGCTTATTGAATAGAGCGATAAACGCGCTCCCCTTCGAATTACATATACCCGGATATCAATTTTGTGGGCCAGGTACTCGTCTCGCGAAACGATTAGCGCGAGGCGATCGAGGCATCAATCCTCTGGACGCGGCCTGCCGCGAGCACGATATAGCGTACTCGCGGAGCGGCGAGCTCGCCGATCGACACACCGCTGACCGCGCGCTCGCTGAGAGAGCGCGCGAGCGCGTCGCGGCTAAAGACTCGACTCTCGGCGAGAGAGCCGCCGCGACGGCTGTATGGATAGCTATGAAATCGAAAACAAAACTTGGAATGGGCGCGACGAGAATCAAGAGAAAGAAGAGCAAAAGGAGGACGACCGCTACGAGGAAAAGAACGCTTCCGATAGCGAAACGCGGCGGCTTCTTGCCCCTGCTGCCGTTATTGGGAGCTCTCGGTTCTTTGGCTGGAGGAGCGGCGGGAATCGCGAAAGCGGTGCACGATCGCAAAGCGGCGCGACGACAGTTGGAGGAATTGCAGCGTCACGATCGCGCAATGGAGGGCCGCGGTTTATACCTCGCACCGTACAAGCGCGGAAGTGGCGCGTCCACGACGAGAAGAAGAGGAAGAGCTAAAAAAAAACTTCGCGTAAACAGACGCTAGGAATTCTCCCATCCGTCGGAGCAACGACGAACGAACAGTTAAATCGCGCGGCGATACTCTCGCGCGTGCCTCACTTTAGAGGCGTGTTTATGCGCGACGCGCTTCCATCGCGGGCGCGCCGCGATGAGAGCGGCATCGTGAATTTAGACGACGCATCCGGCCCGGGTACTCATTGGGTGGCATATGCGAAAAAAGGGGGCGACGCGATCTATTACGACGGTTTCGGCAATCTTCGTCCTCCGCGCGAACTCGCGCGTTATCTCGGGCGCGATGCTAATATTCGATACAATCGTCGCTCCGAGCAAACGCGCGATCAGAATATCTGTGGACAATTGAGTCTTCGATTTCTCCGGGGGGTCGATTGGAGGAATCGCGCGCTATAATATCGACCGTCGCTCGTTGATGGAACGCAGTTCGATTACTCTCGTCAATCATGTCGCTAACTCTTACTCTTTCCGGACGAAGCAGCATTCTCGCTGCGAGTTACTTTCCGCCTCTAGATTTAAACGACGATGATTACGAGTTAGGTTTAACAAATTTCGAGACTTATAACACGATACCGAATGTAAATTCCACGAATAATAAATTTTACTTCGACGACAACGACGAGGTTATCGCGATTCCAGTGGGATCTTACGAGTTAAGCGCTATCAGCGCGTATCTAAGAGCCGCGATTCATCGCAAACGACGAGTGAGAGAAGAGAGACGAGAGCGCGAAAACGAGGAATTGGAAACGAGCGATGACGATTATATATACAATGTCGACGACGACTATTTCGAAGACGATGACAACGGTGATAAGAGTGAAAATTCTATAACGCTTCGCGGTAATGATAACACTATGAGAAGCGAGATTAAGTGCGCGTATCGAGTAAATTTCACAAAACCTGATAACATCGGTTCGCTACTGGGTTTCTCGTCTCGCGTGTTACAATCGAATAAATGGTATGCGTCTGATAAGCCGATAAATATTATGGCTATTAATCTCATTAGAGTAGAGTGTAATGTCACGACAGGAGCGTATCACAATGACAAATCCGCGCATACTATACACGAGTTCGCGCCTAATGTTCCACCCGGATATAAAGTGTCGGAGATCCCAGCGCAGATCATTTACCTCCCGATCATCGCGCGGACCATTACTGATATAAATGTGCGTGTCGTGGATCAGAACGGAAGATTAATCGATTTTCGCGGCGAAGAGATCACAGTTCGTCTGCACGTGCGGCGAAGACGATAGAGAGGTGCGCGATGCTAGTAGTGAACGGATCGAATGCGAGAAACGCGCCCATCGTCGCTATCGCGTCGCCCCTAGACGCGAAAAAGAAAAAGAAAAAGGGAGGAAGGTTAACCACCGCTAACGCGGCTTTCCTGCGCTCTTTGGGTTTCGTCGTGCCAAGAACCGTTTCTCCGTAAAAGTGAAATGTGCGACATTCTAAGCATCGGCGGGGAGCCGATCTTCGACGATCGTATTGTCAAGATTGAAACTCACACATACAATCCTTACGCTAATACTACGTTTGGGAATAGCGACGAGATACGAATTCCTATACAACAGCAAGATCTGTACACATTACCATGTGATAGTTTTCTCTACATAGAAGGTAGACTCGAGTCTAAAGAGTCGCCGAGTGCGCAAGAGGGAACTGCGTCGGTGACGAGGCTAGTGAACAATTGCGCGGCGTTTATGTTCGAGGAGATTCGCTACGAACTCGACGGTGTGGAAATCGATCGAAGCAGAAATGTTGGGATAACTAGCACGATTAAGAATTACGCGTCGCTATCAGTCGAAAAAAGCAAGATATTAAAGAACGCCGGATGGGATTTATCAGCGGCAACTCATTCGTCGATCAGCGATTTCAACTTTTGCGTACCTCTCAGCGTGTTATTAGGTTTTTGTGAAGATTACAAGCGTGTCGTGATCAACGCGCGACACGAACTTATTCTAATACGAGCGCGTAATGATAGCAATTGTATCATATCGCGCGAAACGCAAGAGCCTAAAATCGTTTTATTAAAAATACAGTGGCGAATGCCACATATAGTGTTAAACGATATTAATAAATTAAGGTTATTGCGCACATTGGATAGCGGACGATATCTGAGCGTCGCTTTTCGCTCGTGGGATCTCTACGAGTTTCCGCTTCTACAGAGCACGACTAAACATTCGTGGGCTGTCAAAGCGGCGACGCAACTCGAAAAACCGCGATACGTTATCTTCGCGCTACAGTCTGGAAAGAAGAACGTTCTATCCGAGGAGCCTTCCCTATTCGACGATTGCAAACTAACTAATGTCAAATTGTATCTTAATTCCGATTTCTATCCTTACGACGATATGAATTTAGATTTCGATAAGCACAAAGTCGCGGTGCTATACGATATGTACTCAAAATTTCGAAGAACGTATTACGGATGCGACAATGACGAAGCGCTCTTAAATCTGAATAAATTTTTAGTCTATGGCCCGCTCGTAGTCATCGATTGTTCACGACAAAACGAATCGATTAAAAGCGCCACCGTGGACGTTCGCATAGAGTTCGATTGCAAGGAGAATATTCCCTCTAATACCACAGCTTACTGTCTTATCATTCACGATCGAGTGGTGGAGTACAATCCGCTCACCAACGTTGTGCGCAGAATCGTATAAGCGCGATGATATTCAAATATGAAGAGAGAATAATAGAGGCGCACACTTCGAGTACCGCTAATAACGGCGATGGACGCGCCGATCTTCGTCGATCTTCAAGGTTTCGTAGTTAATGAGAAATTCGTCACGAAAGAAGTAGCCGTGTTAAGAAATGGCGCGGAATTGACGCATCACATCTTTCGCCCACCGATGTCTTGGGATTTGCTAACGAGAGCGGAAAAATCTCGAGCGTGTTGGTTGACATCTAATCATCATCAATTAAAGTGGAATGACGGACACGTGAATTACGGGTCGATGAAAAGACTCATTCGGGACGCCGTATGTCGAGAATCTAGCCCCGATTCAGCGATAAGAATCTACGTTAAAGGTCACGAGAAGAAAAAATGGCTAATCGAGATCTTAGGAAACGTTGCCGACGATCGCGACGTTGCCGTCTCCGTCGAGACTATCGACGCTGATTACGAGGATATCAATCGTTTGGAAACTCTAAACGCTTCGCGAGCCTTTCGCTGCGGATACCACGCGAAGAATTGCGCGTTAGAGAACGCTTGTAAATTGCACGATTGGTGGTTCGAACGACGCGATCATTTGCGTAATATGTGCGATTGATTCTATATTATAATATTTTATATCTACTCGTTTGTATTATAAATTATATCGAATTATTGTATATTATGCATCATCATATATTATATAACATATCGAGTCATTTATTTAATCTATAAATTTAATTATATTTTAAGCTTTGTATAATGTATCGAATCTATTATCAATTATATAACCTACAAATTTAATTATATATAATGTACCGAGTGAATTATATAATCTATAAATTTAATCATTTATTGTAAGCTTTAATTAATGTATTCGTCATACTGTCGCAAAATACACGCTATACTAACGAACCGCGTTTTTCTTTTATCGCGTCGCGTATCCTTTCCCACGATAATAGCTCGCGCATCTCCTATTTTATACAGATGTCCGTCAGAAAAGTGTTCGATTATCCGATTAGTGTTATTATAATAAAATTAAAATAAAATAGATTTATATTATAAAATAAATTTAAATTTATATATAACGAATACTATTTTTATCGCGAGCGCGTACCCTTCCGCGATAAGAGAGCGCCAACGCTTACTACGAAAGAAAGATAGCGCGAGAGCGAGAGGATATCGAAGAAGGAAAGAGAAGCGAAAAGAATCAACGCTTCGTTTAATATATAGTATTTATTCATAAAGAATCACATTTATTTATAAAGAATCACATTTTACAAATGCGTAATACACGAAATATATAAGTATAAAAAATCAAGTTTTATTAACGCGTGAAGTTACAGCTCGAAGAACGGTTGTGATTCGGGCTCGTAACCCTCTAATTGTACATTCGCTGGCGATTCGTTCTCGTCGCCCGTCGACGGTTCGGCCTCGTCCTCCATCGGCTGCGATTCGGGCTCCTCGTCGATTAATTGCGATTCAGGATTCTCGTCGATCGGTCGCGATTCAGACTCTTCGTCGATTGGCCGCGATTCGGGCTCCTCGCTGATTGGCTGTGATTCGGGCTCCTCGCTGATTGGCCGCGATTCGGGCTCTTCGTCGATCGGTGACGCGATAACTCGCCTATTTTCGTGTTCGTGAAGCTTGTCGATTAATTCAGGGATGGCGAAGTCGCGATCGCGAAACTCAAATTGCTCGGGGGCTAGCGCGACGTCGCGTCGGCGAGCGTCGCGCAACGCGCTGTGAACATTTTGCGCCTGCGCGAGCATAGTCCTCGTCTTCGTAAATAAATCATAGAGCGATTCTCGAGCCGTTCTTATACAATCTTCTATCTGTTGTCTAAAGTAAAAAGTAGGAGGATTATTACAAATTATAATTTATTATAAAAAGTATTATAAAAATTTTAATCGAATACTTACATTGAACGCGCGATATCGATGTCTCCATCCAGCTGAAAGTTCAGTTTGAGCAAATTCGGACTGTTCTCGATAATGCCTCGCGCCTCCTCGCGCAAATCCGAGGCGAGATCTCCCAAAACGTAAGCCTTTATTGCAATCAAATCACCGTTCACATTAATATAATCGGCCGCGTTAATTATCTGCTCGATTCGTTCCATATCGAGTAGTTCGCGACTGATTTTAATTCTCGTTATTTCGCACCTCGCCACTTTGCTCTTATACCGTTTCGCGGTTCGTCGACTAGTCACTTTACTATTTCGCGAGCGAGAATACTTTGACGCTTCTCGAAACGATCTCGCGTTTATAAAAATCGACGCGCGGATGCCGCGGTGCGAGCGGAGATAAACAAGTAATAAAAATAGATTATAGAGAAAAATATATAACAAAAATAATGTGATAAGAGGGACTCGAGCGCCCGCTAAATAACGCGCATCCCGGATACGCGATGAATGTTTATCGTCGCCGCAAAGAGTACGTTTCTCTAATCACTCGTCAAGTGTTCTTCTTAGAAATAAACGAATAATAAAAATAGAAATGATAAAAATAGAAATAATAAAAAAGTAAAACCGCGAGAGGAACTCGAGCGTCCGCTAGATAACGCGCATCCCAGTTCGCTCACCGTCGAAAGATCGCGTCCCTCTAATCGGGCGAACTGCGACTCTTTTCGAACGAATCGCATTTCCTCTTCCCCCACCCGCGCCGAATTCGTCAACGATAAAAATAGGCATCTCGCCGAACGCGCGAATCAATCGCGCCCGGCGTCTCTCGATAGTTTCCCGCGTCTTTCCCCGCTCCGCGCGATGACTAACGCGAGGACGATTCTTCTCGTCTTAGCGACGACGCTCGTCGCCGCGACGGCCGCCGCGCCCGTTAATTCGGAAAGGCCGAGGCGCTTCGTTTCCTGCGCGCGTACGGTTTCTAAAGGACAACGGAGAATCGTTATCATCCGATAACGCGACATCTCTGCGTCGCGCTTTGTCGCTGTTTCAAGAATATTATCAATTATCAGGAAACGGCGAGTTAGACGCAGTTACGCTTAGCCTTATGCGCAAATCGCGATGCGGTCTCGCGGATATTCCCGATCGCCCGTATAGCCCGATCGCGCGAAAATGGCCGAAAACGCGCCTCACGTGGAATTTTCAGGTAGCTAGCGAGGAACTCTCGCGAACGGCCGAAGCGGCGTTCGCGTTATGGGCGGTGAATTCGTCGCTAACCTTCGCGCGCGACCCGCTGCGACCCGATATATTGATATCGTATCGAACGGGCGCGCACACTTACGCGAATCGCAGGAATATAGGCATTTGTCCGGCGACCTTCGACGGTCCCGGGGGAGCCCTAGCTCACGCGTTCTTTCCCTCTGGAATGACCGATTTCGTGTCAGAGGTACACGTTGACGATTCAGAACCGTGGCATGTGTATCTAAATAAAAATCCTCCCAACACACATCATTTGTTGCAAACGTTGACGCATGAGATTGGCCACGCTTTGGGTCTACAACACAGCATGCGCAACGACTCGATAATGTTTCCATATATACCCGATATCGAGAATCAATTTCCGGTTAAGTTGAGCATAGAGGATATTCTGGCTATACAGAATATGTACGGGTCTCACGACGACGGAAACTATCCAACGGCGACTCCCGCGACTACCGCGGCGCCCGCTACGACTAGTGTCTCGCCAATTGACCCCGCGCGCGCGGATCTCTGCGCTTTGCGGCGCGTGGACGCCGCGCTGATAATGAATCACCGATTATATATAGCTAATCGCCGTAATGTGTGGTCAATCGATATAATCGAGAAACGCTACGGTAGGCCCATGACGCTCACGGATTACGCGGCGTTTCTCCAGCGAATTTCACGCGCCTATCCGCCGCGTATCGAAGACCCTCGGGCGATCTCGCGCTATTCGCGGACGGTTCGATCTACCTCGCGGAATATCCTAGCCTTAAGCTAAAATCGGGTTGGCCAAGATATCTCCACGATATCGGACTTCCTCGAAATGTTAAGATTAACGCTGCGATAAACACGCACACGGGACGAACCTACGCGATCTACGACGACGACAAGTAGCGGAGATTGACGAATGCCGCATGATAGTTATTAGACACGCTCCATTAAAAGATATATTTCCCGGGAATACCGCCCGCGATAACGTCAGCCTTTCGATATATCGATGGCAATTCTATATTTTTTCCGCCAAACGTCAATTTTACGCCTTTAACGAATTTACGAATATCGTAACTTCGCGGGTCCTTTCGATCTACACGCGCTCGGTATCGAGTGTCCTACGGATGGGCTGCTAAGGCAATTGCGCGATCTCCTAAGTCGCGTTTATCGTCTTAGCGACGCGACCGAGAGAGAGAGAATCGACGAGGAGGACGACTAGAGCGACTCTGCCGTCATTTTTAAAAAATAGAATATAAGAGAGGACGCGCGCGAAAGAGGAAGAAGATATCTCTACGCGAGTATATAAAGACCAGCCATCGGTTAAGCGCTTCATTGTCAACGGAGAACGCCGAAGCCTACGAACGAAAAAACGAGTGATAATGTACGCGACAATGGGTGGGCCACCGCAACAGCAGCACTCATTTGACAATCGATCGAGGCTAACCGAGCGAGACCGCGAGGATAGCGCGGGATACGCTAAAGAGCTAAACAGGACAATGGGTAAGACTATTAAATGTTTATTCGAATTAATAATCCGCTAGCGTCGTTTCTCTTATCACCCGCATCCATTTTCAGACGAGATCGCGACCGAACGCCTAGATGTGACGCGGATGTTTCGATTGTGCGGCCGCTCAGAATCTTAGGAAGACGCTATCCATTGACCAAAACTGCGTACAAACATCTCGAAGTCAGCGTTAATGTTAGTCGACCCTCTTTTGTGGAAATCATCCTTGGAGATTGCCACGGCAAGGAGATCTCGCTAACGCTGGATATGTGGAAGGAATTGCTCGATCTACGATCTACGCTTCTATCATATTTTCGCTCCGACGAGCGCGATGAGGCGCGTCCTCCAGCACCGATATATATCGAACAGTTAACGCTGCGATTCGGTAAACTCAACAATCTCCGAATACTCCGTCTCGAAACACCCAAAGTTCGTCTGGCCATATCGAAGAGCACCGTTCTAACTATATTAAATTTAGAACTTTGTGTTAACCGCATCGTTACATCTTTAAGCAGTTTAACCGCGCATGTGGATAACAAGCTGACTCGTTTTCTCGATATCGCGGCAGGCGCTCACGATTCAGCGCTTATTCCCACGATGATACGCGAAAGCGAGAACTTCGACCGCAACGATATCGTCGATTGCGAGCTGCAGGCTCTGCTCTTCGGAGAATCGTGATACGCTTATTCGCATACGCGTATTATCGCATTATTAATATATTAAAAATATTGTAAAAGAAAAACAATAAAACGCTCCTCCTCTCGCGCGCAAAAACACAATCTCTCTTTATTCCACAACCTTTCAACGATTCGCTATCTCGCTCGAGCGATAAGCGCGCTCGTATCGTCGCTAACCTTTCCTCCATCCATCTCCCTCGGCGCCATATATCAGCGTCCGCTCGCGGATCGCGCGCTAGAAGAAGCAACGCGCGTCCCTTAAGAATCGCGATAACGGATCATACGTTCTTCGCGCCAAGGTCAAATCGCGCCGGAGAAATCA